>CM068367.1:956924292-958144292 GCA_034769895.1 Magicicada septendecula
GATAATAATTGGCTGTTTAAAGAACCCTGTATAATTTTTATTTAATATACTTTGTAACTTTTTCGATATCCTGAGAGTCGATAATAATCGATAAGAGTCATATTGCTATTAATTAATAAAACATTAATATTCTTCAACACTAAACAGTTCTTTATTTCATAAATATTATTAATTATCACTAATATAATTCTCAGTAATAATCTATCAGGACTTTACCACCTATAAGTGAAGATAACCTAAAAAATAAAAAGGTAAACAAGTATCGATTGGTTTGAAGACAGTCTTATGAGTGGTGATAGTTTATTTAAAATATACTAAAACTTTAATAAAAATTTTCAGAAGAGCATTACACCTTTTAAAACTTCACAGCCCTATATTAATTAATTGATTATAATTAATTAATTAATAAAATTAAAATTTTTTTTATAAACATAATTTTTTTTTTTAATTTTCTTCAAAACAATAAATTTTGTTTTGAAACTTTCGGTGAAGCTGAACATATATTTCTTCATCAACGTTACGCTACTCGACCGGTCTTGCTACCATTGAGACTCGACCAGCTGGGAAACTTAAGGAAGTGTTTCAGGCCAGTGAGACGTCGAGAGCCACACCAATTTAAACACACCAATTAAACACACCAATTTAAGAACATACAGACTCAATCTAAATCAATTTACTTATTTTATTACAGTGTGTGTGTGTGTGTCTTCCCTGCCTTTTTATTGCGGTAGTCATAATAATAAAATGGAAACGTAAACATTACATAACTGAGATATGATTGCCTGCCACGAATGATATTGATGTTTGTAACAAAATTTTCTGTTTGTACATTTTGAGTGTAAATTAATCCATTATACTATTAACTCATACATGATTTACATTAAAATGAAAAATTGTAATTTTATTGCCTGGCAACAAAATTATTTTATTTTTAACAATTACCATTGTTTCAAAAAGTTTAAATGAATTTTCAAGTACTTTACTGTTGTTAAAACTTAAAAGGTTACAGGTAAACTACCCCTTCTCCTTAACCGATCTTCACCAAACTCGGAAGTACTTGAGATCTCTACAATTCAGGGACGTATGCAAACAATTATTTGATTCTGTTTGAATTTGCGTCTGTTATCGTTTGCCATAGACAATTACCCTTGATAAAAAAATGTTGCTGGTAAACTACCCTTTCCCCTTAACCATCTTTACCAAAACCGACAGCTCTTGAGAACTCTACAATTCAGGGCTGTATGCAAAACATTATTTGATTCTGTTTGAATTTGCGGCTGTTATCGTTTGCCATAAAAAATACCCTTGTTAAAAAACGTTGCCGGTAAACTACCCCTTTCCCTTAACCGATCTTTACCAAAAACAATAGATCTTGAGAACTCTACAATTTAGGGGTGTATGCAAATAATCTTTTGATTCTGTTTGAATTTGCGGCTGATATCGTTTGCCATACTAAATACCCTTGTTAAAAAACGTTGCTGGTAAACTACCCCTTTCCCTTAACCGATCTTCACCAAAAACAAAAGGTCTTGAGAAATCCATAATTCAGGGCTGTATGCGAAACATTATTTGATTCTGTTTGAATTTGCGGCTGTTATCGTTTGCAAAAAAAATTACCCTTGATAAAAAAAAGCCGTTCCAGGTAAACTACCCCTTTCCCTCCTCCGATTTTCACCAAAAACAATAGGTCGTGAGTACTCTACAAATCAGGGCTGCATGCAAAAAATTATTTGATTCTGTTTGAATTTGCGGCAGTTATCGTTTGCCATAGCAAAAAAATCTACAGACAGACACACAGACACACAGACAAACACACAGACAGACAGACAGACACACACACACACACACACACACACACACACTTTTCGAAAAACGACTTTTTTTCATGTTTTGAGTGTAGTACAATCAGAATCTGCAATAATCTCGAACACGATTTTTTTCGCCATCACCATACTTCCATTTCCTTAAGGAATATGGAAGTAAAATTACACTTGATAAATAACCGTTGCAAGTAAACTACCCCTTTCCTTTAACCGATCTTTACTAAATCAACAGGCGTTGAGTTCTCTGCAATACAGGGACGCATGCAAAACATTACTTGATTCTCTTTGAATTTACGGCACTTATCTTTCGTCATAGAAAAGTACCCTGTTAAAACATAAAGTGTTGCTGGTAAACTACCCCTTTCCCTTAACCGATCTTCACCAACACCAATAGGTCTTGAGAACTCTACAATACAGGGCTGTATACAAAACATTATTTGATTCTGTTTGAATTTGCGGCTGTTATCGTTTCCCATAGGAAAAATTACCCTTGACAAAAAAACCTTGCTGGTAAACTACCCTTTCCCCTTAACCATCTTTACCAAAACCGACAGCTCTTGAGAACTCTACAATTCAGGGCTGTATGCAAAACATTATTTGATTCTGTTTGAATTTGCGGCTGTTATCGTTTGCCATAGAAAAAATTTACCCTTTATTAAAAAAAAAGTTGCTGGTAAACTACCCCTCTCCCTTAACCGATCTTCACCAAAAACAACAGGTATTGTGTACTCTACAAATAAGGGCTGTATGCAGAAAGTTATTTGATTCTGTTTGAATTTGCGGCTGTTATCGTTTGCCATATAAAAAAATCTACACACACACACAAACACACACTTTTCGAAAAATTACTTTTTTTCATGTTTGACTGTAGTACAATCAGAATCTGCAATAATCTCGAACACGATTTTTTTACCATCACCATACTTCCATTTCCTTAAGGAACATGGAAGTAATATTTGGACATACAAACCGACTGATTCCTTAAAAATCCAATGGCTTATTAAAAAATATTAAGTATCACATTACAACAATATTAAATGGTAGTTGCGAGAAAATTTTAAACATTTTGAACCTAATCTCGTTTCAAAATATAAATATTTAAAATCATTTAGTCTTCCTGGATTTTGTTGTCCACGACGTGTCCGTTATCATACTGACTCGGAACACTAATTTTTTATTGGCAAAAATTGAAAACTAGCCTGAACTAGTTTTCGATTATTTCCAAAACTTAAAATAAACAAGAATCCTCACAAACAATGACAGACACTCACATGAAATACTATATTGGTACAGATACGTTGACGACATCATACTTCGATACAAGGGAAACAAAAGACAATGCGAACAGCTACTAACCCACATATACAGCATACACAAAAACATAACCTTCACTGCAGAATACGAATATAACAATAGCATAAACTTCCTAGACCTCACCATCACAAAATTGGAACACAGACACAAATTCAGCATATACAGAAAACTCACTACAACTGGCACGCTAATACACAATTCCTTCAATCACCCAGTACAACACAAACTATCTGCCCTTCTGAACCATGATTCACAAACTAAACAACATCCCACTAGATGAAAAAGAATACCAATACGACTTAAACACGATCAAATATCTAGTAGAGACTAACGGATACAACAGAACAATAATCAATAAACTCCTACACAAAACAAACAACAGTCAAAGACAGAGAACCACAAGTTCATAACAGTAACATACATCAATAATCACACTGAAAAAATAGCCCACAAATTTAAAAAAGTAGGATACGGAATCGCATACAACTACAAACAAAACAGAACACACACTGTCAAAAAAACACACACAAAAACTAAACAAATTTGGTTTACCTGATATATACAAACTAAACTGCTCAGTATGTAAGAAACAGGACGTAGCTTCAAACAGAGATACATTGAACACACAAAGGCACTACACTCCACCACCGAATCCACCTTTGCAAACCACCTCATTGAAGCAAAGCACACATACACAAACATAAACACCAACATGGAAATTCTACACACACACAAAAGGCAGAATTACAAACACACAAAAACACGTAAAAACAACATCCGAAACGAACAAACAATTCAAATCACACATACTATTCGAACATCACACACACACACACAGCATCGATCTTTCGAACGACGGCGCCGTCACCAAGAACAAGACAGACTGCGAGCGGCAGCCTCCGACGTAGCTTGTAATAAGCGAAAACTAGCTCAGGCTACAGGGTACAAGTTTTAAAATTTTACCAATAAAAAATAAGTGTTCCAAGGCAGTAGTTATGCTACAGGGTACAAGTTTTACATTTTTACCAATAAAAAATTAGTGTTCCAAGTCAGTAGTTATATATTTATAAAAACGTTTAGTCTAATACAGAACACTTTATATAGTTAAAACTATACCGTTTCAAAATCTATTTATTATTTAATAGTTAGGCGTATAAAAAAAAACCTTAGCGGCTACACTGGAATCGAAGAATTCCTAATGTTGTAAGTGGAAAAAAAATAATTCAATATATTATTTCATCAGACCACTAACACACTTCATCTGCCAGCTGTTTAACGAATTCCGAAAATTATAAATGCTGATATTGTAACCAGTAACTCCTATCGTCAGACATGTTGAGTGAGTGTATTGTAGTCTTCTCTAATCTGACAGGCACAAAAACGTGTAATTGAATCAGCGTAATCAGACAAGCTCACATTTTTAACTGTATCCACTTTAGCACCAACAATGCATAACTTTTAAGGAACTCAAACCCAAACTCAGACTTTTACTTATAAAAAAACGTCTATAATTATCAGTTTGTGTGAAACAATGTAGATTAAGTCACAAGCAATAGTTATAAAATTAATATAAATATCCTTCTAAAATTAACAATTCTAGTTCTAAGAGAGATCAAACAGATATCTTTGTTGAAAACCACACACAGGGAGACTTAACATTTCTCATAAATATATTCAACGATAAATGCTGTTCTGGCATCTTTCCAGGGTGGTGGAGGAAAGCTGATACAGTTTTAGTTCCAAAGCTGAACAAGGATTGCAACAAACAAGAAAACTACTACAATCCACTTGCTCTCACATCAGCTGTAAATAAACTAATGGGATATTAACTGTGTGCTAATAAAAGGCTACAAAGGGAATTTCAGCAACGTTCCCAACGATAATCCACAGACATTATCCACATCAAATCGGCAAATAAATTATCAGCCTAATTTCTAGAACAGGAAAGTAGATTACCTCATGCCCGTCAGAATATGTATAAGCATATGATGAGGACTGGATAGGAGGAATTGAAGCAAACTGAACCAGGTAAGATAATTTAATACTTTCTTCTTATAATTCTTCCTTAAATGAAAAAAGTGAGAGTTTAGCTTTTAATATATGTTTTACTTTTTTCTGTAGGCTACAATTCATATTGTAATGTTAAGCAGAACATATTGTTATCTTTGCCTTTTTCATAAACAACATTTTGGCAAGTCTCATCTAAAACTATAGTAATTACAAACTATTAGATAATTTGAAAAACCAAACAAACGCACACGTAGACCCGCTTACCAGCTCGCTACGTCAGTGTATTAGTAGCATTCCTACAATTTACAATGCCTATTTCATACAACATAAAAGACACTTGTAAATATATTCTGCATTTCACTGCTGTAGTTGCATCCCCCTCCACCATGTAACTAGAGTCGATTGTAGTTTATTGCAGGTATTTCATTTCAGAAAACTTGTTTATACAGATTTTTCCGCTCATAATCCGGTACATTGCGTCGTTCATACTGTCCTTGCACCATCTGGGTTTAACAGCATTCACAGCTGCACGACGAAACTTGTTTAATATGAAGTTGGAACTTTATAAGTTAAGTATGTATTTGAAAAACTTCTTACGTATATATTTATTGGTTTCTTTATATTTCAGATTCTTCAAAACGCATTTGTCTACGCATTATACGATATTTTCCAATTTGAAAATGTAACAAGTGAATATTGTTTCTGTTATAAATTAAATTAGGTATTACGTGGTTGGTAAATAAGCACCATGACAGGGAAATAAGTGTTAATGTGTGACAGTCAATAAGAATGTGTGTTTGTGTGTGTGTGAGGGGGTGAGAGAGAGAGAGAGAGAGAGAGAGAGAGAGAGAGAGAGAGAGAGAGAGAGAGAGAGAGAGAGAGAGAGAGAGAGAGAGAGAGAGAGAGAGAGTGAGAGAGTAGAAATGTTGATTAATGTACACGGGTAGTGACTACCGATTTTGCCTGTAGCTGGTCATAAGAGTATTCTGTTGGATTTCATAATGGGGAAAATAATTCCAAATTTCCAAGCAGTCATATTTTGAGAACGCAAGCTTTATCACAGTTCTAAGGAAATTTTTGACTTTAACATTTTTTATAAAAAATTTGCCATTTCGAATGTGTGTGTAAGAGAATTTTAATATATATTAATATCTTCTTTATCTAAGAGATAGATTTTTGTTAAAAAATTGCAGACAAAACAGTAACTAAATTAAATAGTCATGAAAATACACCAAAAAATGGTAGACTTAAACGGTTTTGTTATTCTGATGAGACTCTGTACGAGACCTTAATATTAAAAAAATAATGAGATTCCCAATAACTTGTATTAACTTCAAAAAGAAAATCATCTCAAACGTTGAAAAACATCTTTTAAAAAAAACTGGGCATGTTTCGTTTACTGCAATCACCAGCTTTTGGTGAGTAAATTCTCGTTCGCAAACAGTTTCAACAAAGACCACTTATAAAACAAATTCATTAGTAAGCATGACTAAATCACTTACTTAATGTTGTTAATGCAAACATTCAAAACATCCAGACTTTCGCCACTTTATAACTTTTTTAAAATACCTAGTTATGTTTTGCCGTTAACAGTTTTATAGCTTTTCTTTAATCCAAACTTGAAAACCAGCTATTTCTTTATTCCGGCTTATATTGTAGCTGCAGATATTTTCCTAACCTCGGCATTTTATAATGCTTATACCGAAAGCATATTTAACTTCTGTTATTGAACAAATGCATTGCCATTTGCAAACATTTATAATTCATTCTGGAAATGATGGCTTGTTTTGAAATGGATGGTGACTGAAGGCTGATGATTCCCAAAAAATAATGACTATTATTTTCCAATTATACGTAAGTTGTGCCTACAAATAGAAATATGTTTAAAATAGACTTTATAATTTGTAAGGCTCGTCTGAGTTACAGTTGGCAAGCACAAACGTTGCTACTACTTACAAGTACCACTATCCTCATGCTATGCTACGTAGAATACTTCAACTTCAGTATAGTGTACGTACCACAAAAATTATTTAAAATTTGTATGCGATGACATGTTTCATATTCCAAATAGTTGAGTGGTCTGTGAAGTCGTTCCGCTTCACTGGTGATATTTATGTACACAAAACGTCATCATAAAACATACTTAAATATTAAATAACATAATTGAATTACTTAAGTGAATCTACCTGATAAAACATACTTAAATTTAACGACGTCATCTTCGTTGTACGATTCTACATGATTGTAACGTCATCTTCTTAAGTGCTGGCTTCTCGATGCGATATTCCTTGCCTGGAGTACGATTTCTCTCTCATCTCGAGTAGTATCTGAAACAAAAATTGCGTACTTCTTCTGCTGCACGGTTCTCACAGACAGAGAAGTTAAAGGCAGAACCATATTTTACCTTATACTATTTTGAATGTTCATCACTACTTTGTTCACAGAACTTTATAAATTATTATTATTATTGATGGTACTTTCTCTTGTGAACTTAGTTTGTTGTATTCCCTCATACGACGTTTCGGAGTGTTGTTCTCCTTCTTCAGTGAGGCTTGTAAACTGAATGTTATACAAGGTACATATTTTACCTTCTAGCCCTTTATTACTGACTTTCAAACTAACTCTAACTCTAACAGACTATTGTAACAACTCAGTCCCTCTAAGCATCCCTGTCACACGTGGGCGTTTCTAATGGGTAAAAAACTGTTATGTATAGTTTAAACATATCCTCTTAATTTGTTCTATACTAACGCCTTTCGACAGGCCTGGAAGAGTCATCAATGCACAATAAATAAACGTTTTTGCTAACACCTACATAAAACAACTTTTTATGCTACTTATAACAAACTCAAAACTGTATTTATGCAGGATCACTAGAAATACCTGATGGTTTAACTTCATCTTAATCCTATCCGTAATAACAATAATATTTACAAAACAAAAAAGAGACACGGAACCGACAGCTTAACCGACACGGAATTTTTTTATAAAACACGCGCAATACAAAATACATTGATACATATTGCACTTTATTATATTCCTAACTTATTATCCAAATAATTATAGACTTTTGTAAAACAAAAAAGAGGTTCCTTGTCCCGACATACAATCGTGTTATTAAAATCGATGTTTATCAGAACAAGAGTATTTCTAAAACAAATACTTTACACTACACATAGAAAATGTGTTGTATCGCAAATATAAAGTATTATGAAACGTTAATTTAAGAAGACTGTCTCAAAGGCACTGCCTACTGAAAAAGAATTTCGTTTAATTGGAACGGAGTGACACGGTGTTTTACGCATTACGTAGGCAGTATAAAATTTTAAAAGAACGTTGTAGAAGGGTTTTAAATTTATAACGGAGTAAACATGAGAAATTCTTTAGTTTCTACATAATTTAATTTGTTGTACAAAATTTTATTCAAGCGTTAATTATTAAAATTAACACGTTAAAATTTTTAATCTAAAAGATATTTTTTTCTTAGCCATGAGCCACTGTGGACTGCGTTTGGTTCAACCGGTTCTTCCCTACTTCTCTTCTCTCTTCCTCCTCTCCCATATCTCCTTCAGCCTTGATCGATGTCTCTCCCACCTTTCGTCAGTCCCAATCCCACCTCTCCTCTTCTTGGGTTTTTCCTGAAAACTTTGAACATTTTTCATTTCTTTTTGAGTGGTAAGCGTTATAAGATATTTATTTTTTATTATTTTATAATATTTCGAGTACAGTGTTGCCGTTCGTAAAAGGACATAGTGTTCTAGCACCCTTTTTCCCAGCGAACATAAATATTTTGGTAATATTTGTTACTGAAGGACATTTCAGTTAAGGATATGTGAGTATTTTGAACAATAATGATAAGAAGATATACTAATATTATAATGTATATACTTCTACAAGTGCTAATATCTGTTTATACAATTACTTTCATAGGCGTACGTAGACGAGTAAATAAGATTTAGAGATAATAATATAATACCGTAAATACCGTAAACATCTAAGAAAAAGAGTTACATCTTCTATAATCATTCTAACACATTTATTCAATTATTATTTTCGACAGTTTCGGTACAAAATGTATACATCTGCAAGAAAAATGTAATAAAACTTATGTTCTCCAAACCTCAAATTTAATGTAGTAAAATCTAGTATTTATATTTATTAAATATGATTTTTCGTCTATAATACAGAAGAGTCTAGACTAATCAATAAGTCTTTCCATCCCATACATTAGACTTACTTTTATGTGTATTGTCGGGCTGTATTTACTTTGCTATAACTACCTCTAAAATGTATAATTTAATAAGATTAGAACCTTGCCAGTAACTAACATCAAATTGCTAACCCATACTAACTTATTCTGGGACAAATTGATCCTTCATAATTATAAAATGCTCACGTGCACATCGAGTACTGATATTTTTTCAGTCATGATAATGTTACATGAATTATCGGTGATGGCCTATTAAAATTTTAATTTAATTTCTTTGTAACAGAAAAATGATTAAAAAAGAAACTAGCGACAATTGTAATAAATGGCTGTATTATTTGTCACTTCAATAACAATGAAGGTGATTAAAACACTAAAAACATAATTTACGTTAAAACCTTTACTGAACGTTTTATTACAGACTAAGTGTGCAAGAAAATAAATTACTAATTCCTGATATCAAAAAAGTCACTTTTTCAAAACACCCAGCAAGTGTTTGCAAAGTAGCTTTAATGCTGAGAGTACATTAAGTAAATATTTTCCGCTACTTCTTGAATGAAAAATTGAGAGAATTTAGCGAACTCAAGTTGTTTCTTAACCCTCGCACGCTCGCATTCATTAGCTGGCTTTCGTGTCGGTTATGAACTGCCAAAGGTATTCAAAAGCCGAGACGGAATTTTCGCACTAACTAAAGAAATTCTTGTTATGAAAGTTTCATTAATCCAAAATATAACACTTCGTTTCTGCTTCAAATGGAACACATCCACTACGTTTTAATAGAAACAGTTTTCAAATAAAATGTTTTTTTATACTGTCCTACTAAAGTTATTCGGAATATTAAAAAAAAAAAATTTCAGCTATAATTTGAGTAGACCTAAACGGTTAAGTTTTAAAAATCTATTTATAATTGTTTTGTAATTTTGATAGTTTTGTTGTTAAACTGAATCAAAGTTACTTAGGTAACTCATTACCACAGGATAAAACCTATTGTATATTAACAGACATTCTTCACATTGACACATCAAACTGTTTACTGTAGTGATACCAACTACGTATCATGTGTGATATGTAGACCTACCATATACACATGTATCATGTATACTAGACGATTCTATATTGTGGTACAATGACTCAAATCTGTGCAATCCATTATTATTACATTATAATTATTGTTAGCATAATATTCAGCATCCATAAAAGCATTACTTAAACACTTACTTTTATTCAAGTCTGTCAGTTTAATGATAAACAAACAAGGGATATAGAGCATATATAATATATTTTTGTTTATATTTATTTGTTTTTTACCTAGGCACAGTGCATTTATCATTGTGCATTAAGTTATGATGTAAAAGTCAAGTTGCAATTGTACTCCTTAGGGGTTAATTTGTACGCCCAACATCATCCAAGTTTATCAATTCCTAATGTTACTTACATAATCGGACTTCATTATTTTATTACATCATTCGGATATCATATATATATTATAACAACACAAACATTGATATATAATTTAATTTGTGTAGCCCCAAGTTCAGGGCCAATTTATATAACATAACAAATTATATAATGTATTGAATTCGTGGGTGTAATCGTAATAGGAGATGATACGTTATTTAAGTTAAAATTTTTCCATTATTTATTTTTTTATTAAACAAAATTTTTCATTTCGCATATAGAAATACTACTCATTATTATATCATTTGTACGACTCCTTCGTACACAACTTACATCAAACAATTTACATACACAGGTTATACATAAATCTTATTATCTAATATTAATTAACTGAATATTCAGTGTGCTCTCGGCTTACTCATTGTGTGATCACCTTTTTGCAATTTCTGATTAATTTACTTTAATAATGAAGTTACTTGTATTCCAATTTCTTTAATATTAATTAGTTTTAAAACTTTCTACTGCATATGCATTCTCCTTTATCAACCAAGACTTTATTAATTACGTTATCTCAAAAAATCAAATATTTTTCTTATCATTTATGTTACTCTCAATTACTAAATTTTATGCAAGAGATATTATTCTAAATTTTACTCTGATTTTAAATTTATGCACAATTAGTTATTTTAATACAGGTTGAATGTCTTGCATTCTAACTTTAATTAGTGTCTTTCAAATGTCTGTAATTACATTGGTTTTTCATCACCTCGTTTGACGTGGTTAATCATCCGTACGTCCTCCTTTGGTCCTCAGTCTGTGTCCTCCGTGTCCTCTTGGTCCTCTGGTCGGATTCTACTGCATGTACGGTTTACTAGTCTTCACGCCTCACATCATATGCTGCGGGTGTGTGCATAGACCTCCTCGTATGTGCTCTGCTGCTCTGGTTGGACTTCAGTTTGTCCTGTGCCTCTTACTATAAATTTAAATTAGCGTCGTCGACTAACATAACCTCCTGTGGCAACGGTTGAATCAAGAAGAAAAAACTTTATTAGCGCGACCTGGTATCTATAGTCAGGTCGTGCAGAAACTCATGTCTGAACAATTTTTAACTTGTCAGATTTTGTCGAAGCGTCACTTCCCCCACTCTGGTTCAATTCACTATTTTCGCTTATCTTCGCGAATTACGAAGTTCGTTTCACATCACTCGATGTTCAATCGATCACTAATTTTTATATGTTTACTATACGTAAATTACACTCCTTTATTGTAATTACAAAAAGAGCTATTCACTTTTTACGTATAGTAATTGCACTTTTCGTCATTTCGACAGTCTTTTAACCCTTTGTTCACTTTTAATTTCTATACACTTTGGTATCTTTGGAATTACCATATCGCACATATTTTTCTTATAATTAAAATAAAACATAAAACTATTCTACTTGTAAAGGGTTGGTTGCATTTCAGGAACGGACAGGCTTCACACACACAAACAAAATACGCGTGTACACAACGCTAGCGACAGGTGCGTCGGGAATGCGTGTCCATGCATGAATTCTGCGCTGCCTATTTTTAACTACGATACAGCTTATGCAATCTGAATCATGTTTATTAATTCATATTTATTTATTTTTATTATTTATTTCATTTATTTTGGCAATGCACAGTACCGTTAATGGTTGTGTCGTTGCAATATATATACATATTACAACACTACGAATTTAAATGTGTTAGCCCCACGTTTTTGGAAGCCATTTACAACATCACACCTATTTTAATGCGTTTATTTATTGATGTGTGTTAAATCGTTGTGTACATTAAATCACATTAAATTCGTGTGTGTGCAAGAATGAAGGTTGTAATCATAATAATAATAATAATTCTATTTGATTGGTTTATAAATCATTTCAATTTTTATTAACACTTTTTTTAATTAGTTATGCGGTTTAGAAACTCATTATTATTTTGACATATTGTTACGGCATCACGAACATCTACGTGTTTGTCGAACGTTCCAGAGAGATCCAGAATGTAAGCGTGCTACTAGACGCATTTTGCGAGAATCTTCTCGACTGTGCCGGGCTTCGTTCGGGCGCTATCCCTGTGTCAAGGCCGCAGTTAATTACGTAGTTCCAACGCACGCTACGGCGCAATTAGGAATCGTCTAGATATTCGACTAGCTATAAATACCGGTACTCAAAGGACGTTCAGTTCAGTACGAGGCGAATTTTTGACTGTGCGGTTCGAGAGTATTAGTGCGATATATTTACAGAGCGGTTCGAATTATTACTGTGTACGTTCAAGTAGTTATTAGTGAAGTGTTGCGTTTTATATTCGGACGGTATAATTGCAATACAATTGAGTTTTAATATTAGTGAACATTTTATTGCGTGTGAACAATTTTCATTTGATTTGTTGTAGACACTGTGTTGTTAATTACGAACTGTTTAACTGTAAAAAGTAAAGGTGTGATTAGTGACTTAATTGTTGTCTTGTACTTATTTTGTTTCCACTGTACCTACGACGATCGAGTAGACCGTCGTAACAGTGGTGTCAGAACTGGGATAGAACGGTTAACAGTGGAAACAGTGGATACTTTGTACAAGACTAGTGTGATTCGTAATTAATCGGTAAACATGGATCCCAGTATGGAAGCTTTACAAACACTGTTGCGGCAGACACAGGAAGAAGCAGAAAAACGACAAAAGGAAGAACGAAGATAGGAAAGAGAAGAGGCTGAGGAACGTCAGAAAGCACTAATGCTAGAAACAGAAGAAAGACATAAAGATAAAACGGAAGCTCTCTTTGAAACTATGCAGAAACAGTTGCAAGAACATACTACCGCAGAATTGGGTCTCCTACGTGGTGACATAGGTAAATTACGAGGTGAGCTCAATAATCAGATTACCAGAATATCTGACGTAAAAGAATCCATGTTAAATAAAAAGAAGTTATGTCAACAAAAATATTTGCAGTAGAAAACTCAGTGGCAAACATAAGAGAACAAATTAAAATTGAAGTTGAACAGTGCATAAAGATTCAACCAAAACAAATTTCTGACTGTACCAGTGATAAAAACAGAAAAAGACACAGAAAATAAGTTAATAGAGAAAATCACTTTGCAGTAGGGACAGTTCATGTCAAAGCTCCAACCTTTGACGGAAGCAGTCACTGGGCAACGTACCTCCGCCAATTTGAAGCTGCTGCATGCGCAAATAATTGGACAGATAAAGACAAGGCTGTTTCACTCGTTCTTGCATTAAAAGGACCTGCGTCAGAATTACTGCAGAAAGTGCCACCTGACAGCCAGAACATCTATGCCGAGTTGATAAAAGCTCTAGAATTACGGTATGGTGATAAACATTTGCGAGATGTGTACTGCACCCAGTTGAGAGCAAGGCGACAGCATGCCGGGGAGAGCCTTCAAGAGTTTGAAGCAAGTATCGACAGACTAATTAGACTGGCCTATCCTGAAGCGCCAGAAGATTTTCGAACGAGTTTTGCGATGCAGACATTTACTGCCGGTGTCCGAGATAACGAACTACAGCAAGTGTTACGAATGGCAAGACACCTGAAAAGTGCGGACGCCCTGGTACATGCTTTGCAATTTGAGGCCGCCAAAACAGCGTCCGGTTGGACAAGTCATAAAGTGCGCGCGCTAAAAGATCGCGACGGTATAGACGATGAGGAAGAAGAACAAGGAACAGAGACTCGACGGTCGGCGCCACAGAATAAAATAATAAATGATGGAAGACCGAAGTGTTATAGATGTGGGAAACCTGGACATCTACAACGAGACTGTCGGGTTAGAATTCAGCAGCAGGGAAACGAGCAGTAGTCGGTATAACGGGGCGTGTGCTGACTAACTGAAGGAAAGAAGCCCCTCGACAATACGCAATTTTTACACTTCAGAAAAACAGCGGGAGCTTGGTAGTTACCGGATTTGTTCAAGAAAGGCCAACCTCGATTACATTTGACACAGGCGCAACAGTTTCTATTGTGCGCCCCGACGTGGTGAAAGATCTCAAGACAATCTGGTGCTTTTGCAGCTTGCGAACAGATACTGGACGGCCTGTAAAAGTGTATGGAAAAGTAGAGTTACACCTACGCCTCGGTATACTTGAGTTTAATCATCAAGTACTTGTTGCAGACATTGTGGATGAAGCAATTCTTGGTGTGGACGTTATGAACGCATACGGATTTATAGTCGACTTCAAAAACAATGTCTTGAGAATCGGAGGCGAAGAGGTAATGCTATCAACAATGACGACAGCAGAAAAATCGATGGACGTCATAAACCAAGTGGCCGTAACTGTTCCGCCAAACTCCGAAAAGATCATCATGGTTAGAACTGCGGTAGATACTAGGGGCAATCAGTGCTCTACATTCGAACCCCAGGTAGTCAGCACACCGGGCATACTAATTGCTAGAAATTTAGTAAAACCTGACGAAACCGGAAATGTACCTATTAGAGTGGCGAATATTTTGGATCAAGCTATCACTTTACAAAACCAATACGCTCCTATGCAAATTGACTCCTGTGGCCTGGGTAGCCGGAATAACGCAACGAAGACCCAGTTCTTCGGATACTTTTAAATTACCAGAGGAACTGCAAGAATTATTGAACAGATCTGCTAACGACCTCACAAGTGGTGAGGTAAAAGAACTCAGACAGTTTTTACACGAATTCAAAGATTGTTTTGCAGTTCGGGGACAGTCACTGGGAAGAACCTCTCTTGTGCAACATCGCATCAATACCGGGGACACAACACCGATACGCCAACCTCCTCGAAGGCCTCCGTTATCTAAACAAGAGGAGATGTCTCGGTTAATACAGGACATGTTGACAGAGGGAGTAATCGAACCTTCGTCAAGTGCTTGGTCTTCCCCTGTAGTGCTGGTAGCGAAGAAGGATGGTGGATTGCGTTTCTGCGTAGACTACCGGAGGTTAAAAGACGTTATAAAGAAAGACTGCTATCCATTACCTCGCGTTGACGATACACTCGACACGTTGTCAGGAGCACAGTGGTTTTCCACATTGGACCTGAAGAGTGGATATTGGCAAGTGGGTCTTCACCAAGAAGACAAGGAAAAGACCGCTTTTTCGACCCCAAGTGGCTTATTCCAATTTAACGTCATGCCATTTGGACTCTGTAATGCACCGGCAACATTTGAGAGATTGATGGACCTGATACTCCGAGTCCTGACGTGGAAAACTTGCCTTGTTTACTTAGACGATGTCATAGTGATCGGGAAGACTTTCAAAGATCATTTGGAAAACTTTAAGGAAGTTCTAACTAGAATTCACGGTGCACACCTGAAGCTGAGCCCGAAGAAGTGTTCTCTATTCCAGAAGGAAGTACAGTACTTGGGCCATCTGGTTTCGGCAGCGGGTGTTAGCATGGAACCTAATAAATTATACACCGTAAGAGACTGGCCAGTTCCGAAGAATAAACACGAAGTTCGGAGTTTCCTGGGGTTATGCTCATATTACCGACGTTTTGTGAAAGGCTTCGCTACTATAGCTAAACCACTACATGAGCTAACGGAAAATAAACGAAACTTCCAATGGTCGAGAGAGTTGACCAAGCATTTAGAACGTTGAAGATTGCATTATGTTCGCAGCCAATTCTCGCTTTTTCAGCTTCCGAAGGGAAGTACATCGTAGACACAGACGCAAGCAATACTGGTCTACGAGCAGTTTTGTCTCAAGTGCAGAACGGTGAAGAACGAGTAATAGCGTATTACAGCAAGACGCTTTCTAAACCAGAGAGAAATTATTGTGTTACAAGAAGAGAGTTGTTGGCAATTGTCAGAGCTTCGGAGCACTTCCATAAATACCTCTATGGGAGAGAGTTTTCACTACGTACCGACCATGCTGCACTTGCATGGCTCTTGAGATTTAAAAATCCGGAAGGACAGTTGGCAAGGTGGCTCGAACGTCTGCAAGAGTACAACTTCAAGGTACAACATCGGCGGGGGCGCCTGCATGGTAATGCAGATGGCTTATCACGAAGACCGTGCCCGGAAGACTGCCGACATTGCCACAGAAAGGAAGAACAAAACTCAAGCGAACATGTTCAAGCCATCACTCTAGATTTCCTGGCTGACGGCTGGAAAACACAAGACTGTCGACAAGGACAGATGACTGATGAAGACATTGGACCGATCTTGATAGCAAAAGAGGAAGGTCGCCGCCCGGATTGGCAAGATATCTGCCATGGTTCCGAAGTGCTGAAGGGCTACTGGGCACAATGGGAATCTCTCACCTTAGAAAACGGATTGCTGAAAAGGGCTTGGGAAAGTGCAGATGGACGAGACGTGGTCATGCAGTTGATAGTTCCCCGAAGTAAAGTGCAGTCTGTTTTGAAGGAGATGCATGATGGAACATCTGGAGGCCATCTTGGCGTTAACAAAACCCTTGACAAAATACGGAAGCGATTCTATTGGCTTCATCTTCGCCACGACGTAGAAGAATGGGTTCGGACGTGTGAAATATGTGCTGCAAGCAAGGTCCCACAAACCAGAAGCAGGGGAAAAATGAGACAGTATAACGTTGGACAACCTTTCGAGAGAATTGCCATAGACATTGCTGGACCATTCCCAGTTACTGACGATGGAAACCGGTACATCATGTAGGTGACTACTTTACTAAGTGGGTGGAAGCCTACGCAATTCCAAATCAGGAGGTTACCACTGTGGCAAAGCAGTTAGTTCACAACTTCTGTTGCCGTTATGGAGCCCCTATGGAAATCCATACGGATCAAGGGAGAAATTTCGAATCAGGAGTGTTTAAAGAATTATGCCGTCTATTCGGAATTCGAAAGACCAGGACAACGCCTCTGCATCCTCAGTCGGACGGGATGGTTGAGAGATTCAACAGGACACTTGAGCAGCATCTTTCGAAAGTTGTTGACGAGAACCAAACAGACTGGGACCAACTTATACCACTATTCCTTATGGCGTATAGGTCATCAGTACATGACACAACCGGCATGACTCCAGCAAAATTGGTGTATGGGCGGGAGATATGTCTTCCTGGGGACTTGATGTTTGGATCACCTGAGACTCAGTCCCAAGAGCCAAAGAACTATTCCTCGCAATTAGAACACCAACTGCGAGAAATGAATCGCTTGGTAAGAGGACGGCTGAAGATTGCCAGTGATAAAATGAAAACTCGGTATGACATTCGCAGCAATAGTGTGGGCTTCCAAGAAGGAGATCAGGTCTGGTTGTTCAATCCAAAGCGCCGTCGTGGTCGCTCACCTAAGCTTCACTCTAACTGGGACGGACCCTACACTGTGAAAAAAGAATT
Organism: Magicicada septendecula; assembly: GCA_034769895.1. Classification (NCBI taxonomy): domain Eukaryota; kingdom Metazoa; phylum Arthropoda; class Insecta; order Hemiptera; family Cicadidae; genus Magicicada; species Magicicada septendecula. The sequence goes on from CM068367.1 coordinate 956,942,357, forward strand.
AACGATGTCGTTTATCGGATTCAACAGGAAGGACAGCGAAAGTTCAAGATCGTCCACCTAGATCGCCTGGCGAAGTACTCAAAGGACGTTCAGTTCAGTACGAGGCGAATTTTTGACTGTGCGGTTCGAGAGTTTTAGTGCGATATATTTACAGAGCGGTTCGAGTTATTACTGTGTACGTTCAAGTAGTTATTAGTGAAGTGTTGCGTTTTATATTCAGACGGTATAATTGTAATACAATTGAGATTTAATATTAGTGGACATTTTATTGCGCGTGAACAATTTTCATTTGATTTGTTGTAGACACTGTGTTGTTAATTACGAACTGTTAGCTGTAAAAAGTAAAGGTGTGACTAGTGACTTAATTGTTGTCTTGTACTTATTTTGTTTCCACTGTACCTACGACGATTGAGTAGACCGTCGTAACAATATTTATTACGGGTAATTTGCAATCTCAGATTACACGTTAATTTCGTATTTATTTTACGACTTCAAATGATTTGTATTTTTACGTACCTACTACGTATAATTCGTAGTCTTATTTGACACAAAAACATATTATAAAATCTTATTGCTAATGCATTGTTATAAATTTTCTATACTGCTCTCAGCTAGGTCAGTTCTCTTACTTATTATCTACACTTTTAATTATTTAACTGTTTTTTTATATTACTAATTTCTCTTTATTACTGCATATGCATTGCTTTCTATTAATTTCTCTGACGAGGTCGTCAGTTACTACTAACAATTATATTTTTTAAATTACAGTTACTGCTAACTCTTATCGTTACACAGTCTTTCATATTACTGTACTCAATGTACAAACAAAAACATATCTACAACTATACAGTTACTTTACTCATCTTAGAATCGAATTGTTTATTCTTTTTCTCTTTAATATTTAAAGTCTTTTGATTCGGTCTCGGTTTCTGATAAATGCATGGTTATTTGTCACCTTGTTATTCGTGTGGTACATCTGAAGCGTGTCCTCTTCGGTCCTGGATACGGATGACCCTCTTCGGTCCTGGAAGTCCTGGAGTTGGGTATACTAGGAGTCTTGTAGTCTCTCGTACTCTGGTTCACTGGATTCTCTCATTCCTGGTCATGGCCTCTGGTTCCAACTGCTCACTCGAATGGATGTGCAGTCTTGAAAACTCTGGTTTCTGCTTGTGGTTGATCTACGGTAGTTGTTGTTTCTACGTAAATACTTTGGCTGCCATGGTTGTCAATCAATTCTAGAAGTTCTAGTTGTTGGACATAGCCTCCAGCTGTTCTGATGATTGAACGAGAATCGAGTTGTAGTTCTTGGACATAGCCTCCGGCCGCTATGATGGTCTGACGAGAAAGAGAAAGATGTTTGCGCGTTCCCGTATTTATACCCAAGGCGCCAAAATCATGTCTCGACAATATTCTGCATGTTTGAAAGTGTCGAGAGCGTCACTCTTAACCCACGCTTTATTGTTACACTTAATTTGCTCGTCTTCGCTAATTGCGAAGTCTTTGGCACATTATCCGATATTCATTCGATCGGTAATTTCTAGGTGTTCATCATGCACAAACCGTTTTTCCTTATCTTACTTACTCTAATTACTATTGATTTTTAACTTCCTATCATTACACTTTTCATTCGTTTTTCACAATTGTTTATACACTTGTTCGTTATTTTAACCACGCATTTTGGTGTCTAGTTTTTCGCTACCATGCACACAAGCATTATAAATTAATTTAAATACAATAATTTATTTATATCGTCACTAACAAGGGTGGTGCTTTTCAGGAATAAACAAGTCGGACACGCACACACCCTTTACGTGTGTACACACATACAGAGAGCAGCTGGCGTCAAATCACCTGTCCCAACCTGGAAGTCAGACGTCTCTTTTACAATTTATATTGCAGGCTGAATTCTTATTATTATTAAAATGGATTATTTATTTCTTCTAATCACTTATTTAAATTACTTGGTGCAATGCACAGTACTCAACCTATTTGTACTGTTGCAATATATATATATTGAATAAGCTAAATATTTACAGTTTCAGACGTTGACTAAAACATTGTATACATAGGCCTACGTACGTAAATCGGAGTATCATCTTTAGCGGTAGTTCACAATTAATGTTATTAATCTATATCAATGCTAATAATGCGAGTTCAGTGACACACACGCGCGCGCGCATGAGTGTGTGTGGGGGAAAGAGAGGTAGACAGACAGTCAGAGAGTGACCGTGTGTGTATATTTTGTGTTTGTGAGTACGTGTTTGTAAATAAACAGGTTTCCAAATGTTCTAGGGATAGTACCATATTTTGCTAATAATTTCTTCGTACGCGTATACGTAAATATATTTCGAAAACAATAATTATCATACTTTGCTGCAATGTATACAAGGTAATATTCATTTATAATAACTTCTTGCCTTTCTCTATCACAAGATAGACAGACAGACAGACACAGACAGGCACACACACACACACACACACACACAAACGAAAACATAGAATTATAAAATATAATCATAGACGAGGCACATTTTAAAACAGAGAGTCAAAATCAGTAATTAAGATTTAATAGAATCACCACAACTGTACTGTATCTTTCTTTACTTTGTACTTACGAAAGCAACGTTCGTTTACGAATTATGAAATAGGTTACGACTGTGCCTGTTAGCGACACATGAAGTTTATATGTTGCTAAATATTAAAGCTCGCTGATGCTGCATTACAGGAGTAACAACTGCATTGCGCAAGCACTCTGTGCAAGTACGAATAACTCCGTGCAACATTGTAACTACTGTATACACTATCCCTCGCCAACGCCAAAGCCAGCTTTCAGTCAGTTCTCTTACAAAAATCTTCGGTTTTTATGGCCTCCTTACGTGTAACGTACACTGTAGCTGCTACTAATGTATACAACTTTTAATTTGATTCTAAATCAATTGTTATTACTTCCACTTCTTCCAAAAAACAAAAGGTAGTTTATCGTTTAAGTTTAGCCAACTACCACTGTATAAACCAATCATACTTTTGGTTTAATAATATATTTACTTCTGTTACAAACCGATTAGAAATAAAAAAATTAAAATATAAACTAACCGATTTCGAGCAAATTCAGCAAAAGACGCAAGAGGACAGAGTAACAAATTTCTATCTTCGCAATCCAAGATGCTGGTACAGTCTCATCTACAGTCAGAGTTGTTAAGAGACAGTTTAGGACAACGTAAACATTCTGCGAGTCAAAGTCAGTAATTTGATCGTACACCTTACAGTATGAATGAAATTATAATATTATAAAGTAATATAAATGATATTACAGGTAAAGGTAAAAAAATAACGAATTATTGCAAATTGTTGAAAATATTTGGAAAGTGTAGATTTCTTAGAATAACCAAAGTACTGACTGAAATATTTTCGTTAGATCGTAAATAAATGAAATTTATATCCTTTCGTAATAACGTGGTTATTTGAGTTGATAAATTTACATTGAAGATAAAATTATAGAATGTATTACCTCAGCGTCTTTGTAATATTTTGCCTTTAGTCAACGATGTTAATATTTTTTAATATAACAAATTTTATCATTCTGCTCTTGCTGAAGGAGAAGCAGTGAACATATAACAGTGGAGGCATGGTCTTACTAAATGTATACAGCGTATCAAAGACCAGTAGTGTCTTCGACAAAATGACACAATCATAAAACGTAAGGCTATAAGCTGTTACAATGTCAGGAAAAACAAATTTTATGAGATAATATTTTATCCCGATACGAGTTTTCGAAAACAAAATTAAGTGCAGACACCTACTTACACTAACGTACTTAATGCAAAAAAAAATTAAAGCAAATGTTTTTGTTCACTTTGATTAAAACAATTTTTTTCAGTAAGAATATTTCAAAATTCTTGATCGGGCAATGTCTAGCACCGTATTTTCAATAACGATATTACATTCCAACATGACGAAAAACTGTGAAATTGAGATTTACTTTTAAATGTAGCAAATGATAACCATAGAAAATTGTTGCCTTCTCAGTATAATCGGTAATCTTGCTGACCTACCCAGTGCACGGAAGGAATATACCTCTACGAACATTGTCACACCCTATAATTTTATATAACATAAGAAAGTAATAATTAATTTTCTATAAGTTACGTAGGCCTACACAATTTTATCATTTATTGTTTAATACAAGCACGTGTACGCACACGCACGGGCAACAATGTGCCTGTATCAGTCACTATAGGCAACACCGACAACATAAACTTATTCATTTAAATACCACTCTGATATATTCTTTTGTGTCTATGTTAGCAGGCAGTAAAAATGAATCACATTCACTCATTGATCCTAGAGAATCACATTCACTCATTGTACGCATGTTGCTGTAATAGGGATCGTACACTCTAGCGAGTAGGAATGTTTGTAATGAAACCCGTCAATCACTAACAAACAGACGGCTACTTTCGTGCATTATTTCTAGTACATTTCTCACATTTCTAAAAACATTTGACTTTTCTAAAGGGCCGTTCCATTAAATAGGTTTATTTAATATCTCGAAACACTACATCTATCTAACATCTAGTGAACAGTACCAGATGTATATTAAATGCTAACAACAGTATGCAATACGTATCAGGTCAAACAAAAGTTCTATAATTAGGTACTTCTGCACTTGAAAAACACTGTATTCAGATTGAGAATGTTCGCCAAGTGTAGATACTTCAGATAATACTGTTGCCTAAGTTGTAGCAATATTACTCATTTTGTTTAGAAAACTTTACGAGGCCATATTTCCTTGATCCTTGAGAAGTTAAATCAAGAGGTTTAACTCTTTTAGATAGTATTTTACATCAGAGAAACTCAAGTAATAGAATACGAATAGATCCGAATTCTGTTAGAGTTGCTTGGACAAGGCAGTGATTACGGCTTACCGTCATTAGATGTAACTAGTAAAATATGACTGGAAAGGTAAGATAGGGAAGTAGGCTACTTCTTGAAGATGCAGTTTACGTATTGAGTCTATTGACTGTTTACTGGTCACGTCGATAAAATAACATGTACGCCTTGAAATGTTGGACAGATGACTGTTATGTTTGTGCTTTCTACCACATGTTTTTGATAGATGTTATTTTCTTCCAGTTATATCACATTATTGTTCTTTGGATTTTAGAATATTCTTCTGTAATTTCGTGTTGTAATACAGAAGAGAGAATTTAAAAATTTAAGCAAGCTACAGTTTAACTAGCACCAACGCATCAATTGTTGTTTTGTTATCCTACGAGGCTGAATGCTTGGAGTATCGTAATCCTTAAACACAGAAGTAGTGAACAGGACATGCTCTTTATTTATTAGGCTAAATAGGGACTTTTGAAGTATATTTTTTTTTTAAATTGAATAGAGAATGTGTTATGAAGATACAGGAAGTACGGTTTGTCTTTAACTGCAACAGGCATACTGGTGACTGAATCGACAGAATGAATACAGTCTGTGTCCGTGACGATGATATTTTCAAAAAGGTTAATGTCTTCAAGAAGAAGATCATGATAATGGTGACACTATATATTTAAGAATTGTAAAGTTTAGAACTGAAAAATTGTTGATTTTGTTTTAGATTGTATAACAAATATTAGAGTGGGATTCGTTGCCTTATTTTTACAAATATTGTTTATTATGTATTTTTTCATATACAATTTTTAACTAATTATTAGCTGAGCAGTGTTTGGAGTTACAACAACAAAAATTGTTTCATCCAGCTTTTAAAAATACATATTTACGCGTACTATACGCTGAACACTAGACACTCCAAGCTACTTATATAAGTGCGGTTCAGTAGCCCTAACAAATAGCCTATATGTAATGGTAGTAAATAATTCAAAAAGTGTGAATAATAAATAATGGTTACCTTTTGACTAGATATAATTATATCTCTATTTCTGTAAGAAAATGCAATAAGATATCAGTAGAACTCTGCGTTAAACAGAATCTAATCATGTTCTTGGAAAGAGTTTTCTCGTTTATAATACTGTGAAAATACAAATATGAAGTATTTATACGAGATTTAATCTACCACTTAAACTACTTTATCCTCTTTCGTACTTCACAATAGCGTGTTTGCACAAAACGAAACTAGAATAACATCGTTATCGCGTTTTCATTTATTACTGATGGTCTATATTATTTCTACAGAACGACGTAGTATATTACAAAGTTAAAACATTGGGTATTTACTCTTTACGAGAGACAGATATTTTACCTATTTTTAAAGGTACATTTAAATATCTTTTGGTAACGACAATATTATTGCAATGTCAGTTAGAAACAAAATATAAACTCCAGTCCAGACGCTGTTGTATTCCATTCAAATCGCTAGCAAATTATATGTGATTTGCTGTTTTTGATGTAGGTCGGAATGCTTATTTAGAATTTATTATATGCGAAAGATTGTGTTAAGTTTTAGACGCATCAATAACAAGTCACTGCCAAACGTAACTATGAGTTTTCACCAAGTTAACTAATTCAAGACACTCGATCCAAATTTTTCACACTTCTGCTGTTGGACTATAGAATGCTTACGTCACTTCTTGTGAGACAGACGGGATTAAAATACAAATTTCCCTACAACACACTACTCACTTGTTCTCTTGGCAATTGGCAATTCCGATATACGTTATTGGAAATCCATAACACAGTGTAAAAGAAATTATTTCTTGAAAGTGATATTTTTCCTTAAGGAATGATCTTAGTGGAAACAAAAGTAGTTGAATATAACATTTACCAAACAGCTTACAGGCCTATTAAATAAAGAAAGAAATGATAAATAGTTATATTGTTTAGAGATATAATTATCTTCTTTAACTGGTATCTTAGGGTTTCACGGCCGGCGTCGGCTCTGACTACGTGCCGGTCCATTAGTCCGTGGTTTTATGCAGCCGCTTGAAATAGACCCCACCACCGAAGGCTATCTTCAGTGTTACGTTTTATAAGGCAACTGGTACGCTGTTCAACAGTCTGCACAGTACTGTGGAAACTGCCGGCAGCATTATACCACGTCCTAATTGCCCGACAAGAAGTCAGAATAGTAACAGAGTTAACTTCTTTGTTCCTAAACTATAAGATTTAAACAATTCATTGTTCTAGAAAGTTTTTCCCTGAATTGTATGTTTCCGTATCCTGTATTGTAAAGAGTAATTATTAAATAGTGTAGACAATTCGACATTCTGTGCTGGATTCTGTTATGTCATGTTATGCCAACACTCTAGTTTAACATGGGTATCCTATAAATTCTACTGTGCATTGTCATTCGGTTTGGGCTACTGACTTTAACGTAACACATAACATACGTTACAAAATACATACTATGTACAGTAGAGCATCGATTATCCGAACCTCTCTGGATGAGAGCCTGATCAGATAATTGATATTTCGGATAACAGATCGTAAATAGAACACATTATTTCTCTTCACAGAAACAAATGTTTTTATTACAAAATTATTTCTAACATACTGTTACATAATTATAGCAACCTGTATACTGTAATGTACATGTGTACTGTAATGTATTACTCAGGCGAAAAATCATTGAATTAAAACTAAGCGTAATTAATAAAAAGTAAATTATTAAAAAGTTTAAGTTAATTTAAAGAAAATTAGAGTTTAATGACAAACACTGCTATGAACTAAAAATTAAAAAACAAAACAAAACATAGAGTACCATGGATTTACACTTTTTTGAAGAATTGTTCTATCACTGTCTGTTTCAAAACCGATACCACGTTTTCTCGCCGCTAAAATCTGAAGTCGTTTAAGATTCGTAAGCTGAATAAGGCTTCATCCACCTTTAGCCAATCGTTAACACGTGTCCAATACATTACTGTACATAATTGTACTTTTTATTGAGCTCGGATAATAGATCGTTCGGTTATTGGGTGTTCGGATAATCGATCTTCTACTGTATATATATAAAGCTATTTAACAAGTTATGTAAGAGTTATACGTATGTGGTAGTCTGGAACTCTTCAGGTATTTCAAATGACCTGTCATCAGGAATAACGTAATAAATATATAGTTCCACTGTTAAGCTTAGCCTACGTGTGTTAGCAACTTTAGTTGTTCCTATTTCGGTTGTTACCGACACTACTACACCACGGTATTATTGTAGAGCTCGCCGAATAAGAATCAAACAAGTTTTGTACACAACATCCAACAAATCCCAACGATTATGCTATAGAAATAATAATTTCGACAATTCATTAAGTTCGGTTTGATACTTATTCCAGCAAATTTTAATAAACAACTTTGTGTTTTGCGTAACTAACCTCTGTTATCTATTTATTTAAGTATACCGTACTTAAATATTATGTGATCCTGTTAACTGTGCAACTGTAAACTAAAATAAGGTATTACGGTCTGATATTCTGCCAAGCTATAGTTTTATAGCAGAATAGCACATAAGATATTTACAGTGCTAAAGTTAAAAGAAGAACAGAAGTTTTAGTTGACATACATTTTGATTTGTATCAAACGGTATTAGTAGTAGTATTAAGAGTAGTATACCTAATAATCGTAGTAGTAGTAGTAGTAGTAGTAGTAGTAGTAGGTATATTAGTAATAGGAATTGTTGTTGTTGTAACATTTGAAATGATAATAATACCATTATAGGAAGTGGGCCAAAAACAACATACCGTTTTGTTTCTAGACTATTTTGTAAATGGTGAAGTAGAAATACAACAAATGGTTTTTCCTTGAATATGTGTTAAATTTCATGTTTTGTAATTCTCTGAAAATTCATTAGATCCTTAACTGTATACAACTGACACTTTTGTAAAAATGAGTGAAATGAAACTGCTGCTTGAAAAACGTGTTCCAAAACCGACATACCCCTCTTGATTTAAAGAAATAATAGAGAAAGCAAAATTCAAAGTACATGAAGATTTTATTAATTTTGTTTACAGAGCTTGTAATAAATTTTGGTACAAAATAAATATAAAACTTTTTCGTAGGTTATGTATGTTATACAGGTTAGCGCAGGGAAACGGGAAAATTTTAAGTTGATGTTGGCAGCCCTGTAGATGTAGCAGAAGTAAAACTGTCTGTCTAGCAGTAACGGACATTTAGTTACAATGGAGCAGTGGAGCGGTGCAGAGCGTGCGGTCGCCGTAAGGGCGTTTTACCGACATGGTGACAGTTTGACAGCTGCACAACGAGAGTTTCGGCGCCACTATTAGATCCCGCCCCGCGGTCAAGTTCCTTCGTTACACGCAATCGAAACGTGGGTTCGTAATTTTGAAGAGATTGGTTCAGCTTTGAAGAAAATACCTAGTGGGGGGTGTACGGTCTGTACGTACCCCAGAAAACATTGATGCCGTGCGAGCTGCCATCTTAAGGAGTCCTCGTCGTTCGGTGCGATCAAAAATACTCCACGAACTTCAATTTCATCCGTACAAACTTCAGATTGTGCAACAACTGAATCCTAATGATTGTGTATTGCGCCTGCAAATTTGTGAACAATTGTTGGCTAAAATCATTGAGGATGCTAACTTCATTCAAAATCGTTGGATGTCCGATGAAGACGACTTTCACTTAAGTGGATAAGCAGAACTTCCGTTACTGGGCTCAAGGAAACCCTGCTCAGTTTCACCACCATCCATTACACAGTACCAAAGTTACCGTATGTTGTGCAGTGTCGTGTCATGGGGTGATAGGCCCTTACTTTTTTGAAGATGAACGAGGCACTGCTGTCACTGTGACGTCTGAACGTTATGTCAGCATGCTAGAGACATTTTTGGCTCCAAGACTCCATACTTTTCCAAATCTTGACATTCAGCACACCTGGTTTCAACAGGATGGAACCACCTCACACACTGCCAGACAGTCTATGCCAGCAGTGAAACGTTTGTTTGGGGATCGCATAATTTCAAGGAATGCTAACATCGCTTGGTCGCCCCGATCTCCAGACCTTTCAGTCTGTGACTTCTTTTTATGGGGACATCTGAAGAGCATCGTATACCAGACTAGACCAAGAACCCTTGCTCAGCTCAAGACACAGATTGAAGAGGAAATCGCCAAAATCCCAGGTGACACATTGCGCCGCGCTACGCAAAACCTACAGAAACGACTTACTGAATGTGTACGCCAAAATGGGCAGCATTTAACTGATGTAATTTTTAAAAAGTGATGCCTAATGTAATTTCCAGTCTTGTAGAACATATTTTGAGCCTCAAATAAAGTTTTGTAACGTTCCTTCATTTTTTTCTAATTATTTTAAATTTTTCCGTTTCAAAGGGCCACCCTGTATTATAAAAATTACATACGTTAACACCCATAGACATCACAAATTGGCATATTTCATTATTATCTGCATCTCCACATAACTTTTCTCACATAAGACATGAAGGGCAGAACACAATACTACAGAGAGCCATTCTAATTCCTGCGTAAGCATCGGACATTGTGAAATTAAATATAGTCTAATAATTTGCAGATAGAAATGTACGTCGACTGTGGCAACCATAAAATCAAGATAAATCGGATAAATCAAAATATGACATGTAGACGTATATTTTACCGCAATATAAAAAACACCGTTCAAGATAAAAACAAAACAAATACAATTTTGTAGTCTTACATTACTTATAATAAGTTTGTATAAAGGAATGAAATTGCTCACTAGTTAAGTAAACATAACAAGCTCTGTTTCGAAGGTGTGTGAATTATTAACACCTGTGAAATCATATAAACACACAACGCATCAACTATAGGCCTCCATCAGGAAATACGAATTCTATTGTTTGCTTAAAATTATGGGATTAGTAAGAGTACATTTCAGCCGTTTCTGTAACATTGGAATACCAAACAATTGGAAAACGTACATATGTTGGTTTACGGGCCCCAGGTCGGTATTGGCGCACTTTCTTCTAATTGTAATAGTACACTAAAAACTCGTTTATCCGAATCGTGTTTATCCGAAAATATGCTTTATCCGAAACAATTTTTAGTAAATTTTTAAAATACAGAAAACCATTTTCCTGTCCTTTCGTACTTGGAGCGACAACAGGAAACGTCCCCTGCAGAACTTCTAACAATGAAACGACTTCGAGATCGGGCAGCCAGTAAACGAACTTCAAAGCTTAGGCAAAAAACGATTATTAATTACTGTACGAACAAGGAATAGGACTGTTCCAGTACTGTAGAAACTATAATTTACAGTGTGGTGCCGTTTTATAGTTTACTGTATCATATTCACTGTAACTTTTAAATTATTATTATTAAATAAAGTTACTGTACATACAGATGTATTGTTATTTAAATAGAAGTTTCGGTTTATCCGAAACGGGCGCGGTCCCATAAAATTCGGGTAAACGAGTTTTTAGTGTAATATAAATTTTGTTTTATTGTTGTTACCTAGTTATAATTTACATTAAGGTGTACAAAACTGTTTTTTTTTTTTTTAATGGCATTGAACATTTTAGTATTTTTCCTTGTAATAAGTATCATAGGCCTATTACTCTACAAAGCGCAAGCACAAATAGAAATAAAATAAATTATTAAAAATACTAGCATGATATAATGGTAAGTTTAATTTAAAAAATATCCGACTGAAAATTAATTCAGTATCTAGGATTCCTATTTCAGTAACGTTAATATTGAGTAGTGTGTTGACGTAGCGTATGCAACTCACTCGCCTTGGAAAAAATTATGTTTTTAATTTGATACACTATTGAAACGTGCAGTATGTGCTAAAGCAGAAGTGCTCTTAACTTTACACTAAAACATATCGGGTTTTCTCGAGTTCACAACAACGGTAGAACTGTTAATCGCCTCCATTAATTAATTTACTCTGGTAACGAACTAGAACACAATTTTTTAGCTGACCGACATCGTAAAAGCTGTGAAATACTTTTAGCAATTTTAGCCTTACGTGACTGAAATTGCAAGGTCTCACTTTGAAATAAATATTTTCTTTAGAAGCTAATACCACGGCCTGAAACGAAAAACGAGATACGCTCTCTGAATACCAATCATAATGAGAAACCGCCATTATTATGTTTCACATTTGTTTAGGTGTGTTTATTCAGCAAACAACGTGTGCTTTATTAGCTCTGCCTTGGTCCTACTTCAATCACACTTCAATCAATGTCCGTTTGTTCACGTGTCTGTTTTATCTTTCCTCTTTATCTTTATATTTATTCTTCTTCTAACGTTCGCTTCACTCACACTTGCTCCTGTACTCTGTACCTTCGGTTTAGTTTTTCCATTATCTACTAACACATTTACGCTACCGTTTTAACAGATACAAAAGTTATTCAAAATTTTTAATTTAATTACGCCTAATTGGTTTTACATTGTAACCGCTCTTTAAAATTTTTATGCTTTATAATTTTTTTTTTTTTTGAAGAGGGGCCACTTAATATTTAAAACTAGGCAGAAGACCTAGAGAAGCAAAAGAGCGATGGGTCAAGTGAGATGGGACTTGCAAATAAAACTCACTATTAACAACCAATAACAACTTTTATTTCAAATTGCAATGTTTCAACTTCAATATACGATACAATTCCTAAATTTCAATTTCAATCTTAATACCAAAACATGAATTTTAAATTTCAGCAATTCAAGCTTCATATAAATATAAATTTTAATTTTCAATAATTCAACTTGGTATAAAATATAAATAAAAATTTAAATTCAATAATTCAATTTGGTATGAAATATAAATATAAATTTTAATTGTAACATATAAGTCAGCACCCATTTTAAGTTTCCAACTTCCCCAAAACTACCCAAATTAGCAATTTTACATTTATAATATAACATAATATAGTTTAATATTTAATTCAAATTTTGTATCTGATATTAATATGTAATCTTTATAATTGCATGGTTGCATAAACAATCCCCGTGCATAACCCATAGAAATAACGCATACATGATTCACTTAATTACACATATAAATATATACACCTATCACAGACACATATTCAACATCACCACATAAATAACAAACACCCTTATAACATTAAAGCCTTGCCACCAGCCTATATATCTTTTCTCTCTATACATATATCGCCCCATCATATGGAAATTTCAACTGCCACACATATACATACATCAGTATACATATATCTAGTGCCCCCAGAATCTGGGTTGGCCAGAATGCAGGTTACCACTTTAAATGCCCTTGAACCGTGCGTATAACTTAGTGAATTTATAAATACAAGTTGTTGGAGAAAATCAGATAATAATAATAGAATCAGACAGAAATAATAATCAGAAATTGACAATAATAACTCTTAAAAGAAAGCAAGCTACAATCTTTATGTGACCTGAACAGTATGAGTGAATATTGTAACATGATAATTTAATATTTTTCTAAGAAATATGGTTTGACAAATAATTTAAAAATACGAGGTACAACTTTTACGTGACATGAACAGCCTGTGTGAATTTACCATATTATAATTTATACCCTTTAAGAATATCTGGTTTGTCCAGGCAGCCGACATATTCCTAAGCATGACCGTACATACATTTATCTGTGCATGGGGCCTGCATATATCTGCATGCAAAACCTGCCTACGCAAGGTCTAAAGAGGGGACCGGACTGAAACAAAATATAAAACTTATAACCCTTATATGACCCAAATGTGAATATGTATACCAAATGATCTAATTTAAATATGTAATAAAACCGCAATTACCTTGGATAACCGTACAGGAATTAACTGAACGAGACCAGCCGGTCGGGTCCATCCTTTCACCAACAGCCCCCATCAATATCACTGAAATTCCGGTCCCCTAATAATTGAACAATCCCCCCTTTCAATATCCGAGTGAGAAACTGTGGTGCAAAAAAATTTAATTAGCCTCAGACACATGCCGGCCCCCCGGGCGTACACTTAATGTTGAATGTAACTAATTCTATACATAAAGTCCCCGAAATCCGTTTATAGTCCCCATTAAAACGTTTATAATAAGAAAACAATATCATGTGTGTCACAAAATACCCCACAAGTTTTATTAATTGTTATGTGCACAAATCGGTGGTGTCTATGTAGGCCAGAAATAATAAATGTTTGAATATCACCTTATTCAAATTAAGCTGTGGTCCTAGAGTCCAACGTCTAGCTTGTGGAGTTACGCTGGGGTAATGATGATCTTGCCGTTCCTTTCGACAGGTGAAATCGAGAGCCTCTTTTTATAAGTTCAGGTGCAGGTGGACATGCCTAGGCCGGGTCCTCGTCTTGGGCGCAGGGACCCGCAGATCTGTACTAGTTTATCTAGCCATTAGATAGTGAAACAATTCGATCAAGAAGACTCCAGCTCTGTCGAAGGGAAACGAGGTGTAGGCGGTATGGCCGACAAAGCAAGACAAACGTAATTCGGTTCCGGTCCGACGAATCACGCATATTCCGTCCGCTAGAATGCGCAGGGAGGTTCAACGGCAAAATAGATTTCGGCCGTTAAATCAAGATACAGAGAACAAATTTGCTTTTGACCCAAATATTATGTTTATACATATATAATTTTCTTATATTAGCGCCGGTTCGTTAACGAACCGGCACACCCCCACCCCAAAAAGGCAACCTGGTTGCCCCACACTTGAACTAAGGGGTACCCTGCAGTGTACCTCTATTTGTCTTCTAAACCCAACAGACCGGAAAATCTCATTGGTGACTGCCCTCAGACTGAAAAAACTCAAAATCGCTGCGACCATCCCCATGCGACCCTCTCCGCTATGCCGACCCCACGGGACTGCCCCAACACGTCACCCTCTCTGGTGACCACCACCTACCTCTACCGGTGCCACTCACATACCCGTCCTAAGACAAACAAGGTATCACCAACCTTGGTATGTGAGTGATTATATTACACGTCTCGTCCACCTCTTGGACCGACCAGCCACATGCACCAACACAAAGCATCACCATCCCTGACATGTGACTGGACCACATCCCTACACTAGGGCGGACGGCCCCGCTTAGCCCGACAGAGGAGACCGCATAGAGGGCACGCGCACATCAAGCCCAAAAGAATCACAGGGAAAACAACCGGGGAATGCGGCATGGCTCGGACCCTACAATAATCCACCAATCAAAATCTACAACAATTAACAACGAAACACAGCACACTATCACTCCATAATCACTTCTCGAAATGGGGAAACTGATGATCTCCAAGAGACCACAATCTAAGGGCACACTCTCGGCAACTCTCTAACTCCTTTTTTCATTTATCTTTCTTCCATTCTCTAATTTTTTTTTCCAAAGGGTAGGGGCAGGAAGATGAAAAGGGGCAAGGATCACTGAAGGTCAAGAGTGAGGACCAAGGGTAAGGACATGGTTCCCTCCGAGGATAAGGATGAGTGGAGAAAACCAAGGCTAGCGTAGGCCGGGGCGCAACCCTGAAGTAGACGAACACCACTGGGACTGTTGGGAACATCTACCCGCTATCCGTTAACCGCTTCTTCTCACCTTTCTATGAAGGACTTTAGGTACCCGTTCCTTCCGGACATCACTCACTGAGAAATTATCTCGTGTTGAGCTGTACCGATTCGTTTCTTCTGAATCAGAATCACGGCAACTTACACCACTTTCACTCCGCTTTGGATTATCCTCATCGTCTAAATCCCCTACTACTGCCTTCCCTGCTTCTCTTTCTTCCAGCCCTTTCTTTTCCTCCTCTATCATTCCCCCTTCTTCGTCCCCATAATCCAAGTCTACATCATGACACTGCACATCCTCACCATCTTCCAGTTGCTAATCTGATCCATCTTCAACAGCATCTTCGCCCAGCTCCTCACCAACTTCTTCACTGGCCTCGTCACCAGCTCCTTCACAAATTTCTTCACCAACCTCTTCTCCAATCTCATTTTCATCAACACCTTCATCATCAACATCATCGCGATCACGTCCACTACCACCATCAGAACACTGCACATCTTCATCCTCTAGTTGCTCATCTGGTCCACCTAAAACTTCTTTCCGTTCTTCGGAATCCTCCGCACTACATACAGAAGGCGTCTGCACATCTTCACACACTACAAACACTCGCACACTCCACAACGCTGCCACCAAATTTCTCCTCAACTTCTACCTCATCTCTTTCCACCACACTTGCACCATGGACATCCCCTTGTCCACCCGCAACCTCAGAAACTTTTGCAGCCTGGACATCCCCGTGTCCATCCGCAAACTCAGACTCTTCAGTCTCCCTAACACTTACAACTATACTCCCCTGCGCAGCATCTGCAGACCGCTCTTCTGCCTCTTCCTTCGATTCCTCTCCTTCACCACTCTCAGCAACTACAACGTCCTCAACATTTCCCAACCTCGAATCCAGCTGTCCAGGTCTATGTGCAGTGTCTAAATTAAATTCTACTGGCGATGGTAAAGCTACATTATCAAGTGACTTCTCATATCCCTGCGTAGGCGATGATGATGTTACAGGATCTGGATCCCTCACGAAGCGAGATGGAGATACCGGAACAAATTCTGCGGCATCTGGATTCAACTATGACGTCCTCTCTGAGTCCTGTAATTCAGTATTAACCGACGTGTCCTTATTGTCTTGTAGTGATCCACAGAAGTTATTCCGCTTTTCTTCTTCCTCTTCACCTTCTTCATCCACTATTCTCGTACGAACTTGTAATTCATCTGTAACCTTTAAAGTTTCTTTTCTTTCCAAATAGGAATAAATACTTCCTACAGGATCCTACTTGCCGAGGTTTGTTCCCTGATATAACTTCTTCTTCCCCTGTTAATTTCAAACTTATTTATTTTCTCTGCTGTAACCGTTGCTACCGTCTTCTCACTTGCCACCCCCTTGTAGCCTCCATTACTTCCGGAATATTCAGTTTTTCTTACTGCTTCTTGTGTTCTCCACCAACCGCCATGTTTGTCCTTTTCAGCTCTTCCTAATAAACCACTGGAGTATTGGACATCTTTAGCAGCTCTTCCCCGGGACTCGTCATTCGCCTGGACAGTACTAGAAACCAGACACAACCGGTCCAGATCCGCGAAACAACGTGGAGGATCTGCGAAGGCCAACAGGGATCTCTCTTGGGGATTCAGTCCTTCCAGAATCGCCTGTATAATGTCCCTCTCGGGCAACCCCAACATTAATACCCGGGCAGGTTTCCGCATATCGTGCACGAAGTCCCCCAACGCCTCTCCTTTGGCCTGTAGGAGATAGAATAAATCAAACTTAAGCTGGGCACGTCGTCGATGGGGTATGAAAAAATCCAACACTTCCCCATGGAAGGCGTCGACACTGCCGCCTCGACGCAGAGTGTCGGTGACCAGCCCAGCCAATGAACCCCGGCAATACGGGTATATAAGGGGCAAGACCTCCCCATCGGACACCCCCGGGAAATCTGCCAACTGCAGGGCCAGGTCCAAGAAGACCAACAACCTGTCCTCATCTACTCCATCCAACACCGAAGTTTCTGGAAAACCACTGAAATGTGGGGCAATCTCTGATAGCATACCGCCGCCAGAATTGCACAATTCACAACACACAACAATAAATCATAAATCACCACGAAACACATAACACAAACATGACTTACTAAAACAGAAAAACTTGAGTACTAACTCTTCCTTCAAGCATACTGCGGGCCTCCTAGCGTTGCGAGGACCCGACCACTATCCTGAACTGGCTCTCATCAACACCACCCAAGAAGAAACACAATTTTTACACTAACACAAGACATGCTCAACGACACACATAACACCTATCGCGACATCGCCTTTCACGGAAGCAACTTTGCCAACAACGAACAACATCAAATTTCCCAAAACTTATAACAATGACTTCGGCTCCCGTACCTCTGACGAGACCGACTTCCGAGCGGGTCATACCGCATCCCTATAAACACCCTCGCTATTAATTGAAAATCAAAAACACGAAATCCATTTCCCATCACAGCGCCCCAGGTCTGCGGTAATTCAAGTCTCAAAAAAGAATTCCCCCCAAAAATTCATACCTCGTGGCGACAGCAATTTTACAAATAACACAAATAACAACAGGCTGACAATTATACCTCCATATAGTTAATAAAACATCGAACATAACACAACACATGTATATATATTGATTTCTTGTAAATTTTCTAAGTTAATTCTACCCTGAATGTTTTCTGAGTTTGCAAGCCCCGTCACACCCAAAGGACCCAAGGGTTAACCCTAGATACAACCACGCTCTGCTACCAAATGTAACCCCTCTTTAAAATTTTTATGCTTTATAATTTTTTTTTTTTTGAAGAGGGGCCACTTAATATTTAAAACTAGGCAGATGATCTAGAGAAGCAAAAGAGCGATGGGTCAAGTGAGATGGGACTTGCAAATAAAACTCACTATTAACAACCAATAACAACTTTTATTTCAAATTGCAATGTTTCAACTTCAACATACGATACAATTCCTAAATTTCAATTTCAATCTTAATACCAAAACATGAATTTTAAATTTCAGCAATTCAAGCTTCATATAAATATAAATTTTAATTTTCAATAATTCAACTTGGTATAAAATATAATTAAAAATTTTAAATTCAATAATTCAATTTGGTATGAAATATAAATATAAATTTTAATTGTAACATATCAGTCAGCACCCATTTTAAGTTTCCAACTTCCCCGAAACTACCCAAATTAGCAATTTTACATTTATAATATAATATAATATAGTTTAATATTTAATTCAAATTTTATATCTGGTATTAATATGTAATCTTTATAATTGCATGGTTGCATAAACAATCCCCGTACATAACCCATAGAAATAACGCATACATGATTCACTTAATTACACATATAAATATATACACCTATCACAGACACATATTCAACATCACCACATAAATAACAAACACCCTTATAACATTAAAGCCTTGCCACCAGCCTATATATCTTTTCTCTCTATACATATATCGCCCCATCATATGGAAATTTCAACTGCCACACATATACATACATCAGTATACATATATCTAGTGCCCCCAGAATCTGGGTTGGCCAGAATGCAGGTTACCACTTTAAATGCCCTTGAACCGTGCGTATAACTTAGTGAATTTATAATTACAAGTTGTTGGAGAAAATCAGATAATAATAATAGAATCAGACAGAAATAATAATCAGAAATTGACAATAATAACTCTTAAAAGAAAGCAAGCTACAATCTTTATGTGACCTGAACAGTATGAGTGAATATTGTCACATGATAATTTAATATTTTTCTAAGAAATCTGGTTTGACAAATAATTTAAAAATACGAGGTACAACTTTTACGTGACATGTTGGTAGGGTTGGTATTACTGATCTACTTTCTTCCTGTATGCGGTTGATTTCGGTGCTATCAATTAAAGAGACATTTGCACCCGTGTCGATCATCAATGTGGTGGCCACCCCGTTTATTTCGGCAGTCACATATGCTATGTCATTGTTACATTGGTGGTGGTCAATTTCTTCTTCTTCAAGCAGTTCTTGTCTGATATTTTTCAAATAATGACTTCGTATTATTGTTATGGTTTTGTTTAAAGTCGGTTGGTAATTATAATTTATAACCTTTAAGAATATCTGGTTTGTCCAGGCAGCCGACATGTTCCTAAGCATGACCGTGCATACATTTATTTGTGCATGGGGCCTGCATATATCTGCATGCAAAACCTGCCTACGCAAGGTCTAAAGAGGGGACCGGACTGAAACAAAATAAAAAAATTATAACCCTTATATGACCCAAATGTGAATATGTATACCAAATGATCTAATTTAAATATGTAATAAAACCGCAATTACCATGGATAACCGTACAGGAATTAACTGAACGAGACCAGCCGGTCGGGTCCATCCTGTCACCAACAGCCCCCATCAATATCACTGAAATTCCGGTCCCCTAATACTTGAACAATCCCCCCTTTCAATATCCGAGTGAGAAACTGTGGTGCAAGAAAATTTAATTAGCCTCGGACACATGCCGGCCCCCCGGGCGTACACTTAATATTGAATGTAACTAATTCTATACATAAAGTCCCCGAAATCCGTTTATAGTCCCCATTAAAACGTTTATAATATGAAAAGAATATCATGTGTGTCACAAAATACCCCACAAGTTTTATTAATTGTTATGTGCACAAATCGGTGGTGTCTATGTAGGCCAGAAATAATAAATGTTTGAATATCACCTTATTCAAATTAAGCTGTGGTCCTAGAGTCCAACGTCTAGCTTGTGGAGTTACGCTGGGGCATGATGATCTTGCCGTTCCTTTCGACAGGTGAAATCGAGAGCCTCTTTTTATAAGTTCAGGTGCAGATGGACATGCCTAGGCCGGGTCCTCGTCTTGGGCGCAGGGACCCGCAGATCTGTACTAGTTTATCTAGCCATTAGATAGTGAAGCAATTCGATCAAGAAGACTCCAGCTCTGTCGAAGGGAAACGAGGTGTAGGCGGTATGGCCGACAAAGCAAGACAAACGTAATTCGGTTCCTGTCCGACGAATCACGCATATTCCGTCCGCTAGAATGCGCAGGGAGGTTCAACGGCAAAATAGATTTCGGCCGTTAAATCAAGATACAGCGAACAAATTTTGCGTTTGGCCCAAATATTATGTTTATACATATATAATTTTCTTATATTAGCGCCGGTTCGTTGACGAACCGGCACAACATGACTGTCAATTTTACTTCAAATTTTTAAAAATATGAATGACAAAATCTAATATTAAATGACAAAAATAGTTAAATTATAATTACTAAATTTTTGCTAGAACAATTAAATTTACAACTACGAACAGGAAATTGAGAAACATAATGAAATAACGTTAAAAATGTACAGGCATGGATACCTTCGTGACTTTCAAACATTGAAAACATTAGGCTGTTGACACGTCGCCCCAGCATATTAATCGTAAGTTTTACAAGACTTACACATAACAGTTAGCAACTTTCCGGTATTAGTCGTTCCGTACAGTATGTGTTAGTACCTGTTTGCATCGAATTTGAAACCGGTGTAACAAAATGTTTTCTATGTGCAGCAAAATAATTGTTCTGTAAAATTTCTGTAGATTTCTATAAAAAATACTCTTTTAATTTATGAAAATTTACAATTGATGCCTTCAAAATACTCAGGTGCTTAAATTAGAATAATCTATCACCTCCTCATAATAGAATAAAATAAAAATAGATAACCGAGTACAACATAAAGATTGCTTATATTAAAACATTCTCAGCACTCAGGTAGATTTTTTAAGTGCACAACGATTAGGATAAGGAAACTGAGGAAACCAATTTGTTTTTAATCTATGATTTCTAGATAATTGAATGCTGTTTAGTATAGTCTAGTACGCGATCAGGATAAATGGATGAGCTTGACCAACAAAGGTTTATGAAAAAGGCTTCGCTGGTTGAGAAGCTGTCTTTGACTTGCTGATTAGAGTCTGACACCTACGAATGAATTAAAATACTTTGGAAAAACAAAACGATAAAACAAACAGTGAAGATACAATGCCTAAATTCTCAGTTGAATAAGATGTGCCTTTGAAAAGAGAAGATTATATGTGCAGCAAAACAATAAAATGTTTAGATGTCAGAGTACATGCCACGATGTTTCTGAGAAGCAAACACTGAGAAGTCTTAAAGAGTAATACGTAGAACACGAAGGAGCTATCAAGAATAAATAATAAATCTAAAAAATGGAAGATATTTGTTTGGACAACTTCAGAAAGAAGAAGAGGCAAACGGAAGCGGAAATAGAAATAAATTTCAGTCGAAGCAAAGATGGACAAGCAATTACCGACGACGAACAAGATAGAAAGGTTAGGAATATTGGTTGTGGGAAATGCCAGTTTCTACAAACATCCCATTCTACTATATATTATTAACCCACTTAACTATAGAGAAGAAAGAGAAAGAGAGTGAGCTTGTGTGTGTGTGTGTGTGTGTGTGTGTGTGTGTGTGTGCTCGCGCGCTAGTGTGCATTTGTTACATACATTTTAACAGTGCGTAGTTAACAGGTAGAACCATGTATGAAATAGGGCTGGTGAAAGGTAAACGTCTCATGTCTGTTCTCTTTCACAGAACACAGAGATAGCAGGTGTTAAATTTTTAGACTGTTAAAAGTCCTGTGCTTATGTTTTAAATAAACATGAAAAATGTATAATTTTAATGAATTGTACGAAAACATAAAAAACGAGATAATGATACGGACACTCCTATAATATATCGGATTAACAGTCTGATTCTAAACGAGTTAACTCATTAACTATTTGCGGTACTAAACTAAAAAGACTGCATAATTTGGAAACTACGTAAATATCAATAGGAAGCTTAATACCAGTGTTAAGTGCATGCATGACTAGAAAATGTTATAACCGGATTAGTAAAACAAACAATATAAGCGTGCTTTTAAATGAACGAATAAATAATTCAATGAAACGAACAAACCTGCAAATATAATCAACGGTATAAATAGAGAGAAAGGAATATCAATTTTCTCTCATGTTTATAGTTTATTGCGCAAAAAATTATTGTATATACATTTTGTTAACACTAAACATACACACCGTAATGAGGGCAGTGCCATTTAGAGTAGTTACCACTAGATAATCCTGTACATCTCGCGCCAAATTATTAGGCCACAGCAAAAAAAAGGAAATTATCAATTCTTTGGTAGCCTATTTTAGCTAAACAGTACACAATCAGACTGTAATTAGGATTGAGAAAATTTATTTCTATATCCATTTAATATAGAAAATGTTTACTTTTCTGATGTAGGGTAATTAATACTTTTTCCAATATTAATACTGTTTGCATTTATTATTCTTTCATGTGTCCTGAGCATGTTTTTAACGCAGTTTAGAGCCACTTACTTCAGGAGCCTGTATCTTCAGAGAGCTTTTCATTATGAAACGAATGCTACATTATTTTCAAACACAATTATATGTCATTACTTGCTTTTTATTTTTTTATTTTCATTTTAAAAGCTCCTCAGGTAAGTTCAAATATAGAAAATTTCTGTTCAGTCAAAGACAGATATTCTACTTTAGACAAAAATATGTCTAAACCATTTGCTCTAAGCAGGGACCTAAAAATCATGCATGAATATTTTATTCTTTTTGTTAGAAAACATTTATTTAGTTAAGAATAATTCTTGTTTGTACAACTCTTTCTTATTGGTCTTTCACATTGACTCTTAAAAATCGTAAAGCCATACGAGTTGTTTCTTTTATTACTGATAACGAATGTTTGGCTATTTCTTATAACACAGCTTTCATTTAATTTGTCTCCTGGACTTTGCTTTACGAATTGATTTATCACTGATGATTTGAAACTTTGAGTCATCACTGTCAAAGATATTACTGTCAAGTTTATGAATGGCATTAGTGACAGTTTGTTGAATATTGGCTAACTACCATAGCAGTACTAATCAGACATTGTTTTACCATTTACCTTGTCCTAATTTTTGGGATTTAACATCCTGTAATTCTCTGTTCACGGAAACCAAATATTTGTAGCCAGGTGGGTGTTCTTGACGAGTAATCAGCTTTACGTGATCAGAATTATTTAATTATTTTCTGATAGTCGCACAAGTGATAGCTTCATATTTGATAATTTTTTTAACATGGTCAATTTTTTATTTGTTGTAATTTACAGTTACATATATATCTTTTCTTATTTTGAAGAGAACATAGTTGATTATTATTTCTATTGATTATTTAGAAATGTTGCATTTTACAGATATTTCAATACTACTAAAATTTATTGTGTGATTTACTGTGTGAAACTTTATTGTCAGTGATTACTGACCATGTCAGTATTTCTGACTATCCGAGAAACGTGTGACGTCACAGGACAGCAGAAGCAAAAGTACAGTAAACCGTAAGACAAAAGTTAAATGTCAAGGTTTATATAAGTTTCTCGTACATCTTCCAAAAATATACGTTGTGAATAAGGCAATACTTATACAAATGCAAATAATTTAAGTCAGGGCTATTAATATGTTTTGTAATTAAAAATTTAATATGATAAACAAAAAATTATTTTGCTTATACTTAGTAACCAGCAAACTCCCTGAGCTTCAGAACTCATTCAGTATTTTGAACAAAGTACATTTATTATTACATGAATTTTGATATTAGATAATTTTTCAGTTATGGAAGAATTGACCAAAACCCCGACATCGCTGCTGCTTCTGTAGTAATATAACAATTGTAAAGCACACGATCATACAATAAACAATTAAAATTCGAAACATTCGGATTTGGGTCACACTTCCTTTTAGTCCGACACCCTACTGTAGTTTCACAATTTTCTCATATTTTTGATTTTTGTTTTGTCACTGGGTTCCGAAATTTTGAGATTCCAAAAACTTAACACTACATTTAGATTAAAACAAATACTATAATAAGATTTTGGTTTAAGTTCACTTTAATTTGATACGTCACATGGATTTTTGAGATACTTTCACAATTTTGAACCCCAAAATACTCGCCTCCCATCCCCTAAATTTGGAGGGATCAATTTGAAAAACAGGATTCTGTGAGGTAAAAGTATGGGATACATGTACCACGTTTATGAAAATTGGTTGATTTGTTCAAAACGTTGTGGTAAGACATACACCAAATAAATAAACAAATAGATAGACAGATATTTACACAGACAGACAAATGCAAAACGATGAGTCAGAATTGAAAAGTCGCTTCGCTCGTTCAATAATTACAAGACGTAGAAATTAAATAACCTAAAACCATTTCAAACTAAAATATTCAATCAAACTTATCTACTCTTATTTTACACAAATATTCATAACGAAATTACGAGTGAAATACTATAACAAAACACAAAGATTTCTACCACCCAGCTGGAAAATCAATAAAGAGAGTAACTGGCGATGATAGACTAACTGTGTTTGCTAATTTCATAAATATATAATCAATATATGTGTACAAGTATGACTGTTATACACGTCACGCAGACGCACAATAACTTATAGTCTACGTACATCTGGACAAAATACATAAACTCAGTTTGTAGTTTTTACTTTTTTTTACTTAAGCTGGGTTTTTTAAGACTTTACAGCAAAGTGTTAACATTGAAAATGTTTATAAGGACGTGTCGCACATTTGCGGCCGATCGCTGGTGCGTGATCGAAAATGGGAACCGGTGAGTTTCCATAGAAACTACTTCTTTGTTGTCAATAACGTAGTACACATTCATATAAAACTTCGCTTATGAATGCGACTACATTTAACTTATAATCTGTACATTGGTAAATGAAGAATGAATTCATTGATTGGCGAATGAAGAAAGAATTCATTTATTGGTGAATGAACATATTATATATATTAGATTTATTGAAGCATTTTCAATGCCCTTCTCTGTGCATTGCATGTGTGCAATGCCTCTAAATTTTTTTAAAATAACATCATAGTGACCATATTGTACGGTATGCACTTTTTTTTACATTCAAACGTTTCACTGATTAAATATTGACTGACTAATCACTATGGTGAATTACCAAATTAACCCATCCACTCTCAACGAGTGGTTTACCGTATCTGCCTGATTTCACATTAATGATAATAGTAGATTATTTCAAAGCTGAACGTGTACTGGAAAACCGATTTCTACACTCCGCTTGGTCTGATAAATAATACGTTTAAGTGTATTTTACTTCTGTTTGTATCACTGTGATCTTATTATCAGTGTTTAGTGTGACAGATATAATGCAAAAATTTTTACAATAAAGCCGAATATAAAAGCTGAAAAGCAAATACAACTCGCTTGTAGTAGAAGGGTTCAATAATATAGAAAGAAGTTTCTGAATTGGTTCTGAATTGGTTCCTGATATAAACAACCCACAGATAAAGCATCAGGTCTGTGGGATAACTAAACATAGTGGCGTAGCAGATCCCACATTTGACTTTCTAGTAAGGAATTGCAATGCACACGCCTAGTACGAGATCTTTTGATCTTGTAGAAGTTTCTTAGAGAGATCCCTCGTCTCGGAGAAAAGTGTACGGAATCCTTAAGACATTTCACATTGAACGGAAGACAGATCGTTATTTTGTGTCTATCGAGTGTGGTTGGTTGCATTGGTTTACCGTCTGAATACGTTTCCTAATATGCGAGAAGGCACAAGAAACACTTGTTATGGGGATGTCTAAACACCGAGATTCTCGAAGGCGACTCCAACTCTCATGAACCAAGGGGCCAAAGATAGAAAGTGATTAGACTTGAATTTAACTGAATAAAATCTGCTAATAACTTATTACTCTACATATTAACTACGTTATTATTTATGTATTTTTCTTTATTACAGCTTCCAGATACCCGTATTATAAACAGTTGATATCTTCTGTTAAGATGCGGCTTCGCTCAACACTTGTGTATTTTTCCTATGTTTTGCACCTTTATTTTTGTGATATGTAGATTCTCCATGAAAGGAAAGATTGTTTGCTTATTGAAAGTAATATTCTTACACCAAAATCCACGACTTATACTCTTACGTATAACACTTTGTTTGAAACCACTGTGAACAACTATTTGTCATTAGAGTAAAAGTGTTTTCTTTCTACTTGCTATGCTTTTGCTAATGTCTGAATTTGATTGGCTTTGGTACTGTGACGCAGTTGATGATTAGGGTAGTATGAAAATGAATTGCTTGTTTAAATTAAAGCATCTATAATTTCACTGTTATTCCCGATTTGATGATTTATCATTCCATTCAGAAGGATAAAAAACTAGTACAAAGAGTTAAGTCCTTCGTTCGTTTCAATGTATACAATTACATTTTTAATTACAACCGTTCTTCATATTCTAATTCACTGGCTAGAAATATGTTTGCTTTCTATTGCCTGGATATTAGACAGAGACTGTAATTATTATTTTATCAACTAAGAAACTTTGTGATTTAAAATCGCATATTTTCGAACATTTATTATAATTCTACATTCTTTCATCCTCTTTCAGGTGAGCAGTAAATCTACGTTTGTATATAGTTAATTCGACATTTTTATCACAGCGATAAATTTAAATAAGTGGAAACGAGAGTACATTGTGAATAGGTTTACACGCACCGCTGTTTATTTTACTGCTGCGAGTAAATTATTCCTGACATGTGGACAACACTGTTTCAATAACTCGAATTAACTCTACCAGTTACGGAGTAGGTTTTCATACAAATTTGACTGCTCTTTGTGTGTAAACATTCTATCGCTTCATGTATAAAACGTTCACACCATTCCCTACGTGTGCCCATGCGCACACATGCATATTGCATTTGAAATTGTGTCCGACGAATTTCAACGCTTGCCCGCAAAACGCATTATAATTTCACAATTACCCACGCAATTTGATATTATCAAATCTATCGTTTTTT
The DNA here is from genome assembly GCA_034769895.1 of Magicicada septendecula. Classification (NCBI taxonomy): domain Eukaryota; kingdom Metazoa; phylum Arthropoda; class Insecta; order Hemiptera; family Cicadidae; genus Magicicada; species Magicicada septendecula. The sequence continues at coordinate 956,969,718 of CM068367.1, forward strand.
AATTTACCCACGCTCTCACTGATACAATAAATGTATTTCATCGGTCAATAAACACATTACAGGGAAATGTATGTATTGGTAGAATAAATCCAACAGATATTTCACGTAAATGATTCATGCTTATGAAATCATTTGAGAAAATTATATTTGACATTCATTAGTTTAAGCGTACTGAGGAAATATTGTCAAGTAAATATGGAGTTTACTAGATTGAAATTATATCATAAGTTGTTATTCTGTTACAAGCTGCAAGTGACTCTCATCTGGTGTTGATAGAAAAAATGTTTTCCCTATGGTTTTTACAAATAAGAGTATTTCTATTAAATACTGTCACTTCATTTTCTGATTTAAACCAATATAACTGACTACTAATTCATTTAGAAGGATAGAACATAATGATCTCCATGTGCATGCGTGTATGTATGGGGGGTTGTTTGTGTGTTTCATTGTATGGGTGTGTGTTTGAAATTACAAAAAAACGATTACATTTCTGATCCCGGTTACAGAAACTTTTTATTTATTTTTACGTTTGCTTTTATTTTTTATTTATTTTTAATTATATTTTTTATCAAATTATTACAAACAAATATGTTGTCTCATTTTCTAATCTTTTTCTATCGATGGTATTGGCTACTGAACATCTGTTCTCCAACACAGTGCCTGCCTGACAGTAGGCCTACACCAAAAAACCTAGTACATAATACACCAACATAATACATGGTAACATTCACATACTAATAAATAGTAAGAAATGTGGAAACATTTCTTATTTTATATTTTTATAACAAGTGTGCTCCCTGAGATGTAGAACTCGCTCACTATGTTGAACGAAGTAAGCCTACATTTGTTATTAAGTAAATTTCAATGTTAGATTAATTTTCAATTGAGGAATAACTACAAAAACCCCTTTTATTCTATTAGTTTTGCTGTGATATAACAACTGTAGTGCACACAATCAATAAAATAAACATTAAAAATTCAGAACATTCGAATTTTAGTTACAATTCACTTCAGTCTGAAACCCTGATGGATTTTCACAATTGTTTTAAGTTTTAATCTCTTATTAGGCCCTGTAGTCCAAACATTTTAAAATTTCCAATATTTTGAATCCCTCACATTTTTGCCTCCCGTTCTAGTTTTTTTTTTTTTTTTGGGGGGGGGGGCGGGGAATCTTGAAGACAATAGGGTTCTGTAGAGTAAAAGTGTGAAGACGTTTTGAGACAAGTTAATGTGAGACATGCAGACAGACAGATAGACAGATAGATTACAAACAACTGTCAGAAGGTCGATTGAAAACTAAGAACTCGCTTTTCTCGTTCAATTAAAGGTTTATGATTCCATATCTACAAGCACCAACTTATCAGAATAACATGTATTTACCTTTTTTTCGAATACACACACATTTTAAGATTGCCATAAATATACCGAAACAATACAGGATATTATATACTGGAATTTCAGTGGGAAGGGATATAATTTTAATAAAATAACATATTTTTTCTGATGACATTGTTAATTAATTAAAAAAAGAGTTTGCAAAGTATTCAAATGTAACATTTACTCGCTTAGGCATGTAAAGTTTCTTCGTTGAAATGTACAAACAAATGGCTTTACTTGGCTGAATTCCAGATTGCTATGAAGCTGTGAACTGCCTATAATTTATATCTTCAGCTTATTAATTAGCGTTAACTGTATTGTCTACTTCGTTCTACTTAGAGGTTTCTCTCATCATCTGTGAAAGCAATCCTTAGCAGTGTAAGTCAATTTTTAGAACTGCATAATTAATTCGGATTTATTCACCTCAACAGAACATCGTTATGTGCCATCTATGGCAGATGCTAAGATTTGTCATGAATTACGTAAGCAAATACACAAAACGTTTTAATTAAGATAACTGGATAGTTTTTGTAGATATTAAGATTAAGATGGTGATAACAAGTACAGGAAATCAGCGGAAACGAAAAGAGATCGACGAATAAGAGAGTCGTAAAGCTTAAAAATTGGAAACTGCACCATATAACAGGGCTCAACAGATAACAGATAAATTAACGTATTCTTCATAAGGTTCCATGTATAATTTATAGCAATTCCTGCATACAACGTTCTTATAAAAACACTGCAAAACATAGTTTTTCCGTCACATTTCTCTTTCGTCTAAAGACGTTATCACGTTAAGATTCTGTTTCCCACGACTTCATCTCTGTTCCAAACAGACTTTTGAATCTCCAAATAACACAAATGCTTTGAAAACCTGTTTGTCTACCTAGTATTCATACCTAGTGTTCAGATAATCGTTTTTTCACGAAATGTTTACTGATAACGACCAAAACCACATATTTTTAAAGCCATAAGCTTCCATAATACAAACAGATTAGTTTTTACTTTGATCATGTCGAATACGCAAGCACTAGTATTGGATATTAACACGCGAAGAAGAAAATTGGATATTAAATTTTTCTTTCTTCGTGATTACTTTCTTGGTTATGACACATTCAATCAGACGCTTGCGCGCGCGCGCGCGCGCGTGTGTGTGTGTGTTCAATTTATTTTAATTGGTTGGGAATTGTTTCTTGTTACTAGAAACTAATCATTTCCCAGTCTTTCATTTTGCATACTTGCATTACGTTACGATCTATAAAAATTACATAAATTCTTATAATACGCGATACAATCAACACAATCAACAGTACACGGTAATAACACACGGAAAAATCTAGATTTATAAAATTATGATTGTACCTATGTTAACTTATCTATGATTGTGAAACTTGAATAAACGTCAAGAAAAATGACAGTAAAGTACTAACAGCAGAAATACAGTTACCGTTGGAAGCGAAGGGTAGAATAACGTCATGTAAGACGGCCTACGTGTGTACACCATAAATGACAGAATGTTTAATTACAGATAAAAGTAGGATATAAGGTAGGTAACTACGTACCGCGAGGTAAGTATGTCTCTCTTACCTATGGGTTGACCATAGGTCGTAATGCTTTGCGCGGTCAGTACAGGCAATGGCGTAATCCCTGTAGTGAAGAAGACGATGAAGATGATGATGGCTTTTACTAGTGCTATTTCAAGATACCATGAGTGCAAGTTCACCTAATCGTGAACTGTGTGAACTGTGTAGTATGAAATTCTTCTGTCCCCATAATCTGGGTCTTGAGATTTTCTCGCGTTTTTTTTCGTCGATATGTGTGATCAGTTACTTTCCTTTAAGTAGGGCTTATATTCGAATTTTTTACACTGGCCAGTGTATGCTTCTACACCTAATCATGTTCCTGCTTTAAATCAATAAAAGCTTGGAAAATTGTATATTTCACGCCAGGATTTTCCCATGATTTGACTCCCTACGAACAACTTTATTAGTTAATCTTTGTGCCCTATTAGACGAAAATAGTGAATACTTTGTAAGCGTAACTCAAAAGATATGTTATATTCTCTCTAAAATTATATGACTCTATAATTTTTACATTGCGCTGGTTACATTTATATGAACTTTGCATATTAGGCTTATTCTCCAGTCATGTGTAATAATTTCTGTGTTCCATAAGTTGACGAAGGGTTTACGTTAATTTGTCTCCAACACATTTGTGAATCTCGGGGAATACCTCACCCAATCCTGGCACGTCATTGTTCATTAAAATTTCGTGCATTGCCTTTCACTGATGCTTCCATTATAATTTCTCTGCCATTCTTTGAAGTATGTGTAAAAGAATTCAATCCTCTTATGTTAAACATTATGTGGTGTATCAGAAGCATCATGGCAGCCCTAAATTAGCTTATTCCGCCAAACCCCATCTCAGTGGTGACTGGTTATTATAATCACCTTGTTATTAAATATAAGCTTACTGGTTGCAGCTTATCAAATTATACACAGCAATATATTAATAATCTCTGTATACTAACCCATAAATTTATAAAATTGTTTAATTGTTTCAGTAGACAATGTTTCGTTAAGTTTATTTGTAATGTCAAAGGTCTAATAAAAGTTACGTAAAAATTAAATTAATCACATTGTTTGGGATTCTCGAGAAATGGTTAGAGTCACAATTACATTAGAAAAATGTTTAATATGAGAGAAGCTCTTAAGTATCATAACAAAGAGGAGAATAATAAGGAAATGATACATTCCTTTATTTGGAAAGCATCAGAGAAACTTCAGAAGCTTAATGCAAAATGTGGCTGTGAAGTGCTTTTTGTTCCTGAAGTAAAACGTTGAAACTACTGTAAAACCTAGTCGCTGCATTAAAACTTAATAAGCCATATTTGAATTCGGTATTAGAGCGTCTCATGGTATTCTAAAAGACACTTTCTAGGCATAGACGTATTTCGTTGCAAGTGAGAAACACGTTAAAAAAGAAAAATAAGAAAACAATAACATGTAATTCAAAAAATTTAGAGGATCTGAAGTGGAAATAGTTATGGAATAAACTTAAAATCTTAGAATCAGAGATACATATAATGATGTTATATCAGGTAATTTAATAAGTACAAATGTTTCTACTCGTACGAGAACGTTTCTAGTGTACAAAAATCGTATCACTACGGTATATTGTTGTACATCCAGGTGGGCTCTGATCGCACGTACTTCAGAGCGCTTCAACAGTAACACTGGAAGACCAGAAAGAAAATCACACAATTTTTAGAATCACACTGTCATTTCTTTCTTGCCTTCCGTTAAAAAACTGCTCAAACAGGTTTATAATTAAAATAGTAGGCTACTGCTTATTGCTATATAATATCGAGACTGGTAATCCTCTTCTGACTGAAAAATGTATTCTAGGAAATGAGAAACTCAGTTTAAACTGATATTATTTTATTCAGAAAAATTTGTCATTGCTTAAGCTAAAAGTAAATTCGATTTTGAATTTCGCTAGAAAGCCACAGTTGAGTTTGTAAGAATAAATGAAACAGATGTTACTGCTGCATCATTTAATATTCTATTCATAAAGCAACAAGCCACTGTTCTGCAGTCACTCCATTTAATGAAAACTTTATAACGCGACCCGCCAGTTCGCCCCTTCCCCTAGCATGAACACCACTACCAGATTAGCGTGTTGTTTTTAAATACAGCTACATTAGTTTCAACTGCACGGTTAAAGGTTTTAGCCTAATCCTTGAAGACACTTTTACGTTAGCCATAAATAACACAATATACAAATTAAATTACTAAACTTTCCTTCTCTCATAATATTCTTTGTCTTACATTTGTAACACTGTCACTGTTGACTTATCAAGGACAGAGATTCTTAAATAAAGCAATCAAATTATTAACACTTGACTTATATTAAACATTATCAAACTTTTGCATTTTAGACATTATTAGAGGGTGTAGAGGGCGATATAAAATAGCTTAGCGTTAGAAATAAAATTTTTGTCCGTTGCAAAAGGTCTATATCGTGTAAAACACCTTTTAGTTTACAAATCTATGATTACAGTTAATTTATTCATACAGTTATCAATCTAGTTAATTTGTTCATTGTTTAACAGCTATTCGAAATTTACGTGTCACGCGTGTTTTGAAAATCGACAAAATCTAACATCGCGCTGTGATTGAATTAATTATTTCTAATGGAAATTCACAACGAAATGTGACTATGTTAGTAGATGCTTCGCTTCAAGAAAGAATGATTTGTAAGAGGGCATTGAAGATAGATGTGGACGCCCCAAAAGTACAACTGCAAATTTAGCACGCACCGTGCACAGTTTTTCACATCTAGTTCTTAAGTTACAACGTGCTACACACGCTCAGCATTGTATTCTCAAGTTCCGGTCTTTCTACACTGGGTATAAAACTTTTTTAGTGATATCTGGAGTGGTTGCACATATTTGGGCGTCCTTTGAAGGGATCATCTTCGGCGCTTTGACGACCACTTTTAAGCTCGTGTTCCCGCTTAGAAACCATTGTTTTCAAGCTACAGCATTTCCTAACAAATTTACCATTTTGATGCGAATTACCTTTGCCGCTTTACCTTTTTCAGAAATAATTCAACTACAGCACAATGTTTGATGTCTGCTCTTTTTCAAAACACGCGTGGCACTTAAATTTCGAACAACCAGTAAACAACGAATAAAATGGAAATTATCAAGTATTTACATAAAGTATGAATCTTACATACACTAAATAATTTAGTTCTACCGCTAAACTATAAATGTCGGTCTGGCAACTTTTCTTCGAACCTACGTAGAATTTATTACATTATATTTAGACAATATTAAACTTTTGCACATAAAAGAAATTTTCAAAAATCGACACACTTCAGGCAATTTTTTCTAATTACAATTAGTAAAATATGAGAGGAAAGGAGTAAATTTACTGAGAAATCTGAACATTCTCTGCAAAGAAATATTTAGACAGCGCATAGTGCCACTTTAACAAAAACAGGGATACTTGTACGGAATTGCAAGAAGGAAAAGAGGATTATAATTATATTATATTAATTACAAAGGTAAACATTTTAAATACAATTTTGAAACTAACCACATGAATTATATCGACCAAATTAAATAAATTAATTGTATTAACGATGAACAATCTCCCAAAACACAATTTAATCTTGATGACATCTGTGTTATGGGCCAGTTACAGAAGAGCAATATACAGTATAATCTCCGTATAACGGACAGCATCGGTAAAAGGAAAATTGTCTGCTATTCAGAATTGTCCCCTTTTTAGAAAGCTGTGTAAGCCCCTGGGGGTTCCGCAATACACTTAATGCGGAACTTTTAGATTTTCTAAAAGTCTGCGTATTAAGTTGTTAAACATTAAATACGTACAATATTATTTTATTATTAATATTATTATTTTTAGTATTTCCCCCAGGGGCTCACACCTTGTGAGTACGGGTGTGACAAGACTGGGGCTAATAACTGGATTCTCAATTTTCTTCAACTTGTCTTGGGTGAGGTCCTTAAAATTCTTTAAGCTGCTCTGTCAGTCTCCCTTGACCACCTCTTTTTCCGATCCCGACGCTTTTAGAGTATTCGAAGGCTAGGGACCTTTACTTTCCTCACTACTTTCTTCTTTTAAATCAGTATAGCATGGGCAATGAGTAAAACGAACGGATGCAATACCCCAGGTGGTACTCCAGCTTTGCTCTCTTCGGAGGCAGGCCCCACGGTTTCTGGAAGGAGGGCAATCATTGCGTTTTTGTAAACGTGTGGTCGGCGTGGCTAGCTCGGAATCTACCCATTCAGAACGCCAAAAATCTGAAGGGCCAAATCTGGATGTTGGACCCTCAGGGGTACAACAGTGTGTCGAAATCTTTCAACATCAGATAGAGGAGGCTGAAGTCAGAGAAGTTGCAGAGCTTCAGAAATGTAAAGCTCTTATCAAAAAGATGATGGCTGCTATGTTCAGGCAGAGGAATATCAGTATGGATAAATGTTGAGTACACTCTTTGGAAAAATCTGGGGACGTCATCGAAGCAACCTTACAAAATCCCCGGAATTTGTAAGAAAGCTAGACAGACTCTCCAAGCAACAACTGAGGGACCGACAAGTGGATTTGGTATGACTCAGACGGAGTCTACAAATAAGATAGAGGTCGCTACTAGTCCCATGATAGTTGGAAAAGAGAAAGGAGAAAAGATAAATTTAAGGGACCGGTGGAAATAAGAGAAAATGATGTCTTTCCTCCAACTGAATAGACCAACGTTCGGCGAAAGACCAAGAAAGTAAACAGGACCAAAAACAAAGGAGTTTCAAAGGACAGGAGTCAGAGGAAACAGGGGTAAGAAGACCCACAAACAGGACACAAACAGAGGCCCTACTCATTAGACCGGAGCAGGGGAAAACATACGTTGAGATACTTCGTGTAATACAAAGGAGCGTCAAACCATTAAAGGATGTAATCGTCAAAGGAGGATGTAAAGGAAGGTATCAAAGCCATAAGACAAACAAAGGCAGGAGATGTCCTTGTGTAAAACGGGGAAAATAATAGCGGAAATAGGGCACAATGGACGACGCTATTAGATCAGCCATTGGTCAATTAGGCACAGTCACGACTTTAGTACCTACTACTAGCTTAGAGTTTAGAGATCTTGACTCTCTAACAGAAGAAGGTAATGTGAGGAGCGCATTTGCACGCAATTTGCCTAACAGTGACGGAGAATGGAGGATCTTTTTAACAAAGGCAACCAGCATCAATTTAACAATGGTGATTGTTTCTCTAAATAAAGAGGAGGCCAATCATCTGTTGAAGATCGCAAGAATCGAGATCGGGTGGGTGAATCGCCGAATCAGAAGAAGAGCTGTCGTCACTCGATGCTTTAGATGTCTTGCCTGTGGGCACCAAGCCAGAGCATGTAGTGGCCCAGAAAGAAAAGGACTCTACGTGCCGAAGCCCTGAATATACGGCCAAAGACTGTACCAGAAATCCACACTACATACTGTTCACAGCAGACAGGAGAGGACGTAAATCACATATCAGGTAAGTGGCAAATGTCCAGTATTTCGAAGGGCATTGAACAGCATAAAACAAACCGATATGGTTCAGGTCCTACAAGGCAATATGCATAGAAGTAGGTTGGCCCATGGCCTACTCATGCAAATATTACTGGAACACCATGCTGACATAATTATCATTAGCGAACAGTATAGGAATAAGGACACACATTCAGACAACCTGGGTACTGCGGCTATATGGGTTCCAGACTCTCGACGGGTCGACGTTGACAGCCATGGATGCGGTGATGGCTTTGTAAGGATAAAGAGCAACAACATTACGTATGTAACCTGCTACTTTACACCAAATGAGCGGATCGACATTTTTAGAACCAGGATGGACGGACTGGAGGATGTTATACAAGAAATGCAAGGAGACGTGATTGTAGCCGGTGATTTCAAAGCTAAGCCTTAACATGTTTTACTGGGACATGCCTGAACCAGACCGTAGAGGAGAGAGAGTGGTTGCGATGTCATCCAGGTTGGATATGGTAGTGCTTAATACTGGGAGAACGACATGCCCTACATTCAGGCGACCTGGATGTAGGGTAACTATTTTAGATATCTTTGTAGCATCGAACCATCTAGCACCAAGGATACAGCAGGACTATACAGCGAGTGTCGTGTATATCATCAGTTATATCATTAGGCCTATATTGTAATACTATCTCTAATCTCGGTTGTTGAAGAATAATATAATAAATATGATACCTTTCGGTTGTCGGGCCTCACGTTGTGGATGCCAATTTGTAATACTACCTGATTATGTACCTTGTTGTTAACCTTGGTATTGTTGTTTAAATATAATGTTGGTAATATAATGAATAATATCTGTGTCGGTATATTCTGGTAGAACGTCTCACGTTGTTGTTGTTAATTCAGAATAAAGTTCTATGCTGTTTGGTTCATTCAATTAATCAAATTGTGATTTATATTTATTACCACTACCGAAATTTATTTATTGGTAGATTTTAATTAAATTTTGCGCGATATGGAAACTTAGATTAACATTCCATAAAGTTATTGTTTATGAGGGAAACCAATATCTTATTTGGTTGCTGAAAATTATTGATTTGAATTTGATTATTTTTTATATAATTTACCTTATACTTTCCGTCAAGTGACGTCTAGCGTAATTTGTGCTGGATTACGCGTTTCAGGCCATATGACCCATCTTCAGACCTTCACTCCAAAGGAGCTCGTTATATAATAAAATCCATATTAAAACAAACACATAATAAACAAATACGTAAAGTACAATGAATGAACATATTATAAGCGTACTATTAACCGACACGGTGCACCGCGTGTAGCATGTCAAGACTGTGTCGATGGGCACTGTTATCTAGTATTATCTTTAAGCGATCGCAGCGCGGTATCATACAGTGGGTTGGACCTGAAGTTAAGTTTATCATTGAGTATGTCGTCACATATATAGGGGTTATTATGACCTCTATATATCTCGAATTCTTCGAGTGCATCCATGTAACGGCCCTTGCTACAATAATGTAGAGGTATAAGGTTAGCGTTGAAATTGGTGTATGAATGATTGCTTGAAATTAGATGCCGTGTAAAATTATATTTAATATTATCTAGGGAAAAATCACCCCTGTTAAAGTGGCTGTGTGGTGTGTGTGTTCACGGAATCGTTTGATAAAAGGTCTACCCGTTTGGCCGATATAAAAACGGTCACAATCGTCGCATATAAGCTTATAAACACCGGTTTTGGATTCAATGTTGGTCTGAACAACTGGACGAACCAAGTTCCGTAGACGGTTATTTGTTTTAAAGGTAACGGTATAACCTAATTTACTTAAGGTGGATGTTAGGATCTTAGGCATCAACTCGGTGTATGTTGTTGAGATGAATTTGTTATTAGGTGTATTATCTTGTGTCTGTCTGGAACGACGGGCTTTGTGTTTTTTAAGGATGTTGTCAATCATTTGGCACTCATAGCCGTTGGCTATAGCTATGTGTTTAATTATGTTGAGTTCACACTCGAAATCATCATTATTTAGGGGGATCATCAAAAGCCTGTGAATATAACTGTTGTAGGCCGCTAATTTTTGAGAGAAAGGGTGGTGTGTGTCTGCATGTATGGTCACGTCTGTGGTGGTAGGCTTTCAGTAAATTTTAAAATTGAAGTTGTTAAGCCGCCTAGTGACAGTAAGATCGAGAAAGTTGAGTTCATTGTTGGTTTCAGTTTCCATAGTAAACTGAATATTGTGAGTAACAGTATTCATATGGTTTTTAAGATTACTGATTTGGCGTAGGTTACCATTAAAAATCCGAAAAGTGTCATCAATATATCGGCCATAAAAGATAATATTATTGGCGAAGATGTTATTATTAAGGATGTAATTGTTTTCACAAAAATCAAGATATATATCAACCAACAGGCCGGATAACGGTGAACCCATAGCCAGGCCATCTGTTTGAATATAGTAATTCCCGTTGAAAGTAAAATAGTTTTGTTGAAGGATGAGCCTTAGTATGGTAATTAGTTCTTTAATGAGTTGTGTGTCCAGTTTGTTAGTGTCGTGGAGATTGTCGTTCAAAATATCCAAAGTTTGGTTCACGGATATATTCGTGTATAAATTGACGATGTCAAAAGAGGCTAGTTTGTAACTGGGTTGTAATTTTATGTCGTTGACCCTGTTTATGAAATCAATATTGTTAACGATAATATGGTTGTTTTTTAGAAAGATGTTGTCCTTAATTAGTGTGACAAGTTTCTTGGCTGTTTTGAAACCCGGCGCTGAGGTAAAATTAACTAATGGCCTGATAGGAATGTCACTTTTGTGGATCTTGGGTAAGCCGGTAAGTTTTGGGGCTCGCGCGTTAATAGGTTTTAAGAAACGACGAGTGCGATCATCAAATAAATTGGTACAATTGTTAATAGTATTGTTTAATGATTTTACATATGAGTCGGTGGGATCGAATTTTATTAGCTCGATATTGTTATCGGAAATGAATTTGTGTACTTTCTGTGTGTATGTGTCGTTGTGGATTATTGCCAAAGTATGACCTTTGTCTGCTAAGTAATAAGTGCGTTACCATTAAGCAACTTAGTATTTATCTTTTCTTTTAAAGATATGTCACTAATTCACAACACTTTATATATTTTCTTGGTTATTTTATTGTTTACACTTTGCACCTAACCTATTCGAAGTTGATTCTGACTATGGGATTCGAGATTAAAAGTGTATGGGTTCGAGATTAAAGGTGTATGGGTTTGAGATTAAAGGTGATGCAGAGAAGCTGTTGTTTATACTCCGGATTCTAATGCAAGACTGCGAGCGTGGCTTCTAATTTTTGACTTGTTGGCGTCTGTTTTTGGGATTGAGACTCATTCCTTTGGGGTCCGCATACTACAAATATAAAAATTCCGATTGGTTGATAGCTAAGATATTGTCGACGATCGCGTGGGTCTTCGGGTTGGAGACACGATTTTTTTCTGAGATCATAATTAACCAATTCTTAAAATTAATATAATTTTCTTATGTTAATTACAATTGTCAATATATTATTAGCGTTGTATTGCTTGCTTCGTTCTGATCAACTCAAGACCTCACATGATATCTTTCCATACATTAATAATAAAATGAACAATTTTAATGGTTGGCCTATGTTAATGCATTAATTTTAAACGTTATATTTTTATTACAATTTTTGTTTTCTCATTCGTAAATATGTTCTAGGCTATTAATAAACGTTTTAATAATATTAATCATAATTATAAACCTTAACTTCCTATAAAACTCTTAACTGATATAATAGGCCTAACATTGTTTTGTGTACCTTTGACTATTCTTTACTTCTTACAATAAAATGACTTAATTCTTATAACATGGCTGAAGCGTAGTGCTGGCCACACTGCCTTCCTTGTATGCCGTACGGCTCACATAAGGCAGCCTACCCTGCCTTCTCCTACACTACTTCAGGTGGTACACACGGGAGCCATTATTATTAATTCTTATAACATGTAACAATTGGTTTTTAATTCTGATATACAGTATGATCATTTATTATACATATTGTTATTTAAAACATGCTTTGTATCTTATAATGTCCCTATCTATCTTCTACATCATATGCAGGGTTTTTTTGGTCCAAGTAGACATCTTGTTAATTACTTTATTATTAGTATTTTATAAGCATTTTTGATTACTTATGTCTTAATCTAATTACATATGCCATTTCTTTACATATTGGACATAGGCTAGTACAATTTTCATGCCTTATATTGTCTCTGTTCATCCACCAATTAGATGTAGGTTTTTAGTTTACATTGAATTCTTACTAACTATGTTATTATTTATTCATAAACAACAATATTGGTTTGTTTAACATTATTGGTTAGTAGTCAGTTTATTTGTTAGTCTTTATACTACTAGTTTAGTTAAATTACATTCTCCCTTACAACTTTATTATTCTTTAATAGACAATAGTAGGCTCCCTTCCTATCATACACTATAACATTATTATCCAAAAATAAAACCTTTGCAACATTTTTACAATATAATGATCTCCATTTAACTTGTATAAGTGTATATCATTTACACTCAGATATAATGGAATCTCTACCTTCAGTATATTTGATACAGAATATATGTTTATAGATTTTTGTCATACATTTTCTTAAGGTTATGTTGCCAGTTACTGGTCAAACTTGTTTACAACACTTCATTTTGTTATTATTGTTTAACCTGTGTCATTTGCACAGTTTAATTATCATTGTTTATCATTTTTTCCTTTATAATACATATAATTATGTTCATAATTATCTATTTTTTAATATAACTTTATACTTATGATAATTACAAATGCAGTCTTAGGTCTGAGACCTACCTGGACTGTTAAGCTTGTTAAAAAATTTATTTTTCTTAACCTTAATTACATTTTTTCTTATATGCTAAACATTACATTTTTCACTATTTATATTAAGATATATTTCACTTATCTCCTAATCTATTGGATAATTTATTAGGTCATAGATATAGTCTGGTCTAGTCATTTTAGATGTCTGTTTGTCAAGTTATTTATGATATTCTCTTTCAAGGCTACTTTATGTTTTCAATCTATTCATGCATCTATAACAAGTATTTATTCTTTATTCATTGTTTATTGAATTAGTTAATATCATTCTTGCTTTATGTAATTAATTGTTTATTTGATCAAATTCCCTAACTTGTTTGATAATTCAGTTGGATTTATCTGTTGGTATCATCTTGTGATGCTACAATATACAGCGAGTTATACCATCAGTATATAACTAACAAAATTTGTCAGGAAAGGAAGATAGGAAGAAATGTAACAGACAGGCCACGTAGATGGAACACGTCGAGAATGGATTTAGAAAAGTTGTCTTCAGTACTACAAGACGGTCAGCATGAGATTGAGGAGGCTCTGAATGGACTAAATAACCGGAGTGGTGCAGAGGTTGCGGTAGAGGCTGTGATGGAGCTGATACAACGGGTGTGCGACGAACCTATGCCCTCGAAACAATGGGCGCCCGGTCTACTTATGGACGGAAGAGATCGCTACTCTCAGAAAGAAATGCCCCAGGCTGAGGCGGAAAGCTCAACGGGCACGAAGAAGAGGGAGAGAAGGCGACCTCAGAACAGCAGAGCATAAGGCAGCAAAAGAGGACTTGCGGAAAACTATTAGACGGCAACCGCGCTTTGTTGGAAAGCATTGGATGAAGAGATGATCAGGGATCTTTGGGGACTAGAATATAAAATTTTAACCCTCAAGCTCGGAGCTTTTACGCGGTAGGCGCAACGGGATGCGGAAATAATGCAAAACATTGTAGATGACCTCTTCCCATCTTACTCGGTGAGGAAAACAGACAGGGAAACGATAGAGCCCGCAGGGATCCCGTTATTCATCGAAGATGAACTTATACTAGAAGTGGACTCGCTACAAACTAAAAAGGCACCTGGGCCCGACGGCATAACAGCAAAGGTGCTGAAGACTGTGGCGCGGACTCACCTGCAATTGATGCGCATGTTTAACATTTCTCTCAGGGCAGGAGTTTTCGGTTCACGTTGAAAAAGGACAAGGCTGGTTCCAATCAGCAAAGGCAAAGGGGTTGCCAATTCTTCATCATCCTACAGGCCTTTGTGCATGTTGGACACTGCCGGGAAGCTGCTAGAAAAATTGATGAAACCTCGCCTTTTGCAGGCTATGAAGGACTCCGCGGAGACTTATCCAACAGACAATATGGTTTTAGGAAGAGTAGGTCTACAGTAGATGCAATTAATATAGTAGTTGAATCCACAAGGATAACCTAACGAGGAAACAACTTCTCGTGCCCAGTATGTCTCTTGGAAACGTTGGATGACAAAAACGCATTTAACTCAGCGAAGTTGAGTGATATGCATGATTGTTTGCAACATACATTTCGGATACCCACTATCTGTTGCGGACTATTAGAGATTACCTAAGCGACAGGACATTGGTTTATGATACTGCAGCAGGATGCCGTATTCAAGGGATCACAGCACGGGCAGCTTAGGGATCAATTCTGGGGTCAGACCTGTGGAACGCTTCACATGATGGCATTCTTCGGATGGACATGCCCGAAAATACATTGTTAATGGGATACACTGATGACATAGCAGCGGTTATCATACCACGAGATGTGGAACTGGTTCAGGTGAGATTAAAGCAGGTTATGCGACAAGTGAGGTCCTGGATGACAGACCACGGGTTAAAACTGGCAGCTGACAAAACACAGATCGTGCTAATGACAAAGAGGCATCTCCCCAACATCTTCCCAATGCAAGTCGGAGAAGAAACTGTTGGAGACAAAAGCCGCAATTAAGTATCTGGGGATACTGCTGGACACAACGCTTACGTTTTGGCAACAAATAAAACGGGCGGCTAATAAGGCAGCAACTGTGACCGCAGCCTGAGTAGGATTATGGCGAACACCAGTGGGCCGAAACCTTCGAAGCGACAGTTACTCACTCAATACTACCTAATGGTGCGGAAATCTGGGTTGATGCACTCAAACTTGATAAGTACAGACGACGCATGTCAGCAGTGCAGCGAAGTGGGGCTCTCAGAGTAACTTGCTCCTACCGCACGGTTTCGGAGTCTGCGGTTTTTCCCGTCGCGGGAATAATCCCAATCGATCTGCTGGCACAGGAGCGGAAACAGATTTATAAGAGGAAGACCAATGTAGATACTGTACAAGCTTACAAGGAGGCCAGGGCCCGTACTATGGCTCAGTGGCAGGAAAGATGGACCAGTGACATAAAGGAAAGATGAACTGCTAGGCTCATGAAACAGTCATGTGAGTGGACTGACCGCAAACATGGCGAGATTAGTTATTTCATAACGCAGTTTCTAATTGGCCACGGCCTGTTCCGGGCTTACCTATATAGGATGGGGATAGAAGACAGACCAGACTGTATTTTCTGTAAACAGGTATTAGACGATGCGCATCACATATTTTTCACCTATGATAGATTCAAAGAGGAGAGGAAAACCCTGGAAAATGTAGTGGGACACATCTAGCCCAAAAATACCATCGGAATAATGCTGCAGAGCAAACGCAACTGAGGCCAGATAGCAGCTTACATAGAGAAGATACTAAGACAAAAGAAGGGAGTTGAAGAGATCTTGCAAGGGCCGCTGACAGAATAGCAGAAAACAGGTAACGTGGGCCCGCTGAAGGTTTAAATCAGATGAATGTCCACATGACGAAATACAAATGGCACCTTGACGCATTGGCAGCTTGACAATACCTTGAAGTATTGCGAAAGCTGAGTACCGAGGTGGATCCATGCCGTGGGCAATAGGGTTTGTGGTTTTGGCGGGTGCGAGTCCCACACACCGTAGGAGTGCGGACCCTTCTGCGAGAAACATTAGTTTCCACAGTCTCCCACATAAAACAATTATTACTATTATTATTATTATTATTATAAATATATAATTATTTATTATATTTGATACTTACTAACGCATACAACAATTGTAAAATTTAAATACGGAACAATACTTTATTGCAGTAATTAATTGCTTACATACCTTTGCTAAGAATAATTCCACAGTAAAGGAAAATTCTTAAATTTTATTGAGTACAGAATTAAAACAGTAACTTCACTAAACTTAAAAAATTGCACTGGGGCTAATTTCTAAAAAATTTTTCAATTTGTTGTTTGTTTTCTCACTTTACTAACATTAACATTTCCCATTTTCATTCCCGCTTACACACTGTATCAAGTACTTCGGGATCACGTAAACGCGTAAAATATGTCCCTCAACTTTTGCAGCGTATTTTAACGAAATTTGCTCATTCGAAGTCCTTTCATTATTTTCTATTTTACCACAAAAAGGCGATGTTTAATTTTATACCTTCATTCACTTTTCTTCAGAATTTCATAATTTCCTCTATATTTAATGAAGTGCCTACAGAACCTGTCATGAAGATCAATTGTTATAGAGCTACTTAAAGTAATGATGGGGATAAAAGCTCAGTAAATGATTAATGAATTAGAAGAGTAGGTGGATGTTTACGCGAGGTGTTGTAAATGTCCAATAAATTTTTTGAATATGTTTAACATAGAAGAAGACTAATAGTTTTTACCAAAAATATTAAAGTAATGGTGTAAGATGTTAAGCAAGTAGTCTTAAGGTGTTAAGGTGTTAAGTAAGCAGTCTGTTTCTGGCACCGTAAACAACTAAGACCACAAATCTCGTATATGAAGAATTTAATAAAGATGTTCAACAATGACAGAAGAGACAGGCCAAGGAATGATATTATAAGACAGGAGTGTAGTGTAGAGCACGTAACAGATTGGATAAAAGGCGGCTAAAGTTTCAAGAATGTCTGACAACCGGATGGTCAAAGTAGCAAGGAAGACAAGCCAAGAAGAAGAAGCATAGGCAGGCTCACAAAGAGACGAAAGGATAATATCAAATAATAAGAAGAAATTCATGTAGAGATGAAGAAGAAATATGAGGTTATAGTATCAGGAGACAGTCAAATCAGAATATTGATTTTGTTACTATTCTCTTCTTCTCCTGTAAGCTTTATGTTGGAATATATGTTGCTATGATATTTTAACATCTAACCTTCATTTAATTAATAAAGTTATATTAGTTGTTATAATCACAAACAGAAATTACTCTATTGCACACCACTAAATAAAAAATTCCCGATTAGCGCTTTCAAGCTTCACGGATCATCATTAGATACGAAATATTTTTTTAGTTGTGTGCGACAGCGTAATTTCTGTTTATTTACAATTCACATAAACTGTTACAGTGTGTTATCGGCGCTTTCAAAATGAGATCCACAGAAATGGCTCCTTGTACTGGAAGCAATGTCAAGGTCTTGATGATTTTTTTCGGCTATGCAGGTGGGTCCATCATGAGTACATTCCTCAAAGTCCGATAATACCTAAGGAGTACTACACAGATCTTCTCCGCAGATTGGGGGATGGAGTGACGAACGCATCTGAGCACGTTTACACTAGCACCTTCATCGTGACAATGCACTGGTGAAAAATCTCATCACACAGCCACTCACTCTTCATTTTTTATTTGGCCCCTCTGATTTCTAGCTCTTTCCAAAGCGTAAAGCGCCAATGAAAAAAAGATTTCAGAGAATGAACGAGATTCAGGAAATAATTCAGGAGTAACAAAGCAGCTGGCGGCGATTCCAAGAAGGACTTTTCAGATTGTTCGGAGAAATGAAAGAGACCCTGGGATATCTGTGTGAAGTCTCAAGGACAGTAATTCGAACGGAACTAAGGTCCCATTGTGCTATGCAAGCAATTTTCCTCAAAATAATGTATGGCTGGATACGTTCCGGACAAACCTCGTAAATATAAATGTTAATTACAAACGTAATAATAAACATAAATGTAATAAATACATGTACATGTACGCAATTATTTTTTATATGTGTGTGTGAATATATACATACCCTACATGACATTTAGTGTACTCATGTCTTTTTTCTAACTGCTACAGTTTATCATATTAAACAAAGCAATTGATTGCTGTAGCTGCTTTGATGTTCCCGTTTCAAGTTATAAACTCCACTTAAATTAAATTTTCAATAAAGAAACTTTTAGAAAAATTAATTTACCTTTTCCTTTTGTTATTTCTTGAAACTCCCTTTCGCTTCTATTTATGTAACTTTACTTTTTCTAAATGAGAATCGTAAAAGAACTGTATGTAAACTTATAAAATGCATATGTATTTTACTTTTATAGCAAGTCTGGTTAAAGTTGAAATGCATTACATGAAACTTTTTCTCGCAGAACTGCCTGTTTGGAAATTGCGCTTTGCAAACCTGACGAACAATTTTTAATGAATTAGTAAATATGATATGACCCATTGTAATACGGTATGGGAGTACACAAAAAAGCGTACAGCAGTGAAAATTCAATTCCGTGGAAAGAACATTATACAATATTTTGCGCAATTTGGTATCAAACAATCAAAAGACTTTACACTCTCCGTACCTATATAGGCTAATTTCCTCTTTTCCCGCTACATCACTCCTATACCAGTTTCTTCCTCACTCATTTCCTGTTCGTATAACGGTCTCTAAGGTATTCTTGTAGAAAATATTAATACTGAACCTTCATCATATGCTAAGTAAAGTTATCAAGAAACAAAGCAGTCTTTCTCTGAATTTAAAAGAATCTTCCACGTTCATGTTTGATTCATGTTTAAGGCCAAATTGTTCACGTCCTCCAAAGAGTTGTTAACAGCATCTCCAAAGGTAATAAATATCTACCAATTTTGAAACGCTCTCCACATTTAATATTTGTCAGTTTATAATGGCTCTGTGTTTCACCACATTAACTATACGAATCAGTGACAATATTACCATTAACAAATAGATCCAACTTAATCCTGGATGCCAACACTTGTTAATATATTTTAGAAACAGTTGTTTCTCCCTCAAACTATTTTATTAACCACAGATAGACACAATTTGTAGTAGTGCAAGTGATATCCAGCGTAAAGTTTACTGCCTAACAGTGTTGGGTTTCGACTTTACACATCCCGTTAGGAAGTTGGTGGTCGCGGTTTAGCTACGAGAGAATACACCCATTACAGTCGACAAATTTAGCTTCCCAACACCAAACTACAACTGACGTCTCGGCATATTTCTATGGTCATGCCCGCAAACTCAGCATTATTTACGGAGCTCAAAGTTTTAATAATTGAAATTGTTAAGCCGATTAACAACTCAGTACAATAGGCTATATTTAGTGCATTGTTTAACGACTACAAACTGGACGTCAACAGACATAAATACTATACACTACATTCACTTATTATTTGTAATAATGTATGCTCTACGTAATGTTGAGTTTTGAAATTTCTCATGCTGCCTAAATCTCGATCATGTCTGCACATGTGTAGGTGTGTGTGTGTGTGTGTGTGTGTGTGTGTGTGTGTGTGTGTGTGTGTGTGTGTGTGTGTGTGTGTGTGTGTGTGTGTGTGTGTGTGTGTGTGTGTGTGTGTGTGGGCGCGTGCGCGCTTTTGAGTTACAAATGTAATTCTAACCAATATAAACCGTTTTCCAGGAAGTTACTTCGTTTCAATCTTGCAAAACGTTTTTAAGAAACCGGTTTTATTCTCTTCACCATGCCGATTCCAATCTTTCTTTGGCATACGGTGATCATCAATCCGCTTTAGGTGACCTAGCCATTGTATTCGTTGAGTGTTTACAAATCTTACAGTGTCCTCATGATTCAATAACTCATCTGTCTGCTAGTTATTTCTCCATTCATAGTCTCCCTTAACCGGGCCATAAATACGTCGTGCAATCTTTCTTTCAAACCTTCTTAGTGATCCTTGTTCCTTTCTTGCTAATGTCACGCACACACAACAACTCTTATATTTTACTTGTACCAATAATAATAATAATAATAATAAAATAATAATAATGTAACTTTGAAAACATAAATGTTTTTAATGAATAAGTTACCAGAGTAATACCAAGATACCAATTCCAATCTTCACTTAAAACTGTGTTTTATTAAATCGGTTACAATAACTCAATCACTTACATTTAGATTACAGAAAGTGTAGTGATGTTGTGTGTGTGTGTGTGTGTGTGTGTGTGTGTGTGTGTGTGTGTGTGTGTGTGTGTGTGTGTGTGTGTGTGTGTGTGTGTGTGTGTGTGTGTGTGTGTGAATCTATTATATTTTGATTGATTCTTTAAAAAAGCCCTACAGTAATATTCTTAGTTATCAGAATAACACCCGCAATTGATTTTGGTGTTTAAAAGCTGACGAAAATTAATTGGCCTTAGAGAGGTAAATAGTAATTGTTCTGGCTCTTGAAAAGACTGCTGTAATTACTGAAAGAGCTAATAAGCTTCGATGTCATTTTCGCTACCATTGGTGAATTAAAAAGGATCGCCTGTTACATAACAATTCAGTACGTCGATAAGGTTATTGTCCTGTTAGATATGGTCGTCGTCTGGCAGATACGTACCATTTATGGAGGGCTTCCTGAAGACTATAACGTATGGTCTGCCGAGCGTCAGTTACAGACGGTGTTAAGCTCTTGGCCACCCTGAGATAAAGCAAAATTCTTGACCGATTGTTTGGAGCAAACTGATTGCACCTAACAAAATCATCAGGCCTCCTATGACGAGTTATGCGTGGCAGTAGACTGCTTTTTATCGTTTTCAATTACTATTGACCACTTGTCAGGGCAAGAGGTTGCAGATCGGTTTGTTGAACTGAACCCCGAAAGGTACCAAGTCGGACACTGGTTCCAACATTACCTTCCAGCGTCTTCCGGAATAGTGCAAGCTATTCCTGTTTGATGTGTTCTATCTATCACACATTGTTCCGCTTACTGAACACGATCAAGATTCTAAGGCCAGGTAAGAACTTTATCTTGAAGATATCCTACAACTCATTACGTTTCTTTCCGCCTCATCAGAGACTTGAAGCGATCTCAGATTACGTCGTGTTTTACTTACCTACAAGATTTCTTCCAAAATTAAATGATAAAACTATTAGTGAAACTATTTACAAAACAAATAATTTAAGTCTGATCTCTAACAGATTTTAAATGAGAAATATTCACTAGTAGAACTAAAAATTAAACAAACTTCTAAATAAATGTAATTCTGTTAATTAAGGTTATCTTTTATATAGGATTCAAATTATGTATGGTGTTATTATTTGTATGATTTTGGTGACGCCTCCATATCTTCTGTTTAAATTTTGATTTCCCCAGAAGTTCCAACGATAAGTAAGACCAAAGTAAGATCGGTTTAATAAGATCCATACACAAACCTGTGATGCGTTAACGTTTTGTTCAACAGAAGTCTCTTCACGCAGCTCATGTTTCCCATTTGTTTGCAGTAAAATTATTTCTGCTGATGGTATTGGAAGGTGGTCCGTACACTTTGGTAAGCATTAGTTTGTTAGTTTTAGTACTAAAGATTTGGTAAACCTTTGCAATAGGTAAGTCTTTCTATATTTTTTATTATTAGTTGTCATTGTCAACATAGGTAATCTCTTAATTTTCTCAGCACAATGTACTTAGTTTGGTATCAATAAACCAAACTAATACGACTAGTTGACTACCGACTATTCCTACAGCCAACTACTTGTGCCAAATAGTGTGTGTATGAATTTACAAACTACATAAGATTATCTAGTATTTCGTAATTTCCTGTCGGATTGAAATTAGTGTACTAAGCATATTACTGGACTTACTGGCTAATACAATGACACTGACATGACTATAACTAATATAGAATTGCATTGTTTATCCACCATAAGATATTACTGTGGTAATATCTTTGGTATTACTCTGGTTACTTCTTCATTAAAAATATTTATGTTTTCAAAGTTACATTATTATTATTTTATTATTATTATTATAAGTACGGTATTATTATTATTATTGCTACAAGTAAAATATAAGAGTTGTTGTGTGTGCGTGACATTAGCAAGAAAGGAACAAGAATCACTAAGAAGGTTTGAAAGAAAGATTTCACGACGTATTTGTGGCCCGGTTAAGGGAGACTATGAATGGAGAAATAACTAGCAGACAGATGAGTTATTGAATCATGAGGACACTGTAAGATTTGTAAACACTCAACGAATACAATGGCTAGGTCACCTAAAGCGGATTGGTGATCACCGTATGCCAAAGAAATCCTGAGGGCATAGGTCTATAAAGCAGAAAGAGGGGTCGACCTAGGATAAGATGGTAGGACTATATGTGCTGGAAGATCTGAAAAGAACGGGTGAGAGGGGTACTCTGAGATGGCAACGGATAGGAGACATTGGAGAAGATTGGTATTGGAAGCCAGGGCTCACATTGGTCTGTAGTGCTAATGAAGAAGAAGAAGAAGAAGAAGAAGAAGAAGAAGAAGAAGAAGAAGAAGAAGAAGAAGAAGAAGAAGAAGAAGAAGAAGAAGTGTGTGTGTGTGTGTGTGTGTGTGTGTGTGTGTGTGTGTGTGTGTGTGTGTGTGTGTGTGTGTGTGTGTGTGTGTGTGTGTGTGTGTGTGTGTGTGTGTGTGTGTGTGTGTGTGTGTGTGTGTGTGTGTGTGTGTGTGTGTGTGTGTGTGTGTGTGTGTGTGTGTGTGTGTGTGTGTGTGTGTGTGTGTGTGTGTGTGTGTGTGTGTGTGTGTGTGTGTGTGTGTGTGTGTGTGTGTGTGTGTGTGATCTACCTATGTCTTAACGGTAATAATCATAATTAATAAAACTTTAAAAACTTGAGTAGGGAGAAAATATCTATAACTCTAATTAACGTCCGTGATTTAATGTCAACTAAATGTTTTATTCATTTTGTTACCGAGTGATGGAACTGTAGCATCGTGATTATTGTGAACGTTGAAAATGACTGAATACAAAGTGTACGCAGTTTGTACTTACAGGCACACATTTGACTACACCAATAAACGTCGACATCCTGTAAGAAGCGAAATTTGCATGGTTATACGCCGGTTAGATACTGTTTTGGGTGTCATTAAAATATTTAACTCTGTGTATTTGCGTTTTAATCTGGAAAATTGTTATTGTAAACTAATTGCTACTTACAGAAAATTAGAATTCATCTAATTTACAAATTTATTTTATTAAAATATTGTTTTAGCATGTTTGTCGTGTGAGATAAGGAAAATATTTTCAAATGTATATTTATAAATGATCTTAATAATAAGCAACTACTTTACGAGTGTAACAAGTTAAATTATTAAAACAATTGTGAAGACCGAAGTTTGTATATTGCTATGTATATTAGTCATGCGTCAGCTGAAAAGTTGTTTGACATTATAGTCCTGAGTAACCTAAAAACATGGGGGTCACGAAAATAGGATTTAACTTTATTATTTGGTATTAAAAACATTATATGTAGCGTTTTTAGTTGTCTGATGTACCACGAGCCTAGTGAAACTCCAGTTTAGATTACAGGGAAACAAACAAGCACCCATATCAGACACATAACCTTCTTCCTTTTGTGGGCAGGTAGAATAAGAGTTTTGTTTTGACTAATAAGAGTTAAGTCAGAAGAAATTGTTCTGTTAAATTTAGTTAATGTTAATGAATTCTCCTTGGATTCGTTTATGCACACCAGACCTTTGCCCAGGTGGCGAATCGGATGATATTTTGTTCAAAGAATATTAAACATTTTTAACTATCGTGTCGGCAGAATAGTATGACCTTTAGTCAGCACGAAATTTTGATAATTTTTTGTAAACCTATGTGGTCTAGGAGCCATGAGAAGAATCTATTGAGTCCTGTTTTGTCAATATCATTGCAGTGGTTTTGGGATTATGAGGGAACATGCAGACGCACACATTACTCTAGGCCTATGCATTCGGGTAAACCGTTGCTAATATACCACATAGCAGATGACGTCCAGCCATAGGAATAAAACATACGCACTCGCACGCCTCTGTGTGTGTGTGTGTGTGTGTGTGTGTGTGTGTGTGTGTGTGTGTGTGTGTGTGTGTGTGTGTGTGTGTGTGTGTGTGTGTGTGTGTGTGTGTGTGTGTGTGTGTGTGTGTGTGTGTGTGTGTGTGTGTGTGTGTGTGTGTGTGTGTGTGTGTGTGTGTGTGTGAGGGGGACAATAGACACGCTGTAAAACTATTAATACAGAAAAAAATATTTTGATCCACTGCATATGCTTGCAGTTGTGTATTACTGTATGTTATAATTATGCTATACATTATATTATCAAGTAATAAATTATTTTAAAAATATATGTTTCTTATTTTATCACTATATTTGCGTCTGACAAACGTTCCTGGGAATCAGTCTGTATCTTCAGAGAGTTCTGTATAAAGCAACCTTTAAAGATACGTACTGTATCTATGAACCGTCAGTAAAGTGCAAGTATAATGATAAAAACAATAAAAATAAACTTGTAAAAGTAATTTATTATTTTATAATATAATATATAATATACAAGTACTCCAAGAAACATCAAGAGTTCCTAAAAAAAGATGTTATTATGAGAATAACACGTATTGTATTTTCGTCTGTATGTAAGCTTATATTGTTTATACATGAGCTTGATTTAAGTTTCTTTATGTCACTGCCTATGTCAAGCATGTTTAAGCGTCTTGTATTGTACCACCTTGAGAGACTTTGCCTTATTATAATACATATTACTTGCTGTGTGTTTAAGATCCAGTTATTGAACTAGAATTTTCTTTCGTAAAATGCATCAGAATCTGAATTTTTTAAGACATCGGACAAACATTAAGCATATAAAAAAAATCATAATTTGGAAATCATTACTGCTGCAAATGGGTCCAGATAAACGCGTACATCTGTCGGCTAAAAAACAGCCCTTATTAGTTCCATGGATTGCGTGTCGTGTAACGTAAATCACATGTATTAAATTTATTAAGCACTTAATTAGATTTAAATCCAATACTGTATAGAGGGGAATTTGTGTAATGTGGTTAACGTGAAACGCAAATTGTGTAGCGTTGCTTTGGCTATTAGTAGCTCTTACCGCAACAGAGCATTTATTAAACTACTTATTTCAACTATAATTTAAATACAATTGATTTAATTAACACAGCCTATTCTTAAAATACATAAATTTAATTTCGATATCAGTTTAAATTTGTGGAATAATAACCATACAAGCTTACAAAGCTTGACAAAATGTTAGGTTAATAAAATGCGGAATGTTTTGTTGTTCTGTACACTATTTGCAGCCACAATTTATTATTGTTCATGCAGTGTAAAAATATAATTTCATTATAGAAATTAAAATGTCGGTGTGTGTGTGTGTGTGTGTGTGTGTGTGTGTGTGTGTGTGTGTGTGTGTGTGTGTGTGTGTGTGTGTGTGTGTGTGTGTGTGTGTGTGTGTGTGTGTGTGTGTGTGTGTGTGTGTGTGTGTGTGTGTGTGTGTGTGTGTGTGTGTGTGTGTGTGGAAATGTATTGCAGTCATGGTGAAAAATATGTTGGTTTAAAATTACAATAGCTTATTTATAGAGCAACCTATACACAGTTGCACCTTAACTACATACTCTATTACTTCCAAATTTCTGCGTTTACAAATTATAGTTATTATTAATAAAAATGAACTATTAACAAGAATATATTTTTTATTTTGTAAATTTTGTAAAATGATTTGATAGTAATATAACTACTGTATCATCATCAGATATAATTAGTAAACTAAAAATTTTTAAATAAATTGTTCAAAACAGCTGTTTTATGTGTAGACTAAATTTAATGTTTTTAGATGTATATATAAAATATGTTATATAATTCATTGTAAAATATAATATAAATATTTATTATTTTATGAAATTAGTAATTTGTAAGTAAGTTTGAAAATATCATTTTTTGTATTAATCTTAATTTGTCTGGTATAATTTATTACTTATTTTATGTTTAAATAGTCTTAATTTTCCCATAAGACCATTTTTGGACCCTTGGAAATGTGTTTTAATACATACTCTACATAGGCAATAGTAATAATGAAATTACACAATTATTTAAAACCAAAATATAAAAATTAACTATAACAATAATAAAACAGATTTTGATTTAATCAAACCTACAACAGTTAAATTAATTCATAATTTAAATAAAGTAGGATTATATAAAATTGAATGCCCTGACTTTAACCAATTTTATGTTGGCCAAACTAAAAACATATAAAAGAAAGATATATACAACACCGTAATTCATATTTAAAACCGAATATATATATAAATCAAATTTAGGTACATACTCAATAAAAAACAAACACACGTTTCCAAATTTAAATAATATCAGTTTATTAAAACACATTTCTAAAGGTCCAAAAATGACCTTTTGGGAAAATTTAGAAATATTTAAACATAAAACAAGTAATAAATTAATACCAGAACAAATTCAGATGAATACAAAAATGATAATTTAAAAATTACAAATTTAATACAATAATAAATATTTATATTATATTTTACAAATTAATTATATAATATATTTTATATAACATATGAAAACATTAAATTTAGTCTACATATAAAACAGCTGTTTTAAACAATTTACTTAAAAATTTTGAATTTATTAATTATATCTGGTGATGATAGCTATATTACTATCGAAACATTTGTAATTTACAAAATAAAAATATATTCTTGTTAAAAGTTTTTTATTATTAATAATAATATAAACACAAGAAAATTTGTGCATATATGAACAAATTATAATTATAATTTATTTCGTAAAGTCTGATAAATATAAATTTGTTAAGGCCTACAGACATATTGTAGTTAAAAGGTATGCATAACTATCAGTAAGCAAATAGTGAAAGTTCGTTCATCATTGTTTAAACATCTATAAAATTAGTACTTACAAAGTTTAACGCCCCCGTTGTTCAATCCTTAGTAAGTTCAGTATAAGAAATTAGGGGTAAGTGGTCAGCAGTACAAAGAATAAATTGTCTTAACAGACATAAAAATTATACAGTTTACGTCAGAACCTATCTCACGTGACTTGTCTGATATTGGCGTTTTCGTTCAATCTGGTTAATTTCAAGCATATGCGTTGCACTTTGAGTACTTATATTGTGATAGACGGACTAAAACAAACGTTGGCTGATATTAATTTTTACTCAGTGACACACTGCGCACTGTATAATCACTGTTATTATATAGTTATTTAAAAATTAATGCAAATCAAAAAATAGCGGTATGGAGAACCATACATGACTCCCATGTTCTAAGATTTATATTTAAAATCATATTCGAAATGAAATATTTTCATAGAAACTACTTCTTTCTATTGCTTCAGCCTTAACCACAGTACTGTGATCACTAACGTATACCACATCACGTTTTCGCACTCGATTTTCACTGATGATGGCAGTCGATGGCACTGCCGGAACGTCTAGTTTAGCAGAAAACATTGGACTACGGCTAAACAGCCCGGGAAGGAAATTTAACAAAAAACTACTTCTTCGTTGCCGATAATGTAGTACACATATAAAAAATTCTCCCCTCCCTCTTCAACTATAATTTTCATTAATAGAAAATTACCCCCACCCCGTTCAACTAGCCTCTTCATTTATAGATATTTCATCTACGTTCTACAGTGGATTATTATGAGCTTTTTATCAGGATACTTTGTTTATGAAAATTAAATACTTTACTCTTGTTAAAACATAAAACGTTAAAGGTAAACTACCCCTTTCTCTTAACCGAGCTTCACCAAAATCAACAGGGCTTGAGATCTCTACAATTCAGGCAAGCATGCAAAATATTATTTGATTCTGTTTGAATGTGCGGCTGTTATCGTTCGTCATAGTAACAATTACTCTTGTTAAAACATGAAAAGTTGCTGGTAAACAACCCCTTTCCCTCAACCGATCTTCAACCAAATCAACAGATTTTGAGTTCTCTATAATTCAAAAAGGTGTGCAAAAAATTAGTTGATTCTGTTTGAATTTACGGCAGTTATACTTTGTCATGAAAAAATTTCTCTTGTTACAACATAAAATGTTGTTGGTAAACTACCCCTTTCCCTTAACCGATCTTCACCAAAATCAACAGACCTTGAGTACTCTACAATTTAGTAATGCATACAAAACATTATTTGATTCTGTTTCAATATGCGGCAGTTATCGTTCGTCATAGAAACAATTACTCTTGTTAAAACATTAAAAGTGGGAGGTAAACTACCCCTTTCCCTTAACCGATATTCACCAAAATCAATAGGCTATGAGTCCTCTACAACTTAGGCACATATGTAAAAATTTATTTTATTCTGTTTGAATTTACGGCAGTTATCGTTCTTCATGTAAAACGTTCTCTTGTTACAACATAAAATGTTGCAGGTAAACTACCCCTTTCCCTTAACTGATCTTCAACAAAATCAATAGGCCTTCTGTCCTCTACAATTGAGGAAGGAATGCACAAAACTATTTGATTTTGTTTAAATGTGCGGCAGTTATCGTTCGTCATAGAAACAATTACTCTTGTAAAACATAAAATGTGGCCGGTAAACTACCTCTTTCCCTTAACCGATCTTTACCAAAATCAACAAGCCTTCAATCTTTTACAATTAATGAACGTATACAAAAAAATATTTGATTCTCTTTGAATGTTCTGCAGTTATCGTTCGTCAAAAAAAAAATTACCGTTGTTAGAACATACAATGTTGCTGGTAAACTACCCCTTTCCCTTATCCGATCTTCACCAAAATCAACTGACATTGCGTTCTCTATAGGTCAGGAAGGAGTGCTTAACATTATTTGATTCTGATTGAATTTACGGCAGTTATCATTCGTCATAAAAAGTACCCTTGTTAAAACATAAAACGTTGCTGGTAAACTACCCCTTTCCCTTAACCGATCTTCACCAAAAACAATAGTCTTGAGAACACTACAATTCAGGGCTGTATGCAAAACATTATTTGATTCTGTTTGAATTTGCGGCTGTTATCGTTTGCCATAGAAAATACCCTTGTTAAAACATAAAACGTTGCCGGTAAACTACCCCTTCACCTTAACCGATCTTCACCAAAAACAACATACCTTGAGTACTTAAAACTTAAGTAATGTATGCAAAACATTATTTGATTCTGTTTGAATTTGCGGCTGTTATCGTTTGCCATAGAAAATACCCTTGTTAAAACATAAAACGTTGCAGGTAAACTACCCCTTCCCCTTAACCGATCTTCACCAAAAACAACATGTCTTGAGGACTCTAAAATTTATGGCTGTATGCAAAACATTATTTGATTCTGTTTGAATTTACGGCTGTTATCGTTTGCCATATAAAATACCCTTGTTAAAACATAAAACGTTGCTGGTAAACTACCCCTTTCCCTTAACCGATCTTCACCAAAAACAATAGGTCTTGAGTACTCTACAAATCAGGGCTGTATGCAAAAAAGTATTTGATTCTGTTTGAATTTACGACTGTTATCGTTTGCTATATAAAAAAAATCAACACAGACACACAGACAAACACAGACACTTTTCGAAAAATGATTTGAGTGTATACAATGAGAATCTGCAATAATCTCGAACACGATTTTTTTTTTCCATCACCATACTTCCATTTCCTTAAGGAACATGGAATTAATAGATACAGTAGACCCACGTGCTCGCGATGTAATATATTACCGGCAAGAATGAAACTTTATTTGACTGCAGGAGTTGATATCCAGAAACTTTAAACGAAGAATTTATTTTGAAACTTATTTCCTGTTTCAGTCAAAATAAGTTTATAACATTTAAAATATTATGTTTAAAGCTGTCGCAATTCGTTACTTCGCTGAAATATCTTCTTGAATACGTTTTATTTGTTCTCATATGTTTTTTTTGAAACGGCCAGCGACTTGTGATATCATCTTTACCTGTGTTTCAATGTACTACCGTTTTCCATCTTTCCTTCAAACATGGTGTAAGTGAAAGGTTCTGTGTTCTCAAGACACGTACGTTTTTCAACAAAGAGTGTTTGACACATACAATGAACGAAATTAACTATATTACTTTGACTTTTTCTTTTTATAATAAGTGAAAGAAAAATTGTTTATTTATTCTAATGTTATCTTTACATAGACAGTATGTCTTTGGCCTTATGAAGTAACGTTTGGATTTCCATAAGCTGTGATTAACTGATGATCTAGAACGGGCTCAAAACGCAGATCTGAGTGTACCCTAACCATTAAGCTGTATCATAAATATTTGTATACGCACCTCATGCGTATTAATTTGGCCACCACACTTGAATGCAGCACGCAATTACTTTCAACAAAGTAATTAATGTGTTCTGTAGATATATTTTTTAATGTTACACCTTGCATATTTAACGCGGTCAAAGTTAGCTCATCAAAGGAAGGAACTCATACCGTACAGCTCCAAGTTATCTGATTAAAAATTAAACACACCGTGGGTACCGTACGTGATTTAAAGTGTTTAATCAATGTTGACTGTTGTAACCAAGTTAACGCATTACTTTTGTTTGGCAGAGGTAATTTAATTAAGTACTCTACAGAAACAGACAGATGCTGTGAGCGCGTGTTCTGGGTGGGGAAAATGTGCGTTGACAATTCATGTAGGCCTACCCGCGAAGTAACAGTCTCCTTTGTTTCAATGTCACACCAACCCGGGCAATAAATTGTCCGTGCACAGTAGGCCTACATTTTGTACGCTTTACATCACTCCTAGTATTCAGATATCAACACAGATCAGCAAGCACCGAAGTGTATTAACCATTTAAAATACAATGTTCGAATTAATTATGAAGTACTGAAGAATAGTCACATACGAAAAAAGTGCAGGTTAACACTACTTTTACGAGTACATTACTCTTTTTTAACCAGATAGTATTATAAAAACTATTTGTTGTCTAATTTCTTATTATAAGAGAACGTTCCTTGGTTTCAGTTATTTTTGTATAAAACTACGCAAAAAAATTAATATAATTACCTAATAGTTATAACTATATTGAATGGTCATCAATCAATAATTTTTTACATTACTAATTTTTGATTAACTAACACAATTAATCAAACCAATAATGAATGAAATAGACAAAGACAAAGTAATAAAATATCTGATGATATGAAGTCAAATGTAGATGAATTAAAACACGATTTGACTAATAGAATTAATAATATAATGAAATAATTAAATAATACAATCCATCAAACAGATAATGAATTAAACAAAGACAAAATATTGAAAAACATGATGATATTAAGACAAATGTAGAGAAAATGAAATATGACATGATTAACATATTTGATATAAAGAATTGAAAACAAATTACCAAACAAATACATATCAGATCATGACTAACTTAATATTAAATTAAGAAAGAAAATTAGCTTAAGATTATGATAAACTACTAAATGAACAAAGAAAAGAAGATAGTTATGGCTTGACACAAAGGAACCAATATGATATGAAAAATAATATTTACTATAGAGATTCATATAAATAATCCTCCACAAACACAAAGGGAATGTGGAACAATATATACATGTGTGTGTGTGTGTGTGGGGGTGTGTGTGGGTGTGTGGGGGTGTGTGTGGGTGTGATCAAATTATAATTACTTCTGCAAGTGGAATTCTCTGATTTTTTTTTTTTTTTTCATTTTAACAGTCGCACGTTTCACAGAATATACCTGTGTCATCAGAGGTTTCTAAATAAATTAGCATTTAGTTATATCATTGTAGAACGCGGGATACACAGCTCTCTGTTACAGTGACTTTTAATTAAATAATGAAATTGGAATCGACGTTGTTGAGAAAATTGCTTATTTTCTGTTCCTAATAGAACAGTATATTTTCAGACGTATCAAACTAAAATAGTGCAGTGGCTATAACAGAATTAAACCTCCTGTTTTCTCAACTGAAGGTGAAATATGTGTCTAGGAGGATGATGTTTCACCATATAAAGCTACTCGTTCTTCGTTGAGTATATATTTAGTCGTCACGTTAACTTATTACTAAATAATTCACTCTTCAGAGATATAAAGAAGTCAGGAACTGATACTACAAGACTGCTTAGTAATTTTACTTTTTGACAGTATTACACATCCGTCTATTCATCAACTAAAACTAATATAGTTGAATACTGAGGCAAAACTTATATCTGTGTTCACAAGCAGATAAGCTTCTTTGACTATTTAAACCATTAATGTGCACTTGTAAAGGCTAATTATAATTTTGCATTGAATATGACTGACGTTATAAACTATCTCATTAAACTGTATTCTGTAATTCTATTGATTTAATTTTATCGTATTTACTTAATAACTACACATAACATTTCTCCATTTTCCTAAAATTATCGCCCTTCTTTATTAATATAATTATTTATACTTCTTCCAAAAACCTTCGTCGCCTCAAATTTCCTATAGGCCTATACTCTTTTCTTATAGAAGACACTGCAAAATTTATTTTCTTCGTAAATTCTCAAAATAAATCTGAAAGGTAGCAATGATTGAAATATTTAGAGTAATAAAACAAATAGTGGGATTACATTAAGGTATTAAATTAAAAAAAAAAAATTTAATATTCTAAATTGTCTAGCTACTCAAAACTAAGGATATGAATCTCCAATTATCCTTAAAACCGTGCTTATATAAAGCATTAAATAATACTGTTTGGAACGGATACAATAAGAAACTAAGACACGTATAAAAAATTCGTTTATTTACACTGCATTATTTTCAAATTACATAAACAAAAATAAATTTAAAAAAATATAATATACTTATAATATTTTTCATTTAAGCAGCAAGACTGTGACTTTTATTTGTCTAAACGATTACTCTTTATAAAAAGGGAATTTGGTCAAGAATCAAGCGATTCCAAAAGTAACATGGAATTAGTTGTCTTCATAATAGGCCTACTGATAAATATCAAAAACATTATGGCGGACAGTAGGCGTACAGTATATTGTTTACGATGTAATGAATTACACTCACATGCAGATAGACGGTAGGTCTATACACATTAAGTTGTTGGGGGCAAACAGTAAACAACCACAGTATCACAGTGTTTTATCTACCAGCTTGTCAGTAATTAATTATTTGGCAACATGGACTTCATTTGGAGAATATTGTGTTGTTTACAACTACCGAATATATATTGCCTTTGCTATTTACTGTGAAGTAAATATCATTTATAAACACTCACACGCACACACACCCGAGCGCGCACGCACACACAGTAAAGCAAAGACTGATATTGTATAATTGTATGCTGAAAGCGATTATTGATGAGCAATTCAAGATTGAATTGGAAATTATAAATACAATTGACGTGATACATGTATTAAAAAAGTCTACTTTAATCCAAATGAAATGAATGACACGTGACCGCCCAAGCTCTGACAACAATAAATCAAATGTAGTGGAAATGGTTGGCGTCGGATAGCTACGGAGTGTAGGAAAATCATGGGGAGAGGTTTCGTAAATGGAATCAAATATCTTTAACCGGGCTTTGGAGATGCCTTATGTTTGGTACATGGTAAATGGAATGGTGAGACTTGATGACAATGATATATAGGTAAAGTAGGTCTCTTTGTTTAGTTACACATTTAGGCCTAATGTGCGTTTTGCCTGCAATTACTGCAGTGGTTTGACGACAAGAAATTACAAGTTTATTACAAGATGAAAATAAATGACAGGACCAACAGTAAAAGCACTACAGGATAATTACACATTAACTGAGTTAAGATTCTATTAATGCAATACAATGCAACATTTTGGCTGTTAGATACGTGTAGAAAAACAACTTCTCCGCTCACTAGTAAAGACGAACGAAATGGAGATCCAAATTGATATATAAGAGGTTAATAACGTGGACTAATAAGAGATTACTCATTAGAGTATCAAGTGACCTATCAAGTCATTATTGAAATTATACAAGTATTAAGAATTCTAACAATGCATCTGTGAATCGTTTTGTTAATATGCATACCTAAACTACCTATGATCATCGTCCTTTCCGACCGTTAACTATGGGAGAGCATCAAATTTTAGATTGCACCAAGGACAAAGTTAAAGTCGTGTAGTCATACATTAACAGCATAATCACTGTTGCACAATACTATAGAAAAATTATTCCGATTAGCGCTTTCAAACTTCACAGCTCATTGTCAGATCGGAAATCTTGTTATTTCCGATCTGACGATGAGCTGTGAAGCTTGAAAGCGCTAATCAGAATAATTTTTCTATAGTGGTGTGTAACAGTCATTATTCTGTTTGTGATTATAACCACTAACACAACTTTCTTAATTAAAATCGTACTTCAATTAAGTCTTTTAGTTTCATCATCGTCACCAACCTACGCTTGTTGGATGTTCGCTCTTTCTTTATTTTACAACCTGTCCTTTTACGCTGATGTAAACAAATTATCTTAAACTCTAACTAATGAAAATTTAGTTATGAAAAAAATGTAAATTAAATATATTCTTGAAATCAACGTATACGGTTGGCTGTTCGAACTAAGTTATACAAATCTTGCTAAAAAAGAAAGTAAACGTTTCGTAAATTACAGGATAGATAAAAACATAAGTAAATTAATTATAGTTTCCCAGAAATTGACGTTTATTATCTGTATACGAAACAGACGCTTTTAAAGCAGTATAATCTAAGTCTGTAATAACTATTGTTAAAACATACAGGTTAATTAGAAATAGGCCTACGTATTGTAATTCAACTTAGTTATATGAAGCTTATTATCCGGATAAATATTAAGAGCTCATTTATCTTATGACATTATTCGATAACATTATTTTAGTAATATATGGATATTTTTCCGCATATAACTTTGTCTACACAAGTAGTTTTATTTCACACAATACGCATATTTTTGAAAACCTCATCTTATCGCTTCTGTTGTATTTGTGGCACGTTGCTTAGATGACTTGAAAACTGTCATGATGTGTTTGCTAAGAGACCTCCATAATACCAACAAGGCTGCTGGTGACATACCAACAAACCAGAACTGTTGCAACTGCACGTTTTTTAAACCGTCTGAAATCGTATAGAAATTAATATGATTACGCGTGTCAAAACTCTACTCCTACCTACCCGTAACTACAGGTACAAAATACCTACCTACTCGTACAAAACAGGTTTTAACATTGAAAATGTTTATAAGGACGTGTCGCACATTTGAAAACGATCGCTGGTACGTGATCGAAAATGGGAACCGGTGAGTTTCCATAGAAACTACTTCTTTGTTGTCAGTAACGTAGTACACATATAAAACTTCGCTTATGAGTGCGACTACATTTAACTTATAATCTGTACATTGGTAAATGAAGAATGAATTCATTGATTGGTGAATGAACATAGATATAAATATTATTTAGATTTATTGAAGCATTTTCAATGCCGTTCTCTGTGCATTGCATTTTTGCAAAGCCTGTAAATGTTTTATTTAGAAATACATAAACATAATAATCGTTCAAATATGCATAGAACAAAAAAAATATACTGTTGAGTATTTATGACACTCCATATTGATAATGTTGCTTTCAAACAAAAAATCATATTTTACATCACATTAACAGTGTAAAAGTTTATAGTTTCATACTTATAAAATTATGAGTAAACGGTTAATGTTGCTACTACAATAACGGCCGTTCTTCAAAAAGACGGGAGTGCCGTTCTACAGCCTTCTCGATAGCCCAGCGTGTGACGTCTGTGTAAGGGTGTCCACTCGCATAGCTTTCCATACTGTTCGAGAGTACCTGAACTATGCAAATTACACTGGCACGCCGCCAAAACGATAGAAAATTATTCTGGAGCATCTGAGGGACCCATATAAGCAACAGCGGCTAGATTAGTGAGTTAGTTAAACCTGTAGAGATTGTAGAGTTCGGATCAAGTGGTTGTGGAAAGTGATTACTGTGTTATAATTAGTGCAGAACTCTTAATATCTGACATTATTATTGCGTGTGGACAAACTAAATTTGAATTATTGCATGAGAGTATCTTGTTGTTAGTCAGTTATTTCTGACTAATTAAAGTTGGTAATCAGTGCCTTAATTGGTCTCTTTATTTTGTTTCCACTGTACCACGTGAGACCGTCGTAACAATATCGACTTTGTCGTTTAGACTTGTTGAGGTGTGTAAATGTACACTGAGAAAACATAAAACGTTAAGGGGGAGTGCGGCCGAAACAAAAAGTACTCGACAGCGCAAAAAATCAGTGGGTCGTAAACTAATAGTTTAGAAAATTATTGACTTTAATGTACTTAACGTATTTGATTGAAAAATTTCTTGGCACGTCAGTCAATTACAAAGGAAAATTATAAAGCCGTTTATAACTTAAGTTCCCATGTCTATTACATACTTACATAAAGTTCGTGATACGTCTTAGTATGGATAGTTGTGTTACTGTTCGATTGTTCGAAGTGAAATCCTTGTAAGGAATAAACGATTGATACTTAAGAATTCTGACAATGCATCTGTGAATCGTTTTATTAATATTCATACCTAAACTACCTATGATCGTCGTCGTCGTGTTGCTTAAAGAAAGGTTTGCTTGCGACAAAGGGTCGTATTGCTCAATGTTAACAAACAGCGTCATCAAATCATGACTATTTTTTTGTGAATGTAAAACGTACATATTTAAAAATTAAGTCTTTGGTATTGTTTATTAATTTAATTACACTGAATGCTACAGTTGATTTACTGGTATGAATAAAGCTTTTTATTGTATATAGTGTCAGAATCTTTCGGAATACATTATGAGAAAGTATCATTGTGTTTCTGGAAACTACAGTAGGCTAATAACTATTCCTGTATCACGTTTTTAATATACGATGTGAGAAACTGATGCGACACCTTTTCGTCTCTATTAAAGAAAAACAGTTTCCTTAACTTCGTAGACGGATGAGATAGTTGTAGGTCACTCTTGCAAGTTTCTAAAGCGCGCCAACCATTAGATTGCTGTGCATGGTAATTGCTTTTTATTTAAAGGAGAACGCATTTTATGACACTGATTCTTTCCGGTTAATAATGTAAGTCAGAACAAATAGCACACAAATAGGAAGACGGAAGAAAGAGTGATTTTTGAGGTCTAGGCTGAGCAATTCATAAAATAAAAACAGCAATAAATAATAACATCCACGTATATTAACTTCTGTCATTTAATATGTTTAACAATATAGAAATCGTTACACAACATATTTATTACGCAAACAAAATTCACATTCCGCGTAACGAACGTTACTGATAAATCTAATAAATTACGTTTTCCAAACTTTTGTTAGTTTAACAGCCGGAAATCCAAATATTTGAAGTAGATATAAGTTTAACATTAAAATATATATATATATTATATATTTTATAATGACTTTATAAATGTGGCCAAATTGGATTTATATATTTCTGGGTTTTTGTAAGCATTTAGGTATTCAAAATAACGTTTTTTCAGCTGATTTTTTGTCACAAAATAAATCTAATTTGGCCACACATGCAATAAGCACTGGACATGAATTCCCAGACATAACCAATATGACACTAATAAAACATATACCACACAAAGGGACCATGATGAACAGTTGGGAAAATTTACAAATATACAAACATAAAACCCAAAACAAACTAATACCTGAACAAATACAAATCAATACAAAATATGACACAATTTTCAAAGCACTCAACATATAAAATACACAAAATACTAATACATACACCACAATCACACACAATAATACCAATTTAAAGCACCAGAGACCAACAGGAAACCAAAGCAACAACCAGCCAACACACAAATACCTCACAAGCCTCAAAATCAGAAAGGCTGTGGATGGGAACACAAGGCTTCCCGAAACATGTTCCAAATAGGGAGAAAACATCTTGAGGTAAAGTCATTATAAAACACATATTGTATACATCAAGAAATAGACTGTAGCAGAAAGTGTTTGACTATATATGAATTTGTTTTTGTTCATAACATATTTTTTAAACGGTAATATTTAAGCATTTCCCAGCTTTTTTATTGTTTGTAAAATTTGTTTCCAATAACAATAGTCTCGTAAATTCTTGTGTTCATATAAGTTTAATTTTAAAAATTTAAATAAACTGATTTAGTATTTAAAATTTTTTAAATAGACGTATTACTGTTAATTCAACAATTGTTACTGTACGTTCTGGCCCTGTATTTCTGTTGAACCATTAGTATTCATACGCAGTTGTAATTAGTTACAGTAACATACAATTTTAGAAGTGTACAGTATAAACGCGATACAACGGTGTATTATGTACCGTACCGCAGTATTTTGCGAGCAGAGACAGCACATGATGTTAATCAACCTTACCAATACTCTACGAACGTACATCATTAACAGTGCGTATGAGAACACAGTTCTATAGGAGAATTCAGTCGAACTATGTTCTCTTCACTACACACACACACTAGGTTTTTGGTTCTCATGTGTGTGCGTGTGTATGTGTGTGTGCGTGTGAGGTACGAATGAAGCACCAAAACATTGATTTAATTATATACATTTTACTCATTTTCAGAATTCCGCTTTTCATTTACTTTTTATGAATGACGGAGGTATTAACTGATCAGAAAGTTATTGCCAACGACCCACAGGCAAGCAAGAGATAAAGTGAGGTGGAAGGTCAAGTTCAGAGCCTGTCTGTTTAGGACGTAAGGCAGAAAACTTAGTTGTAATATGAAATAGATAATGATCACCAATGACCCAAATAGTTTCAGCGAGTCACTGAAACCGAAATTGTAACATCGCCATTGTTCTTATAGTGCATAAACTGCGGGGACGTCAACTTTAGTGAAGGGTTTGTACTTGTGAAATTGGCCTTGTTGGAAGTGCTGCAGTAGCCGCAACTGCGTGTATCTTTGACACCGTAATTATGGCTGTACGTTTCTTGTGTCAAAGTGACAACTGGGGTGGCGTCGAGTTCGTGCACCTAATGTTGCTTACAAGTGTTCTGAAACACAGTGTCACAAGAACGTTGCAATAACAAGTCACGTAATGCCACGGTTAACAATGCTATATTGGAACAGCAAAAAGGCTGTTACAAAATTCTGTGAATACTTCTCATATAAGTTTATTGGGAGAAGTTAAATTATATTGAATAAATTTCGAATGAGACAAGTTCAAGGACAAAATAAAATGAAATATCATTAGCACTTATTTAAATTAAATTTTTTTGTCGACTTTAATACACAGTGTGTTGTATAAAAACATATAATTAAATTAAGTTAATTACTTTCTGTCCGCAGATACGTAATTAACGTGGCGTGTAAATATCACCACAATACCGCTGGGTGTTGAAATTATTTGGCTTGTTAAAAATAATTTGTCATGTTGAAATAAATTGTCAACCAAATTATTTTTACCCATAATATTACAGATGTATACACTCTTGTGTTACCTTCAACCTTAAGTGTGTGTTTAGAATTCGTCTTTAGAGTATGTTCAGCATTATAATGTTACCACAAACAAACGTTACATCCTTCATAAGTTACATTGCACATATATTTAAGAGTCTTGAAATGGAAGACGATACGTATTATTGATCGTATTTTATAGAGACAAAAAGGCTTTTACATATAAAATAAAGATTAAAAATTATGTTAATTTGCTCACGATTTAGTTTTATTGCTAGATATGTTTCAAAAGGTTAAAAAAAAGTACTGAATTTACCATTATTACCAGAATGTTTTCAAATATTTGCAAAGTAAAATATTATTTTAAAATTTCATTTTTTTAAGTGTCGGTTATGGTCATTTGCCTCTGCTTCTGTACATTTTCTTTTACCCCTAAATGTATCACACATAGACTTACTTACACGTCAGCAAAGAGTTCACACTGCACGTGAGCCTTGATATATATTTTATTATTAATCTACTCATGTAGAACAAAGATATCCCTGAAATATAGGCCTGCAAGGTAGCTACCTTAAAATTTATACAAATGTTAATCTCATTCAAAGTTGGCAAAGGCCCAGAGTTACGCAAAAACGGACAGTTGTGCAAATGTGCAAAGTTACATAAAATATTCCTACTTTACGTTATAAATAATTGCTAGTCCGTGGCAACATAATTAAAAAGTAAAATATTCATATGCGTTAACTAATGAAGATAGTAAACAATGAGTTTAACAATAAGTTAAACATTGTTCGTACAAAAGACTAAGAATATATAACAAGAAGGCATAAAGAATAAAATAATCATATTACTTTTTAAAATTATTTTTAATTCGATAGCTGTGCATCATACGTTACGGTAATCGCACGCATCGTTGACTTTGAGTAGTGCAAATAAAATGATTGAACACTAGAAAATTTGTAGTTACAATAGTAGTATCAGTTTTACAATGAGGCAAATAAACAGACACTCATATACGGTTCTTTCAGTTCACGACTGTCCAACACACACACACACTACTGAAACACACAATAAATATAACATAATTAACACTTTTGCAATAAGTAATAGAAGTCGTCTATTACTGATGTCCACACACAATAATTTACAATTATCACGCAACACACACAAAATCGATATATCGACAACTGATAACAAGTCTTATCGCTACGGTTCGCTATGTGCAGTTCACATTAACAACTAGCCGGCCGCTTTCAAAACAACTCTATACTCGTACTTCACCTCCGTGCTCTAGTAACGCCCGAGTTTGTCCCAGACACCGGTAGAATAATCGTCGACCGACTGGAAGGTGAGAGTGTTCCGTCGTCGAATGCAAAAATCACGTAGGCACCCATATTACCTATCGCCTCAGTGTGACAATATCATCTGCTACGATAATGTGCAATCTTAACGTAGCCTATATTTATGTGATAACCTCCTACTGCAATCTTATTTTGCCAATACACTAGAATTTTCCTAAAATTCTTCAATATTTTTTGGTCCTCAGATTACAATAAACTTTAATTATTCGAGTACTTTATTTTCTCCGTGACACATACCCTATACAGACAGGCGCCTTCTGTATTATGCACCTGTGCGCAGCAAAACGAGATGGTGTGGTGTGGACCGACTTTAGAATCGTTTAAAAAATGTTGAAGCTTTGCAAGAATGATCTGATAAATTGTTTACACAAAGTTTGAAATTTTACCGCCGAGGTTCCTGTGTGTATACGATGTGTTAAAATAATTTACTTGAGAAATTTTAATTTACTTTTTTACAGGTAATATTTACAGATAACCTTAGGAATAAACATGAAAGTGAACAGCACTTTTCATGCAAAATTATTTAGTTTTCCATCTTTTGGATCTGCTATTTTGTAGGTAAAGTTAAATGATTAAAAATTTTTTTGTTAATAAAAAATTGTAATTGGTTGATTGTTAAAAATTGGGATTTGCCATAATTACTAATTGCATATTTTTAAGAGCTCTTTCTCGTCAAGAAAACAACACAATAAATATGCCATTGAGGAAAGACATCAACTTATAAATTATGAATTTTTGGATGTAAAAGTACGTACGAGGGCTATTTTGTTTCAACCTCCGTTGAGTTGGCAAACCTGGTTCTGTTATCGTAGCAACAATCTGATTGCTGATTAATGTTTTTGAGGCTTTGTTCTAACCTATAACCACTGGTTGTATAGTTATTTTGTCTATTACTGTGGTGGCAAGAGTTTAATTATGGCAACTACAATTGAAATTCCTCCAAGTGTGAGATTCGGTCTGTTATTAGATTTCTTCAAGCTGAAGTTCATAGTGCTGCGCAATTCATCGAAGCTTGTGTAATGTGTATAGAGAAAATGTGATGAGTGATGGTTTAGTTCGGGAATTGTGTCGAAAATTTAAAGAAGGGCGAATTGATATTCATGATGAAGGAGGAAAAGGAAGAATGTCCGTGGCTATTGATGATGTTGTTGAAAGGGTAGACAGGATGGTTCGAGAGAGCCGTTCTTTCACAATTACCTACTGAACTTTCTGCTGATTTTCCTGAAATTTCTAGGTCTGCTCTTTATGATAATCTTATTCAGAAGCTTGGGTATAGGAAACTCTGTGCTCGGTGGGTTCTTAAACAACTCACAGATGTCAACAAGACTCACATAACACCTGCTTCATGAATTTGGTTGGGAAGTCCTTGATCACCCACCTTATAGCCCAGACTTGGCACCATGTAACTACCATTTGTTCACTGACTTGAAAAAGTGGTTGTGGTTAGGTGGGCAACGATTTTACTCCAATGATGAGTTAAAGTCCAGTGTGGCAGATTGGCCGACTACTCAGGAGCGAACATTCTACAACATGAGCATAGAAAAGTTGGTGCATAGAAAAATGTTTTAACCGATATGATGGATTTTAATGAGCACAAAATCTGCATCGAAAATTTTCCAAACTTAAAAACACTGCTGCAGAAACCCATCGTATGCTACAGGAAGCCTTTGAAGGTAATGCTATAGCCAAAGCAAAACCTTTCTCTGGTACAAACGATTCAAGGATGGACGAACATCTGTCAACGATGATGAGCGTTCCGGACGAGTGTCGACATG
The DNA here is from genome assembly GCA_034769895.1 of Magicicada septendecula. Taxonomy (NCBI): domain Eukaryota; kingdom Metazoa; phylum Arthropoda; class Insecta; order Hemiptera; family Cicadidae; genus Magicicada; species Magicicada septendecula. Next base: position 957,012,604 of record CM068367.1, read on the forward strand.
CAGAACACCCCAGGACACCGGAAACCACAGCAAAAGTTCGTGAGGCTACCCTTACAGATCGTACGCGAACAATCCACGACGTCTGTGAGACTGTAGGACAGTTTAACGCATTTTGTCCAAAGATTTGAACATGAGTTGCATATTTGTGAATTTTCTTCCAAGACTGCTGAGTAAAGATCAGAAGGTCCATCCACTTTTGTCTGTACGGATCTCAAACAACAAGTCAGAGGCAAACTTGACTACATCTCCAATATCGGAACCGGTGATGAATCATGGATTTACGGTTTTGATCATGAGACTAAGTAGCATTAGAAGTCATCACATTTACCGCAACCGAAAAAAGCGCGTCAATTTCGCAGCCATATAAAATTCATGTTTACCGTTTTTCTACATTCACGGAAATGTCAACAAGGAATTCTTACCCTTGCCAAGTCATCAGTGGCAATTGTTGAAGCGGCTGAGAGAGGCCAATCGACGTAAACGTCCAGAGAAGTGGAAGAACGATAATTGGTTTTACCGCCATGATAACGCGCTCTCTCACACATCACTCGTTGTTAGACTGACTTCCACAAACTTACGACTGAAAGGACGTCGTTTTAACATGATGAGGAGATCAAGACAGAAACGCTGGTGGTGCTTAACACAATCACATATGAGAACTTCCAGAGCTTCATGGAACCATGGAAAAATGCTAGGATTGCTGTATCCATGCTCAAGGGAAACGGTGGTAACTGGAAGTTACGGTAAGCAAATACTTTTTTACGGTAAAATTCCCGAACTTTGGGTGGGGGGGACATGTACAGATCTAGTGAACTGTTACTCGAAATATAATATTCTGCTTCTACTATATTTAACAGTACACTTCCGTTTAATAGAAGCTATGGTGTTCAACTGCGGGGCCGTACAAAACCCAGTAATATTCCGGTTTTAAAAATCAATTGCTGCAAAACATCGTAAGTGCTATGTTGCACATCCTAAATAATGTGTTAAACTCCATCATGGTCTGAATGCAGATCCGATAGCAAGAAAACTATGAAACTTAGTCAGGAAATATGTACTTTGAGGATAGATGTGACTAGCACGAGAACGTCTAAGTTATACATTGGTTGTAATTCATGATTCGGTCCGAAGGCTAAAACGTACCAAGCTGTTAAAATTAGTGAAGTGATATGTAATAGTTCTGATAGGTAAACAATCGACAAGGAAAACCTGCAACCACACAAAAGTAGTAATAAAAGTAAAATTTATATTTTTTTGATTTGGCCCGTGAATTTTAAGTAACACTTTACAAGTATGATTTTTATAACAGAGAAACTGGAAAATATTGAGAGAGGAACAGGATTCAGGAACCTAGAGTTAGTGAAGTAATCCGTAAGTTGTTTTTTAAATATTGTACCCAACTGTTTTATTCAATAGCACTTGATTAATACTTTGCGTAAAAAATAAAGTTTGTATTTGATTAAATAAAGTGGGGTCTAGTGCAAGTTACAGTCTCCCCAGATTTGGTAAGTATATTTGTGTGTGTGTGTGTGTGTGCGCGCGCGCGCGCGTTGTATGAACAATTCTAAACTGACTCAAATTTTTAAGAACACACATTAAAATATTGTCCACATTAAATTTTGAGCGCAGTAGAATCAGTGCGAATCGCGTCACGGTTCAGTCTAAAGAAGAACATAACGATCCTCTACTTCCTCGCCTAAAAGAAAAGAGTAGGCTGCTCTTTCGAAAAGCAGTGATGAACGCAAAAGTCATGATTAAATATATGAAATAAATCTAAGACATAAGATCTGCTAAATGAAATTATATTACTTTGCATAGTCTAGAATTAGATTTGGGAAAACTACCGGTACTAAGAAATCGGAACATATACTGACTGATTTTATAAAGTGTTGTTATTAAGCCGGGTTCCCACGGGGTCAAGTGCACGACTCACGACTTCGTTAGGCGTCTACTTGACTCAGTGGGAACTGGAGGGGAAGTATCTACCAGTCGTGCACTCCCCTCTCCTAGCCTGGTCGAGTTCACTCCGTACGGACGGACAGCTCGTGAGCTAGCTGTTGACGAGTGAATTTAGGAGCGTTTACAATGTCGGTTTATACGATGAATACTGATCAGATAATGAAATCTGTCGAACTGTATACAAATTGTAAGTGCTTGTGGGATATACAATCGCATTCATACAAATGTCGAGATGCAAGGGATCAGGCTTTGAAACAAGTAAGTGAAGAAATGAATTTAACAGGATTTGGACCTAAAGAAGTTGCGCAAAAAATTAAAAATATACGGACGACGTACAAGCAGGAGGTACATAAAATTCTGAAGAGTAAAACAACAGGTTCATCCTCAGACAATGTTTACAAACCAAAGGTACCATGGTTTGAGATTGCAGATTCTTTTCTTAGAAACCTCCACAAGGTACCACCAACATTAACCAATCTCAAGGAGAGTGACGATACCAGAAGAAAACACTTCCAATGCCAGCAACGAATACTTATGAACCTATGCGCCAGGAGGGAACTGCAGGACCGGCACCTAGACAGGAATGCTCATCTCAAGATAATTCAGTTAAAAAGCCTAGACTGAACTTTAAACAGCCTTGTACCCCACTGTATGTAACTGAAGCTTTGGATAAACTCACCGAAATTCGGCAATCTACGTCAAAGCAGAATAATACCGAAACAGAATTTGATCTTTCAGCTAGAAGCCTAGCAGTACAACTGAATGGTATGGGTGTAAGTCGTGCTCTTAAATTACAGTTACAACTTCAAACACTTGTTACCAACGAGAGATTGGAGCATGAAGCAAGGAATCAGACTCCAAATCAAGTGTCTTCATTTTCGTATCAGCATACTCATAATGTAGAGCCTATCTCCTATTCTCATGATCACGGAACACTAGCTTATAATATTAATGCGAATGAATGGTACCGAACTGGTGCTCAACAAAATTTAGCACCAGGCAACAAAAACGTTCAAAATCCAGAATTGAACCTTTCACCAAGTGTGGGTGATGACAGTATTGATTCGCTAATATCGTCTGTGTGTTCACCGGACAATGATGATTCGTACTAAAGGCTAGATTGTAAAATCATACTGCTGTTTTTAATTGATACACAACATTACTTTTTTCTTTTGTAATCAGAATTATTTTTTGTTAGAATGTTGTATTAGAAATTGTAATAATATCAATAATAAATAAAGTACTGGTTTTAATGATTTGATTTTCACAAAAAAAAAGAAAAAACAACACAACAAACTCAATCACTATTCAGTATTACACAAATGATGGATAATCTGATCTTGCCATGGTACTTTTCCCACGTTCTTGAAGTACTCACGGTAATGGTCCCGTTTGTTGCGAGCTGCTGTATCTGAAAATCGAGGTTGGAGAGTCTGGAAGTTCTGTAAAGCAGTGCATTTATTCACCTCCCTCCAAGTTCCTGGTATTGCATTGTAATTGTCGATATCCTCGTAATCAATTAATGATTCACTGAAGTAGTTACTGTCACCATTACATCGCAACCAATTATGAATGGCACAAGCTGTTCGAACTATTTTTTTAGCTGTCTCTACTTTTGTAGCAAGTGGTTTTTCAAATATCCGAAACCGAGATACCAAAACACCAAAAGCATTCTCAACTGTGCGTCTAGCACGACAAAGTCTGTAGTTGTAGATCTGATTTTCTTTGTTTGCTCCTTTCCTTGGGTAAGGTCTCATCAAATAGCTCTTCAAAGGAAAAGCTGAGTCCCCAATTATTACAAACTCGTCAGGTATGTTCAATTCTTTATTATCTATTTTTTCTTGAGTGAACATTGATTAAAAATGCCTCTATCAGAATGCCTACCTGGAGCACCAATATCAACATACCTAAAGCAATAGTTGTCATCTACCATGGCTAATAACACAATACAGAAGTTTTGTTTATAGTTATAATATTCACTTCCACTAAACATTGGTGCACTAATAACAACGTGTTTCCCGTCGATGGACCCACAGCAACCAGGAAAATTCCACTTCTCTGCAAAACCTCTTTCTATGGCCTTCCACTGCTCGGCAGAATTTGGGATAGTAGTATATTCTCCCAATGCGTCGTAAATGGCATCCAACATTTCTGGAATAAATTTACTAATAGTATTTTTAGGTCCTAAACAAATACTGGACACTAGTGTAGGATTCACCTGAAGCTAAGAAACGCAAAGTAACATCGAGTTTTGTTTCAGCAGGGATCGCTTTCCGCATGTACGTATCGACTTTTTGAATTCGCATTCTCACTTTATTCAGTAGCCACATGTATTGGTTTCTATTTAATCTATAAACATTTGTATGACCCATTTCATCCTCCTCTCTAAGTTTACGACACAGTGCACTTGAAGCCCCCAGCGTTTCACGTCTTTTTAGCCACTCGCGAACACAAACTTTTCTTTTCTTTCTTGGTTTCCATTTTTAATAACCTCGTAGGTCAGTAGTATGTCACACACAACGGATATTGCTTCTTCAACTTGCGTTGTTGACATGGGAAAAGCATCCACTCGACTGAAAGAAGAATTTGTTCTGGGAACACTCATGGTAGTGCACTACTTGGAAAGTAAAATGCTTTCAAGTAACTAGTCGTGGAGGTAGTCGTGCACTTTACCTCGTGGGAACCCGGCTTACTAGCGCACTGGTAAAGTTAAATTCATAAAGGGGTTTAATATGCTAAAGTAACTGTTAACGATGTCACATTGGCAAAATTGGATGAAAGAATAATTCTATATTATTCGCTGAATTGTTAAGTAAAAGGAGAAAGACTGAGCAAGTGTGGTATTTGATTATAATCCATGAAAAGCGCTATTGTGATAACGATACTTGATAGAATGGAAAATATTACATCCCGTTCTAGGAAGAAAAACAGTGGAGCAAACGTAATACCTGTAGCACACGTTGAATGCGACTTCATTAAATTTTGTTTGTCTTAAATTACACTGAAAAGTTCAGTCTAGGTTATACGTAATGTTTAACTCAAAATTAGACGTAGTAAATATGTTTTAAATTGAGCCTGTGTCTGCTAAATGCACGTGTGTAGTTTACAGATAACTTATTTTATTTCTAAAAAAACATAATTAGTACACATGAAACTACCATAGAATATCAAACAAAACTACATAATTATCCCTATAAACATTCAGGAAATTAATAATTCAAAACCAATACTTTATCTGGGTAACAAACAATTTATAACTTATTATTCAGAATTTTGAATGCACAGATAATTGATCTTTCTTTCTTACATTTTCTATTTAAACTATAACACTTTTAGAAAGTCACAAATATGAATGTTATACACAAATATGTAAGGCCTCATGAAATATTTTGTACACATATTATTAATTGAGAACTTAGAGCACTTCGCGACAGCAGTAAATGAGAGCGGGGCTAGTTATTAAATTTCAGCTTTCGATTTTTTAATTAGTTCCTTACGTAAATATACTTTTTTTATTTGAATTGCTCTCTAAATTATGAACTTTAAATACCAAACTTTTTGAACTTGGAGAAATGTGACATATAGCATCATAGTGGGGCATGTTGATACGATAAATTATTATACATAATTGGTACATTTGAGAACTATGAGAGGCAGAGAGAGAGAGAGAGAGAGAGAGAGAGAGAGAGAGAGAGAGAGAGAGAGAGAGAGTGATGGGGAAAACTGTGTAATCACTAAGCAGGTTGTATTCATTTATCACAAAATTATTTTTAATCAAGTTTTAAGAATTTTCTTGAAGAAACAGAAAAAAGATACAAATCTACTAAAAAAATCAGTTCCAAAATGAATGGCAAAACAATATTTTTCTTGATACGTTTCATATGAAAAACAGGAAAGTATACAACATCACTTAATCATTTTATAGAACACTAGACTCATCCTTTGAGTGGTCATTATTCCCGTTTTTGAAAACCAGCTGTTACATTTTAGAGAGCTAGCGCACTGGGAAGAGCTTTCGCGAGAATATTAGGTATATTATAAATGAATGCAGAATATCCAGGATGTGGATTAATCCAGCCAGAGTATCCTGTGTTGTAATCTTTTATAGGCCTAAAATGGCCGTAAGCACTTCGATCAAGTGGCTGGTGACGGTGAAAAGTATGAAGTGAGAAAGATAGAAGTATGATGCCGTTCTACTCGGAAAAGTCTAATACGTCGTTCGAAAAGTGTCAAAATGATTATCCGAAACAATCAACATGGAGAGTCAATAGAAAGCAGATTATGTTTGTAAAAAAGGTTCCATGAATTGAAAAATTCTGTGAAGTAATCCACCGCCTAGGGTGAGCAGCAGTAATATTGACAGGCGGTCCTTGTGTAATAAAGTGGGATTTAAATTAATCTCGTGCAAAAATGAAAGTTGAGGAACCGGGTTTCCACTAGCGTTTGCAGCAAAATCAATGGTAACGTTGTCCCTCTCTCCGCTGATGACATCGATCCAAATTGTTTTTGCCTCGTCTGCGACTACCGTCTACGCTTCTACACTGTTGTCTCTCCCGTCTCATAAGTGTTCCAAATTTAATGTGCTTCGAATTCACATCTTTTTAAAATGTCATTCAAATTGTCATAAAATCTACCAACATTGTTGTCTTTAAAACTAGTTGCTCTGGCAAGACTCGTAGGTTCCGGTGTTCGTAAAGACAGTTTCCATTGTTTCTTAAAAAACATTATAGCCAGATTTCAGAAGCTTATTTTTTTTCATACCGGTATTTTCGATAATCACCCTTACATGCGCAAAGGCTTTGGAAGTCAAGCATAACAAAACTACTACTGTAAAACATAAAATATTGTTCCAATATTGTTCCAGACCATCCGAAAACACCTGTCTACGCCTCACATAACCAACAAATTTTTCTGCACGTCCTGATCCAACCTAACAATGTTATTAACTTTTTAAATAACGTTGAAATCTCATGAAATTTAGTTTATGAATCCTTGCCGATTATCTGAGAAATGATTTTCCTTACTTCTGTTAAGGAACAGAACAGTTAACAGAAGCTCTGTTATTTTCCTCTTTTATGTACAAACATTCTATATAACATCCCATGAGTATGGGTCGTATAGTGTAACAAAGTGTCTCTTCCACGTTGTAACAGTTAACCCCATGCGTCGCCATTTGCTTTACGCTAATCCTACTCGTAAAGAAAGAAACGAAAATAATTGGTAACCCAGTTAGGTCAACATTAATAATCATAATTGAACCTATCTTCAGACGTCGCTTTCAAAATCGAATGCAAGACACAAAGAACAAAAATTAATTTTGTATAAATTAATATATTAATATTTTACCTTATTATCCGTCTTGTGACTTCCCTTTTTAAAACAACACTACGCGTTTCGGAACGTATGTTCCATCATCAGGTGTAATTACTCTTGCGAGGTCGTTGAAACATTAAAATATAACACAAACACATAAAACACTAACATAGTTCGTATTCAGTATCTAATGCGCGCGATACGTTTTCGGTGCGCACCTTGACAACACTGAACTAACGTTATCAGTTCACCGCTATCGCTGCTCGCGCATGATGTGTGACGTGGACCTTAGTTGTTCTGAGATTTGCATCGCAGTGTCATACAACGAGTTAGAGCGAAAATTCAACTGATCATTTAATAAATAATCTGGACTGGTTTTAAAGGCCTTATATATTTCAAATTCTTCATTCGCATTCATATTCCTACCTTTATTGCATATGTGTATTGGTTTCAAGTTTGTACTAAAATCCGTATAATTATGATTATTGTCAATCAAATGTCGTCCAAAATTGGATTTAGTTTTTCCAAAGTCTTTTTTGGGGAGATGTTCTTTGAATCTCTTTATGAAAGGTCTCCCCGTCCGGCCTATACAAAAACAGTTACAATCATCATATATTATCTTGTATACACCTGTTTTTTCTTCTAAAGGTCTGGCCGTTTTTGGACCAAGTATTTTATATATGTTATTGCTTGTTTGAAAGGCCATCGCTATATTCATTTTCTTAAAGACATTTGTTAGAATTTTCGGAAGGACATTACCATACTCAGTTGAGATGTGTATTGGTCCATCCTTGTTCTTCGGGCGCGCCATTTGTCTGTTTTGCTGTTTCTTGAGTAGTCTATCTATCATTGAACTTTGATATCCGTTAGCTCTGGCTATGTATTTTATTGTATTTAACTCTTTTTGAAAATCAATTGTCTCAAGTGGTATTGTAATTAGCCTATGATTAAAACTGTTATATGCAGCCATTTTTTGAAATGTAGGGTGGTGGGAGTCTGCGTGTATAGTGATATCTGTTGTGGTTGGTTTTCTATAGATTTGGTAATGGAATCTATTTTTTGCTTTTATGACTGTTAAGTCAAGAAAATTCAGCTTATTGTCAGTTTCAGTTTCGAGGGTAAATTGTATGCGTTTATGTATGCTATTCATATAATGTCTCAATGTATCTACCTGTCGTAGTGAACCGTCAAAAATTATAAAAGTATCATCGACATATCGCGTGTAAAAGACTATTTTGCTGTGAAGTTTATTTTTATTGGACAGTAAATGTGTATTTTTGTAATGATTCAGGTAGATATCTGATAATAAGCCAGAAAGTGGTGAGCCCAATAGGCTCAGTGGGCCCTCCTCTTGAATAAAATAACTATTATTGAACGTGAAATAGTTCTGCTTTAATATAACTTCTAATAAATCAATTTATTAGATTTATATGGGCTCACCACTTTCTGGCTTATTATCAGATATCCACCTGAATAAGTTAAAACGTATCGCGCGCGTTAGATACTGAATACGAACTATGTTAGAGTTTTATGTGTTTGTGTTATATTTTAATGTTTCAACGACCTCGCAAGAGTAATTACACCTGATGATGGAACATACATTCCGAAACGCGTAGTGTTGTTTTAAAAAGGGAAGTCACAAGACGAATAATAAGGTAAAATATTAATATATTAATTTATTCAAAGTGTGACTTGGATACGAATATCATGGATTTTAAATTAATTTTGTAGCATAAATATGATAAAACATCAGTAACGTGGATTTACTTGCCACTAGAGTACAAACTACAAGGAAGCGTTGTATGTACAAGTTGCGTGCTCTGTATGCAGGGAAGGTCTGCTCCAAGTGACAGCCAGAGAGAACTCATTGTACAACTAACACCAGCATCCCATACATTATAGCCAACAACCCTAGAATCCGGGGCACTACCCGGGACAGTGGGACTCAACCTGCAGAAATGAGAGCAAGTGTAACACGTAGGACTATCGTAAGCGGCTGAGCGTAATGCTGGCCACACTGCCTTATAGGTCAATCTTACAGTAGCCATTATTCCATCTTCTAAGCGACTTGAAGGTACTAAAAGTATTCTTTTTCATGTAGTAAAATAAATAATACGCAAACAATAGTATCTTATAAACTACTGGCTTTTTATATTTATTACCAATTTAAGTACTTTTGAACAAAAATAGAGAAAGTCACAAATTCAGTTGTTAAAATATGGTTTAATGACTGCTATAGTATACTTCAGGGCTACATACAGTACATACAAAAAAAAGAGAAGCCTATAATTTATAAGAAAATGCTAATTTAATATTTTTTGCAAGACGTTTTCTTACCATTTCTAAATGTCCATGAATTTGTGTTTTTATACATAATCATGTTTAATTTTTTCAGTGATTTAGATTTTTTTAATTTAAAGGTTTTTTCGAGTAAATTATTCTTTGGTTTTGTCGTAATATTTTGTAACTACTGTGTAATGTTTTATTCTCTGGCATCGTATAACAGTAAGGCATTAGTGAACAAATACATTTTTTAATTTCCATATTTTTCACTGCATGTGATATCCTGTAGGCCTATACAATAAATAATGTGTAAAATACGTAAGATGTAAAATATCAGTAATGTCCAGTTATCTAGTTTATAATTATGCGAACAATCCAGATAAGCCGCACTGTAACAATTTACAGCTAGCCCCAGCTTCCCGTTTTATTATAGCCAACAAGCCTAGAAGTCCTAGAGTTCGATTCCGGAGCACCATCCGGGACGTTGAGATTTTCAGATATTCACGACCTAGATTTTCTGCTCAACATGCAAAAACGAGTGGCTAGTATAACACGTAGGATGATGCGTAATGCTGGCCACACTGCCTTCCTTATATGTTCCATTAATGCTTAAAGTGATATAGAATCAAAATATATAGACAATGTTATATACGAAGATAATGTAGAATACAAATTAGCATACGCAGCTGTATCACATTCTGCAGACTGTATTTGCGGTTTACAAAGTAGCATGTAAAAAGTATTTATTATTGTGCAGCTAATAAGTTAACATTAAAAGTATTAACGTTGTAATATTAAAATTGTTTTCCTTAGCGACACCAGTACTACACTGTAATTCCCTGTTATTTCTTCCACATCGGTGTTGAAAGAAAGTAACATATTGCTGCCAGACTAATGAAAGTGTAATTAATGACTGACTGTACGCTCTCTGCAATGATGCATTGCCCCTGTGCTTCATCTTCCCACACGTAGGCCATACCTTCTTGTTTAATTTCCTTTAGTGTGACACGCATTTATCATGTTCGCTGACACCGTATTTTACGTTCTGCTCAGTAATTCATTTAAATGATTGATGTAAATGAAATTTATAGCAGCACAGTAAAATGGATGCGTTAGCCTTTTGCTAACGGGGCGAGTTTGTAACGCTTGCACGTAATTATGCCTTCGTGTACGGCTATTCAGGTTACCACGTGTTGTTTACTCCATGGAGCAAACTTATTTAAGCGCCCACGTGCCTGTAAGTAGAACCATGTTATACAGCGGGCTCAACAACTTGACATGTCATTTTCACCCCAGATTTAGTCCTTCACTAACTTATTTGAAAGTCAGTTTATTACACTATTGAGGTTGAAGGAAACCACCATTTACTACTATTAATTAAAGACAACCTGTATTTACTAATTTTTACATGAGTAGCTGATTTCATCGTCATATTGCATTGTTCTTTCAGCTTTAGGCATAGACGTGGAGGAGTCCGGTTAGAGATTAACTGAGATTAATTATCTATTAATCTAATTAAAAGCAATTATAGTAGGCTATAGATAAATAGTAATATGAGTGACATTATTACACTGTTTTGGCTTCGGTATATTACAGTTTCTGAGAATTTTCTGTTAGTGGCATTAGAGGAGTCCACAGAGGTGAATTTATGTTTTGGTAACTCGTTTAGTGACGGAGGATAGGCCCCAAATATCGTTTGCTTTCTGAAAGTTTACTGCTACCTGAAACTATATTTGTTATTATTACATATATTCACGTTACTTAATGCCTTTTTCTTATAATTTAAAGCCCCATTATACCATCTCATTCGGACACCAATTCTTTACGGATACCTTTACACATTTATTTTTAGCAGGAAAACGTATTTTGGCCCTGAGGTCGTGTACCTCTTTAGGGATTATTACATCGTGAAGTTTCCGAGAAGCCAATTTAGACCAGGAATACTACCCACCGACCGTTATACCAAGAATCATATTGAGTGACTCCCTAGACCGAAAACATTCATACCAAGTTTTTAATCCTGTATCACTCCATGTGCATACTTTGGTTTTGATCCATGATATTTGGTAGGTCTCTGTCTAGACCAGGGATTCTTTTTTGAACTCACAAGATGGAAATATAATCTAAAGACAGGAATTACTTTGTAAAGAAAGTGTCGCTTTGATCCTCTAGATCAAATTATACGTACTTAGTTGTAGAAAAGTAAATGTTTAATAGATTTTTTAAACACAGTAAATACATTTTCCAACCCGACTCCACGACCCACCAAACGTTTCCTAGGGACCCAGCAGTGGGTCGCACCCCATAGGTTAAGAAAAGCTGCTCTAAATGGTAAATACTCACTGACCCTAAACGAAGATTATTTTACATTGTCTCCAGTATTATCTCCTCCCCTCCAACAGGCTCATCATAAGCAAACGCTCTTCGTCGATTTTAGGGTAAAGCTTTGGACCCTTTTCCTGAGTTTCTGGACTTGCATTGTGCGGTCATCCCTTACCTACCTTACCCTTAAGCGGTCATCCCTTACTTACCTAGTCACCCTTCGCTACCTTATTGCCTTATTAACAACTTGCCATCATTTAACACATAAATGAAGCATAGAAATTTATTGTTATGTAGAAATTAACAGTCACATAATTTCGTCTCACAGAAGTACTTATGACTCTGATGTTCATTTAAAGGCTATAATAGGATGTTTGTCTTCTCAGTATATTTCAGATTTCATAACGTTTAATATCCAACTAATTTCTGCAGTCAGTGCTGCTAGCCTGTCATACTTTCTAATCGTCCTTTTTCCGCCAGGAAGCTTACTTATACGAAATTCAAAAGGAACGTTTCATTTCATTTTGTCTGTGATACTACGTTCATACTATCCACCCTTCAAAATCCTAATTTTTTTTCTCTAAGAAATCTCAATAAGTGTAAAGAATATTACCTCAGGGTTGTAATTTGTGCAGACATTACGCATTGAGCGAAGATGTTACGATAGGTAGGCTTATATGTGAAATATATTGAGTCTATGAGGTGTATGATTTTGAATCAGAATATTCAAAGTAAAGGCATTTTAAATTGTAGGCAATTAAACTGGAGGGAGAATACTTGTTAAATCCGCACATATTAATAATACAATTATATTAGACACTGTTATATATGAAGACCACGTTTAAGATATGGAATACAAATTAACATATTCAGCTGTATTACATGTTGCAGACGGTCCGCCCAATTTGCATTACGTCGGCCCCGCACGATTCAATGTGTTTTCATTGTAACGGTATGCAAGGGGGAATATTAATTCGACCCCAGCTTCCAGGCTCTTCTACTCTACAACAGTTCGTTAACGAATTTTTTGTTTTGTTTTGTGGAATTTTATTATAATAAGGTAAAACAAAATTTGTAACGAGTTGTAAGATTTCTAACAGTTGATAGAAAGTTTGATAGTATAATCGAAGGTAATTGAGTAAGACAGTAAGGCAGTTAACTAAACAAGGCAGTTTTAAATATGTTTTGTAGCACTCTTTACAACCAAGTCAAGCGTGTAATAGCTTCCTTAAATATCTGGAATTACCGTTATGACCATAATTGTAAGATTCAACAACTTTCTGTCACCGGGCTGTTGTGTTTGCTGTAAGCCTGCCAGTGTTTTGTTTCTGTTAATGCTGCTACTTACTGTCTGCATCTCACAACACTTTGAAGGAGTAAGTAGATTTAATTTACTAAAATTATTTTGTCTTTATATTTAAAAAGTTTGTTTTTGCTCTCAGATAAATATAGGTAATAATATTTTTAGACGACATGACGGGCTGAAGCTTTAAAAATTTAGATAACTTCGAAAGGGATCGAATTCGTGTTATTTTATAACGTTGTATAAGTTTGATTCCTTAAATTTCCGTAAATTATCAGTTAACTTATAAATTTTTAATAATCAGTAATTTTATATTCGTTATTACCAAACAAATATTTTTTGAAGTGGATTGTAATTAGAAAAATTAGAAAATATATAAAATCAAACTGATGCATATATAGATACGAGTATGTCAAGTACTTCTCAATATTATTATACCATTTACTACTTCAACATGTATGCTTGTGTATGTGTGTGTGGGGGGCGCGTGCGTGAGTGTACACGGGTGCGCATGCTTATGTCAATTTATATATACATGTATACATTTCTCTTATTTTTAAATACAAGATTTATTTGTTCTTTAGTAATTCAAACACGGGTTCTAGTTAACTGGTAGCTAACTACCGAACTTGATACAGAGAACAATTAAGATACAAGTAAGCACATAGGGTCTATACTTTGTGTCACTATGAATCCTCTGTAGAGTAAAACCGTATATCGTTTATACCTATAAATGTTTTATTCAATTCTTAATACGTTGACTCAAAATGTGGAAGTGATTTCTACAAAATGTGTGCATGTATCCGTGAAAACGTTCATTAACAAAATAAAGTGTTAAATGTAGTCCGATATTATGGTATCATAGGACTGGAAAGTAACGTGCAACATCTAGTTTCTAATTTCTATTTCTAATTTTGTTAATTCGTAGTGCCGGAACATTAAACGCATTGGTTCAAAGTTTTGTTCAAATGTAGGCCTAATTTAATTTATGCAGATTAAAGAGAATGTCAATATAATAAAAACTCTTTTCTTTGGTTTTCACACTTTGTTTTATTTTCCTAAACAGCAAACGTTTCACCCGTACTGCAATGGGTCGCTAAGAACCATTCTCAGCGGCTCTCAAAAAGCCTGAACCGAGCCACTGAGAATGAATCATCGTAATACGGACGAAAGTTTGGTGTTTAGAAAACTAAAACGTCGAGTGTTAAGCAGAAAATAAGAGTTATCATTATCAGTGAAACCAGAAAAGCTTGCGAGCGAAATGCAAAAACGTCTACGGGATGGATTTGTATAACAAAATTGGGCCTCAATGTACTGTATACATAGTATGCCGTTAATTCAGATAAAACAGTGCTTTACTTCTGTCTTTACTTAATTTTTTTGGTACTGTACCTTTATCCGTTCCTGCAGTCATTTTCGATATTTCGATTATGCGATTTTTTGGTTTGGATTTGTAGTCAATATCGCACATAATTTTATGTAGGTGAAAGAATTATACAAAATTTAATTTCTTATGTTTCAAAATAGTTGACTGGCGATTGCAGTTGGTTTTCTTATTAGTCCTTTTTTTAATTAAAATTGATTGTAGCAGTAGTATATCACAGTTGTTGATGCCAGAAGTTGATGTAACATGAGAACTGAATTTAAGCATGGAAAGTGATACGTGTGTAATGTAAACTCGTTTTTTTATCGGAAACTACGTAACAAAACCCTACTCGAAAACATTGCTTTGCCTATTATTATACATGTCACCTTTCTTGTGGCAGAACTCGGTTTTCAGTAGAACTCGTTTTCCCAGTAGTACTCGTTTTCTCGTTAATACCCGTTCTGTGAATAAATCACTAAAAAGCCACCGAACTCGATAGTAAGGCAGAATGGCCCAAGGGCCACCCATTGCCTATTACTATACATGTCACTTTTTTGTGGTACAACTCGTTTATTCGGTAATATTTGTTTTCCAACAAGTACTCGTTTTGTGGATAAGCAAAAATAAACTTCCATTATGTACAACACGTAAAGCGTATGTTGTCATTCCTTAATAGACTGGCTTTTGTGTTTTCCATTAACCATAAATATTTGTATTTTCCAGTTTACATTTTCTGTTGCAGTTGTGTTAATTTGTCAACTCAAAAACGTTAGGTTCTTTATTTTAAGTATTGTGTATACAAATTAAACGTTGTTTTCCCTAGCCATGGCTTTTATTTATTTTAGCAGTAAACTAAAAACCAAAAAAACCAATGTCACCTAACCTCACAAATGAAAACAACACGTATTTTCACTTTGTATTAAGAAATAGGACAATTTACAATTAGTACCCTTCTTCTTTTCTACATCGTAATATATCAATAAAATCGCATATTAAAAACATCGTAAAAATGTACTCCAGGGACGGATAAAGGTACAGTTGTTTTTTTTTTCATCAGGTTTAATAAAGAGAATTCTCTAGTACAAATATACTTTACGATACTAGAACTGATACTGATACAGACTTTACATGTTACTCATGTTACTAGCTGTAAAGCATCCTGACTAGATACAACGTTTTACGTAATTACTTGACGTTAATTTTTCTGTAACTTTCTAGTCGAATAAATTTATTTGTGCAATGTATACAAGACCTACAGTGTAAATCTATTTCCTAACTGAATGGAGAAAAGTATTGGCAAGCAGATCTGACTGCTTAGATAGCACTTTCGCAGACTGAAATCAGATAGCCTGCCGTGCCACCGGCGTCGGAGTATAACTCACTGAACACTACAGGCAATATGGTAAACGTGAACTAAACGTATTTATGTTTGCATGATAAACAACATGTTATGTATATAAACGTACACCATGTTTATGTATATAAACATGCTCAAATGTACTTGAAATACTGTTAGCAGAAAAGACAACAACATCTCACAAAAGTCAACAAATTATATCAACTGAACATATTAAATTACTTCAATCAATTATTCGTAACTCAAAAATTAAAAACATAAATGTCTGTAAAATAATTGTACGTTTCCTATTACTAAGTTATGAAAACCAGTTAAAATAATACACGACATTATAAAATACAACAATGCGTAATATGAATAATATATAGCTGTAATAATAAATATGTAATTTATTTACATTCAGACAAAGTCGTTTGTAATTCTTATTCTGTTTGTAATATTAATATATATTTCAAAATATATAATAAAACAATGTTTGAAAGTAATTAAGATTATTAGTATTTAATTGCTGAACTGGATTGAATCGCTTTAAATTTAACTGAATTTTAAGTTATTTGAAACCTATTTATGAAGTACTTTTGGCAATATTGTAAGTGTAACCAATGAGGAAAATTATATTATATTATTTCAAAAATTATTTTATTGTTTAAAAATTATACAATTAAACTGAATTATAAATTAAAAGAAGTTTATGTTAACTGCATTGAAACAGCACAGAATCAATTGGTAATTAATTGTTTGTATTCTCTTAAAACTTTTTTAAAATTATTTTTTAGCAAATATAATAATAAATTATGTTTCTAAATATATGTAAAGGGATCACGAATAATAACTATGGAAGATTAAACTTAGCTACTTTTTAAACATTTTGTAGTGTTTTTCTTTAAGACGCACTCACGTTTACAGATACACATATTTTATTATCGAATTTTAATTATTTTTATTTGTAATAGATGATTGTAATTTAATAAAACATACTTTATATTTAACATTACTGAAAGGACACGTATAACAATAGTAATAATAATATTTAATGCAAGAGAATTAAGTGGCTTGGGTATATTCAAAGGACGAAAGATGGGAGTCTTGAAAAAGGTTTTTGCTGAGCAACCTGGCGGGAGACGCCTAAGAGTAAGACTATGAATAAGATGGTTGGATAGGACGGAAAGCGACCTCAGAAACTGGGTTAGAGATAACGCTCACAAGGCAGGGATTAATGGAAAGCCGTAGTTGCAGAGACCAAGGTTTTGGAAGGAACATAGCGCCATGGAATGAGTGAATTAATAATAAAAATAATAATTAATAATAATAATAATAATTATTATTATTATTATTAACTTTTTTCAAGTTCTGGGTGATTATTTTTTACCCATTATGAATGTGTCTGTGTGTAAAACCTATCAGTGGCGGAGAATATGCATTACTAAGTTTAGAAACTGGTAGAAAATAATGGAAGACGAGAATTGTGCAGATAACGCCTACATTAAACTGATTTATTTTAACCTGTTTCCTCAAGGACACAACCAACGGGTGCCAGGCAGTCAGACCGTGTTGCCTGGTAACCGAGTTCCTCGGTGTGCAGCAACATAAGATGCAGTGCTTGAAGATAAGATATCTCATGTGGAGTTGATGTTCTAGTAGCTTGTATCTATTTGATCCTTTGGACATATCCTTCTCCGATATCTGCTTTTTTCTCACCCCTCCATTACACACTCCATCTACCTGTGTTTAAGCCTGTCGCTTGTTCTCTCGCCCTGTACCTCCATCTTCAGCACCCTTGTTCTCACGTACGAGCACACTGTAGTCATCTTTCTGGCATCTTCTTCAACCGCGCTAACTTCATCGTTCCCCATATTATGTTGTTTCTTTATCTTCTACATCTTGGTTCCTCGACACATCCACGTAAGCGTTTATGTTTCCGTCTTTGTTTCTGCTACATCAAGCTTTCTGACTTGTGGCATGTTTTAGCACAGCTCACATAGCATCCCTGACATGTTTCTCCAATAAATACATGCTGCTTGATTTCTGTCTGCTATCTCTTTATCCAAATATCCGTCTCCAGTCACCTCTGACCACAGATGTTTAACTTTTTTCACACTTATGAAGTATCCTTCTTGCATTCTGACCTCACAGACTTGATCCTGGTTGAAACTCAAACATTCCGCTTTCTCTCTTCTAATCACAACTCATCTGGAGTCCAAGGTCGCCCACCACTGTTCATTTAGTCTTCTATATTGTTACGTAATGCGGAAAAAGTGTTACGAAATACGGAACATACTACAAGTGTCTCGACTATTCCAGATGTAGTGTCTGTGCGTAGATAATGCTGCTACTTTACGGTGAAAGATAATTACCCGTCAACTATCGAG
This sequence comes from Magicicada septendecula, assembly GCA_034769895.1. Lineage (NCBI taxonomy): Eukaryota > Metazoa > Arthropoda > Insecta > Hemiptera > Cicadidae > Magicicada > Magicicada septendecula. The sequence goes on from CM068367.1 coordinate 957,030,876, forward strand.
TCTACACCGGACCATACCGGTCAGCGCAGTGTGTTCAAGGACACTGTTACTAGTGGATTCTCGAGAGCGCCTCCAAAGTTACAGATTTTTTTGGAAATCATCTGGTACAAATACAGCGATTCAGAGACGGTCAAGTTAATTATTGTCGGGTGATTACACCGTGCGTTGAAGTGGCGATTTACACAGTGCGGTTCGAAATATTGTGGCGAAGTATTACGTGTTTTATAATTGTGCGGGACGATTGTAATACAATTGCGTTTTATATCAGTTGACATTTTTATTGCGTGTGAGCAATTTTTATTGATTTGTTGTGAGAGACTGTCTTGTTGATTACCAATTGTTTAATTGTGAAAATTAAAGCTGGTGATTAGTGATGTAATTGGTGTCTTGTATTTTGTTTTCCACTGTACCATACGACGATCAAGGAGACCATCGTAACAAGATTATCCTCGCTGGTACTGTACAGCTCGATGTCATCTGGAAATATCATGCACCAGGGAGATCGATGTCTTATCCTGCTTATGATATTACTTCAATAATTAGATCAAACAGTACGGACTCAGGGAAAGAATCTTACGTCAAGTTACTCCTACTGGAATCTATACAGTCCAACCGTACGTACGTAACCTTCTTTACACAGACAAATCGCACGTACTTCTGTAGTACACCCTTCTCTATCGACCATCTCCAGACTCCTTCACGTGACACCAGGTCGTAGGCCGTCTCCAGGTCAACGAAGACGAAGTGCAGACTCTTCTGTCTTTTCCGATACTTTTCCGTTATTTGCTTGAGAGTAAAATTATTTTCCGGGCTGTTTTCCCTGGCCCTCTTCTTGTAGAGCCAAAGGTTTCGACTACAGTTGCGGCAGTCATCTTCAAGGATTCATTTAGTCGTCAGAGGAGCAGAACAGAAGAACCTCTGAAGATGACTGCCGCAGCTGCAGTTGAAACATTTGACTCTATAACAAGAGGGCCAAAGCCCAACAGACCGGCAAATAATTTCACTGACGATGACACCGACCGTGAAAGCTTTAATGTTATGATAAATTATAGTACCCTGAAATTCAATTACATATATTTAATTTATGCACACACAAAATTTCATTGAATGCACTGTACCAGTATCGAAATACTTCTCACGTTTCATTTTAAATATAATATCTCACTGTCCCATATGTGCATTACTCGACTTGTAAAGTCGTTTGCTTGGCAATAAGACATATTTAATTATTGTACTACCGGTAATTGTACGACAGTGGATATGATTAATAAGTTGATGTTCTTACCATACATTTTCCCTTTATTACAATAAATCCTAGCGTTATTACTTTTATATAACCAAATAAAAACACAGCATTATTAGAATTATAATTACGCTTGTATAATGAAAGACAGTGTTCCTAAAACCTTCCACGTAAGAGTTATTAAACTACTCTCAAGTACGTCTCAAGTACTCTTAGTTAGTGTTTAATATATTTCAGTTCTTTACAACAATGAAATTCTTTCTTTAATGCACTGAGGAAAACGAGACGTTTTTATTACATTTATATATCATAGATAGTTGTATAAATAGAGAATAGCGTTCGTGACAGCTGAGATTGTGAATTTTCAACTTAATAAAATATATTCCATACCGCTGGCTTTCTTCAGATTAACGTAGTCACCCATACACTCGTGATTTATATTTTCTGCCAACTGCATATTGTTCCTGTCAAGTCAGATATTAAATTATAACTGATTCTGTTAGAAGGTGTAATCCAGAGTCTGCCAAACAGTAGTTATACAATGTCTCGTATTAGAATTATCTAGATTTAATAGAGTCTATAACATCTAGGAAACCCAATTAATAACCTTATCGTACATTGTTCTGGGCTTTGTAACACATAACATACTATATAATACACTATCAAGAAATAGACATTTTATTTATTAAGTAATTACTTTATTTAAAGTAATATAAATCTAGATTTTTATTTGCCTACTTTTGATCCTAAAATATCTGGCTTTTATAGATGAATCTCCAAGCGAAAGTGTACAGCTATGTCTAATTATGCAAGTGGCATACGAAATCTGTCTTTGCAGAGTCAACGAAACTGTTCTCGTTTACGTTTCATTTACGAATAGGCCTCTGTCATTTGTTAGTTTTACTCTCATCCCAAATAGCAGCTAATAATATATAATCAAGACAACATTTTTGTAAACTAGATTAACGATAACTAATAGTTACATGAGCCTGGAAAAATAATATTATGCGGGTCGTTACGGCAGTTAAAAGAATTTATATTATTTCATGGCTTTTCTTATTACAACAATTTAGATAGGACACATTTTTGAAGTTGTTTACTGGTCTTCCCGTTATTGTTATACGGATTTGAATGTTGAATTATAAGTTTACAACACGTTTTTAAATAGTTCCTATGAAATAAGTTTTATCATTGGAGACACCATTGATTAATAAAAATTGAAATAGTCATTTTCCCTGTAGCAAATTTAAGCTAATTCTATTTTAATATTTTCAACATTACGATTACATTTACTATATAAACATAAGATTGTATAAGCTTATCCTGTTGAATTAAAAGCATAAAAAAAGAAGAGAGAGCTTTCATTCTTCAGCGTTTTTCATAGATTTGAGTTAAAATAAATACGAAGCTTCAATAAAAATAGTAAAGAAGGTAAGCTAGGACAAAGGTAATTCAACAAAGTTGATTAAGACCTAATTGATTAAATCAATTTTAATGCACCTAGTAGGAAAATTCTACTTGGAAAAGTAAGTCTAGTGTAATGAAGCTAAACAACAGCTTAAATTCATGTACAATCCCTTAATAATGATACGACATACGCTGGAAGGAAAGAATTTGTAACAACAATTACAATTATATTTACAAACACATTTATGAATATTACATGATTCATTGTTTAAAAAAAATCGCAACTATTACTAGTTAATAAACTGTTTCTTTACAAACAAGAGACACAATCTGTTTGAATTTTGTTGCAAACCATGGTTGCAAGACCATAGTTGTATCACGGAAGGTAGCATAAGTATAGGTCCAATAGTGTCAAAAAAACATCCTTGTTTTTATAAAAAATCCAGCTTGTATTCGTGTATGTGTATGTGCATGCAGCAAAAACACAAAAGCAACATGAAGTTAACAGGAATTTTACAAGAATGTCTTTCAGGATCACAAGGATAACGCCAACATTCAAGCTTACGTATCTGAGGCAACAAAGAAGAATATATAATGTGAAAAAGTCCGGAAATGTTTAGTCGAAAAGGTGACACTTTTACCCTGGGAAATACATATGCGATTTGTGAAGGAGAGCAGAGGAAGGAGCACGATCCTATAGCACAACAACAGAAACAACCAATTTCTTTCTACGCCTTGTATGAATGATTTCTTTGACAAACATCTTTTGATTGTGTTTTCTTCCTGACAGAATAATGAGTCTAAAAGTACAAAAACGTTTTATAAGACCGAGTTATGTCTTATTACTTCTTTAGTGGGAACCTTCTTTAGAAGCCAGTCTCCCAATACAATTGCTCTCTTGGCAAGTCGTCGTATGTTACTGGTTTCAACCCATGGGTAAACCATAACACTGAAACAAGGTATTGTTACCCACTTATCCGTATAATTTAATTTAATGGCAGTTCTATATTTTCAGTGCATTTATTGTTTACAGTTAGATAAGTTTATTTTTTACGACAATATATTGTTACCTAAGTATATAGTAAAATACTGTAATTATCAATAACAGGATTTTAAAAAGTATATCTGTATCAATTTGTCGTATATTTCAAATTATAATATCAGAAATAAAAGACACTAAAGAAACGTACTTTCCAGGCGGAAGTAGCTATGCTTAATTATCGCTTATGAGAAGTATTTCGTAACAAATATGAAAAACACGGATACACTGAATAGGCTATAGGTAATGCTATAGGTTTTGATAATAAGTATTTTTTTATAACTACTATTGTCAAGAGACTTATGATGTATTCTACAATACTATAAAAAAATTGCCAATTCAATTGTATTCTAAAAAGTCTAGCTTATAATATTTAGAGGAAATGCGGGTAATATGGAATAGGCGGGCAATATGAAATACTGTTGTAACTGCTCTTTTAAAAATTTTGTCTCTTGTAATGTACTGGAAGTACTACAGGAAGCAACTAGGAAGAGCTAGTGTTACCGTGACGCCACAGACCGACTGGTATTGTTGAGAATGAAGCTTGTTTGTTTTGGTGTTTACTGAAACTTTGTAGTGTTAACATTGCAGTTTTCATTTCTTGTACAGTTGCTATCGACTCTAATATAATTAATCTCTTTCTTTAAGGTGTATTATTGTTGACCTTCGTGTTATAACAGTTATTCTAATATATTACAGTATAACCTAACAAGAATAATTCTTTACCAAGATTGCGAGTCGGGCAATATGGAATACCACCACTCTATGTTGCCCGCATATTTTATCAGTTTTCTGTAATACCCGTACGCAGTTTTACATTCATCTTAATAGAACACTCTCGGAAAACACCGAATCAGCAAGTTGTAAAATGTTTATAAGAAAATGTTAATGCATAAATTACTATAATAGCCTCTATATTAAATGTCAGTCTCAATCTGTATGAAAAAATAACTAAAATTCATGAGCTCTATCAATCAATGCTTAAGCGGCTCAAGTTGTTTCAGTATCTCCCTGAATAGCAGAAGACAGGAGGATTTATTAATTCCTATTTTGGAAGGATTATAATTGTAAAACAAGTAATTGATTACATAAAACAGTTAAGAAAACATTAAAATTCAGAAGGTTTTTCATGCTTTCTTTACAAACATCCCGAAGAGGAGAGACCGGCCAACCCTAAGAAAACAGTGGGGCCAACAAAATATAGAGTTGGTTATAAAACAGTTCCGCGACAAGCAAATGGAATTCCTAAAGGCTGTTAAAACTTTTGGAGTACCCAGATCTACTCTATTTCGGCTAGCTGCTGAGACGTCTAGTGAACCTAGTGTGTGACATCAAAGTCATTGGTCGGAAACCAGTATTCAGTCTATTCAGTCCAGAAGTATAAGAAGAATTCGTAAGGTATCTTTTATAAGTGGAATTACATTCAAATTTTACTGTACTACATTTTATTGTAGTGTTACACGACTAGGTGTTAAAAGGATGGCTTACCAAATGGCCGTAAAAAACCACATCATACATCCTTTTGGAAGAGGCCAAGCTGGTAAGGATGGGTAAATGCATTTTTAAACAGACACAAACATGTTTATAAGGATACAAACCAACTAGCACATCATATCCAAGGGTTAGAGGTTTTCTTAAAGATAAAGTATTAAAACGTTTTGATTTGGTAGGTCTTTATAAAAAGTTTAATTTTTGGTTAATCGCTTGTTTAATGTGGATGAAGCGGGGCTATTTGTAGTTCAAAGAGGCAAACGAGAGATAGAAGCCTTTACTGCTGCAGGAAGAGATTTGCTGATCACTTTCGTTGCATGCATGACTGCAGCTGGTGATTTTGTACCGCCATGTAAAGCTCAACTGTGTACAATATACATGTGACTATGATAAAGAAGAAGTGGTATATAAACAGAATTCGACGACATGTACGCATTACTAATGCCACAGTAGAAGGAGAAGTTAGACCTTCATGGACTGCCAAGGAAGTTATTCAGTTTTTATCAAATTGCACTTCAATGAATCCTTTCCCAACGTAAATCTCATCCTATAGTATTTTCTTAACGATTGAAGCATTCAATAGTATTTTCTTATTTTCTTCTCATCTTATAGTATTTTCTGTCTGTGGCCTCATGTGAAGGAAGTTAAATGAAATTAAAAAAATACCATCGTAGATCAACGATGCGTCAAAAACTTGGCGATTTTGTTTTAAAAAAGAAACACTACATCTTCTTTGAATTACGTAACAGATAAATTAGGTAAAATAAATGCTTGAAAACAATAATCATAAATTAATTTTGTATGTAACTTAATTTATATGAAACTTTGACTTTTATCGTTTTTGTATGTCTTCTTGTTTCTGTTTCGTTAATATATATATATATATATATATATATATATATATATATATATATAGTGAGTTTAATATTTAGAGATGAAGACCTACTACTAAAATCTACGAAAAGTATACGTCTTCACCAACAAAGTTGTATCTCAGGACCCAAAATGAAGGGCCACCGTTGGCCTTGGTTAGCCTTTGTCTCGTCAAACATGGTTAAAAGCAGACGTATTATGACCGATGAGTAATGTAAAGAATTAATTTCTTGCACAGCAGTAAGTTTCAAATAGAAAAATATTAACATTTGTGTGTATTGTTGTAATTGTTAATAACAATACTTCTTCCGTTTCTAGGCAATTGATCAAAATTTAAGGAATTTATTTAATTTAATTCAAAACGGCAACGACCACGGATGTGTCCTGTCGATGTCTCAGCAATATAAATTCATTTCGTGGCCTGTTTACCCATTGTGAAATACTCTAGGTACATGGGAGGTTTACTATTTTGACTGCCATTATTACGACACAGGCATCACACTCACACATACACGTTTGGCGGACACATGCTGGCGCGCAGTTTGCATGTTGGGGTTAGTGCAAGCGCGCGCCATGCATTGACTCCAGCACGCATTCTCGCGCGCTCATCCATGTGTCTCCTACGCGTACAGACTAACACCGCACCGCTCGAACCGACACGTCTGCGTTGCAGTCTGCGTGTTGCGGATCAGTGCGAGCGCGCGCGGCTTGCATTGACTCCAGCACGCACTCTGGTAACGCGCACGCATGTGCGCTCGCGGTGCACACACATGATTCGTTGTTTTAATCGTGGCAATCATAGTACACAGTGGGCAAATACAGCTGGGGACAAATTTACTGCAGAGACACAGAGCATAAAAATATGTCAAAGTGTGCAATTTACATAACACAAAATAATTCTTAATACGATATGTCACGCTTAATAGTTATTTTAAAAAAAAAAAAGTTTCACGCTAAACGGATTCTAAAGATGTAATGCCTATGTTGAATGCTGGTTTTAATAAATACTGGCAAGAAATCACTCGCACTGATACCATAAGAATGGAACCGCAACGAAAATCACAGAATGACAGAATCCGAGAATAAATGACGGCCATGAGAGAAAGGAGTCTGGACGACGCGACAGCCTATGACAGAAGAATTTGTGAAAGATGATTGAGTAGATACGATTTTGTTATTGCAGGCCTATACTTAACGTATTGTATTATTTATATACTGTTCATATTCGACCCAAATACAAATACGTAAGATGAAATGTAATTGTTTACTTTCTATAATATCCTGCTATAATTAATAGATTACAGGTCTACATATGTGCGCCTTAACATGCAAATACAGTTTAGACTGTAATAGTGTCTTATTTACTGTCTGTATCATGAAAGCTATGGAATCCAGGAGACAGAAGACGGTGGCATCTATCAATTCGTTAGTATTTTCCCAGGAAAAATATGAGCGATTTACTTATGAAAGTATTACCTCCCGGTTTAGATGGTGTATACCATCCATCAGGCTGTGTGCAAACAAATTTGTTCACTCAGTGGTATAAACATTATTAATACCACAAAATCTACACAAGATTAACCAGTTTTGTTGGTAATAGACCACAATTTTGTTGGGCATAGTCACAGATGAAATATTTATATCATGAATATGACCACGTTAAGATAATTTGCTTACCGCCCCACACCACACACAAAATGCTACATTCGTTCTTCTTCCCCAACAAGGATTAAGCCTTGGTGACCTGTTCCGGCTCCATAGGATTTTTTACCATCTTTTCTTGGACTCCCTACTCTTTATCTTCCAGCTGGTTTGTATCTACTTGCCGCTTTTGGTAGTCTTCGATCATCCATACGCTCCAGATGGTCCTTCCAATTTCTTCTATCCTCTCTATTTCCTCATTTAAGTTGTATATTTCCAACTATTCTTTCAGAATATACAGCGCTTTCAGTCCAGAACTTTAAGATCAATAGTCGACAATCTATGGTTTGTCTCCAACAATTCTATACACCAAGACCTAAAAGTTCCTACTGTAAGAGAAGAAATTATGCACCTCTGCAGGAAACACATATTTAATTAAAATACCTCCTAACTCATTAGCAATTAATTTGTTGGATAATAGTGAAAACATTTACAGACTAAAAAGAGATACACGAATAACGTGCAATCTGTATTATCCGTAGTATAATGTCCGTGTTATATGTACTGTAATATTTGTGTCATTAGTGTTCATGTCAATATTAAGCGTTAATGTCAATTGGTATTTCTGACTTGTAGGCTCAGTGTTTAATACACTGAAGTAATGTACTCTGTCCATGCCAGCAGCAAGTGGTAGTGACCTTTGTTTTGTTTTGTTGTTACATGGTTGACCATCTAGTCATTTAATAATAGTATTTGTGTAATCTTTACACAATAACAACAAGAGCTTTCAGTAGACAACTCTTCAAATCATCTAAGCGTTTGTCACTTAGTTTGTTTAATGTTCGTAAGTCAAACAGATTAGAAATTTGCAATAAATTAAAAATAATTTGATGGGGTGATTACTCCACAATATCTTTCGTTGAACAAACCTGCTACTTTATAAACTTATTAGAGCTTACACATGGAAAATAATTTCAAGTTCAACATTACTCCTTTCCACACTGAAAATTTCACATAACTTGTTATTAGAATACTATTTGGAACTGAAATTCAAATTGTACTCCCATTTGAGGTACTAGTGAATTGTAAGTCTATTAATTTATTGTTATATTGGAGTGTTAGTGGTCTCAAATATTTCTACTAGCAATTTTATAAAAACTAAGATGTCAAGCCATCTTCAGGTCATTTACCAAGGTTGAAGATGGCTTGACTGCCGAAAGCGCTCGTCAATACCAAAGACAATATAGTGGTTTGTATAAAATTACTAGTAGAATTGTAAGTCACCAAAACAAATTACACACGTCATCATTACTTATTAATTTTACATAAAATATATAAATGAGTAAGAAAATCTATTCATGGCTTTCACACTATTATTTTTACATCTTACAGGCAAAATGAATAATCCTTCCATTTTCATATTTATACTGGTAAAATATAAAACTATACTTACCAGCTATTAAGCCAGAATAATAAAATATGAATTAGAAGTTAATAAAGCATTGTGGTTAAATTGTTCTTTTAATTGTGCTAATATTTATAAACATGAATGAGATTGTTAATTACAGCCAGTAATAAACTTGTATTTTACTCTTATCGACTCCAGGCTTTGATCAAATTGTAGATAGTATCGCACTCGCACGGCTGTTCATTCACTCGTTTTGTTTCAATTCCTTTTATCGTTGTTTGGAAAATTCATAAAATTCCCAGCAGGTAAAGGTGAATTTATATGACACATGTGCGAACTAAAATTGCAGGTCATTCATCAAGTGGACAATACATATATTGTTTCAAAAACAATTGCTTTGTGTCTCTTTCATTGTTCAGAAGTTTGGGTAATGGACTGACCCAATCCCATCGTAACGTTATTTTCCTGAATCCATTATTTTTACAAAGTTTTCTGTTTTAAACTTTACTCTCCATTTTTAAGCAACCGTTATCATTACATGTTATTTTTACTGAGGGAGAAAAACAAAGCATACTCAAAACCATTCACTTGTTTGAAAATAAATAAATACTGATATTAAATTAGAATGCGTGTTAGATTAATTTTAAAACTGCCTCCAATATTATTTAAACGTAATTAACGAGTTCACAGTCAGTTGCAACCTATCAGAGACTCCACTATTTTCTCTTGCTCATGCTGACTAATTTTCTTTAAATACAATATACAATTTATATATTAAAATTGTTTTACCATTTTAAGTTGAGGTATGTTTACTTTTCTAGTCCGCTTTAACAACTAACTATCTACGAATTACATCGTGTTTGTTTACATTCCTTTATATTTTACAGATAGTATTTTGGCGGAACTGTAATTAAATTTTTGATGAAGTCGTTGTACACGTAAACAGAATTATTTAATTGGATACATTTGTTTTTCCATATCACAGTTTCCTAAAAACAAATTAAAATATTTGTAAAGCACTCTTAAATAATTCAAAATTTAAAATGAAATACACGCATGACGAATCTGTAAATTTTATAATGGATCTTTCAACTCTTAGTTTCCAGGATACGAAGTCTTTCTACCAACGGCTAAAATATTCGTGAAAGGCGAGTGGTTTGCATTTTCTCAAATATTCATATAAATGAGTCACAAATAGATGTAAGTAGCCTTGTAATTTCTTTACCTGATTCGAACATAAAAAAAGCTTTATTCGAGAGTGTACAAGCACATTCAGTAGGTACCGGATTAAAGTTGCAATATTGACGATGTTGGGGCAAAAGATTTACTCCGTGCTGAGCTCTGTTACACACACACTCCTAATCCCACCCGGGGGATTACGCCGGCTCCAGCGTATGCTCAGTTCGCGTCCTTATCTCATTCGATATTCACACCATGAAAATTCCACCTTTGTTACGTGATAACAAATGCACACAGCACAAATGCTTAAATACATTTTTCAATTATAAAAGCTTTTTTTAAAACTACAGTGTCGTGTTATACATCTGAATGTACTTTCATGTTAACATTAAAACAAAGTCAAAATGTGCTAATGTAAAATTTTTGCTGATAATAGGTAAATTACAAATGGTTTACTTTAGAAAATTCAAATGGAAACTGTATTATATGTTGCATGTATGTAGATACTGTTGTTTATGTTTTCAGATTTTGAAACGGATTTATAAAATTGTATCTACGGACTTGTGTAATACTCATACCCATCTATTATGATAAAAGATGAATTTGTTGATGTACTTCACAACATCGAGTTAGACCTGCATTATGTTTCAACTCATTGTTGTTGGTACATTAAACTGAAACAATGACTGAATTATTACTTCTGTGTAAGCTTATGTGTTTGTTTAACATTTAAGATGTAACATTTGATCAGCTACGCTATATTATCATCTAAATATTGTTCTAAATAATCGCAAAAACAGATATAATATTTGCATTATGTTATTTATTTACTTTAAAAGCTTTAAAAATTATAAAAATTTCATATACGTTCATCAGAAATTACTAACAGCTAATATTTTTTCCACACTTCTATGAAGATTCTAAACTGTAGGTATTTAGATAAAACTCAAAATTAAAATAGTCACACATAAAAGTAGAGTTCAATCTTATTCAATAATAAATTTTTAAAGTGAGCAATACTGGTACGGAAAATGTTAAAAGTTTACAGATTTTTTTGTCATCCTAACAGGGTCTACTGAGAGTAAAACCTTCTGTATCTGAAAAACTGCGTACTACACTCAGTACAGAAGGTAGGATACTCTGTAATTTGTTGTCCAGCAATGTTAATAAATAAACAGAATCGACTTGTTATTCTTACCGTGATTTATTACCATAATGCCATACTTTACTTATGGGTCTTGTGTTTAGAGTCTGTTGGTACTGCAATATAAATTATAGCCTAAAAATAAACTATAGGAAGATAAACAAATAGTAAATTATTTTTTTAAAACCAATAGCACTTTATTATAATAAGGAAGAGTGGGATAACTAGAAAAGCACAGAGAGTTAGCTACAATACAAGAGTTGAGTGGGGCGGGTTTTGTTTTAAGGTAGAAACAACAACGACACACGAGGGTTGTAAAGAATGCATGTGTATTGTGTAGTGAGGTACAAATATGATGTCCTGTTTTTCAGTTCTACAGAACTGGATCTGTATAGAGAACAAGACAAGACAAGAACAAATGTTAATTCAACTGTATATTGTATAAAGCGAGGAACAGAAAGGCGTTGTATAATTTCATGTTTCTTCTCTCTTGAGAAAACTCACTGCAGAGCTTGTCGCATATACTATGAAAATATGTCTGCCTTAAAGATGAAGCGTCCTAATTTATTTTTCATTACATCGCTACATTGTTGGAAATTTACGTTACCCGGTAAACATTGTAGTTTGATAGAATTTTCTACTTATAACACCAATCACTGTACTACAGTATTTAGGCCTAATTATTGTTAACATAATTGGAATAAAAAGTAGTAGCAGTAGTAGTAGTAGTAGTAGTAGTAGTAGCAGTAGTAGCAATTGTGTGTGTGTGTGTGTGTGTGTGTGTGTGTGTGTGTGTGTGTGTGTGTGTGTGTGTGTGTGTGTGTGTGTGTGTGTGTGTGTGTGTGTGTGTGTGTGTGTGTGTGTGTGTGTGTGTGTGTGTGTGTGTGTGTGTGTGTGTGTGTGTGTGTGTGTGTGTGTGTGTGTGTGTGTGTGTGCATTATGTTTGTGTATATTATTTTCAGTGCTATTTGCTAACCAGCTTGCTTTCAAAATCTCTCCGTCAACATTATATATCAACAGCTCTTTTGTTTCCCAGAAGAGTACTGGCTCCACACTACGTTTAGTACATATTAGAAAGTAATTCACATTGTAGACCTACAGTACAGCACACACGGACTTAAAGGCATTCTGTAATACAAATGAACTCGATGTCGAAAGTCTCGAGGAAACGGATTAAGACAAATGGCATTTCAAGAAAAAGTAACACAAAATTAAGACGTACAACGTACCATAAAATACATAAAAGCATAAAGACGAGTCTTATCCATTAATGTTTAAACTAATGAATGTGTTGAAGTACAAGAGGTATTCAATGATTTATTTATACTTATACGTGTGTGTGTGTGTGTGTGTGTGTGCGCGCGCGCGCGCGCGTATGTAAATATATATTTTTGGCGTTAACGCCTTTCATAAGCCACTGAATCCTTTCTCGCCATCCCTTCCTGTACGTTTCAACACCTGCCTTGATGACTTTCTCAGGATTAGGCCTATATTCTCAATTTCTGTTGCGCGAATACCTATATGCCTACTGCAGCGGAGATTCATTATTGGTTCGCTATGAACATAGCTGCTAGCAATAGTTTTGCGTCGTATGGCATTGATGTAAGAGCGTATGAGGCTCTATTATTTCGCTTACTTTTTCTGACGCCGCTGCTTAAATGCCGTTGTTCAAGTCTGTCTTCGTATATTGCACAACAATCGTGTTATGACAATGCCAATTTAAAATGTTCGTTCAAGCGCTTTTAGATTCTCATGGTGTCTGCCCCATTTAGGTCCTATTCACGTTAGTGCAAAGATTTCTGTATCTTCTGTATATTCTGACGATGGTACTTTCGAGGTAGGGCAGTATGATCTTGTTAATTCCGGCGTTAATTTTTCTTAATTTTGTTCACCTTACTGGTCGAATAATTCTAGAGTTGAAATGGGAAAGTAAGGAGTACATTTTGAGTTTCAGGAGAGGAAACAGGAGATAGGTGTAATGATTCTTTTACTCTCACAAATATCACATGTCTTCAATAAATATTTTAATAAAAAGGAAAACGGTACATGGAAAATGGACATGGAGAACCCCAAATGGTACTGTAAGAAAGAGACTCTTTATTATCAGCAACATCCACATCATTATCATTTCATGAATTGTGTCTCGTTCTGCATTTATCCCGCAGGCTATCTTTTTAAAGGTGGATCCTGGTTTTTATTATGAGTGGTAATGTTTAGGTAACTTAACCAGTGATCGTAAACTTGCAACACAGAAACTGCCAATAAGTATGAAGAAAAGATGTATACAATAAAAAATATGGTATTCGAAAATCAATACAATACTAGTATATATCTAGTGAATGCATTACACTCAGAAAAATATCACAAGTAAAAACTTTTAGAAACTTAATAACAAAAGAACTGAACTAATACTGACTAATCGAAAGGAACAGTAGAAATACACACAGAAAACAATTCCAAATATCACAGACAAACAAACTAAAGAAAAGAGAAAAGAAATCAAATAAACATAGTAAAGCGAAACAATTAAGATCAAATAAATATTGTAAGACGAAGAAAGTAATTTGTTGCATGCCGTTTGTCGATTGAAAGAAGACTTTTGATTCTGTCCGCATAAAAACTGTAAAGAAACCTTTTAAATCAACACATAGAAAAGGAATGGTAACAGTATCTGATTGGAACTGGGAAATCGGAACCGGGATCAAGTCAACCTATACTACACTTAGATATATTAACAATTTTGTGGTGAATAATAAACTGCTCTTATATTGAAATAGAGAAGTAAATATTAAGTGCGTGAGCTTCCTCCTTAACGTATGGATCAAAAATGAAGAATGATCATGTGGCTGACGTAATAAATTCAGAATGTTACGAGAAACATAGGAAAAATGTCGTGGATGCTTAAAAATGGTTCAAAATACTGTCAAAGGAATGGGGAGGCAGTAAAATAGATAATATAAAAGAATGTTAGGAAATATGTCGACGAGAAGACTTCTTTTAGTCTGCGGATGCCGTGTCACCGAGATTTATTTGACACCCTGAATAAGGCACACAGCTTAGATCAACCATAAGTTTTAACAAGTTAGCAGCGTATGGGAGTACGGGAGCAAAACGTTCATTACATTATTTTTTTAAATTAATGTACCTTTTGAATGAAAGGACATTTTGCGGACAGGAGGTTTCCCTGTTTCGACGTTAGTAGCACACATGATTACTGAGTATTCCGGTAAAGAAACCACCTTCCGGTAACGGTAGAACTCACGGCGGCGACAGCAGAATCTTCCTGTTATGTAGATTACGTGTTTTACGGGGTGAACGCCTTTGATCTTACGGGGCGGAGACTTTGAGCGTGTTAGGGACGCCTTTAAGTAGCACATCTGATACACAATGGATTTGGAGACAGACGGATCGCTTCTACATTTGGGCGTGAGAAAAGCCAAACGTTAACATAGGACACACTGTTTGTAGATAACCGACTCTCACAAATCGATATTTAAATGCTAAGCCACACCGCTATCCAGCCTAATGCAAGACGCTACAAATACCTTAATTGGCACAATAATACACATATCGGACACCAAGGAACGAACATTAGGCGAACCTTTAAGTTAAAATTTACTCTTAGGTAATGCTTTCGCATACGACACGCTTTACTTTCTGGTGTCGCAGATCGTTCGAGACGTTACACATAAAACAGATTGGGTATTGATTAGATCTAACATACTGCCTATTCTTAAATCATCTAGCAAGATGAGTCAACTGTTCATTTATGAACTTGTCACGTCTACAAGAGTATGTAGTTGTGGTGACAGGTATCTACGAAAAAGAAAATAACGATGGTACGAAGAAATGTCGGAGGAGAAAATTTCTGTTTAAAAAAAAACACGTATGAAAACTTAAAAATCATTTCTCAAATCACCAGATAATCAATATACATAAATAAAATATCTTTAACAAAGAGAGAAATCTTGAGGTACTACAAATGCTCTCTGAGCAGACAAAGAAACCAAGAATCCCATTTTTCAGTGGACTTACAGTGTTACTATGGCCACGTTTCATCCCCATATTATTAACGTAGAGAATATACTTTTATAATAATCAGAATAAAAATGAAATGAAAGTAAACGGCACAGTCCTTTAGAATACATAGAAGGCGAATGGGATACTTATAATGTAAGATCAAAGAAGATAAGTTAGGAATACAATCATGGAGATTAGGTAAACATTGGAAGTGGAAAAACTGGCCTTTAAGTAGTTAAGAAAAATGTATAGCTTTTAATATAAAAATGAACAGACTAGTCTGATCGCTTGAAGCAGACAACGACAGACCAATAACGTTATGTTTCTTACTATATTAGTGACCGTAGTCAATTACTAAAAGTAAAGAAGTAAAGGTCGATAGTAAAGAAGCGACCTGATTTTAAAAGCTGTAACTTTCATAGAAAACATGCTAGTATGGTATAAGAGATTTTCTAGATATCTTTACAAGTAAAAATTGTGTCTTCCATACAAAACAAAATTCACTCCACTGTGTTATATTTTATCCTAGTTTTTTTCTATAATAGATGTTATAAATTGACGTCCATAAACATCTCTCTTTTTGAACTTATCTTACGTACAGGTAGAATAATTAGACATAAAATGGGTGTCTGAATGCGCATTGTCAAAAGATTTTATTGCGCTTATGTAGCTTTGCCATGTTGTTTTCCACTGCAATCATTTTGTGTTCAGAACAGCTACATGGTTGGAGTATCACATGACTGTGTGTCATGGTTGGTCACCTCCAGAGGCGGTAATAGGCGACAAAACGACCAAAGTGAGCATTGACTTGAAAACATTGTTTTCAGTTTATAAAACTACAAACAACTTATTTCTCTGATATGACTATTCCTTAACAACTACAGGAGTATAAGATTTTCTTAATATAAGATTAAGAACTACAAGTTCCAAAGAGTTTATGAAGTCTTTTATTAAAATGGATCATAAAATGGATGTTATTAGCGACGAGGCTGTTCATAAATACAGTAAAGTTAACGACGTGAATACTTGAAGCTGTGAAAGTGCCAAAGTACAGGTACAAGATTCAGTTGGTTCTAGTACCATGAATGATGTTGCATCGTGCAGTCTTTAAATTACAGCGATGAATGACAGAAAATTACTAAAAACAATGTAGACCGTGTTCCCGATACTGCTCTACAAGATATGGGAGCTTGGCCAAGCGAGAAATCTCAGTCCTTCCGAGATACAATGGTGAATAGAGGAACATGTCAGTTGCAGAACAAGGACAGCCATTCCTGAAGATGAAGCTGGACAATCCTTAAACAAGTTTTCGTTTGATAAAACCTTGCAAAATGGCCAAAAAAGTAACAATTGGATGTGTTTTTCTCCAACTAAAAAAATCTCTATTTTGCTTTTGTCACACTTTATTTCCACAAAAAAAAAAACTATCAAAGAAGCCATTTCAATAGTGAAAATGGGTTTTCGTTGTGGCTAAAGTTAAAACCCCGTATTCAGGATCATGAAAATAGTCCTGCTCATCGCTCTGCGTATTTTGACTGGAAGGAATTGGAACGTTCTGTAAACAAAGGGGGACTTATTGATGATCTACTTTAGGGACAAAAGAGTAAAGCAGTTAAGACATGGAGAGAAATCCTTGAATGGGCCATTGCCACAGTACAAGATCTTGCAGAACAAAATCTGGCACTGATAGGACTGATAGGAATCAATTACTAACGATCCAAATCCTAAAAACTTTCTGGCTTTGTTAAAATACTTGGATACATTTTTAACGTATAAACATATACTTTGTGCATAAGTGTTAAAATACTTTATTATGCTTTGGATAAATAAAGCATTGACACTTCTGGAGACGCTAACGGACAAATTAATAGTTTGGAGGAATGAGCTGTGTGACAATGTCGTTAATAAGGCAGAGCAGGTATGTAATGAATGTAGTGTCAGTATAACAAAACGAATAAGAATAAGAAAAAAGCGCACGATGCCAGGGGAGTATGCAGACGATTCTGCATTAACCTTTGGGTAAGAAATGCGAAATTCTCTAATAGAAATTTGGACCAACTGTCAGTTGAAATTTCAAGTCGTTTCTCTAATATAAAAGAGTCAGAAAAACGCTTCGGGTTCTTCTGTAAATTTGAGGTGTACATAAATGATGGGAATATATATTTTAAGGAACAGCTTTCCCAGATCAATATTAAGTGCACAGTGCTAGAGAAACTGTATGCAAATGACCTAAACAGTGAAGCATTGTTCAGTGACTTGAAAGACGTCATACTTTTATTTTAAAGGGAAAACAACGAAATTAAAAAATCCTACAAAACACTAGCAACAGCTTTACAATTTTTTTTTAATTACCAGTGTATGTGTCTTTTTGCGATAGATCGTTTAGTAAACTTAAATTGACTAAATCGTACCTACGATCAAAAATATATCACAAGACAGGGTATCAAATCTAGCGATACTTTCAATTGATAACGACATTGCTTCGCCTTTAGATTATAGTGATTTAATAACCCACTTTGCAGCAATTAAAACAGGAAAGTTACATTTTAAAATATCTCGTTTTAAATATTTATTAAGTATTTATTAATAGATGACGGAACCATTAACCTGTAATTGTAAGTGATTTATTTTATTACGTTTAATGTAATTCTTTGTTTAACTATATGTTGCTTTAGGATATTGTTTTAATGATACGCTTTAAACCTACAAGGAATTTGCATGTTTATTAGAACATTTTTAGGTTTAAAATTTTTTATATTACCACTTTTTCTAGACTCTACATTTGTTAATAATAAATCTATACAAACTGAGTACCGGTAATATTATAATATGTTATTTCTTAATTTTGACTTAACAAATATTGTCAAGACGTTTGCATGATCTGCCTTCATACGTCTACACATCTGCATTTATTAAGTATTTGTTCACTGGATGAGCCTTCATTTTTGCTCTTTTGTGCCACTTGTGAGGGTGAAGGTGAGGCGGCCGACGATCTTCTTGCCCCGGGCTCCAAAAAACCTAGCTACGCCACTGGTCACCTCACACCTCACTTCCTGCACTGCCTTCCTTCCACCACTGACATCTGAGCGGAACGGTTCCATGTCTTACTATTCCATCTGTAAATTCCTTTCAATATCTTTTTATGCTGTCGCAGTAATTTAATTTCAATAGGAACAGATGAACCTATAAATACCTACCAACCTACACACACGCTCGCGCGAGCACAATCACTCACACGCACACACAGACTTCGTGTATGTGCGATTTTTATCATAATTAGGATGCGTCTGCTTACTGCTGAGCTCATAAGTCAATTCTCTCTATTTATGTCTTTCCTCTGTTTATTCAGTGTACCACAGTTGATAACGAGACCACGGTCTTGCAATGGAGTGTCGTGACAGTACCTCGACGTGATTGTCCTCCGACGTGATAATTTGCCATCTTCCTTGCCTTGCCAAATTTCCCTTCACCACATTGTAAATGACAGCATATACTCGGAATGCGTTTCCATATAATAATGTTACTTGTTTCGTTATTCTTGACACATTCCTTTCCATCCTTCTCTGTGTGTTCAGTTTCGTATTATTCTCGCTGCCCATGTAATTGCCGGAAGGCAAAGTATTCTCTTTAAACAAGACGGCATTTGTTGTTCTTAATAATGTTATTCACCGTATCAGAATAAAATCTGCTGTATCTTATTCCAATGAGAAATCGTCTCGGCTACAATCTCCTTGTAGGCCTAAAATACGTTTGATTTTACTATACTGTTCATCACACAAAACCTTTCCAGTTTTTTTAATTATTTTATTGATCGTTTTTTCATTTCGATTACGTTTCACTTTAGAGCCTGTGTTTCATATTACACAGCCTGTGTAAACATCATTCAAATATTACAGATCCTGTGTTCCAGATTTTATATCTAAAAACAGTATTCCAATTAATTTCTTTGTTTCAATATTCTGACAGTCTAAATAGAATGTCTAACAATGATAAGAACTGCTTAGGTGATGGAATATCTCGTTATAAACTTCCTTCGCTACTGGTATTTTATTTATTACCATATCGCAGTTTGATTTTTACTGCAAGGTTATTATGAGTCAGATTTCCAAATATTCCTACACCATACATAATCCACAATTACATGAACTAAACATATAAACGAAATTTAACAAAGGTACGTACAGGTATTGTATAATTATAATAAAGTAATTATAAATAATTCTGAGATTTATAAGTTTTTGCGTAATATTTTTTATAGTACGTTAGTATAGATTGTAGTTTAGATTGAATGAAATGCTTACCCATATTTTAGAAATTCTGTAGGATTTTCCATGCAAATCGCGTGCTCTTGAAGTTAAAGTTTTTTTCTCGTGGATCGTTGCGTGTGACTTAGTTGCTTTTAAATCCCACTTAATCGGGTGACTGGTAAATATTATGTAAGCATACGCTATTAAAAGCTGTTAGTGAAAATCTTGCTGCAGTCATAGTATAGAGATGACAACAGTTGCCTGTAGTTTTGAAATCAAATATTTAATCACCTGTATATTTTGTGTATTAAAATATATACACGTAACATGTGTGTATACGTATGTCTCTTATACGAAAGCGTTTAGTATACAATACGTTTGAAGGCATATGTAGTGAAGATCTGCCACTCATTAGCGAAGACAGTGTTACGTAAGAGGAACACAGAAATTCATAGAAAATAAAATTTAGCTAGGTTTCTAAATTAATAAATAATTAACACAGGCTAGATTTTTCTGTCATATTTAACTTCCATGAGGTTTTAAAACTGTGGTACGGTTTGTCGTCATTTAGCTTACGGGTATTACTATTAACTTTGGCTTTTTGGGTAAGTATATTATTTAAGATATTGTAATGTTTTACTTCCAGTACCAATAATTAACAGAAAAATCATGTGTTGAAAGAAAATTAGATAAAAATTACTTTAAGTAATGGTAAATACTTCAAAGCATATCAGATTTCTATTATGAGCGTGTGAGTTTGTGTGTGTGTGTGTGTGTGTGTGTGTGTGTGTGTGTGTGTGTGTGTGTGTGTGTGTGTGTGTGTGTGAGAGAGCGCTCGCCTGTGCGCGTGTAACAGAGAGGGAGAGAAGAGAGAGAGTGTGTGTGTGTGTGTTTGTGTGCAAATTGACAAGACACAATGAAGATTCTAATGAAAATAATTTTTTAGACCATTGATCCTGACACTTGTATTAATCATTTAGTTGGCAAAGGAAACACATCACAGAGAGGGTGGTTTTCTAATTAATATTCCTCTTAGTGATGTAATTTGCAGAAAACAAACTGCTTTTACTCTGATATGCCGTATACAGGAGTGTTGAGAAGCCATAAGGCGGAATAAGTGGGGAAGAAAAGCCCGCAGTTAATTACTCTAAACCCAGAACTCCTACACTCCACCGAAATATGTTAATTTAAATTTTGCACGCTCGTTTAAATACGGCAAGGCACTAAGTATCAAACTTGCTAACAAGATCCGATAACTGTTAGTAATAACTTTACCACTCGAAGAGTACAGATATGTTTAGTATAGCGAAGTATCTGGTAATTTATATCAGACTTTGTACAACACTGTTGCGTATAACATCCTCTCTGTAATATATTTGCATATACGATAACGCAATACTTGAAAATACTTTAGTAATTTTAATCTAAATCCACAAAGACTGCAATATTAGTGCTACACGTGTTGCAGAAGAAACACTTTTGCTTTACACAACAAACTATAATTAGTAGAGGATACATTCATTTTTTGTTCAAACAACAACAAAAATATTTAGACAGCCATGTTTATTCCTTCAATTTTACAAGGGAGATCGGAAGACGAAGTAAATTTTTCTAGCACACAAAAAATTAATAGGTTACAAATAAAAAATAATTAGGGCCATATAATTAAAAAAATATATCTAAAAACATAGACTTTCTCAGTACATTAGTGAATGTAATTCTAAAACAGGAAGCTATTTCTAACGTTTTGTTTTCATTTCTACTTATTTTAGACTCTTAATATTCGTAAATAAGATCAATCTTTTCTCAGTTTCGAAGTAAAAGTATTTAATTGGAATGCATACACCTGAAGTACAGCAAAAAATCTAATACCTTTATGTTGGTGCCTCCTTTGCACGTAATAACTATTAAAAAAATTAAATTCATTTAAATAATCCGTAATAAATAGACTATTACGTTCGTTCCAACGCTTCTCCTTTGGTTTACAGTTTGTGATCTTCTGGCTGTGGTTTTTGATTTCGTTTGATTCTCTTTAAATATACTTTTATAAGCACAACTTTGTCCTCTACTTGGTCCAGATGTTTAACCCAGTTTCCTTTATATTCTTTTATTTTTATGCTTTTGTTAAAATTTCTCTCTTGTCCTATACGTTAGTATTTTTCAACATACCCGCAAACCTACAGTCCTTTACGGTTCGAAGACAACTCATTCCTTCACCTTTGAAACAATTCATTTGCTATTCTATCAGTAATCAAGATCTAATAATAATCTGGTATCTGGTTTGTTTGAATACCTGGGCATCTGATGAACATACTAGATAGTAAATTCCCTAATTTAGAATTTAAGAATCAGATTTAAACGTAACTATTAAACTGTAATAAATAATGAAAAGTATCCACTTGTTGAATTATCTTCTTCTTTAGTGTTCTGCTTTCGTTTTCTTTTCGAAAATCTTCTCATGGCTTTAAAGACAAGAGACTTCCCTGTGCATGTTGCTTTCATTCTCAAGCAAAGTACTGTTGAAAGCATCTGAAAAATGATGATAATAACTGTTTAGCTATATATTTAGTTTCCAAATCTAAACTAATGTTTCCACCTTCATAAATACACCTTCTACACGTATAAAATCATATTAGAGAGATAATCCTACGTATGTCCCCTATTAGTTCTGGAATATGTTATGGTATTTTTACAGTACTAGTTACAGTATTGAAGGCAGTGAAATACAGTTAATGTCCAACATTACGGTTGTGGTCTCATAAAACTTTTACAGCTTTCATTATACGAAAAGGATACCACATCTCCCTCGTGCCTATACTTTCTCTCTATGGACATTATTAACGCTTCTCTAGAACTCAATAAGAGCAAAATGTGTTTTCAAATCGAATTATCTGTGATCTTAATGATTTGGCACGATGCGGCACAAAAATCAGTCCTTTTGTCTTCCCTCACTAAGCTGTCGGCAATTGCCTTTTCATGAATATTAACATTTAGTACACAACGTCTACTCTACGTCTAGTGCAGAAACTGCCCTATCGTTTTCATATTTATAATTGCCCTGCATTTTGAATATCGAAATGACATTCGCCTGTTGCTATTTAGAGGGGGGGGGGTTGATAAGTATCTACCAACAACTTATAAAGAAATAATACACTGGACTAAGTATTATATTAAAACTACATAACTGGAATAAAAAGAATTACAATTTTATTATTTCCCATGCTTGTTGCTTTTAGACTTTTAATAGTCCGCTTGATTACTAAAGCTAATCGGTCAAAATTCACATGGCCTTTTCTATACGATTCTATTCACTTTTTCTGTTTTGCTTCTTTTTTAGCTACAGTGTATGTTCTTGCATTTTCGTTGTTCTGTATGTTAAAAGTTTGTCTACAACAAACATTTAAGAATCGATTCCTATTGAGCTGATAAAATACTCTCCTTGTCAAGATCTGGTATTTGGTTCCCTTTTTAGTAGTGATTCTATTCAATAGGCCAATTAATACATTTGCTTCTTTCTTCTATTCAACAGTCTCATTTAATTATTTTGTTTACATTTTGCAGACTATTTCATTTAATGTTCTTCTATATTTCCTATTCTTATATATTTTCTTTAATCGCACGGAGGCAGAAGGTCGTTTTGGTTAGTTTAAACCTTCCAAAATTTCACACTCTACTAAAAACAATAATATTCTATTATAATAATTTACTTTGTCTGAAGAGAGCCTAAAAACTACGAGTAAAAGTAAATAATTCTACATACCAATAGACATGTTATTAGGAAGTGACGGACCAATTTTAATGTATTTTTTCTAAATATATTTTATGATACATGTACTGTATAATCTTCGGCTGGCTTATGATTATTATAAGAAATCGTTTTATGATTATTATAAGACCGTATCTCATCATTATTTCTGATGAGTAGCAGAGACAAATTTTCCAATGGCTCGCTGGTTTACTACTTTCCACAGAGCAATGCCTATAAATTATCAATTACTGCAAGAATGCTGCAAGAAGCATTAACTATCGGTAAAACTAAATTGATATGCATTCTTTATAATAACCTTTCAACCATTGTTTTTCGAAATATTTGGCTTACTGTTCCCTTTTCAAAGTTTCCACCGTACCCTTCAGGAAAAGTATATTCATGAGTTTATTCATGAATATACAGTTATATAACATATAAGGGCAAAACGAGAGTTATACATTATATAATGTATGTAATAGATATATATATAATAAATGGCCTAACATAAAGAAATGAAATACGCTGTACAAGTCGAAAAACCTCTAAAAAGGCAAAAGTTTAATGTTAAGTTTACCATAAAATGGCTAGAAATGTTTAAGCGGCAAATATTTTTAGCGTCTACTAAACGCGCACTTGTTCATCAACGTTACCTACTGACCTAATGCAAACACCCCCGCCCCCCTAGATCTTTCTAGCACACACAGGGAAGGCGATAACTCCAGCTTTGGGAAAGTACGCTTTGCACGAACAGGAAAACAGTAAGAATAAATATAACATGAATTTTAACAATCTGAGATTTGTGCTTCTCAAGCTAAAAATTACTTGCAGACTTTCAAAAGTCCGGACTTTCCATTACACCTGTTTGTACTTTCCATTTATATTACCGTGGACTGAGGGATAGCAAAATAATTATTATACACATAAATAAATTTTGAATGTTGCTCTTAGTGAATCACGCCATTTGCCACTTAAGTTAACTTAAGTTAAATGTGTTAACACGTTGTCAACAAAGGTACATAGTTAAATTAAATTTAAAAAAAAATACAGAATGATGTTGTATCACCTTTATATATAAAGCAAAGGTGATAAAATGTATTTTCGATTTCTGTGTAAATATATTTATAAACACTTTAAATGACGAAAAATTACCCATTGTCATCGTGTTAGTTGTTACCACCTCATTTTCCTTATCACTTGTTTTAATTCTGTTGTAACTTGTCAGTTCTAAAAACTGTAAATTTTATAAAGAGATTTAAAAAGTATCAGCTATTAGACACCGTTTATATTATCTGCTTTCATACTGATAACTACTGGAATTCACCACCCTGCGCATTATGTAAACCGGAATGTTATGTAATTGTGTTTTAAGCGTTTATATCTACGATTGGAAATAATACGTTTTCTAATTAACTATAAAAGCAGGAAGTACCCGTGCGTGCGTACTCAGGAAAGGAAACGAGATACAATCAACCCGCATCTCCTTATTACAACGTCTGCAAGTTCCTCTAATTATGCTCAGGAATAAGTACTTGAATTAACGCACGTTTCTGTGCTACGTACAGTCATATATCGTCTGTATTATAATTAATTATTTTTCTTCTAGCTTGTAGGCTGTAACAAGAAATTAAAGTGAAATTAAATATGTACTACATATGTTTTTTTAATTGTATTTTAAACAATCTCTTCAAATATAAAAAACAAATTTGAACATTTTTTCTTAATGAACGCAGAGACACGAGGTATTAGGGACTTTTAATATGGATAGATATATAACTGAGTTACTCGTAGAATTAATATTTTCCATATGAATAGAAATTAATAATAAATGTAAAAATACGCAAGCAGTAAGTGCAGTAGTAAGTAGAAATTACTTACTAAAATTATGATAGGAGAATATATATTTACGATCGTGCGTACACACATGAACACACCTTGATACCTTGATATCATTTTACAAAAAAAATTAAAACGTTTAATCAAATTGGAATAGCCAATGAGGTGTAGTTATTAAGATGACTTTTGTCCGAAACTCACAATACCTGTGGCGAGAAACGCTGAAAATCGAAATCACAGACAAAGGAACAATCACAAACTTTGTGAGAACCTATACTCACTCATAATCCAACAAGTCATCCATAATTACTATTGGCGTCATAAATACGCCTACAGTAATATACTACCAGCTATTTGCAGTTGACAATACTTTAATAGTCTACGTGTACATCACTAATTCCACCAACTCCCAATTACTCCAACATAGTGTAAATAATTATAACTAGTAATTGTAACTTTACACTTTTCACAATGAAATCGCTTCTGAAACACTTTTTTTCACATAAGCATTTTCTGTTCATAAGGAAATGGTCTTTTACAGTGCTATTTTACGACCAACTAAGTTGGTTCTATTAGTCTTTATATTTAATGATCTTGAAAAACTGTTATCTGCTCCTCGATGTACCAACAACATTTACTCTACTCTTACCAATTTCTCTTATTTCACAATACTCACTCTACCGAGTCACCTCTTGCGAGAAAGGTACATGTACTGTGTATTGAGAATATGTTTAAGAAATTTCATACCTCTTTGAATTGTTTCATGTTTTTGTTATCTTGTCGTGACACACTTACCTCCTTATCAACTTTTCGAAACGGAAAGTACTTTTTCCAGCGATAATTATATTTTTCTCTTTTCAAACGTTATTTCGTAGGACTACTCTTCTTGCACGAGTCATCTATTTCTCCAAATATACGTTAGCTCCTCTCTTTTCCAATTACTTCCGGAACTGAAGTCAAATCTTCAGATCAGTTTCATAATCCTCACTTTTGGGCGATTCATATACAACCGACGAGGGAAAATGTGACGATACCTGATATCACTTAATGCAAATAAACAATTTAAAAATTTAATCATAATGAAGTATGACCGCAGGCTTCCAGAGCCAGCGAATCCCAACAGAACATTAATTACGTATATTAAATGAAATAAAAAATTAATAACATGGCATATAATAAAATTTAAGACATACTGTAAACATCGTAAATTAGGTTTGAAGATCCTATAATTACGTATTTTCTTTTTTTTTAATAAACTAATATTTTTATCACTACTCAAATAACAAAATACCAGTTTATGATATTGCAATGTGATGAGGCTATAAGTAACTATGTAATATATAATCAGCTATAAATAGGTAAAGCCTTTCCAGAATGTTGTGTAGGCTACTTGTCGATAGAATTCTCGAGGCGTTAATATTGCTTTGTTCTCCTCTTGTGACAGCGGCTGTGTCTATAACGCAGTCTGCACAATGGGACAGTTAGCGAGAAGTGACATTAAGTGTTAATTACGTATTTGTAACTTGGGACTAGAAAGCTTAATAACTTTAATGATCGGTATTGTTTACTATGAAAGTGCGTAATGGAGTATTGTGTATACCACGCAAACTGGAAATAAAACATCAACATTTCGGTAAAGCCTTCAGCATTTACAAACAAAATTCAGCAGCTGATCGTGTTGGTATATCCTTAAGGGCTGAAAGATTTCCGAATGCGGTGTGCAGTCCAAGCATTTGAAGATGGTGTATGAGATCGTGAGATATAGGAAGCCTTAAGAATGGCACGTCACAATCTAGCAAAAATTCGTCACAGTTCACGTGCTGTTTCGAGGGAGACAGTAGATAAAGTCGTCATTACGCCAATGAGGTTTCTACTGCAGACTTAAATTGGTGCGATTATCCTACTGTCATAGCAAAAGACAAAAACATTAAATAGTTAACGAACTAGTTTAAGACTATGGGTACTAAGAAAGTACAAACTAAAGTTTAGGCATTACGTTTATTAAACAAATTGTTAGAAGAAATGCATAATCGGGTAATTTAACAAAGTCGTTTTTGCGTTATTTGTATGTAACGTTTATTCGTTTCCTAGTCTGACTGATACACGTCGCGACATGGGTACAACATTTTATTAAATCGCACCTTGCTAAAATTAGCATATTTTTTTGAAAGTTGTGTTTTTTAGTTTATAATTATTACTTTTGTATAAGCACATTAAAATACTTTATATAGCTCTGTTCCTATACTGCCAGAAGTATGTGAATATATTGTAAATTTCTGTCCAGTGTGCTTGTCTCTTTTATTTCAGTAATTTTATTTCCGTTAGTAGAAGGGGTTTTGCGTCGTTGTGGCTTATGCATTTTGTTATTTGTTTTTTGCGGTTTGTTATGTGGGATTTTTAACACTCTACATGGTACCATTTCTATTTGAATGTAAATTATATGAAATTGTAAATTTTGTTTGTGTAAATTTCCTCCGCAAAGTGTGTTGTAATTATTTTTAAAATATAAAAAGTAAAAAAATAATAATAATAAGTAAAAGAACACGAATATAATCTAAATATTTATTTCAGTATAAACTCAAACGTGTCTGTTTCCAGCATTCAAAAGTGTTTTCACATTTTAACGGTGGTTAACGCCTGTCCCAGTACTATCAAATACTACAATGTACCATCGAAAACTAGGTTTAAAAGCGTATAATTACTTATTATCTCTTATTTTACAAACTGTATTTCTATCACTGCTTAGATGAATAGATATTTCTGCAATGTTAAATTTATGTTTTGTGTTAATAAAAATAATTCTTTTTAATTTTGTAGGTTCCAAATTTCTCATCCATTTATTAATAGTGTATACAAAAATTAAAAAATTAATACTAGAATCGCTTCTCCTCTATTATAAAAATTTTACTGGTTCTTATATTAAAACCTTCCCCAACTATGCCGTTCGGATCCAGCGTTAAACTGTAGGTCCCATATACCTGTGAGAGACTCAGTACCACACGCACCACGGGTAATATGCGGGGAGGGTACAAACCAGTCGAATGACTGAAGGACTACGACGACAAAAATTAACTTATATAACATAAGCTACTGAAATAAATGTATTCATCTGCGTACATGCAACATTTATTTTTACCTTTTAGTTTCTTGATTTTTGTTTTTAAACAGTTGCATTGTACTTACCTCATTTTACTTTATTTACCCACACGCACTCAGACACTCGCTCACACGCACCACAATAGAACACAGATTATTTACATAGGTGTGTAAAGTAGTTGCATAAGTTTAATTTAAGAATTACCGACATTCTTTATTTTATTGGTTGTTTTTAGAATTTCATGACGTGACTGACTGGAAAATGGTAGAACTACGCGTAAGCTTACTTTTTTGTAACATCTTATGTAAGTACTAAATTAATGATTATTTGTTATTAAATAAATAAATTATTGAGTACTGTGATTAAGTGCAAGAATAAAAGTGTACTTCGAGTGTGTACGCACGTCCAACCGCGTGAGAATCAAGAACTTGTGTTATTACGGTGTGGTCTAAGATGATAGTGAATCAGAACATACAACTAATTACCCTCTACAAAAATATGCCTGCTGTTATTACGTTTAATTTAAGTTGTTTGGAAAGTTATTTTTTGTAGGTGTTAAGTAAATGAGATCAATTTTTGAGTAACGGTGGCTCTTCCTGACCAACCGAATGATACACGAAATTTTTTCACCAAACCTAAACATCCGTAGACGGGAAGTAGATAGAAGATTGTAGCTTAAACACTTTCCTTCAATTTTGACATTTTCAGCTTTGTGGATTAAATAGAGTATAACTTAAATAAAAACTTTTAAAATTAATTAACGTAAGCTTTTACTACATTCTTTATAAAACGTAATATGACGAGTTTAATTATAACAAGCCATGTAAATATCTAAACATACATATACGAGTTATCGTACTTGTAGTTGCAAGAAACGTTTTATAAATAGTAGGCCTATAAATTGAACTCAAAGGTACATTTATCAGCGGACTTAATTTTATTCATCATTGGTTTAACACAAAAACACATTATTAAAACCTTTTTTTAATTTTTATTGGGCATATTATCAGTTGTTTTCATTACTGATTCAACTTTCGGCAGAACTTTCCCATAAAATCTAAACAAGATTAATTAATTCCGATTAATGTCTAGGCTAAATTTAGTATCATGTGAAATACACTATACTGTTTGTTTTGTTCCCTTCTGCCAAGACGATCAAATAAAAGCTTTTACATTTTACTAGAAAATTACCTTCTCTAATCTCAGTAATTTCCTGCGATGTAACGATAGAATGTACTCAAAATACAGCTTTCCATGTTCCGGCGGCTTCTACGCAAATTACTGGGAGGGTGAAGCGCTCGAGACCCCTTAAAGTCAGCACCCATGCTTCCGCCAACAAGCCTGAATTATTTTGTAGAGTACACAAAGGACCTGTATGGAATTTTACCGTGTTGCTTAAACTCCAGTCTTATCAATAAATTCTACCTTGAAAATTAATCAGCTAAGCGTCAAATCTGTGTTAACGAATCAATTATTTTTGTTTAATAATTCAAGCCAGAATTTTTTTTAGTTTTAAAGCAGTACATTACAATTAAAAAGTGTCCCAATATACATAATGTAAATGATTCCAATAACACAAACATTAGGAAGAGTAACTTCCAACTGTCATATAATACATAGATCAAATACTGAATTGTGTTCAGTAATTTACTGCTCTTATTCAGCAAAACACAGTTTCAGTGAAACAAATTATAAAAATAAATACACCGAGCAGTTTCAACAACTTTTTATATATCTAACGCTAATATCACTACTAATTTGGCATATGTGGCGCGCGGGCATACACACACACACACACATATATTATATTATACCGCGTATAGCGTCTTTTCTTACGCGTGTGTGTGTTACTTCTTATTATACTCTTAGATGAACTTTCCTAATTAAGCGCCACTGTTGTGAGTGCCAATTTATATTATACCGCTATTGGCTAAGGTATAATAATGTTTAAATATGCCCCAGTTCCTCTCTATTTAATATATTTGTGTTGTTGTGATTAAATTTATGTATTGAGTGTGTAATTCTAATTTTCTTGTTCAAGCCTAGCCCGCGTTTGAAGAGAAAAGGAATTCTTATCGGTTTCTCATTCTCTTTGATACAACAGTAGTCCGCGAGTAGCTCTATGGTTCACAGACAGCTGAAAATTGTAGGTTAGTTACCCGCGTACAATAATTCCTACGTTACACTCTCTACTTATATTATAACTTGTTCACACTACACTAAATACTTTATAAATGAGAAGATATCGTTAAATTCTGAAAGGATTCTTTATTATTATGATTTTTATATTTCTTGACAACAACGTTCTTCCTTTACGGAGATACAAAAGTCTATAGTATTAGAATTAATCGATTATCGATCGGATTCGGGGTTAGGCCTATATATTATTTTATTTATGATTTTGTATTTCTTTAAACACAGGGAGTGAAGGTTCTTTCAACTATTGGTAAGGTCAGAAAGTGCATAAATAGGATTACAAGGTATTACAATATAGTGTTAAGTTCTTATTAAATATTATTTAAAATAAGAGTATTTTTACCGTCCGCTGGACATCGTTGCTTGGTAAGGCCGTGGACAACTAACCTCGTAGAAGTGTTTGGTCAGTAATGGAATACAGATGAATTAATCCTCGCCAGTCTTCACTCCAAGTTCGAAATAAAAGTTGAATCCTTGGTCCTGGGATGATGCAGAATGCCGCTCCTTTTGTTCACCAATGTCCGAGTTTGTGGTTACGAGTTTCAACGTATTTCGTGTCCAACTACGCTTTTTCTATTGAATTGTGGAAACTGATGTTCAAGTATAATTTTGTGTTTTATTTTCGTTCTTTATGTTATTGGATTATTTAACTCTATTCAGGTAGTTATTTCTCTGCTTTGTTTGATTAATTAAGTTAATATTTGCTCATTATATTGAGTTTTACTATTAGAGTTCTTCCTTTAGATTTCTCGTCAATTTTCATGTACAGGTTTTTAATTGTTCGGTTATATAAGACGGTTGAAAGTCAGTGAACCATACTATGGTGATTTGTTAGTTAATTTGTTTCCCGATTGTATTGTTTTAATTTAATTTAATCAAATCTTTTCTGAGCGCATCCAAATAAAACCATCTTAGTTCATAGATAATTATTCAATAATCGAATCAACAAATTTTATATCTCTCGTCGTCCTTGACAACCATCCTGTCTCTTCTTATTGGATATTATATATTATACTATAACCATTATCATACAATGTTCTTACACTCATCAAAATAATCCTTTACTAAATTTACATTATATCCTATTATAATTTTACATATTGTTTGTTATTAAATTTTATATATTTTGCTGTCGTTTCCTCTTAATCTACTTACTCTAACAAGTATTATTTTTCTGTTAAAAACATTACCTATCGGTATCATTGCACTATTGCATTTTGAGAATTTATTTAAATTGAATTTATTTATCTGTTATTAGCAATTATTATTAACTTCTCCTAACTCATTAGATTCTATTTAGTATTTTTTACAAATTTCTTTACCTAACTTTTCTGACCTGACTTACTATACAATGTTACTGGTTTTTAGGCCTATCATTACATTTCTATCTACTTCTGATTTTAATTTGTTACTACCTGCATTATTATAGAATCCTTCATTTGTTTATGATATTATTACACTAAACCCTTTTGTATCTCGTTAACAATTATAGCCTTTCTGACCAAGTTTACAATTATAATCAGCCTACTAACTAATTACATGTATACAAACATTTAAATATATAAAGATTAACAACAGCTCTATAATGATATATTGATAACACATAAAATGAAATTAATATTTTTTAGTTGGTATTCTATTAACAGAATTACTCCACTTGCTACACACAAAAAATAACATAACTACCATGACAATAATACAACATAATACAACGTAATAACAGGTACATTTTTATGAAATAAATCATGTAATACTTAATCATTCTCCTCTCATTTAAAACATCAATTATTATAAAACAGTCTAAGTTAGTTTTTACATCATTTGTCAATGTCTATCGTTTACACCTTTCACTGAACTTTGAAGTTTGTATTTATTAACATTATTAATTTTTTTTCTTTCTACCTTGTATTATTATTGGGGATAATTCATTTATTCAATAATGGGTTGGGTTTCTGACCTTTTACGAGTATGGATAATTATTTTTTTTTTTTAATTTTATTTTAAAACTTATAAATTGATTTATGTAACGTAGGTGACCGTATTTTCGTTACGTTACAATATATATATATATATATATATATATATATATATATATATATATATATATATATATATTGTAATATAATATTAATTTTAACGTAATGAGATTTTGTTGCTGTTGTATTTTTACTTTAATATTTAATTAGAAGGTATTGTTGTTTGATTATATTTATAAGTAAAATAATGTTTATGTGCTTGTTTAAAAGGACTGTACAAACTGTTCTGTTGATGTGTTTACCTCCCCACTTACCATCGGTGAACGTATTCAATCTTCTCGATAGGCTCTATATCACTGTAAAGTCATAACATAACACACAAAATATTTCACTTTGATATGAACATAGAGACAATATGTATATAGGTAATGATAGGTATATTTAATTTTGAATTAAATATTTAAATACTGGCCGCTAGAAATATTGCTGCCACCTTGGGAAACAATTGCTCCTTAAATGAAAGTTACTTGTACCTATTTTAAAAGAAATAAATACGCTTTGTTCACAGGTAAGATATCTAGGATTTTATTAACATCAGTTAAATTGAAATGAATTCCTTCTAAAACACAATGAATAAATTTTTAAAAGAACAAAAAATTAATTATTTTCTGAAAATCCTTCAGCTCAGGGCTGGTAACACTGATACAATATACAATACTATTGTAAATCTTGTTAAGTTAATTTTGGTTATTATTATTACCAAATTTCATGAGTTCTTTGAATTGTCATGATACAAGGTACAAAGATGTTTATTATGAATAAGATTAATTCGTATAGAATAATCAAAAAACAAAAAATT
The DNA here is from genome assembly GCA_034769895.1 of Magicicada septendecula. Taxonomy (NCBI): domain Eukaryota; kingdom Metazoa; phylum Arthropoda; class Insecta; order Hemiptera; family Cicadidae; genus Magicicada; species Magicicada septendecula. The sequence goes on from CM068367.1 coordinate 957,064,277, forward strand.
AAAAATAGTCAACCTCAAATACGATATTAAAATTATCGTATTATCGTACACAACAGGTGTGTTGCCGCTATTTACTCAAGCATGTGTAACACGTGTTCATAAACGCTACACATTAAAATAATATTACTTGTTTAGTTGTTATCAATGAAATGGATTTGATAAAAATATAAAAATTCTTGTTATTGAGTCTAGTCAAAAAGAATTATTAACTAACTGTATGACTCTTTGTCGACATGGAAATATTTGTTGTTTATAGGTTAACTCTACCTATAGTTCAGAGTAAGTTATTATAACAAGTTATTTCATATTGTTTAAATCTTAAAACTACATTCAAACATAATTAGCATAATAAGATTGGTAATTAAAGGCAGTGATAGTTCTCGTAACTTATATTATTATTAATTCGATTCAACTGTAATGGTAGTCAAGTAAGCGTCTATATTTATATGTGTTGCTTACAGCGTTTAATATTATTTTGACTCCAATTATTCTTTTTCTTGAACAAATATTAAAATATTTCAATTAAACAACATAATTAATTAATCGAGAACTTTTACTCATTGTGTCTGTCAATGTACAATCATTCGCTAGGTTAGTCATGTACGGTGCGTACTTGACTAACGTAGTTCGATATAATCTTCGCCGATTGGCGATAATTATAATTCATTTTATTTTTAAATATCGTTAATAGATAGTACTCCCTGTTATTATCACTTTTCATTGCCCTTATTATACACTGGCAATGTTAAATAATTCACACTATCACTCGTTGCACTGTCACACGTAAAGGGATAGTTCCTCAGTTGAGGTTATCTTCCAATTGTTTACTAGGAAACGCGCACAAATTTGAACTATTTCTTGACGACTGCTGCGTGCTCCGCTCGCCGTGAAAGTTGGAAAACAATTAACTCTTCTCGTCGAAGCTTCTTCTCGCGTCTGGTAAAATCAGATCGTCCCATTGGTGGAGAAGTCTGTACTCTCTACCCCAAACGCCTTTGTAACATTAAACTTTTAATTTTTTAGCGTCTGTCTTTGGGTTAGAGGCTCGTCTATGATGCGTTCATTCCGATTCGGAAATGATAGAAAATCTTATAACATGTATAATTTTCTTATTATTCGTCTGTTCGATGAATGAATAGTCGCATTGTTTTGCGGATACTTGGGCCTTTCTTTTAAGTCCAAACAAGTTATAAATCCGTCTATTAATAATTTACTTCACTTTACACAATACACTTATAGTGGTTCTTAATAAAAAATAAGTCTTTACCACTATATTTCGGTGTTATATTAATCTAATACTTATAATTAAATATTTATAATTCATATCTTCCATTATTTAATACAAAATATTAATATATTCATGGTTTAAGCAAAATGCATTCATGGCGTGCAAGCCATATATGTCCTAGCATTTGTATTTGCTTGTATTACCATCATGTCTTATACTATTATATACTTTTGGTATTTAAACGTTACATCCTTTTATATCTTTGCTGATACTTTACTCCAGCAAATGGTGTCTTATTTAATCATACAGCATTGTTTAAATGCACCATGCTATGATTTCGTTATTTTGTCATTCTTATTTAGTTATTGTTAGTATATATTACATGTATTATTAGCAATTAAAGTGTACACAGACATTGTACATTGTCTGTTTAATGTACTTACTAACTTTTTGTTAGTTGAACTTTCTTCAAATTGCAGTACAATGGTTATTTACACCTAGTCCTATTGGTCTATTTAATTGGTTTATTATTTTATTGTTATTAAATTACTTACATAATGATTGTTAGGTATACTCATAGTTGAATTGAACATTCCTCTCACTACTGGTAAACTTCTTTACTTTCTCTTTACAAGTTTTATTAGTGTTTTCAGTGTAACTCTGTAGTCACTGGGGATTTTGTCTGATTTGTCTATTTTTTATTATCAATAATTTGACTTACATAGTTATGTCCCTCAGCTTATAAGGTATTCACTGTCTTATACATTTGTTCTTAATTGGTTTCTGTTTGAAACAATTACTTGTAATTACTTTATCTAATTATTGTGTGTGATTTTATGTTGTAGGTCCTGTTCAGATGAGGATATGTGTTACTGATTTGACAACAATATGCTTCTTATTTTGTTCAACATTCTGTTTAAATATTGCAATCTCATTATGACATGTTATTACCATTGTTTATTACCATGTTTTACACACTTTGTACACATTTTATACTATATGTTTGTACAACAATACTTGATTTTTACTTATTTATGTTACACATTTTGGTGGGTTTGCATCTTGGCTTGTACACATTGGTTTGTTTCTTTACAACAAATTGTTTTGTTACTACACATTAGCTATAACATTTATTTACATTTTGTCCTGTGTTACTCTGACATTCAGGCACATTTCATATCAAGGATTTTATAGTTTGTTTCATTGGTCTTTTTGAGCAATTATTTCTCTTTTCAGTTCCATTAAATTGGTGGTCTTACTAAGTATGTCTGTGTTACAATCTTGGATTACAATTTGTACACCGAATGTTTGTGTATTTCACTTGATATTTATTGATTTTATTTGTTAACACTTTTTCACTTCCTTTGTCATAAACATTTCACTCATATTGTTTGTGGTGTTTATTTGGGGTAGTGTCATTATATTATTTATCGTTGCACTCATATAAGGTATTCACTAATATTGTCTGTGATCACTTACTAAGTTTTCAACACCTTGTTTCATTATGTATTTCCTTGATGGATAGTTTCATAGCTATTAATCTGGTAGTCATTATCCTTATTTTGTCACTTTTCTGGTCGTGGTGCATTCCATACTTTGGGAATGTTGTTGTCTTGTTCTAGTTATACATATTCTTCATTTTTCAAGGTACATTTCTTCTTCTTCTTCTTCTTCTTCTTCTTCTTCTTCTTCTTCTTCTTCTTCTTCTTCTTCTTCTTCTTCTTCTTCTTCTTCTTCTTCTTCTTCTTCTTCTTCCTCTTCTTCTTCTTCTTCTTCTTCTTCTTCTTCTTCATACTTCCTCTTCTGGTTACTCGGTAACTCATTCTTCATTTTTAATTTCTTATCACTTATAAGGTATCTTTTGGTTCCTCACTATTTGTGATAACTCATGTTATATTGATAACACAATTACTTACATTATACTCGTCGTTATTTGTCACAATTCACAATTATTTGTCTATTCATCATGTTCATTCAATATAGTTATAGTTTCTAACATGTCCACTTACTATGGTGAGCATTATTTTATATATGTCTCACTATTATGACAAATTAGTTTATTCTCTCACTACTATGATATCATTTAATATATGTATTCACTATTATGATCTATTGGTGTATCCCCTCACTATTATGATCTATTGGTATATCCCCTCACTATTATGATCTATTGGTATATCCCCTCACTATTATGATCTATTGGGTATATCCCCTCACTATTATGATCTATTGGGTCTACATTACTAACGTATTATCTTGATCCTTTATCTTCTCTTTTCCTCCTTTCTACTTGATGATACATTTATTATGGTTCTTCTTTCTTCTTCGTTGGCTTGCTTTAACATTATTCATATATAGATACACATTTGGCTTTTATACTTCTGTTCTTTCTTCTCATGTTCGATGAAATATGTTCGTGGTACATTTTTAATTCGACGTATTAGATCATTTCTATGTAACCGTTATTTTGATACGTTACAATATATATATATATATATATATATATATATATAATATTTAACACACTCATATATATTTAACCGCTTTTATTGTAGCTGTAAAAGTTGCCGACAAAAGATTTCATTAAGCTCGAATTGCTTAAGGAAAGGCAGGATAGTGCACAAAAGTATTATATGTTCCATACAGTACGTCGATTCCTTTAAATTTAACAATGCATGTTTATTTAGTACTTGATCAACCCGGCGTATCCATGTAGACATAGTTTTTGGTTAAGTGTAAGTCGGGATTTTAAAAAATTTTCAAATTTGAAGTTCTCGTTTAAGTAATGTTAAAGAAAAACAAGTTTAAATTGTCTTTATTTGGGAAAAAATTTGGCAGAATGCTTGGAGATTATTAAAGAGCAAAATAGTCACGAAGTTGAAAACGATTTAATAATTTAGAACACAACAGAAGCGTCGGATCATAATTACAACATCCTTGACACAATTAGCAAAGTGATGGACGTGTTTTGGTGGTCATTTCCAACATATTGTAGCGATAAATTTAATGCTGAAACTAGTGGCAGTTGATGGCAAAAACACGATTCTCAGGAGACATTGTTAAAAATCTTTCCCTCAAAACGGATAGATTAGTTGTACCTTAGAAAGGTCTTCAAGCTTTCATTGAGACAAAGAAATATGGTGAGCTGATGTTTCACACATTGAAAAACAATTGTCGATTGTCCGTGACTGTATGAGTTTACATTTCATTACCTTACGAAATGATTGTAAAAAATATGCGATGCATTTGGATACTCCTACAGACGACGTGGCTGTGATGACCACGATATTTTTTCTTTCCTTAATTACAAATTTAATTTGGATTTTCTTTAATTAACTACTAAAATAGTAAAATACTATATCATTTTCGACGGAAATTAGAAAAATATTAGTATTACTTTTTTATGTGTAATGTAAGAGATAGTCATTATTGCTTTTGGTTTACGCTAGCTTCAGCAAGCTCGTAGTTTGACAGTTATTCAAAATCCACGTATAGTTTATTTTTATTGTTGATGATTCACGTATAATTGTTTGTTTCACTTTATTTAAATTTTATTTTTAAAGTTACTTTGAACTATTTCACAACTTTATTAAGGTTTAAAGAAACTTAAATGTTTTAGTTTATTGTATATTTGTTTTTTGGTTACAGAATTGTTGCGTTATTTGTAAAGGACATGGTCTACCCGTAAACCGTTTTAAACTTTCTTGTTATCACTTTTTAAATTTAGGTCTATATTAAATATATTATTTAAATAGTGACATCATTATATAATTATAAACACATATTATGTGTTTACTACTAACAGTATTATAAGGTAATTTCTTTAAATCTTTTCTTTGTAAAAATATTACTTCAAAGATTGATGATGAATTAATCGCAATATTAAGCAGGTATGTATTAAACATTTCTCAAATAGTGCAAGATAAATCAGACTTACGTTAGTCAAAAATGATGGTAAAATTATATCATCATAAATTATAAATTTATCTAATTATGAATATAATTAAATAAATAATAATAAAGGAATATTTTAAAATAATACGAAGGTGTTTATAGCAATATTCTATAATGTAATTATAGTTGAGAATGCAAGAAGTATCCTATGAACTTTCTTCAAGTTAGTTTCTGTAGATTCCAAGTGAGGATAGCTTTATATTTGTGTTTATTGCTAACAGTGTTATAACGTAATTTTTATAAGTCTTTTCTTTGTTGTAAAGCTTACTTTAAAGTTGGTAACTTTAATTAAAATGAAAAAGTACGACTATATGGCTGCCTGCACATTAGTTTAAACTGTTGTAAAGTAAGAACTGAAAACCTGTGTCGCTTGTAACAAATTGTGTTTCATTATTCAGATTCATTAATATAAGTGCAACATTGCACAGTTCTAATTATAAAAATATAAACGAATGAAGACAAATGAACGTAATATCTTCAAAAGCCGGGCTTCAGCTATGGCAGATCTGTGACAGTAAGTTTAATTAAAATATGTCAAGTGATTGTCTTACATAATTAATTAAATTCCTCAGCGATGTATGCTCATACGAAGCTATTAACTAAAATTAAATTCGAACTGTGTTGCTTGGATTCTCAATATTACATCTCGCTTTCTCCCCGCGTCGTACAGCTCTCTGTCAGGTAAATACATACCCTCTTGGTAGCCCTCACCCACATACTACTGCAACCGAACGTAATTTTGTTCACTGCTGTGGTATGAGTGACTATGAGGGTACATAAATTATAAGGGTTTATACTAAAACATTTTTTCTATAGGTCTACATTTATTATCAATTTATTTATTATCAAAATACCCTTATACCATATTGGTGTCGGGTTACATCAACTACACTCTATAAGCTATACAAATTTTTTCCATCTTACTCTATCCATTGCCAATGTCTTCGCTTCACTTCAGCCCAAGCTTCTTTCTCTCAAAATGTTTCCCATCATTCCATCCAAGTCAGTCGCGGTCTTCCTCTCTTCTTTCTCACCCCTGATTTTGCCTCCCAAACCTTTTTTGCCATTCTATCACTATCCATTCTCTGCATGTGTCCCCACCAGCATAGTTGTCTCTGTTCAATAAACTCCAGAATCGATATCATTTCTAAATCCTCTCTTATTTGTGTATTCATAACTCTACTCTTCCTTGTTACTCCTACTACTCTCCTAAGATATTTCATTTCTGCCGCCTGGATTTTACTTTTTGGCATTTGGATAGCACCCACGTCTCACAGCCGTATGTTAAAACCGGTCTATATACTGTTTTATACACACTCATTTTCGTTTTTCTTGACATCTCGTTCTTATTTATAAATCTATTGTTTAATGCAAAGTATACTTTTATTGCCTTTTCAACTTTTTTTTAATGCGGCTTCTTGATTCCCATTACTATCTACTATAACCCCTAGATATTTAAATTGTTTGACTTGTTCTATCTTCACTCCTCCAATCTCTATATTTATTATTTTCTCCCCTATTACCATTATCTTTGTTTTGGTCTTATTTATTTTCATCCCTTTTTCCAGGAAAACTTCATTCCATATATTCAAATTACCCTGTAACGTCCTTTCACTTGTAGCCATTAGCACTACATCATCCGCAAAAGCCCCCTTCTGCTACTTCTGTACTTCGCAAGTTCCTGTATCCAACATACATTTTCCTAACCTTCAGTGAGCACTTATTAATAATGTCGTTTATGTACAAGTTGAATAATGTCGGACTCAGTCCACCTCCTTGTCTTAATCCATAATTTGTTGTAAATCCTGACGACCTCATATTTTTCCAATTACATAATTTACATTATTTTTGTATAACCTCTAATTATTATTACCCCTTAACCCCCTTATTACCCCTTATTAATTATTTTACTCCTTATTCCTCTATGTTTAAACTTTCCCATATTTTTGTTCTAGGCACACTATCGAAACCCTTCTCAAGATCAATAAAAGCCAAACATACCATCTTATCTTGTTGTATCGACTTCTCAGCTATCTGTTGCAGAGTAAATATGTGACCCTGCACACTTCTCCCTGATCTAAAGCCACTCTGCGATTCCTCCAAACTATTTTCTAAAATTGGGACCAATTTATTATTAATTATCTATAGGTCTACATACGTATGGTAAATGTTCTGTACAAACAGGCTGCGATTGAAGACTTGTCAAATGCGTTTCAGTGAAACACTATATTACTATTTTCATAACAATTAATCAGGAGGTAAAAAATATTTTGTTAAGGGTTAATACATTGTTAAAATAAATTTAAAAATTGTAATGTTTAGGGGTTAAAGTTCTCGTTAAATGTAGGCCTAATATACGTATTTCATACAAATACAAAATACTCTTAATGAGGCTTTAAAATTTAGATTTACAAGTGTACTAAAAAAATAACGTCCAAAAATCTCATAAAATATTTATTCTGTTCCTTCACCATAAAACGATATTTTCTCTTTTTCAACATGCAGTTATTTTTATTTAGTAACGAACTCGCTTTGACAGCTTTTACCTCTTTTTCCAAAAGAATTTTTTGATTTTGTAAATTTATTCAATACATAATTACATTTTAGAATATACTTTGAACAAATCTGTTCAGGGACGTCTAATTTTATTTAAGGTAAAAATATCGATGTTGAGTGTGATGAAAAATACGAGTCTACACGGGTGCGCCACACAAACACACACGCACATCAGAACCCATATCATATTAGTCGTGTTACATCTACTTCTTGAAGTTCTTGAAGACTTATATGAATGGTGCTGTAACGTATGTGATGTGAAAATCTTTCAGTATTAACGTATGTATGTAACAATGTATTGTTTCAGTGTTAACGACAACAAATTAGACAGCAGAAATACACTTAAATTTTTCTTAGATACACATGTAAAGTAAGTAAGGGTAAGTAAGGATAAATACATTTTACTGCGTACCGAGAAGATTCACAAACTGAGACCGTGTCATGTTTTCGATTTTCGTATATGCCTCTTAGTACAATTCTGTAACTCTGTTTTAATAAATTGATAATGTTGAACGAATTATTTTATACTAAAGTACTTAAAGATAACTAATAAATTCAAAATTATCAGTGTAAAATAGTTAATAAAAAAATTATTATTGTAGTAAATAATAAAGAAAATTAGTATTGTAATAAACATAATATTAATACCCAACACATCATCCAAATAATACAGGTTAATTTAAATAAAAAGACAGCTGTATAACTAATATTAGGAATATCAAAACTGGATAACTGAACACTATATAAATAATGTTTTTTTAAATTTATATATAAAGAAGCATACGCAACTCTGAATCTATATAATGTTTTAACACGTACGCTCTCTCGAAGAAATCAGAAGAAGCGAGACAATGTTTACTTGAAAGCATTCTGAAGTAGTTCACCACATTACGCTAACTTAGAATGTCTTGAATGGGAGTTTGTACATCCTGCATTACAGTGTTTCCTTTCTGCCGCTTTCAGATGAGTAAGAAAGTTTAACTTGTATCGTCTGTCTTTCCTTTTCGGCTGTTATTTGTGTGTTATACGAAAGGACACAGTTCAACAACTTTCTGCCTTCAACTGGACATTTATCCTCAATGCTCATTGTATTATAAAACATTAGTGGACCAGACGTTAAAGTTTTAGTTCATTACCTGATATAGAGAAGACCAAATCCATTGCGAGCAGCTTTACAGCCGAGTACGCGTACTTGTCTGCGACTTTAAATAGAAAGCGGGTGAATTTAAGACAAGATATATATACACACACACAATACACATATACACATACTTACTTATACTTCCTTATAGCCTCTGATGTTGCAGAAAATTCTGCAAAACAAACGTGAACCAAAACAATAAACAAATGTAATTACCGAAAAATCTTATTACTGTGACAATATAATGTAATATATTATTAGCATACAACACAGCGACTAATTTATTTTAATTGTGTCCAGGTAGAGAGTCAGGAATACACTCGTTAAGGGTAACTTATACCAGAATATGAATTTGGACTCATACAAATAAAAGTTTAGAAATATACAAGTTAAAATACCCTCTTTTTATTATCTAAATTAGACTGGTAAATATTCTTATGAAGTGACAAGATAATACTCAGAAAAAATACAAATATCGTTTGCACAAAAGAATTTTAATAAAAATTGTCTCTTTGCTCTTAATAAAACAAATCATAAAATTTAGAAAGATATATTTTATTAGTACCTCTATACAAAATGGCTCTATTTGAATCATTTAGTTTTATATACAGCCAACACACACACACACACACACACACACACACACCGCGAGTACACGGATGCATAAAAGTATGCATTTCCAAATGCATCCACCAATGTCGAGCATCTCGCGTAAAATATATAGATTTCGATGGTATCTATCAAAATATGACCTCATATCAGGTGATTAGGTGATACACACAACTGCCCAAGATTGCCGTTTAAGTTACAAGGTATTTAGTCGAGTTTTACACCTTTTGGTTGACATAATATGCATATTTATTAGACATTACATATTTACATTTATTACATATCTACATGCACAATTTTTTTATTGTTCTTCCTCCTTTATAGATCTGTCTCTCTCACTCTCTCTCTCTCTCTCTCTCTCTCTCTCTCTCTCTCTCCCTCTCCCTCTCTCTCTCTCTCTCCCTCTCCCTCTCTCTCTCTCTCTCTCTATCTCACTGTGATGAATTATTTTCCTACAAAATAGGTAGAGGAGTTTCTCTAATAAAAAACGAACACGTCTATTAAAAACATTTGCTCGATGAAAAGCAGAAATTGTTCTAATATAAATAAACAAAACCAGAAATAAATATTTTTTGAAACTGAAACAAATATAGTTTTGTTTGTTTCTCTATTTTATATTTTCAAAATTTCAGTTCATGTTGTCAGTAAAACAATTTTTAATCTTGGTTCTTACATCCTTCCTCTATGTATTAATTTCTGCATATATCTAACAATATGGAAACTATAATGCATACAGACGTTTCGAACATATTTTTGTTATTATCTTTGCGATTAACGTGTTAATGATACAGATCGAACAACAAAGCTGCATCATAATAGTTGACATTATGTTGGTGTAAAGAATTTTCGTATAATAGCGTTTCCTTCAGAATGTTTTCGCTTATTATGTGCTAGTTACTACAGTTCTTACATGTGTATATCTTGCTTTTAGAGAGCTTTAGGTTTCAAAATTTAATCATTAACCCCTTTGTGGCTACCTCCTGCTACCCTAATAATTTAAGTATGTATATCTCATCGTACTGATAACCAGTTTTAAACATATAAGTCTGCACAAGCCATTGCATACTATAACACAGTTCCAGTTCCAATGGCACCTTTTGGAGGGTTGCACCCCATGACTGACCAGTGTGCCACCTCATATTTGATGTGGTGGAATTCACCCTTAGCTAAACTCAGATTTAATTATAATATAAATGTGTGTGTGTGTGTGTCGTAGGCATATACTCTAATTTTATTAGTGTGTACTAGTAGTCCTAACCTCCCTATCCGTAAAATTATTATTTTCGGCATGAACATCCTGACAAGAATTCCCAATGTTTGTATGATTTGTGAGCATGCAAGTTATACGAAAGGAAATTATTCTGTTTTCAATAAGGTAGTTTGTTGCTTACTATGTTCAATACAGCCATATGCTAATTAATGCAATTCGTGATACACATTTTCATCTACATTTTCTGTTCATCAATTTCGTACTTGTCGTGACACACTTTCCATAATTTAGTAATCAATGTAAGTAAAAAATGTACATAAATCTCTGTGAAGAACGTAGATAAATAGAACTAAAGATATTTTAAAAGTTTCTATTTGTATAGATGCGTGCGCGTCTGCCACGGGAAGAGTCAGAGACGTGTGATGAGAAACGAGGATGAAGTTTGTTTGTGTGTTGTGTCCTGCGAGTCACGTTGTCGACCTCACTTTCGTAGAAAATATCTCATTTACCGTAAATGTCCCGATATAAACTATAGCAAAGGAAAACAGAAATGTAACCGGAGGTGAAGGCGAATGTAGGATTTCCCTTCACGGCAATTTATTTTTACCTTTCCTGCGCAGCAGCAATAACGTTTCTCCTTCTAAAACTTTCTACTTTTATGTTCTAGTGTATGTTCTATCTTAAACATCTTCTATTCATAATTTTATAAATTACAAATATATATACTTATAGACACAAACACACACACACACACACACACACACACACACACACACACACACACACATTTACTTAAACCTGAATACCTCTAAGTAGTGTTTTACATTCCCATTTCGAACGGTATTACTGAGTAGGACATAGTGCTGTCAGGATTTAAATGCAATTTACAGAAACAATAGTGTACTAAATGTGATTTACGTACACGACTGTAAACCAATGTAATTTTCGCTGTTAGTTTCCATGTAATCTAAACAATTTAAATAATTTATAAATAATATGCAATTGTAAATCAATATTTATAACACAAAGTTGATTAATTTTTTAAATAATTAAATTAAAAAGTTTGTAATGAGTAAAATTAATAACATTTTAGGCCTATAACAAAAATCAAATTAATACCAGTCGCACTTAACAACAGTGAATAAAACGGTATTTTGAATGTAGTAAATTTTTACAACTGTGTAGGCCTAAAGTAATATTAAAGATGGAGAAGAAGAATAAGAAAAACAACAACAAAAGAAGAAGAAGAAGAAGAAGAAGAAGAAGAAGAAGAAGAAGAAGAAGAAGATGATGATGATGATGAAGAAGAAGAAGAGGAAAAAGAAGAAGCATGCACTGAGGCTTACTACCGACATAATCTGAATTAAAGCAGTGCAAAACGAATGGTAGGCCTAAAGTCCACACAATGACATTTCAACATACTCCAAGGGGATAGAGAGATAGACACACAGACAGACAAATGCCACACGGTCGAGTTAAAACTTAGAATTCACTTCACTTGTTCAACTAAAATATAGCTGAACACAGAATTGAAAAAATGTTTAGATAATACGCTCAAATATACTTCAATACAAAATACTGCCAAAAAATGACTGGTATATTATAGGCTATATATTAGGGCAAAATATTAATTTTATTTTCTTCTCATTCACACAACTACTATTTTCCATTTCCCTTATTATGCCAACCGTTTATCACGTTAACAACTATATAAAGTGCAAAAAATCTAATATTTGTGAGACTACATGTGTAATTAGATACATTTTATGAAAAAAAAATGTCAATATGAACATACACAAAAAACAATTATTATTATTGAGAAACAGTCGATGTGTCAGTAGTGTCCTGTCCTTCCAAGGATGATAAGAAAAAAAGTAACGCTTTTGTTAAAATACTATCAATTTTGTTTATATTTAGACTGTCTGGAATGGATATAGGAAATATTTGAAAACATTATTACTCCGAAGTTTCTACCAACTACTGTTAATAACATACTGTGACGATTTAAATATAAAAAAAAATTAATAATAAAAATATATAAAAAAAACGAAAATAAGTAAGTACTTTAAATCGCACGATTAAACCAAATACCCCTGAACTAACTCGTAATAGTAATGAGAATTAAATTAAGAAAATCCAACTAAATAAGTAATTAAAAATCGTAATGTAAAAGTTAAGAATAATACAGTTAACCATTTGTAAATTTATCATGCGTTGACCTGCCTATTCCGGACACAACGTGCATACCGAACAGGCAGTAAATTAGAAATATCTGTAAATCATAATGTAAATAATTAATAATTTGAAGCCACAAGTAGTAGTTATAATAATCCCTGTAAACTAGATAAGTCTAGATAATCTATTTTGTATTACTATAAGAATGTATTTTAAATAAAGAGTTGGAACTATATTATGGCGGAGTACTCACTCCGCGTAGTTGCAATCTACCTGTTGTAACAATGTAAGATTTACGATGCGGCGTTCAGACTGTAAACACCTCCAAGCGAGGGCTCTTCAGAAAATGTTTGTTTTTTAAATTTTAATTGAGTGTTAGCTTCCACTAAAAGCGTGGAGAGCTAGTTATATATATATATATAAGATGGAGTGAGGAATTTGTTAAAGAAATGTGGTAATGTAAAAAAAAAAAGAACTCGTATATAAGGTGATGTCTCCAGTTAATTAAAAAACGAACTCTCGAATATTGTTCAAGTGATGTAATTCAGATAGTAATGTAAAAGAAGAAGATGCAAACTCCAGTACTACCCTGCCAGTAAATATGTGACGTGCACAACTGCAGATACGGACGACTACCATCTAAACAACACTTACCAGAACTGCCTAGGATTAGCCCGTCGTCACGCAGCATAACATCCATCTCGTCATTAATACACCTAGAATACTTTCTCCGGAAACACGACCCAGATGTCTACCCCGACTACCAGAGTATCGAGGATTTAGGCCCAAGACACGGACAGCAAAAGCGTATTTAAGAGGTGACTCGGTGGCTTGTCTGCCGAGAATTATGTACATTTAAAATATAAGTTTTTATACATGCCAGAGACCTTTTAAAAGACAATAATCATCTCTAAGCATTTAGTTTTAAAAGAAATGTAACCAGTAATTTCTAAAATCATACGTTGTAACATTAATCTTGAGATATAAGCTTTAATCGCTTAACTAAATAATACCATTCTTCAAACGGTGTTCAGGTAACAATGCAACCTTCTTGATAAGTAAAGTAAATTTCAGACGTCTTTACTAGATTTAAAGAGACTCGGATCCGAGGTAAAATACATGATCAGTTTGATCCTTAATTTGACAGAAAACCCTTTTTAAATATTTCAGTATAAAAGTTTTATGTAATGGGATCAATATATATATCATTTTGTTAATAAAGAGATGTCATCTTAGTACATATTGAAGTGAGTGCATAAATCAGTGAATATACCTTCCCTTGTGTCCTTTAATTATAGTTATTATCATTGCTCTAAGTGTTGTGTTGATTTTCAGTTTGTTACAACGTAGGCAGCCTGTATAATTGGCTAGCGTCAATTATCACGGGTTCCCTGGATTTATAACGTAGCCCGGAACGTTATAAACTTGCGCGACTCTGCTTTAAGTTAAAATAGTTGCGAGCATCGTGCCGCAAAAAGTTGCGCCACTCTGCTGTTTTTGTACAAAAGAATTGATCGTGTACAGAGTGTCACATATAGAATTGCGGCACTCTGCTTTCGTGTGAAATAATTGTTACGTAGTAAAAGAAAAATAGATAACTCTCTGCTGATCTATGCACTCAGTAAATGTATTTCATGTTACCCCAAAAAGGGTAAGTAAAAAAAAAAATTAGCGATTAATACCGTGTAATACCCTTAATAGATTATTGGTATTAATTTACAATTGTGAATTTATTTTGTATAAGATTAAGCAAAACTTGTGTATAATTTATTTAACATACGCAAAATAATACGAACTATCATTGTATTACCCCAATGCAAGTACCTACATGAATTTTAGTGCTTGTCAATCTTTTCAGTCTTTAACAGGTTTATATTGCGACAATTCAAGACCTGTAGTTTCCTGAATATGCCTGCATAGAATGTAAGTTGTATGTCTGTCGTCACGGTGAAACATATAAATTCTTGACTAAAGTAGACCAGGTTAATTACGTGTAAATAAATTCGTATGTTTAATTTTGTTACTAGAGAGAGAGAAGTAAAAATAAAAAAAAATAAATCAAATGAATTACAGAAATTAAAATTAGAACGTAAAACAATTAATAACTAAACTCAGCTTGTTACAGCCCGTAATACACCTTGTAACTTGTAAAGCGTGTATCATTGCATCGGACTCACCCCTTGTTGAATCTGGCTCCCCCAGTTGAAACCGATCGATAAAGATAGCCGTCAGCTATTGTTATAGAGAACAATACCCAAGTGTATTTCTCGCGTTCCCACGCATACAACAAGTATGCCATTGCTTACTAAGTAAACTAGTCTGACCTACATTCCAGCGAACAGCTGATCGTTGACTTTACAATGACGTCTGTGTGGAATTTTTGTCTTTCTCTTAGAAGAGAGGTTATTCTCTTGTGAACAATGCAAATGTCTTAACCATGAATTAAATTGTCTATGTAATTGTGTATAGTATAGTAGAGCAAGTATTTTCACCGTGACAACGATTAAATAATATAGTGACTTAAATTTCAAATAAATAAATGACTTTGTTAACCCTCCATTGTTAGATAAAGTGTTAAACCCCATGCCCCAAAACAGTAAACTTTTAAACTGAGCAAAAACTGAAAACAAAGTAAGTAAAGTGTCCTAAATAAATATGGTAATTCAATAGGAAATAATTCTAAGTAAGTTTCTTAAATCTACCCCAAAGTAAATAATAAATAAATAAAAGAAAAGGTAAGTTTCTTAGAAAGTGACCAAAAGGAAAATAATAATAAGTGAATAATAATTGCTTTAAATAATAAGGCTGAATAAATCTTAATTTAAACTAATTGTGTAAAGTGTAGCAGTAAATAAGGGAAAAGAAAATAATAATAAAAGTATAGTTGAATAGTGTAAACACCCGGTCGTGGCCTGTTCGAGGAAAATAAAGGGTGTTGAGAAATGTAGTAAGCAGCCACCCTCCCCCTATTGTTATGAAATGGTAGCATCGCTAGACAATGAAAACCTCCCTAGTGTATAATACAATGCGTCCAGTGTTTGTCCCCTCTCGCATAGTTTGTAACAGCTGATCATTTAAAGAGAGAATAAAAATTATCTTCGTGAAGTTCCGCTTCTCTCAGTAGCGTAAGAAATTAGGATTAGAAATAGTCTAAAGTGTAGTATGGGATCCGCTTTAGGTTATATTAGAGGTAATTAAGAATTATATATGTAACGTAACATAGTCACAACGGCGCCGACTGAAAAGGGTAATGATGGTGCAGAAAGCTAACTAATATAGTTAGAGTGTGCCAAGGTAATCATTAGAGAGTGCTGAAAGCTAACTGATGTAGTTAGAGTAAGCCGATGTCAGTCGGGCCACGATATTGTGAGTTACGGAAATTAGGGAAATTAGTATTAAGAATTAAAATCTAAGTTAGCGTTTTAAGAAACGAGACAAAGGGAATTTCACGAATGAGAAGAAGACAAGAAATAAGTGAATTTCAAGAGAGATAGAGAAAACAAACCTAGTACTAAATAAATTTCACACAGTAACGGCAAGCATACTCCCGGTACACCACTTTCGAATTTTCCCCATTAAGATTCCCCAAGTCGATTTTAAACGGCGGAGTATGTGACGATTTAAATATAAAAAAAAATTAATAATAAAAATATAAAAAAAATAAAACGAAAATAAGTAAGTACTTTAAATCGCACGATTAAACCAAATACCCCTGAACTAACTCGTAATAGTAATGAGAATTAAATTAAGAAAATCTAACTAAATAAGTAATTAAAAATCGTAATGTAAAAGTTAAGAATAATACAGTTAACCATTTGTAAATTTATCATGCGTTGACCTGCCTATTCCGGACACAACGTGCATACCGAACAGGCAGTAAATTAGAAATATCTGTAAATCATAATGTAAATAATTAATAATTTGAAGCCACAAGTAGTAGTTATAATAATCCCTGTAAACTAGATAAGTCTAGATAATCTATTTTGTATTACTATAAGAATGTATTTTAAATAAAGAGTTGGAACTATATTATGGCGGAGTACTCACTCCGCGTCGTTGCAATCTACCTGTTGTAACAATGTAAGAGTTACGATGCGGCGTTCAGACTGTAAACACCTCCAAGCGAGGGCTCTTCAGAAAATGTTTGTTTTTTAAATTTTAATTGAGTGTTAGCTTCCACTAAAAGCGTGGAGAGCTAGTTATATATATATATAAGATGGAGTGAGGAATTTGTTAAAGAAATGTGGTAATGTAAAAAAAAAAAAAGAACTCGTATATAAGGTGATGTCTCCAGTTAATTAAAAAACGAACTCTCGAATATTGTTCAAGTGATGTAATTCAGATAGTAATGTAAAAGAAGAAGATGCAAACTCCAGTACTACCCTGCCAGTAAATATGTGACGTGCACAACTGCAGATACGGACGACTGCCATCTAAACAACACTTACCAGAACTGCCTAGGATTAGCCCGTCGTCACGCAGCATAACATCCATCTCGTCATTAATACACCTAGAGTACTTTCTCCGGAAACACGACCCAGATGTCTACCCCGACTACCAGAGTATCGAGGATTTAGGCCCAAGACACGGACAGCAAAAGCGTATTTAAGAGGTGACTCGGTGGCTTGTCTGCCGAGAATTATGTACATTTAAAATATAAGTTTTTATACATGCCAGAGACCTTTTAAAAAGACAATAATCATCTCTAAGCATTTAGTTTTAAAAGAAATGTAACCAGTAATTTCTAAAATCATACGTTGTAACATTAATCTTGAGATATAAGCTTTAATCGCTTAACTAAATAATACCATTCTTCAAACGGTGTTCAGGTAACAATGCAACCTTCTTGATAAGTAAAGTAAATTTCAGACGTCTTTACTAGATTTAAAGAGACTCGGATCCGAGGTAAAATACATGATCAGTTTGATCCTTAATTTGACAGAAAACCCTTTTTAAATATTTCAGTATAAAAGTTTTATGTAATGGGATCAATATATATATCATTTTGTTAATAAAGAGATGTCATCTTAGTACACATTGAAGTGAGTGCATAAATCAGTGAATATACCTTCCCTTGTGTCCTTTAATTATAGTTATTATCATTGCTCTAAGTGTTGTGTTGATTTTCAGTTTGTTACAACGTAGGCAGCCTGTATAATTGGCTAGCGTCAATTATCACGGGTTCCCTGGATTTATAACGTAGCCCGGAACGTTATAATACAAACAGTAGCAGAAGACTTTATGAATGCAGTAAAGAAGGTGGCAGAATTAGACTTCTGACGTTAATTACACCTAAATATCAACATGCTTTTCAGTTATTATCGAAATCAAAAGAGTAAGAATTTGTTATAATCAAATAACAAAAGCAATTTATTGAACGAATTTAAGAATATTTTTAAAAATCTGTCATCTTCTGTTACATATTACAACGAGTAAGGCAACTACGAAAAGTAAACACCCATAAGAATTTGTACTACCAACTACTTCTGAAGGTAAACGGGTTCCCAGCATTGCAATGAAACCTACAGTTTTAGAAAATATATACGTTAATACAACATCCTTCTAACGCGTTAATACAATACGACAAAACCGTTTTTCAATACTTAATTATATTCAATGATACTACGAAAATTTTAATGGAATAATACATATATCTCCATTAAATGAAAGATAATAGAAGTTTTTCTATCCATAACAGAAATTAAAGTAGGCCTACCTGAATAGAAAATGGTAATTTTAAAGGAATGAATGCAAAGAAAGCTTGTGGATTTGATGTAATTACGGGTACATTTGTAAAATAGGAAACATTTAAATCTGTAATACTGAGACACTTTCATCGTGTGTGGAAGGCTGTACAAATATTTTAATTCCAAAAGCATGAAAAACTAAACGTTTTTAATAGAAAAATCCAGGAACTCTTGAATTAAAAAAAAATTTTAATCCTGGATAGAGTACAAAACATCAGTTACTGTAACGTTTTTATTTCTTAAAAGTTTAACTTAGTTACTGTGCATACTAGACTCGTGTTATCCAAAATCTTGTAAAAAGTATCAATAAAACTTGCGTCAACTACAAAAATTTAAATTTAAAAAACGGGTTGCCAAAAATGTGCAAGTAAATCTGCATTACACTATAAAAGTGAAGTAATTCTGATGTATTATTTAAAGAAGTACAAAAGGTAATTAGACCGGCGTGTTTACAGTAAAGTTCAAAGTAAATAGTTTGTTTACTATTGGTATAAGTTACTTCGCTTATTAATACAGTCCAAACAAACACCACCTCATTACGTTCCAATTCATATTCATATAATTAGCTTTAATTTTGTTATATAGAGTACATACAACGTTACTCGACTGGATTACGGACTTCACGACTGACGATGCAGTAATTTGAGATTTATCGTTGTACTTTCCTTGTGATTATTAGTATAAGTTAATAACTATCTTTTCCATTAAGGTGGGCTTACTAAGCTGTTTTCTATTTATGCTTACAAATTTCTAACTTAGAATAATTATCAGGAATCAATCTGTCTAAGAAAGATAAATCTTGTTTAAAAATAAAAAAATAGTCAAAAAGTAATTTCTGCTTTTTGTTTTCTTCTTAGAATTTAAATTTTCTTATTCAGTTTTTCTTAATATTTTGTAATACAAAAATTATCAGAAGAGTTCAGAGTCAATGGAGTAACGTGAATACTATTGTGAATATATTGTGAATGTTATTTATTTGTGATGTTTTATTTCGTGAATGTTATCTGAGATGAGAATATGATTGAAATAAGAACTTGTCTGCATGTTTTTCAATTTACTTCACCAAATACCATTAATCTTGGAATAAAAAATCGCACAATCTGTATTATATTTATTTGCGCAGGGAAACTATAATGATATGAAAATTTAAAACAATTCAAATGATACTGGTTGTTTCTTGTATCAGACAATACCTATACTTCAGACAGTTAACATGATTTTGGCCTGCGACTGTCACAGATTGACGGGAGTGCTCCGAGTATGACCCAGCCACGTGAATACAACATGCAGATGTCAACACAATCAGACAAACTGAACGCTGAATTAGTAGGACACAACAGTCCCCCTCACTGGCAGTAACAGGATATGCTATACAAACTCGTCACATGCTATGGCTGCTTCAATTATTTGACCTCAAAACACTACCACTTTTAAAGAGATCTTTATATTAAACTTTGATAAAGAGGAGACTAAGAATATAACGTGAACGATTTTTTAGTGATAAGTTATGTTGTTTTTCTTTTGTAGTTGTCTACGCGTTCGAGTGAATGGTAAAACTATTAATCATAAAATTGAAAAAATCTTTTTGTAGATTCTTTCATGTAAATTAGTTTTGCAGTGTTTTTTTTCTTCATAATATCAATATTTTTTCTGCATGATTTAACCAGATGTAATAACAATCAAAAAATATATAATCGTGTAATATAATAATAGTAACAATGTACAACAAGAATAGTAAATGTAGTAGTAAATATGTAAGTATAATTTAAAAATTATATATATATCCTACAATACTACTCGTGTACCCGTAGTATCTTAATGGTATAATATTTTGCCCGTGTTATTCCTTGTATATGTTAATTTGTAATAAATAGTTGTAAATAGTGTATCAGCTGATCGTGGAATATTTATGTTGTGTGTTTACGAATGTGATTTAAATATATAAGTAAAAGAATTGAATTATTCTGCCTTGGGTTCTGAATCAGAATTATAATTATTCCAGTTCAGTAGTTAGAACTACCAAAATCAATTCAAAAATAGCGGTCGAGTCATCCCAAAATTTTCAAGTCACCTTCAATATTAGGCTTTAACCTATTATTTGAGGTTAATCTTGGTTTTGCAGTTTGCGTACTTCCAATGACTCCCCGAATTCTTCTTATCCTTGTTAATTATAAAATAAATGCTGATAATATATTACGTTCCTGAAATAATAACGCATGGATATGATTTAATAACATAATGGTTTAATCTCTGTAATATAAATTCAAATTATTGGAAAATTCCATTCGATACATACGGTTGTCACAATCGATATTTATCTCAGGATTTAATAAATAAATAATTTTAATATATTTCGTGGGAATTCTTGTGGCTGCTACGAAAAGTTCCTTTACATGATAATTGATAAAAGAGAGTACCTTTACAAACAATATATTACTTATAATCTAAAAATTTACAAAAATTATATATTAAGTAACATACAAAGTTTGACGATATTCAATACGCTTCGTAAAAGCATGTAGGTTAGAGTGACGTTAACATCATGGCTATTATTGTCCGTCTTACAGAATAATGAAGTTTATTAATGTGTACAATAAAGGTTTTCCTTGTAATCACTGTTCGTTTAGATATTGAATTTGTTTTCACTTAAAAATGTTTACTAGTGATTAGTGTTAGTGTAAATTGTTATATTGTCTAGAGGTTGTTCCTTGTTGGATAAAAATATTGTCAAATTATACTTTACACATCTAGACGATATTGCTGAAGGTTTTCTGCTTTTTCTGAATAATTTCTTGATTGTGTGTATTACTGGTTCATGAAAATTGTAGTGGAGGGATTAATTATCTTCGATGGTGGTCATTCAGATCTTCTTTCACAAACGGGTTAACAAATTTTATATTTTTATTTTAATTACACCTCGACACGCACTATTAAACTTTTTTCCATCACAATTAACAATTAAGTGTTATTTCTTCTTTTTTAGTCACCGAACTCATACAAACTTCTTAAATTTTGATTGGCCATTTATGTACAGGTTAAGTGTTATAGGATCAACACCCATTAATTACTTTACATTTTTCTAAATTACCTTTAATAGATAATTTTATTATTATACTCTAATGATACATGCAATGTTTACATGATGATTAATTATATAATTATAAACAATTTGATACTAAACATGCCCCAGTTTATAACTGTAAAACCTTATTAATTTGAATTTCTATGATATGTGGTGGAACAATTTGTTATGGTTGATTGTAATTTCTACTTTGACTGCCTGAGATAAATATATTTACATAAATTAACTGTTGACATAAAATCTTATAACATACAACAAAACTCTTAATAATAATAATTGTTTTTAACAACTTTAATTATTTCATACTTTTAAACTATTGTCTGTATGATAATAATAACACTTTTTATAAATAATAAATAACACTGTTTAACGGTAGTCTGTGTCACTATTTATATTATATCACTCATCACTGTAAAGGTTTGTGTCCCTTTTTCTATGCTTAAAAATATGCCTATACAATTTTGTTAATACAATTTTAATTTATGATTAGGTACTCTTTAATGGGTTTGGTTGTTATTCAGGGTAAGTTGATTATTTAGGCTTACTAGGTTTATTTATTTAATTTTTTTCTGTTTACTGCCCTATTCTACTGGGTTATTTCTGGGTTTCTTGATAATATTAAATAAGTCAAACCAACTAGGTTTCCTTTAATTTGCTAGCAATTATTACTTCTTGGTTCCTCTCTGGATCGGATTTCACTATTATTTACTATTCTTTTGTAACATTTTGTTTCGTTACAATCCTAATATTTGCAGAAGAAATCTACATACACACACACACACACACACAGAGTTTTAAAAGTAATCTAAACTTAATAATAAAAATTTGCATCATTTTCTGTATGTACCTAGCAGATAATTTGTTAAATCTGTTTGTTCTGACGTAATGTTCGTATGCCTTTACAAATTACGAATAATAAAATATATTTCTAAAAACTAAGGACTATATTTGGAACAACCGCAATGTACTGACCGAATAAGCTTCCTCTGTCACTTAATCAGGATCTAACTTTAATGTGTGAAAATATCCACTAACTAAAAGTAATCCTACTACCGTTTGAATTTTACTAATCTTACTTTAGAAGTGGAACATTCATACAACCCGATTAAAAATATCAGTATTAAACTTACCTCAAATGCAATTGTTCATCAATTTTTAACACAAGATATAAAGGTGTCGAGGTAAAAGAAATTTTCTTTCGCTAACATAAAAACGAATGTATGTTCTGCTTTAGGCCTGGATAATGAAAAATAAACGCCGTATCAATATAATCCTGAAGAATTGTTAAGACTTATAAAACAAACACTACATAAATCTAAGAGGAAGGGAATCGTTTTCTGAAACGCCTGTAATAGTAATAATGCAAATTAGCAAGAAACTTTGGCTTAATAAAATGAGTAAAATTTGTACAATGTAAACTACAAAAACTGAAACTCCTACGGGATTAGTTAGATTCCGCTACAAGGTTTAAAGGGTAAAATCAACAGAGAGAAATTATAAATCTCTTGACACACTGAAGCACCAGCATTAATCTAATTTTATAAAGTGTTTTACAAAGTATTTAGGTATTTTCTTTGTATGCGTTTCCACTTATTTTAATTAGACATAAACTCGGAGAGTTATTTTTTTCATTGTCTTGGCGTTTTTTACTCAGTACGTATGAGCTTGTTGACGAAATTAATTTAAGCGTTACGTATTGAAATTGGAGATTACAGTCATAGTTGAAAACATCAATTAATGTGTCAATACGTAGCTAGAGTAATAACTAAATACTCTTGATTAATGGGCTCTGCGGTTCTTTGAATGAAAGCGTATTCAAAACAATTCTTAAACGGACAGTGAAGTTCCCTGCACTTTTTATATGTAAGTAAGGTTATTATTATTATTATTATTATTAATATATTTTTTTAAGGAACGTTGAGTACAACTGTTGAAGTTCTTTTAACGTACGTCATCCATAAAAGATTAATATAGCAAAATGTCTTCATTGTATAGAGGAGTGGTTTAAGTTATAATACTTCTTTCTATTGAAACAGGAATGTAAATGGTAAAAGAGGGATCCATTAATTAAATTTCGTAGTTCACCAAAGACTCTTATGTAATTTACACCGTTATTCTGTTCATATAAAGTCTTTCAAAATTAACCTTCCAGTTGAAATAGTGAATAAATTACAGGATGCGGTCATTCTAATTGTATTAATATGTTTGTATAGTTTCCGTGATAGGCAGACATTAAGCCTAATTAATTGGTTGCATGTCAACATCTTTAGTTTATTTGTACAGAAAGCTATTTATAAAAAAATTGCCACTTTGCAGAGAAAGACTAACAAAGTAAGACCACTTTTTAAAATGATTTCTTTAATTTTGGAATAACAATTTTTTTCATCTTTTTACGATAAGGGGTCTCATACAGAACTCAAGATTTGAATTGTATGTCATTGTCGCTCTGTAAGGTTGGTGGCACTGCAACATTTGCTTTTGTTATCTGTTTTAAGTACGAGTAGTTGTCATGGAACGTTACACGAAGAACAACGTATTGTTATGATGAAAATTCATTATAAGTACGGAGAATATTACGGTGAGCAGTTTGTAAACTGCGTCGAATATCCGGTTAGTTGTTCAGTCTGATTAAGAAATCCAAAGAAACAGAATAGATTATGGGCTTTAGACTCTCGGGGCGTCCATATATCAGACGGTCTCTTGAAAACACTGCCGTCGTGAGAGAAAACGTAGCTGTGGGGCCGGTGGATTTGCCGATGAATGCACATTCCAGAAATCATCGCAGAAAACATCTGCATCTGAATTCCTACAAGATTCAATTCATTCAAAAACACGAATTCGTTCCTATAGGCCACTTGAAGCGACGAGCATTTGTTAATTTGATGTTGCAAAACCGAGAAGTCAACAATCGTCTTTCAAGATGACACGCTTTTAACTTAACGGTTTCGACAACAACAAAACTGTCAGATTTAAGGTACGGAGAACCCTCGTGTGATTAATAAGTAGCCATTGCATCCACAGTGCGGATTTTGGGCTGGCGGTATGCTTGGCCCATACTTTTTCAAATAAATATGCTGACGGAACGCAGTAATAGTGAATGCTGGACGTTACCGCAACAGGATAACGGTTTTTCTGTGACGTCAATGGGATGCTATGGATCGGGAAGACAAGTGGACGAGACAGTAACAGCGCACGTGAATCAATTAATTTGTTGAATGAAAAATTTCGTGCCCATCTCACCGCACTCAGCGGCGCGGACACCAGAACTGGCCACCAACGTTTTGCCATTTGACACCATGGAACTTCTTCGTTTGGGAGCGTGTGAAATTTTGTGTTGACGTCAAAAAATCACAAACAGCTCAAGGTTATTCGACGGGTTATTGGCAAAGTTGAGCCGCAATTATGTGGAAGGCAACTGAGCCGTATTTACTTGTATTACTGTAGTGCTCGTGTAATGTGAACGTGTTTCTTTAGAAAAATATACGTTGAGACTTAGATGCACACATTAGTTAAGCAATTAGTGTCCAACAGGAATATATAACGTAACGTAGTATTTACATATGTCTCGTATATGCTTTTACAGTCTCCAATCCCGTAAATGGTGACATAAACGAAATCATGCTAATGATGAGCGCATTGTCGTCACTAAAGCTTGTAGTGATTGTGAAACTCAAGTAAACACACATTTCATAATCCAAAAATAGTACATTTTTAAATAGTAACTAAATCATAGCTTATGTGTTTGAATTTTGTTGGTTACGCGCGCGTGTGTGTAAATGGGTGGGTGATTATAGTTTCGTCAGTAAACGAAGGCGTTAGTGATATAAAACTACACTAAATTCATTTTTCAGTAAAATTTAAACATTAAAAAAATTTAATTCAGTTTGTGTTTCTATGTTGTTTTTTGGTAATATCCTATTAGGTAACCCTAATATTGAGACGGGGTTCATTTAAAGACTTTTTAGTAAATCTATTCTTTAATTAACTTATTTTTAAAACGCTAAAAGATTAAAGTAACATATTTTTAAATGTTTCAAACTTAGGGCTTTAATTACAAACTAGGTTTTTATTTATGTGTGTCTTACGAATGCTCTTAATTCATACATACATATCTGTACTTAAAATTATCTTATCTCTCTTTTCTATTCTATTTTTTGATTGCTTTTTGTGCCGCCATAGCTTTTTCCACAAAATTTGTAAAATTATGTTCAAAATTGAGGTAAAAGAATGATGTTTAGATAAAGGTTACAACATGAAAGTAATGTTTTTATACAAACGTATAGAATAAAACGTACTGCATTACACTATCTCCAATAAGCGGTTTCGAACGATTTAACTCATCTTCACTTTAGAAAAAAAGATGCACTAGATAGCTTGAAAGAGTTTATTGGAAGTCACTAGAAGTAGTGGAGTACCACAAGAGGTACTCTACAGTATACTGTTGAATTTTGAGTCAACTAATAGACGTTTTTATTAATTTAATGAATTTAACTAGCAACAGTTAAATAGCATAACCTTTTGCAAATCAGAGACAGTTGTTGCAGTACCCATGCCTAACGAGTCAGATGATGCAAAAATTGTTTTAAAAGGAAAGCATAAAATTATCATAACTTAAAAATATAATATAACTGCCTATGCAAGGTAATAGCTATTAAACTTTATGACAATGTCATGTTTTATGTACGAGAAACGATTTTAAAAAGAATTTTAAATATTTTGTATGTTTTATGTCATTTCAATGTCTAGTGTAAGAAAACAACTAAAAGCTAACACAAAAAATTGTTGAAAGCTGAACGCAAAGTAAAATTGAAATGGCCAAAGCCAGTTCCTCAGTATTACCCTGTAAACCAGACAGAAATATTTGTGAAGTGATACTAGTAGAGTGCTTAATGAACTAGAAGACAGCTGTCAGAAACCACTAAAACGACATTTTCAAACGCACGTGCATTTTACTTTCTAGAGTACATTTGTTATCACCTGGCTCTACACACACACACACAGAGAAGAAATCTCAAAATTTGAAAAACGCTTCTGGTGTAGGTCTGTTAATGGCTAAAATAATAAGACGTTTGACAGTATGTGCAGGTAGATCGACTCCATCAACCTTATCTGTAAAAACTAATCAGGCTTGACTTGTAGATTTAGTTAAAAAGATTTTAGCGTATATTTCTAGTGTCAGTTTCCAGATTTTATCTGAGACGCCGTTACCAAACTAGTACTTCGTCGTTTCTATTTTTCAGCATATTTATAATTCTTTCAATACATTCCTTTATTATCGAAGGGTGAAAATGTAGTTAACTGAGTGTTATTAAGGAACAAATTTTATAACTAGTTTTCATGGCAACCATGTTTTCCTATCGAGTTCTAGTTAAAACTAAGTTTTTACGAATCGAATTAATTTATTATTGAACTTAATCGAACTTATAGAAATTTATCGCTTCTTGTTTCTAACATCATTAAAACTTTAGATAATGATATTCTGTAAATGACAAATATCCAATATTGTAGCAATTGTCAGGTCTGTGACCTCGTACTGTAACTTTTAAAATTAGAGAGAGAAATAAATGAATGAAATCGAAATACAAAATTGAATTCTACGGAGACCAAGTTTTGAAATAGTAAACTAAATAAACTCAGATTCACATTAAAAAGTCAACTTGTTAACCTGACTTTAAATTCGTTTTGTATTTCCTATGGGATAGGTTGGTCCCAACTTATTTAAGTTGACTTAAATAATAACTGTGCGCAAGTTGTAAATTGGAATAATTTGATGATAACTAAATAAAACTCTCATAATTAACTTGATTAGTAATTTTATATACTCAAACCGTGTAATACACATTTACTAATTAACAATTTAACTGTTGTAACTAATATTCTTCGCTTTTGGATTGTTAAATAAAACTAAATTAGCTAAAATATTTAATCATTTACAATATGAATTAGACGTTTCAGTATTTAGCTTAATAAAGCCCTTAGATCTATTTGTTAAATTTAGCAATCCGATTTTGATGCAAAATTATCCGAATAAATAAGTTTTAATGTATTTGTTCCATAAAACAGATTAACACATTCACTTTATACTAAAATTTTATGGCTGAGAAATAAGTTAAAATCCTGCAAATCA
This sequence comes from Magicicada septendecula, assembly GCA_034769895.1. Taxonomy (NCBI): domain Eukaryota; kingdom Metazoa; phylum Arthropoda; class Insecta; order Hemiptera; family Cicadidae; genus Magicicada; species Magicicada septendecula. The sequence goes on from CM068367.1 coordinate 957,092,106, forward strand.
TCACAACACCATTAGCTTACTTTCCAATTCCTTATATTTGAAGGTCTCAGGTTTTTGTTGACCTACTTCCTAATATAATTTACATTTACGTTAAACCTGTAAATACTACATATGGCAGAAATAAACGTGTTTCTTAGAGATTTCAGATTACTGACGCCATGCGTATGTTTTGGTCTTTTAAAAAACTGGTGTGACGTTTCGTTATCACCGCCGCTATCGTCTTCAGTGCTCGAAATAATGCATTCCCAATGCTGTCCGTCGTGCTGTTCCTCATGCTGGTCCCGTGTATGTAGAGGTGTTGCTGCAAGGCGGGATGGCACTGGTTGCACACTTTAAAGTCTTCTGATAGATCAGTTTGTGACTGCTGGGATATGGGAAGCCTACTGTGGTTTGTTCCGGCTATTCTGTAGACTTGTACGTAAGCGTAGATTTCGATAACGGTTAAAGACAGAGACTGCCGTCTGGTCTGTATAAGGCGATTAGACGTCTCTCAATATCCACTGTCACCCCCGTAAGATTGTCAGTGTTCTGACAAATCGTTTCTCCTATAGCGTAGAGTGCTGGACTAGTTAACTCACTGCGAACTGTTGTAGTCTTGGAAAATTCCTCCAACCGTTCACCACTGACAACCTACTTATCAACAACATCGACCATAAAGAACTTACGCACTTTCGTTAGAGCGGAGATGTCTAGCATTGTCCATTACATCAAGGCCTAATCTGTGACCCATTACTTTTTGTTGATTGCAAGTTACGTCGTCTGATTTTTTCGTGCTGAGTGTTAACTGGACACCATTTCATGAAGAACTGCCCCGACGGTTTCCCTTTCTTTCAATAAACCCGATCGTCTGTTGCGAAGATCGGATATCTGTCGGATATCTGAGCCACTCATCTTCCGCAGTTCGTCAAAGGTGCCATGGTCAAGATGATCAAGACGTAAAATGGCGTTTATCGTTGCCACCTAATCTGCTAACGTCAAACAATTATTACTAGAAGTGAACTTCGGTTGACAGATTTCGTATTTCGCGGATAATCACGTATTCATAGGCATCCTTAGGCATAACACTCGGCTAAACTCAGTATGGCATCGTATATTCGGCGGAAATAAGGCTAATGAATTTATCTTGTGAAAATAGGTACACTACACTGTTCGTAAAAGCGTCTCCGACGCAGCCCATTTACTAGTCGTTTAGGAAGTCGCTTGTTGAAATGTGCCACGCCCTGTACCTGACTTCTCTCCTCTGTTCGGTAGGGTGTCCTTGTGTCGTCTTACAGAACCGCGGGTGTGTTTACGGTTCTGATCGAATCGGGACTCAGCACTTCAGAATATTCCAGTGCTTAAATTTGAATACATCCTCGATAGGTTTTCGTTTCTTGTCTGCACTTTATCATTTCTTACTTTTCTTAGCATTTTTCTGACTTTAAATAACCTCAAAGAAAGCAATTTTTGTAGAAAGCCCTACCTACCGCCCTATCTATTTCCAGGGCAGGTAGAAATCTAGTGGCTAACTACTATGCGGGTGCGGACACTACGCTTGCCCTATATTCAGGGTTGACGATCCGGATTGGGAAGCTGTTGCCGAGACGACACGTTAGGACTATCTTCAAGCCGATCAGTAAAATCCAGCAGTGCCTGAGACCGGCTGAAGATACCTGGGATCCGCTGTCGTCCCGCGAGGTGTACTGCCTGCGTTCCTCGTCTGGTCAGGTAAGCACTGGCACGACAAAGCGTAGTGTTCGCACCCGCTTCGGTGAACACAGTCTTTACTGTTGTTTGGGCCAACCGGAGAAGTCAGCAGTCGCCTAGCCTCAGCCTTTATATTAGAATAAAGCTGTGTTGTGTAGGCCTATGGCTCGCTAGGCGCAGTCCTGCTTGTGATTGGCTATCGTGATTCACTGTAGGTTATACAGAAACCTCGTTTCCCCTTGAAATTATGCTTTTAACTCAGCTAGGGTTACGTTTGACCTGCCATCCGCATCGTACTATTTTACTTCTGAAGAAGGCCTCCGGTGGCCGAAACGTATAAGTGAGAAAAAATGATAACACAATTAAGCAGTCGACCATGGGCCAAAAGCCCGGAAGTTATAAGAACGTTTAATATTGACTCCGGCCGTAATAGCCTCTGTAATAATTTAACTACCACATATTACGTGTAGACGCCTTCACCGTTTTATCTTATTCCATATTATTCAGTTCAAACCACACACTTCTTAACTACATCATCTCTAGTCTTCGAAAGAGCCGGTTTTGTTATCTTGGGTCGGTGTCTCTTAACTTTTATTCTAGCAACAATTCCAAAAATTGTTTCGATAACCAAATATTTTATTAACCATTTATATTGTTACTTTACATTCCAAGTTTGTTGGTCCGCCTTAAGTTGCATAATCAGACAGTTACCTTTTAGTAAATAAGCCTAAAATGCTTGAAGTTATTTACTTGTTTTTGGCTTTCTAATGGTGTAATTTCATAATTGGTTTTGTAGTATAGTCATTCCATAAATCAGATTGTGCTCTCTTGTCGCTATAGTACCACCTAACTTCAACTAACCTGGTATTTGACCGCAAGGCCCCCCTTAGAGGTGAGCTATCCAAGTCCTGAACTCAGTATACGCCGCTGGTTTCAACATATACTAGTATTATCGTAATGTTGTAATATGCTGGAAACGAGGCTTCAATTGGATTGGAATTCATTCGTAATGTAAAAAGTATTCTTTCCTATGGTTAAGACTAAAAATAAATCTGGCTTCGCAGATAGTTACAACTCTTGACATTACCTTTCTTTTTTAACTATGAATCGTTTCTTATGCTTCGAATGTGACAGATGCACATGTGAAGCTTGGATAGAATTGGGGAAGTGACCGGAGTAGGAGAAATCACGATTTTCGAACGATTTTGCCTGCAATGTTGTTGTCATTAGCTACCAAAACGTAATCTACAGTGGATAAGCAGCTTAAAATAAAATAGGTTAGTCATTGTAGGCTTATACGCCTATTGAAAGGACTGTTCTGTACATACAAAGTCATTGAAGTAATACATCATTTTATATTATAAGAATTATATAAGAAATCTTGTTTATATCTCTACCTGCACCAATACGGGATAGGCCTCATAAACTTACCTATACGAGATCTCTTTCATATGTGTGCACGTACACACACAGCACGCGCGCGCGCGCAAGCTATCATTGTTTCACTGTTTTATCCTCACGTAAAAGAAATTCAGTGCTGTTTAAATGTCTGAAGGTCTACATATTATCTCAATAATGACTTTTGTGCTTACACTAGGTTTATATTTTATACATTATTTTAGTTAATTAATTTGTCAAGTTATTTACCACTATTTGTATTCCTGTGTCCGAGTGTAAAGTATATCTACAGACAAATATAGGCCTATTTACAGTTCTCTCTGAATGTTCCTAATAAAATAGTCTTGAAGTAATTTGTCTGGAGGGAAAAAAATGTAGACTTACGTCGAGTGCTAGTTGTGTGTGTGTGTGTGTGTGTGTGTTAATGTTAGCGTGTCGCTTTGTACTAGCACAAGTTCGTCCACATATAAAATGTTTGAACATCTTATTGGTAAGTGACCGTAGGTAGAAGACATACACAAAAGCAGATTGAACCCTCAATGCACATCAGCATAGACCAATGCACAATCACTTGCAACTCTTAGTCCTTTAAATGTTTTAAACGAGAATAAAGTTATTAAATTTAATTATTAAAGCATAAGTTTATATCGCGACAATCATCTACGAATAAACAAGTAGCTCAGATTCACCGAAGCAAAGCGTTTAATTTTGCACCCTTTGTTTCAGCTAAACAATTACTATGCCGTATATAAGGTTAATTAAGTTAAGCCAGTACTAATCCAAAGGGATTATTCTGAGCTGACTCGGGGACAAGCAGTTATTCATTTATGTGCTGTGCTATGTCTCAGTGTTGAATATCATGACACTTATTTCAACTGTGTTAAGCAGATAACCGGCTTTTACTAACAAGTCCTAACAACCATGTTTAATTTTAATTGTCCAAAAAGAAAGTGATTTGATATTACGTCACTGATTTGCATTTGTTAGAGCAAGGACTGTTTAATTCTGTGTAACACTGACTTACTATTTGGAAAAGATATTTTTTTAAAGACAAAACTGTTTCATTAAAAGCAACTTTAAAAAAAAACTAAAAATTATGATGGGAGATCAAAAATTTTTTTAGTAAAGCTATTTGTATGCCTAATACATTAGTTACTCTTACTTTAAATGCAGACGTATGTTTAAACATCTAATTGATTTATTAACTCCCAACACCCTTATACATTTTTTTACTAAAAATGTTTAAAATAAAATTGTGTAATACCAATTTAATATTACTTTTTAATGATTCCAAGCAACGGTATAATATCAACGACTATTCACATTACTCTTAACTACGGCGGGAAACCAACCAAGCTATATTTACTGACCTCAATTTTTTTACGTTATACTTCTTTAATATGCCACAGTAACCTTCCGTTTCCTCGTACTGGCGAGACAAGATTTCGTGTGTTCTAATGAAAAAAAATATACTTTTTGCAATTTTAACAAATACTTTAGTTAATTACACAACTTATACAAAAAATATTTAAAGTATCGCATCATTGAAGTAAATATTGCAATGTTAGTATTTCAAGTAACTAGAACTATACTTAACTACAAAAGCTCGGAATGACAAGTCGTATTCAATTATTAATATTTGATTATTATTAAAATATACTGTATCCTAGTATAAATAATCCTAAAATTGCATCATTTGTACAATAAAAAGTAGGATATACTTTTTATTATTATAATCAGCAGTTTTAAACTTCTTGATTCTATGGTCTCCAACTGTGCCTGTGTTCCTCCTTATTAGTATTTTAAACGTATAATCACTATGCACACAATGCATAACTGACCTTAAATTTTATTCACGTTAGAAGTTCTTTAAATTGTTCATAGAGTGAATAGAAGTAATAATAAATTACATAACCTCATTATATCATTGATTATCATAAGTATAAGATAGAAAAAGCTATAAAAAATTTTAGTTATAAATAATTGGATCGACAAAGTGAATAATGAGGTTGTTCTAAACAGAATAAAGGAAAAAGAACAATGTTATATATAATCCTAAAGAGGAAGGAAAACTGAGTAGAAATTGTCATAAGAGGGAAGTAGATATCAGCGACTGTTCTTGAGGGAACAGTGGAAGTGAAAATGAGAAAAGGAAGGAAAGAGAACTATAGAACATGGGTGGGACAGAAGTAATTGGAGACAACAATAGTGTGTGAAACCCGCCGATTGGCTTAACACTATATGATGTTGATACTCGTAACTTTCTGACATTCCAGTTCCCGCTTAAACGGTTTTTGTGTCACAATAATTTAACTACAAGTGTTTGATTTGCATGCACGTTGCATGCAAGTACGTAATTAGGCCTACTTTAGCGAGACGATGTCTGACTAGCATAAGGCAAGTACAATCGACTTGCCTTAGGCGTTACGTTAATTGCTTCGGCACACAATATTTGCTACATATTACACAGCCATTCATAAGATACGTGGAAGTGCCCATTAGATAGTGTTTCAGTGAGTTACATTTTGTGAGATAGAGTTATTTGTAGTAATATTTGTTTGTCAGTGAAAATTAACGTTAATGTCAATGTAATTATTGATTAAGCGTCCATATTTGCCTTAAAGACATTTTCAGCTTGTCTCATTAAAAATAAACAAAATATATTATTATAAAATATTGTTAGATTTTTATGGCAGATTTTATGTGAGTCAGTGACATATGTAAACGTGAGCTTTAAAATTATAATATTTAATCTTAAAAAAATCAATCTTAAGTGACGAATGTTAAAAAAATTTGTGGGACGATTTGGAGAACGTTGGGAAACAAATGTAGAAAAGAAACCCAAATAAAATGTTATAAAACAATGGGAATACCTACACTGCTATATGGTTCTGAAACTTGGGTCATAAAAAAAAAAGATGAACAGAAGATACAAACAGCAGAAATGAAATTTCTGAGATCAGTTATAAGGTGTAATAGACGAGATCGTATAAGAAATGAGGAGATAAGAAATGATATGGATATATTTTCAGTTAATGTAGGGATTAAAGAATATCAAAGATAATGGATTCAACACATAGATAGAGTGGAAGAAAGTAGACTACAGAAGATAGAGAAAGATTACAACCCTAGAGGCAGAAGAAATGTTGGTAAACTTAAGAAAAGGTGGACTGTGGAATAGCACCAGGTTGCTAAAGCCTAAAACCGTTAAGAAGATGATGATGTTGATGATGAAAAAAACATCGTATAACTGTGTGTAGTATTAATCATCATCTAAAGATATCCTCCACCGATTTATCTTCTCCGAATTATTCAATTCTCTGTAACACACTACGTAACTGTGTCATCTCTTTTCTTCCAAAGAGCTGGTTTCGTTATCTGCTCATGCTCTTCCTCTCTATTCAACCAACTATTCCAACCGTCTTTTCGGTAACCAATTACTGTATTGATTCGTACGCACACATGTATGTCCACAGACATGTGTGAGCGCGAGCGCGTGTTAGGGTATTTTAAGGCAAGTATATAAACTTGACAATTCGTGTTGTTGTAGTGTATTCTTCTGCTGTTACTTTTATTTTTATCGGCCATCTAAGGACCACATGCCAATTTCAATTCTTTACTCTTTGTTCTTTTATTTTTTCCAATATTCTTTCATCTTCGCACTGTGTCTCTTCTTCCTGTTTCAGTCCATTTTGAACCTGCGTTTTTCTCTCTCGTACCCTGGACTCCCTCCATTTTTAACACTTTTACACGAAAAACTTTTCTTTCAATTGCTTCTTCTGCGTGTATATTATTTTTTTCTAAATCCTTTTGGAGTTCTTTAGTCCAACTTGATGTTGACTTCTTCCCCCACAGATATCTGAAGATTTGCTTTGTCAGCCTATTGTCGTCCATTCTATATAAATGTCCAAAAAATAATAGTCTTCTTTTTCTCATTGTTTCTGTTATATTTTCTATACTTTGATATATTTCATCATTACTTCTTAATTTCCAACCTTCTGAAGTTTTCCGTGGGCCTTATATTTTCCTAATAATTCGTCTTTCCAATATTTCCAGTTTGTCTAAAGTATAATAATTCAATGCTAGAAATTCACTTGCATATAGGCATTCTGGCTTCACTACTGTACTGTAATGCCTTACAGTGATTCTTACTTTATTCTTATTTATTTTACGATGAAGGACGACAGAAGCCATTGACACATTTTTAAATACGCTATACTCAGAGTATTGATCGGTTAAAGTAAAGAAATGTACCTTCTTGGCCATAAAATACAAAATGTGTATGTTACTACCAATGTTTTATCAACAACAGTTACTCAACTCTGTTAATTTCGGAAAATTAGATTAGTAGTTCGATACTTAACAGCTTTCTGACAACTGTTCTGTACTTTGGTTTGGTTGTAGTGCCCTATATAAACGGTCAAGTGCCATGAATGCATTTGTTACTATAATTAACAAACCCTTATGGTATTTACATTGCCGAGTACATTCGTTGTTGAGCTCAAGTATCATAGACTAATTTTACTCCGTTAATATTGTGTATGCATGCAACTCGACGTCACTAAAATTTGAAATAAAACACTATATCCTGTTCCATTTGCATAATACGGAAACAACACACGGTCACACCATGAATATGTTTGTGTGTTATACGTGATGTTTATATTTAAGTTTATGCTCGCGCGCGCGCGCACCCTCACCCACACATTAACTTTTTTACATTAATAATGTTGATAAACCGCAAGAAGAGTAAAAAGGAATTACATTATTGTATTATTATATTGTACATTATTATATACTATATTATCATTACATATGTATGTAATGTATTCAATGAAATACATGTGTGTGTGTGTGTGTGTGTGTGTGTGTGTGTGTGTGTGTGTGTGTGTGTGTGTGTGTGTGTGTGTGTGTGTGTGTGTGTGTGTGTGTGTGTGTGTGTGTGTGTGTGTGTGTGTGTGTGTGTGTGTGTGTGTGTGTGTGTGTGTGTGTGTGTGTGTGTGTGTGTGTGTGTGTGTGTGTGTGTGTGTGGGAGGGTGAGTGTGTCTGCATGTGCACAAGAGGGTTTAGAATAAAATAAATAACTTAAAAACTTATTAACTTAATCAACAAAAAATTTCGATTTTAGAGTGGTTAAAATTGTAAGGTTTAGTCGGCGATATTGGCGTATAAATTTATAAAATAAATAAACAAATGAACATATAACAGAAAACATACACAGACAAACTAAGAAGGAGGTGTACAACGAATTCAAAGTGAAAAGGACTGATATTCTTTCTTTTTCTGCACTTCGTTTATCAGGCATTCAGAACTGTTTTGATAACCAGCTACATTAATATTTAAACTGAAATTAAATAGGTACAGGCCTGTTAAAGGACAGAACGAATATGAAAGAAATCAGTTTAATTATGAATACTTAAGACATTATGCCATTTTGATTTGAACTAGGCTATACGAAAAATCTATTACATTAAACTAAATTATGATTTTCAGAAGATTCAGTTTCGGAAACTTGTTATTACCTGTTAATACATTTTACTTCTTAGGCCTTGCTTCTCAATATTACAAACCATATCAGGCGTTTTAAATTATATTGTAACGTAATGACTCAATACATATTTTGTGCCGACAAACTGGATGATTTTAAAACATCGTTCTGTGAAATCAAGTAGCTGTTAACTCAGTAAAGTTCAAAACATAATCTGATGGTGGGTGGGTGGGTGTTTTAATTCTCATAAGTTAAACACAATCAAGAAGATGGTAAAACTATATGATATTTATTTTTACCAAGTTCAAGCGTAAATAAAATGCAAATTTTGTAGTACTTATTTAAAATTGAACGGTTTATCTAAGCTAATTTACATAAACTCAGCTAATGCGTATACATAATGAAGAACAATTAATTTACGTTTTAAAAGGAAATGACTGACTGAGTGAAAATGGACATGGAAATGGCTGGATGAAATAAGACTTGAAGGAGACAAGAAACTCAGTATATAAACAATTTATGTAATACGAAAATAAGACATTTTGGTAAGAATTTAGTAATTTTTCAAAGTTTGCGTGACGTAAACATTTACATAATGCCTACTGTAAGCACTCATACTGTGTGCATCAGGTGTAGTGGATAACAAACCTATTAACCACCGATTAGTGGATAACAAAGTATTGGTCAGAGAGCCAAACTGATTGTTGGCTACAATGGTTTACAATGATTAAACTAATTGTTACTTTGGTGAATTGATGCTGGTCCCAAGAATAGAGAAAGTAATTTTCTGTACGATATGCACGTATGAATTTAAGGATACAAAATATATCTACGAACAACAATTTTATGTTCAAAAGGAATTTAACCCACAAATTGTAACTTAAATTGATTGACAGCAAATGTCAATAAAAGTAAGACAATCGCAATTAATCATTTAATATTTCTTTTATATAATTCTCACGTTGTCCAGTGTTTTAATTAAATCATTAACAATAACATATAAGCTCAGTGTAAGCAGTAGAAGAAGGTGGACTAGAGGAACTTTTCTTCTTGCTTAAAATAAAATTAAAAGTGCCATTTCCAGCGTAATTGAAACGTGTGTCTGAAGTGGGACAAAACGTAGTCGAGCAGTATCACTTGGCGAAATGGCAGAGCTGGACAGATATAGCAGTGTGGCAAACGTTACGAGTGTCATTACCAACAGCAGATTAAGCGAGGTATCCTTAATTAAACCAATCCTTTTATACTCCGATTTCAATCAATACAGACTCTACCTCAAGTAATAAACTAGGCCTAACGGTTCTAGCAAAATTAGTTTTAAAGCGTCAGTAATGTAGAACGGCTTCTCGCAGAATTAAAAAATACAACTTTTTAACCGCTTAACTTGTTTTAAACTTACGATTTTTAGAAATAAGTGTTTCATCAACAATATAATATTGTTTAACAGCTTAAAATAAATTTTCTAAGATGTATTTTGCTTATGTGCACATTGACATACAGAAACATGCGCGCGCGCGCGCGCGCGCGTGTGTGTGTAATTGTTTCAAACATTTTAAGTCCATTTTATTTCACTTAAAAACTCTTCCTCAAAGAATATTTTTAATAAATAAATTATAACAAATTCTGTATGTATGCGTGCGTGCGCGCGCGCGCGCGTTTGTGTGTGTGTGCTTATAAGTCTATATCATTTCTTCATAAGTAACTCCATGAGGCTCTTGCAGTTTCTTATATAATATTATATATTATAAAATTAAAATTAATTCTGCAAGTGGATGTATTCTATTTTTTAACGTTTCAATTCATTTTAATTTAATTAATTTAAATAAGTTTGAAATCGAATCAGTTCGATTATTTGTTAATTCGTTTAGAAAATTCTCTGAATATGCTGATACAGTCAGTGAATCGTGTCAGTTAAAACGATAAAAAATAAGACACAATTATTTCCAGAAGTAATTATTATTTTATAATATACAATATTTTATATACATTACAACAATGCAAATTGCACTTAAATATTTATTTAAATTTGTGGAGCCCCACGATTTTTGGAGCGCCAATTACAAAAATACAAATACATCGATTCAATTTATTATACAATAAATATGTATATTTGCTTTTATATTAGACAAATAATATGTATTGTTTTTATTTATCGACATATTTATTTACTTTATGTGCGATTAATAATGAGTATTCGATTTTTCAATTGTACCCGTATTTGGAGGTCTTCCGTAATATTCCCCCCTCTATTCGAGTAGAGTTGATGCAGTTATTGTAGGTACAGACTTTAGTCGTTGTGGGTCGCATAATTGGGTACAGTCGGACTGCCTTGGAAAACACATCGATACATACCAATATGTATTTCACTCCTCGACTTGATCGTGGTAGTGGTCCCAGAAAATCCACTGCAATTAGCTCTCCCTTATTTTCTTTCTGGATGCTCTTCATTTCTACGTATTTATGCCATCTTTCACTCTGTGATTTTACATTTCCTTAATCATAACATTCCTATATTCTTTAATTTTTTCTTATATGAACATTACTTACCATGACTTTCTGATCGCTAATAATTCTCTTCATTCTTACCATTACTTTCTGATCGTTAATAATTTTCTTCATCCTTACTCTGTGCTCAAATACATTTCCTTAACAGAATACTTTTTTAGCTTTGTAGTGTGTCGCATAATCGGTTACAGATGAACTGCCTTAGAAAACATATCGATATTTTAGTCGTAGTCCTAAATTCTAAGTAGTCTCTGCCCTTTGACTTTTCACTATCGTTTTCTTATGTATCCTTGCATTTCCACTAAGGTATGAAGATTTCGCTTGATCAGCCGTTCTGACAATTATAACATTTCTTTCTCATTTCTAACCCTTTCTTCAAATTAATAACAACAGCGATAATAACATTCCTTACAATAATTTCTTAAATATTTCTTTACACTAACATTCCTCAATAACATTCCTGTATATCAATAATACATTTCTTTTAAAAATAATATTCCTTTATTTCTTATATTTATTGAGCATTTCTTTTTATTTAATTCTTTATCATTTTTTTCTTTTCAATCATAACATTTTCTTAAATATAATTTCTAACCTTTTTACACATATTATTCCTTATTATTTAACTCCTTTTCTAACATTAACATTCCTTCTTAATTAATTCTTTATCTTATTAATAATTAACAGTAATATTTTTTAAAATAATTATTTATTTTCGGGCATTGAGTGTGGTTTAATTTACACCCTCCCTAGTTTAAATTAACAATGCATTGTATTGTTTGACCAGCTGCCGGACATTGTTTCCTTTGCCGTATAGTCACCGACATATAACAATTTCCGCTTCTCACACTTGTTCATATTCCATTGTATTCCACCTGTTCGTACGGCAAGAATTTGTTTCTTAGCTGCGACAAATAACCTCTCTCTCTTCTCTCCGCACGTTCCATAATTCTCTCGTCACTAATGCATTGCGTATATTCAGTCTGCTTGAAGCCCATATAAACAGCTGTCGACTGTTTTTTCATCCGTCGTTTATGATAACCTCTGTAGTTTTTATAATTACAGTTATAATTATCGTTATTATAATTATCGTTCGCTTTATACTTATCGTGCGTATAGTTAATATTACAATTATCACAAGTTTGCGTAGTGTTTCGTATAGACGATTTATTACTACGTTTCTCGTTACAGTGATTCTTATTGTGTGTTAAGTGTTTTACACATATTTTATTTATCGCTGTGTGTGTAACTTGCGATTTGGATATTCCTATCAATAAGGTATGCTAGCTTAATTTTTACTTTGATTTCTTCCTTAATGTTAATTATTTCTCTATGATTATCATTATTAATTACGAACGTATTTTCTTTCGTATCTTCAATTATTATTATTTCTTCCCATATCATCGTTTCACATATTTGTTATGTTTGTTTATCAATTATTTCACATATATTTTCTGTGATAGTGTCAATATGTGAGTTGGTATCAACAACCTTTTCTGTTAACTCTTTAAGCTTTCTGTTATTTTTATGGTGTCCTGTTTAAAATTTTCAGTCTGTTGTTCTAATTGTTTCTTATTAGATTCTTTTAATTCGTCTATTCTAGTATTCAAATTTTCTGTCTGTTTATTTAAATTTTCTGTCTGTTGTGTGCTTATCTCATCTACCCAAGCACGCATCATGGTTTGAAATGCTTCCATGTTTAAGCTTTTTGGTGTTCCCATAATGAATATTTTGTATTTATTTATTATGTTTTAAAATATTATTCTTATGAAACCGAATTATTAATTTTATTTATTTATTATTATTATTAATTATTACTTTTCTTATTACCATTACACCTTTACAATGATATTATTTCGTTGAGCGCCCGTTGTGTCTTAATACACAACAATTAACATAACATACAATTAATGTTTAATATAAATAATTATCATATATAATATATTTTTTATTTAACACACTTTTATTTTTTTTAGAGCAACCATTTAGCTACAAACAAAATTTTTAATAGTCAAATGGTCGGGATCACGCCACATGTTCTTGGGCGACAATTACAACAATGCAAATTGCACTTAAATATTTATTTAAATTTGTGGAGCCCCACGATTTTTGGAGCGCCAATTACAACAATACAAATACATCGTTTCAAGTTACTTTAACTTGTGTAGCCTCATGCTTTTGGGAGACAGTTATTTATACAACGCAAGTTAACCAATTTAAATGCATTTACATATTGTATATTGAATTCATGGGTGTAATCGTAATAAGAAGATGATACGTTATTTACGTTTAAAATCGTTCCATTATTTATTTATTTAAACAACATATCTCATATCGGATATTAAACAATAACTCATTATTAAATCGTTTGTACGAAGTTTTTGTACATAACTTATTGCTAACAAATTACATACATAAGCTATATACAACTCTTATTATCTAACTGTAATTACTTTAAAATGTTTATTTTGCTCTCGGCTTACTCATGGTGTGTTCATATTTTTGCAATTTCTGATTCATTAGCTTCAAAAAATGAATTTACTAAAAATTCAAACTTATTTTATATTACTTGGTTTTACTTTCTACTGCATATGCCTTTTTTTCTTTATCATCAAAAACTTTACTAATTACGTTAATTCAAAAATTATTTATTTCTTTTATCATTTACATTACTAATTACTAAAAATTGATACAAGAAATATTATTCTAATTTTTACTGCTTTTACATTTATTTATTTTAACATATTTTGAATGTCTTCCATTCAAGCTTTAATTAGTGTCTTTCAACTGTCTGTAATTAAATGTTTTTTATCACCTCGTTTGACGTGGTTATTCATCTGTACGTCCTCCGTGTCCTTCGGGTCGTGTTCTCTGCATGTGCTTCTGGTCCTCTACATGTGTTTCTCGTCCTCTGGTCGTGTACTCCGTGTGTTCTTCTGATTAATAGTCGTCTCGTCTCACGTCATATGCTGCCGGTGTGTCCATAGACCTCATAGTATGTATTTTGCAGCTCTGGCTGTATAGCTAGTTGGTCCGGTGCCTCTAACGATAATTGTGAAATTGTGTCGTCGACTGACATAGCCTCCTGCGGCAATGGTTGAATCGAGAAGAAGAAACTTTATTAGCGCGACCCGGTATTTATACAAAACTTCCTGCCTGAACACTTTTCAACTTGTCAGATTCTGTCGAGGCGTTACTACCCCCACTCTGGTTCAATTCATTATTTTCGTACATAGTTTTCTTATAATTAACAATAAACATATAACTATTCTACTTGAAAAGGGTTGGTTACATTTCAGGAACGGACAGGTTTCACACACACTAACAAAATACGCGCGTACACAACGCTAGCGACAGGTGTGTCGAAACTGCATGTCCATGCATGAATTACGTACTCCCTATTTTTACTACGATTCGGCTTATGCAATCTGAATCATGTTTATTAATTCATATTTATTCATTTTTATTACTTATTTATTATTTATTTGGGCAATGCACAGTATCATTACTGTTTGTACTGTTGCAATATATATATATATATATATATATATATATATATTACATTTAATATTTATAATTAAATTTACCTCAAGATGTTATTTTTCTATTTGGAACATGTTTCGAATAGAACAATAACATCTTGAGGTTAATTTAATTATAAATATTAAATGTATTATATACATCAAGAAACGGACTGTAGCAGAAAGTGATTGAATATATATATATATATATATATATATATATATATATATATATATATATATTGCAACGATACGTTTAGCATAAGTATGTATCAACCCCTGACTCAGGTATGATAGCATACGAAAACACGTATGAAATATATAAGATGTAAATAATAAAAATAATGTAATAAATATACGTTAGATATAATAGATAATATAAGAAATAAACGTAGTATTTAATTTTAAATAAATCCAATATTGTAAGTAAGCCTGCATATGGAATCAAATAGCTTAGTTAGTTTTAAACGCAGCAACGAAGGGGAGAAAATTGACACGCGCTAACTGGCAGAGGTTACGTCATAACGACCTGCCGCCGCTTGTGTATCAGTCTGCGTGTGTGTGTTTGTGTACATGTGTAAACGACAGACAGGTTAAATTATGCAAACGAGGGTGGAAGATTTTACACAGTTTTTTAAGTACTGAACGATAACCAGAAGTCACACGAATCAGCGACATATGTAAAAACATAGCTGACGCCTGGCGCTTCAGTTTGGCGTTAAGTGGTCATTAATCGTGGGAACTGTTCAGCCACCGTGTGAAATTTTGCCATAACTGCCATAATTTACACACCTTAACATTCATAATCTGCATAAACAAAGTTTAATATTGTACCGAACGACTGGTGAAATAATATTTATAAAAAAGTGTGCGCTTCATAGAAAGACGCGTAGGTTGAAAGTAACAATTAAATCGACGCGCCGACCTGTTCAATGTTGTCAAAACAGTTTCCAACAGGTATCAACGACGGGAGCAGTATAAAACTCCAGCGAGCGACACACTTTTTCTCAGACGAACTCACTTAGACACGTAAGATCCACGCATCTCGCAACCGCGAATTTTACAAAATCATGTAAGGTTTTTAAACAGTATTCAATAACGTGAAGTGCGATGGAACCGGCATTACGTCGGTGCAAGTATTAATGAACACGAATGATTTTAAAAAGACTATACTAACGAATCTACGAGAGATGTAACTACGATGAAATTCGAGAAGTCTACATAGAACTTCTAGACATCTACGAGGGACAAGAGAAGAAGAGGAGAGGAACTGGAACAAAAAGACGAGAGGACGCAGGGACAGCCACATGCAGCTACATCCAGCCGTACATCATCACGACCAGAGGTCCACGGCAGAACTCAGCATCCAGGAGACGGAGCGAGGAAGTTAAACGACGCAGAGACAGAGAAGGTGATACCGAAGAGGATCAACAAACTCGAGAGTCCAGATGACGGTAACGACAAAGTTAAATGGTTGCAGAAAAATGCAGGTGAAGTCAGACATTTATTTAATATTATAAATGACCCTGAGGTCTATCGAAAGAAGCTCTAGTTTCCATATACAAGTTTACAAAGAAATTAGTATATTTTTAAATTTTCATAATGAATAAATAAATGTTCAAAGTATAATTGATAATAGAGAATATAACTGTAGTAATCTCATAAATAAATGGTCAAGGAAGAACCATATTTTTATTACATTTTTGTATTTGATTAAATAATTAAATTGAAATATGAAAGTTACGTAATTAGAAGATTTTTAATTAATTGAGACATTAAATAATAGAATCAATTAAGTAATAAATGTTCTCTATTAATATTTTAATAAATATTTAATTAATTAAAAGTTTTTATTAAGTGGTATAGCATATATTAAAAACCACACTTGCAAAAACAAGATGAATATTAAATTTTATACGTATTAATCACGTTTTATAATAATTATATGTGTTATGTATTATATGCCTGTGTAATATTTCAGGTCATATATGATTTATGTATGTGTATACTATGTCTTAGAAATATAAGAAATAAGATTTAAACACGTTATAATTGCATTATATTCAGATCGAATATAAGGGTTCAAATAATAATTAACCCACACAAAACAATTAATGATATGATAATTTGAATTTTTAAAGAATAAATCAAATGAATATGATTTTATTAAAACAGTCGTACTAACTTCACAACCAGTACTAAATCCTCTGTACTCTTTACTTGTATTAAACTTATATAACGATATTCACGTGCTTATCCACACTCAATCAACGACCAAAGCCTGCGACCCAGCCGGGGAACATCAAGGTAAATACTGCAGAAGAAGAGTATACCTCCGAGACGTGGGTATGTGCGCACAAATGAGTAAGAGCATATGTGTAAAAGTAAGTGTCTAAAAATAACGTTGTAATATATATACATATATTGCAAATAAAACATGCAGTAAGAGTCTTTTTAAAAGTGCGAAGACGCTATACACACTTTATGACGTTATGGACATGTTTTAAATTGATTTTGTTCAATTTTTTGTAAAGTAGCTCTAAGTTTTAGAATAAGAGATGGGTAATTATGTGTTATATGTCAACATGCCCACAAATTTATTCTCTGTCATGTCAAATGTAAATTAGTGCGTCAGTGCGCGTGTGTTCGTGTTATTCGTAATTTCCTGAATAACTCCTATAATAATTAACGTATCAGAATGAAACTTGGACAGCGTATGCGTCATAAATAGCGCTACATTTTTCACATGTCATAAACTCAAAACATATAATTGTACTATGTATTTTTTAACTGAATTCACTTTTCTATAGAAGCCGAACTGCAGAAAAGTCATAAAACGTTTAGATAAAATCTATACAAGATTTTGCAGACTCTGGCGTAGTCTTACATGATGTCTAGCTATCAAGGTAAAAGCCTAACATGTGTTCTAGATTTTAGCCAATCAGGAACTCCAGTTTCCATTTGAGATGTGCTCTAGTAAAGTAAAGACCGTCCAGTTCTCTTCTGTAACTCGTTCTTGGAAGACGTACTCTCTGTACGAGTTGTTCGTGACAGTACACGTTTGTCTATAGGGGTGACGACAGTCCAAGATCTTAGCTACGAGATATCCGTATGCTAGATCGAAGGGGTCAATAGAAAGCAGAACTGATTTGAATTGAAGATCTAATAGTGCTCAATCGCGTTAGTCAAGATTTCCGCATAGGATCGGTTGTACTCAGTGGGATACACCTGTATGAACGGGTGGACACATTAAGATTGCCGCAAGGTGTATGCTAAACACACTGCATTAAATAATATTTAATTAGCCCCCTTATCGAACCTGAGATTTATAAATAAAAACAATATCGGGCAGATAAACGGCGTGCGTGAGTGAATCGCGAGTGATAGCGCGTCAGCGAGGCCAGCGGTCAACTTTAACATAGCAGCCCACAACCGTACAACGAGAAGGATTTCTTCAACCAAGTAAAATAAACAATTGTTCAAATGAACATTCATTAATAACTAAAAACAATACATATGTTTAATAAATAAAAATAATTTGTTTAAAGAATATTACATACAAGATTTAAATTTGTTTTAGTTTAATAAATTCCTACCTCAATATAAAAGACTTTGTTATATATTATTAGTTCTAATAAACGCCTATGCATCCTCCATTTGTTCCATTGCCAAATACACATACACACACACTTATTTTGCAACGATACATATTCACATTTGCACATAAGCCCGTAACAATGTTTTCCCTACGTGTAAATAAGGAACTGATAGAAAGTGTTGTAAATAGTTCTTAGTATTTGAAACAGGAACAGACAGGTTAACGAACAATAATCAATATGAATTACTAAGGTCTCGAGATATATGTATATGTACGGTGTGTGGTCTGCCACCAGGAACATGGTTTATCCAACACAGGAAATCTTTTGTCTGTGTACAGGTGTTATTTTCTTTGTATGTGTTGAACTCTGGTTACGACATGAATAAATACTAATGATTAAATATGTTTTGTTTAATAAAATTCGCACACTTGAAGACAGAATTTACGAACCGAGCAGTGCCATTAGAGGATAAGTAAAGAGACGCGTATATGGCATATAGTCGCAAAATGAGTGCAGACTACGCGTGAATAACTGAAATACTAAATAACAAATTAATTACTCTAGTAATTAATAAATTATAAATAATTTAATATTATGTACGGAACGATTGAAAAATCACGAATCTTATTCAACTACTTTTTGCACATCAGCGCTGTTACTACTGCAAAAACAGACGAAAAACTGATTTGTTTAAAACCGACGCTTGTGCAGGACAAAACAACGTTTGACAAGTAGGGCATCTTGCAGAATCGGACTTTCGACTTACACCACACTATAAACACCACGGAAAATTTCGAGCCAGGGGGAGAGATAGTAGTGGTATGACGGAGTGACTATGTCACTGTGATTCTCGGCGTGGAATCGCCAGAATCTTCATCAATAGCATCATCATTGATGCAGTAAGCAAAACGCGCGCGCACACACTACGATAAATTCACCAGGGTTAGTATCATGTAATACATGACTTGCAATATTTAAATTAGTTATTTGAATTCAATATTTACGACAGACACCCAAGTAAATAAAAAATGTTCTTATATGTGTGTTCATATAGGCCTATATGTTTATTATTTTTGTTTGTATATTATTTATGTGTAATATGTTACATTTTGTAAACAGCTTCTAATAAAAGGAAATACGTATTTACAATTTAGATTTCTCTTTAATATTTAACTTTTTTAAATAATTGTGATAAATCTTCATAAATTTTAATGACATTTAAAAACATTTAAATAGTTCATGCACTAAACTCTTTCTCTTCTCAACTAACAGTAAGGTTTATTGTGCAACAGTAATACTGAACATAACTAACACACAAATCCTGGTACCTAGGTGATAATTAACACTCTAGAGTTACGTTATTTTTACCACTGAAAAGTCTTCAAACAGCTGTAACCGTTGCGATATATATGTGTGAGTATATATATAATATATAAAATTGTGTGTGTTGTATGTGTGTGTGTGTCCTGTGCGGGTGCGTGTGCGCGTGCGTATATGTATATCTTCTGAAATTTCCGCGTTTCGTCAGTGCCACGGTTTTCTACACGGATATTGTTTTGGCTTTTCTAAAACTTAATTCAGGATGCCATAGTGGATCTTCTTTTCCCAGGATACATCGTCGGTGTAAAATTTTTTACTATAAGATTTGACTTGTCAAAAATATTACCTGAAAAACAAGTGGAACCGAAACAATTCTTATGGAACATATAGCCTTTCAGCACATATGAAGATAGGCTGTACAGACACAGGAAATTTAGGCTATAATATTAAGTATATCAAACACAACAGATAAAAGTGAAGAGGTGAAACATCTTCTACTAAGTACGTTTTATGACGTCTTTTTTTAGAGATAAAAGCTAAACTACGATTATTGCTGATGACACGCAGCAAATTGCTGTACACAGAAAATACTTTCTGCCAAACGAAACCGTAATCCCTCAATTCTGCAAAAGTCATCTCAGTAATCTAGAAAAACAGAAGCGAGTGCTTATGACAAACTGTAGATACAAACTAGAAACTGTGTAGCCCTACTCGTCTACAAGACGAAAACTCATAAGGATTTTAGACTAAAGTTATGGTTGAACAGTTTAACTCTTGTTAATTTTTCTTACGTTATATTTTCGTATACCCAATTTTGCTTTTGTTTGACTATTTATTTGTTCAATTAAAATAAATTATGTAATTTGTTATGGTAGTCAATGCTGGACCTGTAATTTTTTGCAGTGGTATTCATTATCGAAATGGTGCACGATATTCTACATGACTACACCATAATGCAAACGATAACTAATTATCATGGGGTAAATGTTTCACTTATTTAATCAAAATAGTAAATTTGCAATTTACTAATTTATGGTAAATTCATACCGCATTACTTAATTTAGGTCTCATGGCAATTGTGTTTTTCCTGGACCAGTGATGTTATATTCTACTTAAACATTTTACAGGTATACGTTTCATTTTTATGCAATAAATATTAAAATGGTATTTTACAAGTTTATTTACAGTTATGTAAATAACTTACAAGTCAATTGTTTACATTTATATGTATTACATTACACGTGACAAACAGATTTTATTGTTGATACGTGTTTCACTTTAATTAAAAATTTTAATGTTTCACGAACTCTTATGAGACAGGCCTATGTGTCGATGGAACGATGCCCGTCACATAGCTACTGCAAGTCACAAGATGGAATTGAATTAAGGTAATACGGTAATTAAAACTATAGAACTGAATGTATGTAAATATCATTATCCACTATAATAACCAAAGAATATAATTACATGAAAGCAATGGATTAAGAAAAACATAATTTTTATATTAATATAAAAATATTATAAATTTTTTATTTTATTATAATTCCTTTTTAAAAATACTGTATTGTTAGTAGTAGTATTCAAATAACACATTGTTAAGCATACTAGCATTGTTATTGTTATGGTTATTGGTAAAGTTTATACTGTTTGTTTGGTGTTGAAACTCAACACACATTTTTATAACTTTCAGTTCAATTTCTTCATAGTGAGTAATTACTAAGTTTGCCAGTGAACCTTACTTTTTAATTGCATCTTTTATATTTTGACACTTCCTTCAACAGCCGTGGTTACATATCTGACACGGTCAAATCGAAAATATAGAAATCCAGGTTCGAAATAACTGAAGTATTTATCTGAAAACAACTTGGCACATTCCCATGTCTATCGCTTGCTTCTTGTATGTATTGTTACGACGGTATCTCGGATCGTCGTATTTTACAGTGGAAACAAAATACAAAAATAAATAAAGTCACTAATTATCAGCTTTAATTAGTCACAAATAACAATTTGTAATTAACAAGGTACTCTCATACAGTAATTCGATTTAGAATTGATGACAGGCAATAATAATGTCAACTAGAGTGCCACACTGATTATAATACAAAATCACTTAACACTAATTACTTGAAACGCTTTCTACATTCACGTCAGGTGTAAGAGAATAATTTTCCATTTTTTCCCGGCGTGTCGGTATAATTTGCATAGTTCAAAGTGCTCTCGAACAGTCTGGAAGGTTCTTAAGTGCACGGCCTTGAGTAGCTACAGGCACTGAGCCTGCTCGACTCCACGAGATACGCGAAGATCTATTACGTAACTACACCTGCAGAGCGCTGTGTAATTATCGTAATTGCCGTAGCAGTATTTAACATTAGCCGTCACTGTTTCTGCGAGTAGCAGTATTTAACATTAGCCGTCACTGTTTCTGCGAGTAGCAGATCTAGTTATCAACGGTATCGAAACGTTACCAGAACTATCCAAAATAAATACAGCTCAGTCATAGATATAAACGATACTGTAAAAGGGTTTACTGTAAGAAAGTCAAGAAAAGTTGAATTTGGTTGTTGAATGTTGAAAATTAACAAATACTACTTTCACCTCTGTAGCTTAATTAAGCGCTCATTTGATTTTGTCGGTTATGAACTTAATAATAAATTTAACTATTTGTCTTATATTGAGATCGTTTTCAATTTCGCTTCATTTAACTCAGATTATTCGGCTTCTCTAAAGTGAAACGGAGGGGAGCAAATAAGAATGCATCCCGGCAGCAGGTAGTTTGGCTTGCCACTGTCCGGTGCAGATATTTGTGTCCAGGGGGATACTTGTGTCCAGACACCATGGTTAGATTTCTTCATGTACTACGTACTATATTTTAACTATCGTCTACTCTGTAACTCGCATTCTACTCTATAATGGAATACAAAACAACTGGAGAACCATTACGGTGCATCTCTTTCGCCATGATCTCGTTCCTCGTATATTAATAAAACATAGTTACTAAAGAGGAGTAGGCAATATAACATGTAGTGTAGTTTATACAGTCTAGCTATACAATTACGAATGGCGACATGAAAACTGCACAAGGAAACAATACACTTAATGTTATCAAGAAACGTAAGTATATCACAACAGTATTCTCAGCGGGGAACCGAAGTAATTGTGAGCACGTGTACACACCAATCACATGTCTTCTATAGATGACCTACTTAAATGAACAAACTCATAAAACTTAATCTGCCCGGTCTTGCCATTATGAAACGGCTACAAGTGTCTGAATTATCACAGCAAGAGCTACTTCAAGGGAGTTGGTTATGCTTCGCAAATAATAGGCAGTATTATCTGACAAGTTATTTTCTCATCAAACAGTCGGTGTTTCCTAAATTTGACCAATTGTAGTAGCCTAATGAACTTATGTTATCACGGACCAATCTCTAATAATTTCCGTGAAGGTCTGAAAATTATAATTAGCATCTTAATGCTTATTTTGTTTTGCGCGGGTTTATTTTGTTTTAATGAGTGTGAGTGTGAGTGTGAGTGTGAGTGTGAGTGAGTGAGTGAGTGAGTGAGTGAGTGAGAGTGTGTGTGTATGTGTGTGTGAGTGAGAGTGAGTGGGAGAAGGATGAGGGGGCTATATGTAGACACAATGTTACGAGATATACGCATTAAAAATATAATCTTTAGTGTAGGAGTAAAAATTTAAACTACAATAATTTAATAAAGAAATATAAACGTAAATCTTTTCGTAAATCCCCTATGTTTCTAGTTTTCTTCTAAATTTATTTATTTACAACAGCACTCAGAAATTAACAAAAGTTTTTATAAATTATTTTTCTGGCCTAGGAATTAGTTGATATTAGTTAGCTCTTGTTCCTACACGCTGAGGCTTCTCCAGTGAAAAGACGTTTATCATAAATATTATAGGGCTGTTGGGATTCGATCCCATGTGTTATGCTTTTGCACAAGTAGTATGATGAAAGGATTCCTACTTCGATTGTGATAATCTGTTAGACGGTATACAGAAATCTGGATGTAACCTCTGGTTTGAGACAGACCATGGCACATAAGTTATAACACAAACGATTATATCGACTGTTATTGTTGAATGTGGTAATGAATGTCTACATTACTAGGGTAACGTAACACATATTAGTATTTCAATTCCAAAAGTTATGTAACAAAATACTGAGTACAAATAACACAATAAAATAAATGTATTTAAGTCTGTAAAGATACTACACGTAAGAAACAGGAAACGCAATAAATATTGCACAAAATGTAGATGCCAAATGAAACCAGGTCGGATAAAGTTTCACACGGTCTAGTGTGTTCAGTACAATAACACACTCGAGAGAATGACTACCAGAATATCTACTTAGTATACAAGTTAACTACTGCACAAAATGTAGAAGCCAAATGAAACCAGGTCGGCTAAAGTTTCACACGCTCTAGTGTGTTCAGTACAATAACACACTCGAGAGAACGACTACCAGAATATCTACTTAGTATACAAGTTAACTACTGCACAAAATGTAGAAGCCAAATGAAACCAGGTCGGCTAAAGTTTCACACGCTCTAGTGTGTTCAGTACAATAACACACTCGAGAGAATGACTACCAGAATATCTACTTAGTATACAAGTTAACTACTGCACAAAATGTAGAAGCCAAATGAAACCAGGTCGGCTAAAGTTTCACACGCTCTAGTGTGCTCAGTACAATAACACACTCGAGAGAACGACTACCAGAATATCTACTTAGTATACAATTAAAATTTAAACAGAAAACAAATTAAACTAAAATAATTTTACTTTATAAGAGAAAACAAAAGGAACACAGGAGACTACAATAACAGTCGCGTGATATCCACGGGCTTCTGTTTAGTGAAGCCCTATCAGTCAGCACAATGTTATAAATGATAAAAATTGAGTTGAAACTGTGGAATAAGAATATATGTGTTAGCAAAGAAACCTTCTATAACAACATAACCAAACTTGAATGGAGTGTGAAAGATGTTATGAAATAAATGTTATTGTAAGCAACGAACTTTTAGAAGTGTAGGCCTACGTATAATCACAAATAGTTGGAAGTACGCTAATTTCAACATCTGTTTAGGCTTCTTATAGTCGGAATAAGTAAATTATGTGACCAAATGATCAACCAACTTCATAATTATACTTCCTTCCCTTGTTTACGAACATCAATAACATAACATCAATTCGAAGACGGTGGGTGGTATAATCAGGTGATCGCCAGTTGTTTTAACCGAGTCTGTCTCTTAGCCTTCTGTCAGCCTTACACTCTAATAATAAACAACACAGCATTCCCTTTCAACCAAAAGAGCTGCATTATTTTTTCAAATTTTTCAACTGCATGATATCTCCATACTTTCTTTTCCTATATAACCTCTGTTTTGTAAAGATTGATCACCTGCTGAGTATACAAATTGAATAGTAGCGGGAACAAGTGCCTCTTTAAACTGATTCATCACTCTCTTTATTGACTCTCTACTACAGACGTACGTTAAACTTATTGTACACTTTATCTTCTGCAGACTTTATACGGCCTATTGGTTTTTGTAATCTCTATAATCAATTCATATATGTTTAACATCTTAGAAGTTTATGCCAACTTAAAATTCTCGATGAAACAAATATTCAAGAAAATTATATCTCGAGTTATCATTTCTTGTCGACCGCACGTAGGCCTAGTTTCATGGCCGTAAGAAAAATAGGTTTTGAGAATTCAAACCTTCCGAAGTTTTCACTAAACTACAAAACCTGTATTTTCTGTACTTTTATTACCTTTCTAGAGTAGTATTAATATTATTTGCAATAACCTCCGTAATATTATATAATAATAATAACTAATTCTCCGCGCACCTACAAAAATGTTGTTAGGAGACAGGTGACCGTTCTATTTATCCCCTCCACTTCTCGTTGAGTCTCCCTCGAAATGAATTCTGCTTATACACATGTGTACCTCGATAGCGTCCTTGCTGCATCCGATTTTACAAAAATAAAATTATTCTGCGAAAATATTTTATTAGAGGCCTACACACTACTCTGCATATTAGTTTTTATAATTTTGAAAGCATTTGTTAATAAGTTTAGGGAACAGTATTCTTCACAATTTCGATGCGTTAATCTCTTTTAGTTGTATTCATATTAATTTTATTTTCATTCAGAAATAAGAATTTGAGTTACCTAAACCCCATTACCTCTTCCAAAACTACTGAAGTTCAATCATCCATGATTTGGTAACATGATTATAATGGATCCTTAATATTATGTATCAGCCTTTCCTTTTCATCATTATTATATTGATATATATACACAACCGATATTTGAATCTTCAGTCAGAAAAAATACGGCTAACTCTGAGGTTTTCATTTTCTATAAACTGTTTTCAGACTTGGCAAATGAATCATACTTTTACACTGCACTCCTATACCATTCTTAACGTTTTCTTCAACTATGAGTATTCCAGTATAGCTACAAATCCTGTCAAGGCTAGAGATTCTCTACTTACCGGTTTCATCATTGCATTTTAACTCCAAACATTTTTTTTATTGCATTTTTTCCAACCTTGTCTGACGTACATTCTTTGGTATTCAGGACGCCATTAGCGAGAGAAGGAGAGAAAGAGAGAATAACCATAAACTGCCATGAGATCGTAAACCGCCAAGAATTGTGTCATGAATACATTAGTATATTCGTCTCATATGGTTGAAACAAATACAATAGAAAAAAACAGGTACGGTTACCCGAGCGGTTTTTCATAGCTCCGTGTCTGACCTTAATTGGAAGCACACTGCATGGGTGTGCGTAAAACAATCTAGAGTATTCTCAAACACACAAACACACACACACAATCCAACAATAACGACGAAGTCATCCGTAATCCCTTTATCGCAATCTAATAAACGGTTACAGTGTAAAAAGCCACAAATTGTTATTAGTATTTTTTTAAAAGCCTGGATCAAACATAACGGTGAACAGCGAAATTTTGCATTCAGTTAGTGTTTAATGGGTACACGAAATTCGAGCAACGCTGAACCAACTATACAGATAACAACGATCAGTTATTTTTCTTGCCGCCAGTTTGTAAAGTGATTTGCTTTGAGAACGGAAAGTCGCCAAGATAAACCAAAAGAAGTGCCTCCTTTGGTGAACTGTTACTCTAACAAAAACGTTTCATTAAACTAAAATTCGTTTTGTAATACTATACTTATTGCATCCTGTCAATCTCATGGTTTCTGTGAACAGTCTTAATACGTGCCTTCTTAAAAAAAAATACACGTAGTTTTATCTGTATTCGCTTTAATGGTTTATGATTTATGTGTCAAAACAACATTCGTAAATTATATTTTAAACGGGTGCCAAATTTTACTGCAAACAATAAAAACAGTTTTTGCAAACGTAAAAACATTAATTTTAGATATTTCTGTAGAACTACACTATGTCCATGTAACATTTGCGGCTCAAATAAATGCTATAAATCTGATCGTTTCGCCATTCTAAATTCCGCGAGTCTACAACATATCACGTGAAACTGTATATAGTAAAACTAAAAAGACAGTAATCAGTCTTCAACGTGAAGCTACATACGAGCGCGCCCATACACAAGGTTAGAGAGTTTTGTTTACCCTGTCCAATAGTTTTAAGCAGTGGTATAGCCTAGCTAAACAGAATGCTGTCGTAAGACAGAGGTAGCACGAATGTTAGGAAAGTTTCGCGTCACCTGTGTAGGCGAGAAGTGATCAATCGTTTTGAGTTCCAAATGCTTTCCGGGAAGGAGGACAGCAGCAGAGACAAACTGCACTGCACAAGCTGCAGCTCAGTATGGCGCGTGAGTTCGCTATCGACGTTTCAGTCGATAAGTCTAAACGTCTTAGCCACGAAGGACAGGAAAGAAGGTCGGTAGAATCAGAAGAAACGTTAAAATTCTCGTGATATTTAACATCTAGTCTATGTTGTTTATAGACGCCAAACAACGTCAAACTCTCGGAGACTAGTAGAGTGAAACCAGCAACCATGATCTGATCTTTAGGGTTTTTTTAACCGGAATAGGACTGCCAGAGTATCAGCAAAAATAACAGGTTCTCTTAACTGAAATGCGGCTTTCTAGTATGAAGCGTGGAAAATACAGATGGTTTCCTCTAAATACAATTTGGAACAGATTGGGGTGTTACACCCACCCGATGCTGCAGCAGGAATAAATGTTCTCGAATGATTTAAAATGCATATTAGTTCTTGGTATCCAAGTCATGTATGAACAGTAAATTATTATAAATAAATCACCTAATATCCGTCATGTGACTTCGTTACGTCGATTAAAATGACGCGTTTCGGAACATCTGCTCCATCATCAGATAAAATCGCTGTATTGAGGTCGTTAAACGTTAAAAACACATGTTACACATAATTGTCCACTATGTAATTCACTTGCTTCCTAATTGTGTACGATCGGCTTCGTCGTGGTGCGCACCATTTAGGAAGCAAGTGAATTACATAGTGGACAATTAGGTGTGACATGTGTTTTTAACGTTTAACGACCTCAATAGGGCGATTTTATCTGATGATGGAGCAGATGTTCCGAAACGCGTCATTTTAATCGACGTAACGAAGTCGCACGACGGATATAAGGTGATTTATTTATAATAATTTACTGTTCTCGAATAAGCTAAACTCCATTGCCTTAACAGAGAAAGAGTTCTTCTTCCGTTGATATGATAAAGATCAATTACGTATTATTATAAAAAATAATAAGTCTGGGATTAGTATATTACGACTAGTATTATATCTGTGTGGTAACGTTCGAATAGACTGGTTTAGGTCCTCTCGGATCGGCAGACAGGGAAACCGAAACCAGTACTAATCAGGTAAGGTAGTAGCACAACACTCTCACATTCAGATTCGCTGCGCCCACAGAGAAATGCGTAAAATTCTGGTGGAAACATTCTAGCACTCGGGTTGTCCGCGTACTGATTTTGGTTAGACACTTCAAAAATTCACCCAAGTGTACGCTAAATATCTAAGCTTTACTTCAAGAGAGTCGGTCAAGAATGTAGCTTAGCTGTAGAATTAAAATTTTTCGTGTGACGTAAGATTAATATATCTTAAAAACACTTGTTAATTTCTAAATAATCTGCCATTTATTCATTGTTTATAATCTGTTCGAAATTTACCTGTGGTACTTTGAATTCAACATTTGGAATTGTGGCACTTTTTGGGGCGTTCATGCGGTGATCATCTTAATCGCTCATACAACCACGTCCAAACTTGAGTTCTCACTTACAAACCATTGACTTTGAATGGACATAATCTCCTATCACATTTACCATTTTATTTTTAAATTCCATTGGCGCTAGAACGTTTTTTTTGACAAAGAATTTGTGATTTTGTCCATTTTGCAAAACAAACGTGACTTGTAAATTTCAAACAGCTGGTAAAAATAAATACATTGTCAGAAATATCTGTAAATTAACAAGTGTTTACATGAAATTGAATCTTACGACACACAGAAAATTTTAATTCTACCCCTAAGTTATAGCTGTCGTTTCAACTGACCTTCGTAAATAATAGCTTACTTGATTGACGTTTACATTTGGAAATTAAAGCAGAACGAATGCAGATGTTGTGTGACCATTCTTGTTTAAAACCAGACTGTTCAATACTGAAGCTGTTGCAATAGCTTTCCGAAGCATTCGATTTTGTAATTCGCCTACAAAGAATTTTCAGAGCGTGACTGCATTAGATTAATTAAACTGAACTCGTTTTTAGTGGCACTCACTTTTTAACTCAAATTCAGGATCGTAACGACTGAAAGGAATTAGGAAAGTAATTTATGTTTAAAATTAAATTTTCCTTGCTTTAAGTTGTTTGTTCATTATATGCATACGTAGGCCTATATAATAGCAGTATAATAAAATTATGACATAAATAACAATATAACTTCATACCTTTCTTCAAACAATTACGTAAATTATACTGATAACGTACAAACAGAAGAAATAAAAATACAAAGACCTTCAATGGATTATTACTTTGTGCACTAAATTGTGATTTAATATTTTATTTCAGTTAAAATAAAAAGCAATATTGTTTTACACACCTCATTAATCGACCGGTCTTTGCATACGTTTTATGAGATGTGAGGGATTAAGTGAAACATTAAACAGAACCATCGTTTAGCTGACGACACTTAATTTGATTTTTCAGTTAAAATTATAATGTCCACTGAACTAACAAAAAATTTATTTTTAGCTGTAACCATAAATAATTAGCTTACTATATTCATTGATAATAACTCAATTATTAACGTGAGTAAAATGCGGAAATAGGAAATTCAATATAGAAGATATGATACCAATAAACAAGTAATAGTAAAAAATTAATGTATTAGGCCTATAGAAAACCTTCTGGTCGCATACGTCAATATTAAAAAATTCTCTATTCCTGCCTAGTGTAGGAAATCTTCGTACTTTTAAGAGATTTTCACGGCAAAAGGTTATAGGCAAAAGCTTATATATATTATATTTGTTAATAAACAGAGAAATTAATGTACAAATTTTATGCGAATTATTATGCTACTTTCTATAATAAAACACGCCAGCATTCCAGTGGAAAGGAATACACAATAAAGTAATACACGTTATGTTTCTGAACAAACAGATATAAGAAATTATTGTCAACAAGATATTGGTCGCTCCAAATATTTCTAAAATAACACTTCATTTTGTAATAACGGTTTCGCCACAGCAATGTCGTTAAAAGTTTCATACTGTTTTCCTTCGTATTATGACATATAACACTTGATTCCTAGCTTCTGAGACTGAGCAGCCAGTGTACGTATCGGACTATGGGACAATTTCAGTTGTTTATTCTCCACGGAAACCTTCTAATATGGCCGAATCCTCTTTGTTTCGACAACCCGGTTATAGAATTCCGCGACGGAACATAGTCGCCGACTCTTCTACGTCTCAATCATTTCTAGATACGAGGAAGAATGTCAACAGGCCGGGCGAATCTCCAGTTCCTACCTCCTACATGTGATATTCTCAGGATCCTATTGTGATTTACCGATGGTTTGAGGTCGGAGTCCGGGGAGGAACTGCTGAGCAGCACTCGTGTTCGCCCCTTAGCAGGACCTTCAGATTTGCTTAGCAAACCGTCTTTGTTTTCCTGCCGGTTGAATTCATGTGGCGGCACTTCTCTGTTCATCGATCTAGGACGGAGGCGTTTCTAAACCGCGTGGAGAAAGTCGACAGCCATGCGCATATGTTAGTAGAGAGGAACGCTGTATATTTAATATATTTATTATGAATATATTAAATGTATATGTATATAACGTATAGGAATATAGGCCTAACATACACGTGAGTGACTACAAGTTAAATTTGTGAAGTGCGTGGTACCAGTTGCCACTACGGGGACAAACCTGTACTCTTTGTGTGTGTGTGTGTGTGTGTGTGTGTGTGTGTGTGTGTGTGTGTGTGTGTGTGTGTGCGCGCACGAAAACCAATACTCTTATATGTATGGTAGGCCGCTTGATCACATCCCAACCCGGTTTTCATGTACTGTAACGGCACTTAGGCAGTTACGTAAAATTTAAAAATTAGACCGCTTGGCCTAGACGGAGCGAAAAATGTGCTGGAGCCCAGAGTGACAGGACTTGCAATAAAACACTCGTGTAACCATTAACAACTTTTTATTAGTGTTTTTCTTTTCTTTATAACATGTTGTTTTAACACTTCAAAAAATAATCTAATATGGTTCATTTTTTTTAAACATAATTTAAGTTTACAAAGATTGGTTACAATATTAATTTTATAAACACCTGGGCTTCTGATACCCCTTGTGTAGAGCATGTCTTTACATTTACATATAACCTTTATTATTCTTGATTTTAAAATAAAAAGGTGGAGTTGTTGTTGAGTGTTTAGTAACTGGAAAGCTCCCACCTTTACTTTGAAGAACTGGAATGATACTAGGTAGAGCCGTGGCGATGAGTATTGGTGATGGTTTCCGGAAAAGTCCCGAAGCTCGAGCACATCTCATTCTGGGCAGCTGTCCCTTGGTGGGTTGCAGAAGAAGTGGTTCAGGGCCTGACGGCGTTGGGGAGCATCAGGGCGCAGTGCTCTGCAGATGGTGACTGTTGTTGATGTCACCATATCCGCATTCCCCTCTCTCCATCTGTACCGGGACCCTGTAACATTTTTTTAATTGTAGTTGGCCGTCAGAAAACACAGCTACCCCTTACACTCTCTCGCCTCGAAACACACATACTACCCGCACTGTCAAAAATATTTTTTTCTACACTCTAGTTGCTCTTATTAATTTTTTTTTAATAACCAGTAATAAAATAATGAAACGTTACTGTATAATGGTAACATTTACTTTTAAATTCATTTATGGTTAAATGCAAAGTAGACCGGAAGTAACGTGTGATTCCCTTTTACAGTAGACTTTACAATGATCACACACACATGTGGAGATCACACACATACACAAACGCAACACATATAACCCATTATTAATTTAACATCGAACTTAACCTTGAATAAAATAATTAATTCTCACCTGAGACGCTTTAGACTTTTACGAAGTCATATAAAGAAGAACACGTACTTCGTCCTGCCGTCAGATCACCAAGCACCCTGTCAGAAGGTTGGAGACGAAATGAGAGAGGACAATGTATTCTGCGATCCCACATGATGTAGAAATTTAACTTGTTTCGAACTGTCGTACATAACCTTCGGCCACCAACGCCTCAGCTCTTACAGTTGGCTGGCTAACTCGACCGCGTCGATGTGGGGCAGACACAGACTTACTAATTGCATAGCTGTCTCGTCCAGCGGCAACGAGCTTTGGCGGCACCAACCGTTCAAATCACGCCGGGAAAATTCAAACCCCAGCACAGTACATATATCGGATACAGATTGTTATTAAAACTTATAATTATTAGTTTGCTGTGGGTACCTGAGTCCGTACCATAAGGGCAACAATCATGTGCTGAAACCCGCATGGGCGAGAATGTGGAACAGAGCCGTAAAAACGATAATCGTCTGCCGCAAGGCGTATGGGTAAAAATCGCGTGCTGAGTGGAAAGAGAAGGCGGCGTCGAATTCAGAACTAAGCCATAGGGGCAAAAATAGTGTGCGGAATTGGCGGAGAAGGCGGCGGCGGAGCCGTAACATTAGCGTAAATGATAGCAAGTTAAATTTGTAAAGTGCATGGTACCAGTCGTTCAATACGGGGACAAACCTGTACTATGTGTGCGTGTGTGTGCGTGTGTGTGTGTGTGAGAGAGAGAGAGAGATAGTGAGTGTGTGTATCCCCTGGCCAGCGTTTATTTCTTGTGAAACTGTTGTAGAACATCGTTTGTTGGTCGTTGTCTCTCTTTTGTTCAAGTTAAATTTGGGCAAGTGTATGGCACCAATGTTTCACAACTAGTAGAAACCTGTGCCCTGTGTGTGTGTGTGTTCGCGCACGCGCGCATGTGTCCGCATGATCATGTGTGCCCCCGAAAGGTTAAATTAATACAGCGAAACTTGTCGCCTAAATTCTGTCACCGGCCGTTGTCTCTCGTTTTCGAATATTCTTATACCTATCACAAGCAGCTTTTTAATCCCAACGCGATATTGCCTGTCCGTATAGCGTATACAGAATTTTATATTAAAATGTTTGTTATATAAAAATAATTTTGTCCACAATTGGAAAATAATTTTATTGAGTGTGTGTGAGGGCGCGTGCGTGTGTCCGCTCAAACCAGTGTGCGCCCGGAAAGCTTATTTAAGACTGTGAAACTTGAGGCGTAACTTCCGTCGACTTCTGTTGTGTCTCGCGTTTCAAGTCACAGGTTTTGAAAACAACTGATTTTATCCCAACCCAGTTTTGCCTGTGCGATGAGCAGATGCATAATGTAATATTAAACTGTTTTTTATATAAAAATAATGTAATCCACGACCTCGAGAAACGTGTAGTGTGTGTGTATGCGTGTGTGTGTCAGTCCGCGCGATCCCGTTTGCGACACACAAGTTTAAATAAGGCTGTGATACCTGTCGAGTAAATTCGGCCGTTGGTTTCCCAATATTCTTATATTATGTAAAGCCGCTTCATTTTATCACAACCCGGTTTTTCCCATTGCATACTGCGGATGCAGAATTTACATTTAAAAGTTCATTTTCTAAAAATTATGATTAATTTGTTTGCGGCATGTATCTAGATCCGTGCCATAAATGCAATTACCATGTGCTGAAAGGCGTAAGAGAAAAAATCGCGTTCTGAACCGACAGATAAGGCGATGGAGAATTAGGCACCCAGCCGAAACGGCAATGATCGCCTACTGCAAGGCGTAATGGTAACAATTGCGTGCTGAGTCGAAAGAGAAGGCGGCGGCGAATTCGGAACAGAACCACAAGGTAAAGAATGAAAAGAAAGTAAGTATAGAAACTATGAAAGTAGTGGTTATATCACCGGCGACCGTTTGCGCAAAGCCGGGCGGCCTACCACTTGTGCAACACCTGTCATGTCTCCTTAAAGTGCCAGACTAGAGTCAAGGTCAACAGGGTCTTCTTTCCCCGCAGATTTTTCCAAGCTCGTTCCCTTGGCTGTGGTTTCGCTAGATACTAGATAGGGACAGATGGTTAGGCTGAAGCCCCACAGAACTTACCACCATCCCTCAGGCTCACAAGTCACGAAAACTTATTGCCCAAGTCTTCTGACTCCGGACTATAGGCCTACCCCAATATGTGGTCTCAAGCCAAGACATCCAAAACAGTGTCGATCCACCAACCATCATTTTTGTTATTATGTCCAAGTGGATATTTGGGCTATTTAGTACAGTTTGTAAATGATTGTCAGATTTTGTGTCGCCCATACGAATCGCCGCTAGATAGCAACTTATACACAGGATAAGTATATATAATTTTGTAATTTATATAATAACCATAGAGTAGTATTGTTACGTATACTCGAGTAATTATAACGGTACTCGAAGTATCTTATTATAGGTATAAACATAAGACATGCGAACAAGACAGTAACGATGACAAAATGAGTTATTGAATATTTCTGAAACACTATCTAGTGGCCCTTTACAGCAGCTTATTCCAGCTAATCCAGTCGACTAGGACGCTACAAAAATATCCATCAGACATTGTCTTTCAAGCTGTCTGGTATCAAAATCTAACGATAATGTTTTCCTTAATCCCTCTCTATGTCTGTCTCTGTCCATTTCTAAATCTCTCTATCTACCTCTCTTCGTCTCTACTTCTTTAATACTTTGTCTCTTTTTCCACATTCTTATATATATATATATATATATATATATATATATATATATATATATATATACATTTAATAATTATAATTAATTTACCTCAAGATGTTATTTTTCTATTTGGAACATGTTTCAAGAGTTCCTGTTCTCTCATCTTCAGCCTTCGCGATATTGTTTCTGGTGAAATATTTGTGTGTTGGCTGCTGGTTGCTATTAAAGTTGTTTATTGGTCTTTGGTATTTTAAAGTTGTTTTATTGTGTGTGATTGTGGTATATGTTTTTGTATTTTGTGTATTTTCGATGTTGAGTGCTTTGAATATTGTGTCATATTTTGTATTGATTAGTATTTATTCTGGTATTAGTTTGTTTTGTGTTTTAAATTTGTATATTTGTAAATTTTCCCAAATGTTCATTATGGTGCCTTTGTGTGGTATATGTTTTATTAGTGATAGATTGGTTATGTCTGGGAATTCGTGTCCTGTGTTTATTGCATGTGTGGCTAAATTGGATTTACATATTTCTGGTTTTTTGTATGCGTTTAGGTGTTCAAAATAACGTTTTTTCAGCTGTTTTTTTGTTTGTCCTATGTAACATTTATTGCAATCTTGGCATTCAATTTTGTATATACCGTTAGTTGTTGTATTATCTTTGTTGTGTGAGCTATTTAGCATTTGTAATTTATTTTTATTAGTTTTGTATGCTATTTATATATATATATATATAAAATGTACTGTAACTTTCTTCGTTATATTTGTTTCTGTCTCCTATAGTAATTGCCCCTTTATTTGGCCGATCAGTTCGCGTTGTCTATATTATTTTAGTATTTGTATAATACTTGAAGTTATGTTTATGTTAAACATATGATCATGAAAAACTCTATCTCAGGGTAGACAACTAATATTTCTATTTATATTATTTAATATTGGCAATGATTAATTACTTTCTTTAGTCAGTACCAAATAACTCTAGTTAACAAAATTTGAAGAAATATTCTTAAGATAATATACCGTGGACATGCGAATCGTTCAAATCTCCGCTTTTCAAAACTGCAACGGGTTCAAGTCTCGTACTCTTGTAGTTCCTTTACAATTTGTCACCAGCATAGATGTCGCTCTGAATAGTATTATTTTGTTCATAAAATTCGTTCCAATGTTTACTAGTAAAATCTTCTATTATTTTTATTCTTTATTAAACTACTTTTAATTCCAATATTTTATACACTTCGTTACTAATTCAAAGTAAATTATTTTTCTTTGGACTATTGATCCAATATAGATTACAATATTTATCCTTTTCTTTTTATTATTTATACAACTTGAGTTATTTTAATTCTCATTGAGATGTGTATTCTATTAGTATTAAAATTAGACTTATTTACAGAATCTTCCTCTCTGATGTGTGTTCTATTAAATATAAATTTAGAATCATTTAAAAATTACAGGCTCTCTCTCTGATGTTTATCATATCGAAAATAAAATTAGACTCCTTTAAATATTACAGGCTCTCTCTGTGATGTTTATCATATTGAAAATAAAATTAGACTAAACAAATTTTCTTACAGTCAAAAACAATCCAATTATAACAATTTACACTGGCCTTAATGATACCTCACTAAATTTGTCACATATTTTCATAATATTATTCTTAAAAACATATCTAATTTTACTAATTATTATTAAATACATTTATCTGACTTTCACATTATTCATTCTCATTTGTATCTATTATATTATAATATTATTACCCTTTAGTTTTATTTTAATGTTTATTTCAATTTTATTAAAATAATTGTCAACATATATTTTCTTCCTGCTGTGCTGTATCATACAGTTCCAATACTTGAGATTACCTCTATGTTTATCATGAATAATTAATTAGTTTTTATTTATAATTTTACTATCTGTTCCAAATATTATTAAATTTATCCCTCTGATTTTTCTAAAATCATTATTTTATTCTTATGTACTGTTGTTCATTTTTACAGCAGTACATAATACCTTCCCTTATTTCATAATCTCTGACATAACGTGATAAGAGATTTTGAAATAATTAACTTCTTATCACTATATCATGGTCTAACATTAAACTGAAAATATCTGATGAACTCACTAATTATATATAACCAAGTTCTTTAAACAAACTGGTTTTCCATTAACATAACAAATATGGTTTAACAAGTGTGCCTAATTTCATGGCTAAAAAACTTAATAACATGAATCTATTTTTTTTTCTTTCTTTTTATTTTCACCATCCCCATTCCTGGTTATAAAGTTCATTTGTTATTTATTTTAGAATTAATTCTCTTTTAGTTATTACTTGATTTATAAGGGCGCAGCTGATTAATATTGTAGGTCCCTTTAATCTTTCCATCCTGGTATTTGATTACCATTGTATTGGCTGTATTTTATCATGATCCACAGATATGCCTGTTCTTGATACAATAAACCCTAAAAATTGAACTTTGCTGGCTATGAATATTAATTTATCTAACTTGAGTGTAATTCCATGTTCCTCCAATCTGATAAGTACCCTATTAATTCTATTACAATGTTCTTCCCAACTGTTTGATGCAATTACTAACTCATCGACATACACCGTAGTAACTTCTAAAATCTCCTTGCCCAATACTCCGTCAAAACATTTTATAAATATGGCCACATTATTGACCAGCCCAACAGGTGTTCAATGTTGAAATGATAACTTATACCTTTCACAATTAAACTCACATATTCTATGCTTTCTGGGTGCAATTCTATTTGCCAATATCCAGATACAGCATCATAACTAATAAAAAAATTGACGTTATTAAAATGTTTTAAAACTATTCCTATATTCTTTGGTGACGTCTTATCAGGAATTATCGTCTGATTAATTTGACGTTCATCCAAACACAATATTAAGGACTTATTCTTCTTGGGAATTACTACTAACGTGCTCGTGTGTTTTGACTGACTTATTTCAATTATATCTTTATTAAGCATTTTGTTGATTTCTTCTTTTACTTGCTCTCTTAATTTGTAGGGTATTGGGTATAACCTCTTGTTTAAATTCACCTTCTCTCTTATGGGTCACTTGCACTGCACTACTATAATCTTGCCAGGTTTATCTTCCACTGCTTCATTCAGCGACTGATGGTCCATTTCCTGAAATATTAATTCTATTTCAGCCTTCTGCTGATCTAATTTATAATTCATCCCATTTATCTGTTGTCTAATGGTCCTTTTTAATTCGGTTTTCTTTTGATCCATTTTATCTTAATTTGTTGTATAATTTGTTAGTCATAACTTTTCATATTATTTTGTCTTTATCAATAGTTAATCTAATCATTGTTTAATTAGTATGCTTTGGTCAATACCCAGAAAATCAGTCCCTTTTTTCAAAACTGTTCATACTTATTTCATCCGTTGTCAAATACATCAGTTATCCTTGTTGCACGGATTAATATTGTTTTCAGAATGATTTCTGTCCTTGTCAGTTTTATCACTACTACCTTGTATTTTGATTTTTCTGCTGTGTAGTTTTCACTCATTTCAAAGCCTACTATTGAATTTCCAATCAATTCTGTCCTAATGACACCTTTCGATTACTCTGTGCTGCAATTTTTCGAACACCAAATTTTCAATGGTATCTTTGCCTACTATAACGTCTCTCCTGTTAAGACATTATAACATAGGAAACCAGTTTAATTGTTTGCTGTTAATTAAACTAGCTGCCGTAGTTAGTAAAAATTACTTACCAACAAATTATGACAATGTATATATCAGGAATTTGTCCAAGGTTACATAAATTTATTCACTCTCTGGATATTAGCGAAAAATCTCTTTATTATTGTATCTTAACTACGGATATAAACATAATAGCTTTAATGGTCATCTTTTTGTTTTTACTTAACTTTTAAAGGAAAATTCTTATAGATTCTGCATCAGACACTCTTTGAATTGTTACTCTTAGTATCTCAAGATCATACAGCTGTGTATTACTTTGATTACCACGGATCCGGGTTCTAACTTTATAATAATCTAACATACTTTAACATCATCCAAACTATTTGAAGAATAGTCTGATGTAATTTCATATTAACTTTACCTTTAAGCATCATCAGGTTATTATTATAGCATTACAGAAACTACAAACATTAATATGCTAATATTTATGTGATCTAAAGTCATTACAAGAAACTTTACTGTTCTTTTGTTGAGGTTGTTAAAAACAATGTATGCACAGAAGTTATGGTTTAGTGTCACCTGAGTATAACGTGAGTCTGCGGCTGGCGGTTGAGATGATCCTCTTCAGTAGGTCTTCCTGGATGTAGTTCGTTGTCCATCTGGATTCTCCATTTATTTGGTTGTTTCTGTATTGTGGTCTTAGGTCATGACGCTGGGATTCTGCTACTGGGAGTTTGTACAGTTGTTGTCGTAACTTCTCTTCTGGCGTTGGTGTTCACTTTTCAAATTTAATTTTTTTTTTTAAACAGCACTGATGTTACCTTTTACATGGTATGGAACATATCTTACCACTTGCTTTTCATAAAGAGATGTGTCGGCTAAGTTTTTATTTATTAATAATATTTTCACAACATCTGAACTACATTACTAGTTTTCAAGCTTCATTTCGCTTTCGCTAGATGTGGATTAATTAAAAGAGAATCACTAACTTCTTGTTACATCGGTTTTAGCGACATAAACGTAAGTTTAACTTCACGACACATTTTCGAGCTGCTTACATGTCAGAGATTCTGGGTCGACTGGCGTTAGTATAGCGGCAGGGAGTATGGAAGCGGGCGCAGTTTACACGCTGAGAGAAAAGTAGTTCGTTCCTTTATTATTATTAATTGTCCATTAATTAACTACTATAAATTATCCTACCTTTTCTTAGTTAGGAGTTAGGTATTTCATTTATTATTATTACGTCTTTTATTTAAATATAATGATTATTAGTTTTCGTTTAATAACATTGTACTTTGCATGTTCGTACAAGCCTTTTTACAGGTTGATACAGGTATCTGGGTACAGAGGGAGGGTGGATTATACTCTCACTTGTTATAAGAACAAAAAAATTAATTTGTTCTATTTAAATTGTCTTTAAATCGTCACACTACTTTTATCACTTTATTATCTAGTTCATTAACCAAATATGTCACTGGTATATCAACTATTGATGATATAGCTGACATTTTATTATTCCTTTCTTTTTCTGGTGTATTCATTTTAAATATAAATTTCCTTAAGTTTTTACTCACTTTTATATTGTGAGTCATTCCTAAAATTTCCTGCGAGCTTCTCTTATAATCTTTGAGATTCATTATTTCTCTATGGTCGCTAATTGGGAGATTAAGTACATTAATTAGATCATTCTTAATCATCTCCAATTCTTCTTGTGTATTTCTTAGTTCCTTTCGACGTCTTTTACCTATTTTCTTCATCTTCTTTTCCAGATGCTTATTATTCTCTTTGTTTCTGCTACGTTCATTCTCAGATAATAATACACTTTTGTCTTCTCAGATAACACATGTCTGATTACCATTCTGTTCCATCTCATTTACCCTTAATGCCAATTGTACCATTGTATCCTCTATCTTTGTATTGTTGTTGTCCAACTGGTGTTCCATTGATTGAATATTGCCTGGTTACCTCCTGTTTGTGTCTTGTCAATTCTCTTGTCATCTGTTCCATAACTTCCTGTTTATCTTCTCCTAATTTCTCTTCCACTGCTTCATTCAGTGACTGTTGTCCCATTTTCATTCTGTCTAACCTGTTTTCCATTGTTTCTATATTCAATTTCACTTCTGCGAATTGCCTGACGTTTCTTTCCTCATAATTTTCATAATTTTGCAATATTAACTTGACTACAGCCTTCTGCTGGTCTATTTTATAGTTTTTATTTATAATTTTACTATCTGTTCTAAATATTATTAAATTTATCCCTCTGATTTTTCTGAAATTATTATTTTATTCTTATGTACTGTTGTTCATTTTTACAGCAGTACAATATATATGCACTAGTTATACGAATTATAGAGTATAGTATAAGTAGTTAGTATAATATATTTGAGTTGAATATATTACTGTCATTATCCTATGCTAAGGAGCATAGATATCCAAGCATAGATACTGTCATTTCATTTATTGTATAAAGGTGTTCCACCAAGGATATGTGATACTCTTAGTTTAAAATTTTGTTTTCTCTTTCTTTTGTGAGACCTTAATTTTTAATTTTGTTTTCAACCAATAATAATAATAATAGTAAGCAGTAAATTATATTAACCATTTTACTCTGTAACTTTAAAGCACAAATAGTCTTCTCATTTATATAAATTTACGTTTACGCCTGTTGAAGAATTTCGGAATACCTTTGTGATAAATAACTTATTAAATACTTAACCAACATAAATTAGGAATTCTTATTTTTCAGGAAAACATTAAACCAGAACAAAAATATATTTGAATAAAAAATAATGTAACATGAAATCCATAAAGTTAGTGAAGTTAGTCTCTTTATATTCATAATGAGTATATTGTGAACAAACTAGGTTAAAGACAAGAAAAATCCGACTGATTCAAAATATATAACGGAATAATATTTAATTGTAGATACATTTTATCTAAATTTTATACAACTAAAATAAGTGAAAACTCACAGATACAGGTAGATGATGGACCTTGCATACTTTATTTGTAGACAACAAAGAACAATGCGTAATACCTAATTAATAGTTAGCTTATAATAGGTACTTTTAGACGTTTTTAGACGTGTGTCATGTACGATATAAACCACGAGCTAACACAGATGTATTGATGTTAGTGACGTTTTACTAAAAAGATGAATGAAAACATTCACCTTTCAAATAAAAGTCATTAGATTAGACATTAGACATAATCGATACTGAGTTTGTTGTATTATTTTCGACATCCACGTGAATCTGTCAACCTTCACACAACTATCAAATAGGCCTATTCATCGTATTAATATTCAGCAGTTTAAGTAGAATGTTTTAGTTTACTTAAAGTTTTGTATTTGCCGTTTAAATCCTTAC
This sequence comes from Magicicada septendecula, assembly GCA_034769895.1. Classification (NCBI taxonomy): domain Eukaryota; kingdom Metazoa; phylum Arthropoda; class Insecta; order Hemiptera; family Cicadidae; genus Magicicada; species Magicicada septendecula. The sequence goes on from CM068367.1 coordinate 957,133,934, forward strand.
TTGTACTGCTTTTTCTGGGCATATATGATTTTTCCATATGCCTACTTGTTCACTTAAGCTCCAAACCTAGAGGCACATTACTATTGACCCGTGTTGTGTTTTGCTCCGACCCAGAAAGAATCTGATTCGGCAGGAGAGGCGTTCTTGGCCAAAAGAAGTTAATTACATCCGTTGTTGGATCACAATGGTATGGAAACTATGGTTACATGCGAGGCTTGAAATTAAGCAAGATATACAAGTAGGTTGCGTAGTTACCGAGAACGGAAGCGACAACGAAGCTGACTATCTTTGCATGACATGCATAATATTTACTTATGAAAATTTAGCAATCGACAAAGTAAATTGATAATGACGAACCAGTAGTATCAAACGGCTTTGCTTAAGACAAATCAACGAGAACCATTCAAAAAAACTTACGGTAGGTTATATCACCGCAGAGAGGATTCAGAGCCGATGCAGTTTTTGTAATGGAGGATCATCTACCAAAAAACATACGTTGACGTTGTGGGTAGAATACATCTGAAAACTGAGAAGACTGACTTCCCCAGAGGACAATAAGAGCGTATTGGTTACTTCGCCCACTGGTGTAGCGACTAGACTCCATCAGTGGACGAACCTCTACTTTGCACTCTACTTTTTCGCTTCCTGTAGAAAAGATATAAATCGAAACTTTACGTCTAGTACCTAGTAAGGGGAGCGACAAAAGTAGTGAGGCCAGGTATATTAACTAAGATAATCGAGGGATTTCTATGGTGACACATCTGACGCCTCGCAACGTGAGCAGCTGCAAGGAGCAAGGATAATTCGGCGGCGTCAGCGTCTTCTTGTACAACGATCAAATGCAGCCATGTTAGGTTGTGGCACCTGTTCAGCTACCGCAAAACTTGAGGCAAACGGCCAATATTACATTCCTTGGCATTATCAGCAATCTATACGTCGGGGAGATGACCATGAAGTAGCTAAAAATGCTGGATAGCCACAGCAGCCGCAGAGTCCCGCTGAGTAGATGCTTTGCCACCATAAAAGTAGTGAGGATTTTCCAAACCAAAAAACAAGTAGTCGTATATAATTCTACAGTGTCTGCTGGTGTGGGGAAATCTCGAAACTGATCTAGGCGGGCGCGTCGAATTTCTCCCTCACAGCCAAGATCTAAGCGTTCGTTTCCGAGGATCTACCTAAACCGCTACATTAAGAACCAGTTTTGATCAGTGTGATATTACGGCGCCGAACTAATCCTGTTCTAGTTAACGGTTCTATGGGAGTCACCAGGCGCATGAGCAGCTTGCCCTGCGTAGGGTCAAGTGGAGTCTGGAGTCGTTCAGTTTCATGAATCGAGAATAATAGGCGAGGCCCATATGACTTCCAGGTGACGGGGTCCGTAGAGAAACGTTCACAGTAAAGTTTTACTTGAATTGCGTGGTCAGGTATGGTAGAGAAAAGGTCCCTCCCGTCCTCTCTTGAACCGTGACGGCACGAGTTTCAAGGCATGGCGTTGGACAATGACGGGCCAGCTGTTTCAGGTCATAAATACGGCATCTTCTACTCCTGATGTTAAATTAACAAAGTGATTTGAACTCAGGTAGCCTACATCAAAGTGGTGCTTATAAAGATGTTTGTCAGGAAAAAACAATTCAAATTTTTCGATTTAAAAATCTACAGTTCTGTTTAGTCTTACCACATTTGTTTCTTCAGTTTTCAAGTAACAGTATTAAAACCTACTGAAAAGCTTAAAATAAAGTAGGCCTACATTATAAAGAAAATAAAACCTCTTGCGCAACGTTTACGCGTATATTGACAAAAGTCTGAGTACCTCGAAGTACCTTGTGCAAAGTACATCGGAATCACATGGTATAGAATGACAGTTATAGAATCAGTCAATTATTAGTCTCAGCACCCAGCGACCTAGTTTCTCATTCATTGAGATTCTCACATACATACGCACAGCATGAAAGGCACCGTCAAACGTCTCTGTTCAAAAATTAACAAAATAAAGATATCGGCTATTATGACACATTACTTTTCTAGAAAATAAAATATTCTTGAATTTTCTTTTTATATTAAGTCTTGAAAATAACGTTCCTAGCCAGGTTTAAAGAGGATTTGAGTCGGGATGAAAACCACTCAATGTCACAAAGTTGCTGAAACTACCCGAAACTTGAATATCTTTAGTGAAACAATGAGTCTATAAAATTTATCGACTACTACAGTCCCGCATTAGATTAAATGTTTTAAAGTTTACTCTGATATTTTCTGCAGAGTTTAAAACTTTACTTAAAGGTAATAATTATATTTCAATGCCCTTTTCTTGTGTTTTTAACATTTTGTCTATCCACGTTCATTATTTTTATATTGCTAAAGTAAAAAGTAGCGTTAACTTTATCTTTAAATTTTCTTTTTTTCTAATTTATGGTATGCAATAATTAATAATATTCTGCACTCATATTTCTTGGTGCATTTTATAATAGTAAGCGTTTATTCATTTAAATATATATAGGCACTAACGCGCGCGCGCGCGCGCGCGCGCGTGTGTGTGTGTGTGTGTCGCTGTCATGTAAGTTCCTTTCTGATTTGGATTTTAACGGACTAGGCCTATTGCTATTTGCTGGTTTGGGCTTTGGTTTCAGATCCTTGGAATTTTTCCTCCATTTTAATGATTGTGGTTGGCAGTTTTGTGAGCAATTTCCTTTTGTTTCCATTTTTAGAATGTTAAACATTCTGATATTTTTAGTAGACATTTGATAAATGGGCAGAATAGTATTTTTATTTTTTTTGTGTTTTATACAGGAAACAGAGCAGGTGCAACCTTTGGAATTTTTAAAGTTTACAAATTCTGTAAATTTTAATTTTTATTGTATTATCGTCACTTTGTGAATTATTTATTTTTGTATTTTTTTATACTATCTTAAGATCTGTTTGTTTTTCATTTTGGTGTATATAAAAGTGATTGTAGCCCAGTTCTGTATGCTGTTATTGCTAGTTCTATTCTTACTAATTGTACTGTATAATATAGGTTTAAACGAATTGTGCTGTATGAACCCTTTCCTTTACTTTCAATTTTGTAACTGTTGTTATTGTTGTAAAAATTGTTTCACCATTTCGATATATTATATTTCATTACTTTTTATTTTATGTGTATTTAAGTATAGTTTTTAGATTCCAGTGAAAAGTGTATGAGAATCTGTCATTTTGTGTTATGGTGGATGGTCTGAATTATCAGTATGGTTAGGCCAGTGGAGTTTGGTTTCCTATATATTTCATACTGTAGTTTGTTATGGAAGTGGTAAGTCTAAATAATTTATTTTATTATTTTATGTTGTTATTCTGTAACATACAAGTTTGTTCTTCTGTAGATTTGGAGTATGTTGTTCAATGTTTTAATATTCCGATTGCGTTGGAGACATAAAGGTCATAGTTAATATATCTTATTCGCATCTTAAAATTCTAATGATTTTAAGATTTATAAATTCAAGTTTTCATAACTATGATTGTTTCCGGACATACTTGGACAGTGGCAACAAGTGCTGTGTACCCTGTCATTCCTAACTCCTAAATTACTTGGGTGGTAAGAATTAAGAATTTTTGTGTTCATATATTGTAAAAAATATTTTAAAAATTATACTAGATAAACGTGATCCCATGTCCAACGTGTGTGTTGTTAGTACGTATATTTTGTTGTTAAATTAAAAATTAATTCTGACTTATAATTATTCATAATAATTCAATTTTAGAAACACAAACCATGCGGGATCCTACAAGTTAATAACATTAATCAGTGTATAGTCTTCTTATGTGGATTTAAAAAACAAGCAAACAAACTTAAATCTAAGCTCAAAAGAATGCATTAAATAAGATAACTATTACTACTTTCATATCATTTTCAATACACAGTAATGACTGTAAGCAACACACTGATCAAATTAATTATTTTAACAAATTTTTGATGTTAATAGCTAGGCACACCGCCCTCACAATGTTATCTAGCCTATGGTAGACACGCAATGTGTCAGCTGTAACTATGTGTATGGCTAGCAATTGTACGTGTTACGTCAACTAATGTAAGACAAAGTTAGATAAGGTATAATAAAATGTGACCACACAAAAGCACTGTATTAAATACGTACGTAAGGAAAGCCTACATATATATTGATATACAGTAAAAAACAAATTAATGCCTGAAAAAACACAAATAAATTCAAATAATAACATAGTTTTTAAAATATTAGATATTGGTTACACATAAAATTATTCTCCAAATCCAGTCATAGTTACAACAATGAAACAAAATAGTTGCATGAAATTGATTTAATTCTGGCAATTACTTTATTTAGATAAAATCTATTATTTTTGCTTTCCGCGTCTTTTAGAGAACAGTATATAGGCTATTAAACTGATTAGGAATAATAGGGGTAGAAGTATTGTGTAGAACCATATTACAGAGTATATCCAACTTACACTATGGCAGAGTAATGCAGATAATTGGGTTAAAGAATGTTTTAAATTAGTTCGGGGAAATGTCACTCTAAGCAGTAACATTGCATCCTTTATCCAATATATATTTTATGTAATGAAATGTTCGTAATATAATATCCGTGTTTGTGTATCTCAATTCGTGTACGTATATATTGTAACGTAACAGAAATACTGTCCTCGACGTTACATAAATAAAATTATAAAATTTAGAATAGGGAAGAAAATTTATTAATTATCCACACTTGTCAAAGGTCAGAAACCCAACCCATGATTGTTTAAATATAATAAGAATGCAAGGTAAAAAGATAAGAAAGGAATAATGTTAATAATAATAAACCTCAAGGTTCAGTGAGAGGTAAATAACAGACATTGACACATAATGTAAAAAATAATTTTGACTGTTTCATTATAATGGATGTTTTAAACTAGATGAGAATGAGTAAATGGTGTATGACTTAAATTAATCAAATGTACTTGTTATTAATTGTATCATGTTATATTGTTATCATGATAGTGATGTTATATTTTGTGTTAGCCAGTGAAAGTTTTCTGTTAATAGAATATCAGGTAATTAAGTATTATGTGTTATTAATTTACCATTGTAGAGCTGTTGTTGAACTCAGTAATTGTTTACTAATTAATTTCATTTTGATGTGTTATCCATAGGTCACGATAAAGCTTTTGTTAGATTTTATAAAGTTAATTACATACATTACATCATGATACATTGTAGCATGACAGATAATCCACTAATTAATAATTCAAAAATGATCATAATTACATTTAAATTAATTAAATCAAAAGAAAGTTCGAAGCAAAATAAATAAATATCGAATGAAAATAATTAAAAAATCAAATGAAAATAATTAAAAAATCAAATGAAAAGAATTAAATATCAAATGAACATAATTAAATATCAAAGTGAACAACACCACCATAAAAGAAAGGTATAATTAAATAATAAAATGCAATGATAAAGTATCAAGGAAATTAAATCCAAAGGAACTCATATATAAAATCAGGAGATTACCCAGGAAGTTTAGGAGCAGGTGATAAAGAAAATACCCCGAACCAACCGAAGGACATAATGAAATACTAACCTTGGAAAACCCAAGACAGAAGTAATGAAGAAAAGAAGATGTAGGATGGGAGAACTACGAAGAATACCCATGAAAAACCTATTGATAAAAATAATAAACCCCGAACCAAATATTAATATAACCCCAAGAAAGTATAACACCCCAAAACCTCATGTAAAATAATTATAAACAAAAGTGTTTAGTAGTGAATAGAAGTGCACCAAAGAAAGTTATTATGCAATCAAATAAACAAATCTTCACAGTTCTCTATAACTAAAAGTTTGGTCTTAGCATATTGTAGAACTCAAATAGAAATAAGAACCAACAGTGTAAGTGTAACAGTGCAAGTGAATCCCATATAATAAACTTTAAATAAAGGTGTACGGATATTGTAACTATATACAATAAATAACTTTAAGTTTTATAATAAATACAGAAATGACATAGCATGAAGTATCGTTATGATTATATGTCAAATGTTTCATAAAGGAGGACACATCTTTTTATCAAAAAACATTTATAGAGATGCAAATGATAAAGAAAGCAGAGGGGGAATAATTACTGTAAAAGGGGATTAAATTATAATACAATGTAAACAGAAAGGACTGTGATTAACTTAAGTTTAACTTAAACATTTTAAATTGCTAATTATGTTTATGTTTAAAGCCAACACATTTCAAAGTGAGAATAGAATTATATTTAGTGTAAGAATGTTTATTAATATAACAGTGTACATACAGCCTAAAATGTTTATGTATGTATACTGTACCAATTTATAAAATGTTTATTATATATTTTAAAAATAGTTCAACTTAACAAGTCTAACTTAAAAGACTAATAATTAATGTTCAATATTGTTTTTATAATATGAAACAACATAGCAGGAATACCATGCTACATGTTCCAATAATGGTATAAGGAATTTTTATTTGATATTATATTAACTTTAGACAGTTAGAAAGGGTATATAGGATTAGTAATATTAAAAACCCAGTATATGTCAAACAATAGAATCTAGACAAAATGGTAAATTCCAATAACATTTATATTTGAGTAAAGAAGTCTAATAAACCATGTAAACTAGTAAGATTTATATAAGGTAAATCAAGCACCAACTACTATAAAAGAATACTATAAAAGGTTTTATAAAATTATTAAATAATTTCAAAATGTAATATCTAACCATTTCAAAGGAGTAATAGTAAATTAATGGATTTTAACTAAAAGGAGGATCAAATTGTTAAATTTAAAAGAAATTAAGGAGAGGTAAGGATTTATATCAATCAGAAATTTAATATAATCATATTTATAACACCTAACATGGCTAATATTTTGGACAAGAACAGGAAGCTGATTTTGGGCCTATATTTCCAAAAAGACAGAAATATAGCAATTTTAACAAAAAACTTAATAAATATAGACTATTGTATGTCAAATTAAACAGAAGGAGGTAAAGAAACCAATTATGTAATTAATAATTCACAAAAGCAATCAATAAGCAAAAAATATTCCGATTATAATGTATTTTAGAATCACATGAAAAGGAAATGAAAAATATTTAAACAATACTTTTCCAATATTAACTTGGCAAGATATTTCATGAGACGAAGGAAGTAGGATAGTTCTTAATTAACATTCAACGAGAACGGTTGATGTGAGATCGCTCTAAGAACCTCTATAGCGAATTATAATGGCGTATATAAGGTTAACATAAAATCAGTGGAAAAATCGAGAGTTACCGAATTTGTTATTTTAAACTTTTAATCAGCGAAACACACCAACACCAACAGTGAAAACAATCGATACGCAACATAAGACAAGTGAATTAAAACAGTAAAACCATCTAACATTAATATTTCACTTTACAACAAACTTTATGATTCTTAGCTACAAACCGACAACAGTGAACACACCCATCACAACACAATTAAAGCCAGTGGACACTGAACAATTAACCAGAACACTTCTAACAACATAATAGACAGTATACACTAATACGGAGGTGATAAAACAATTGTGAAGGCGATTTTATTTGTCAGAATTTACAGCCGACATTCCTTGATTAACCTCATCAACTCAGCTAGCCGCCATGATGGTTCCGTGATGCAACGCGACTTCTCCAGATTGAATTCAGCACACGGCATTGGTTTGAAAACTCAACTATTACAAACATTATATATTATTAACAATTTGTCATTTATTAATTATTAAGATTATTTTTGTACATGTTATATTTTCTATGCTTCCCCTTCTCTGACTATATAACTATAACCGCTAAAAGAACTATTATAAACATTCATATAATATAACCTGTTTTGTAAAAATCGATTATCCCTGTAGAAGAGTCAACATTGTATCAATATCGATTTTGGATCGATATTTTACGTATAACTATTAATAAATTAAACTAATTCAATTATCTGGGTTGAAATTTATTTCATATATTATTATAAGAGTTTACATTAACAACAGGACTTACTGGAAGACGACCATTAATAAAGGAGAGTGATATATTGGAGCAGAGAAGAAAATCGCAAATCGATTAGTGTAGTAAGACAATCGGATTAACTCCAAATTCATTTACGGTCAACCAGAAGTGTATATATTAACATTATAAACTCCGAAAATTTTAAAATTTCAACGGAAATTCATAACGAGAATTATTATAAAAATATTCAACAACAAACAAACATAAACTTTTTTTTTTTTTAATTGTTTTTTAATTAAATTAAATTTTTTTATACAGAAGATATATTTATTTGAAACCAGTGTAAACAGGCCAAGTGTTACAACATGTATTTAGATAATAAGATGATTATAATTGTAAACTTGGATAAAAAGGCTATAATTGTTAACGAGATACAAAAGAGTTTAATACCACCATATCATAAATAGATAAAAGATTCTATAATATTGCAGATAGTAATAAGTTAAATTCGGAAGTAGATCAAGTTGCTAGGGACGACAAAGTAGATAGAATTTGTTGATTTGATTTTGGATAATTTTACATGAACGAAGACAGTTTAGCTAAGAGATGCTCAGAAAAACATTTGATTTAATTTAAGTACAAAGTACATAGAAATTTAAAATAAATGAATGATAAATCGCAATAGTTTGGCCCACTAGCAGTTAACCATATTATATAATTGGACAATATAAAAACGATACACAAAGTAACGAAAAATAAAGGAAGAACTCGGATTGCCAAATTCCTGATAATGAACAAATGTTAAATTAATCAATTAACAAAACCAGAGAAATAACTACCTGCATAAAGTGATATAATCCTATAACGCAAACGAAACGAAAATAAACACCAAATTACAGTGGAACTTGCAGTTTACACAATCCAATAGGAAAACGTAATTGGATTCGAATTTCGTCGAAGCACGTAACCACAAAACTCGGACATTGGTGAACAAAAGGATCGGTATTTCTGCATCATCCCAGGACCAAGAATTAAACGTTATTTTCAACTTGGAACATAGAATAACGAGAGCAAATTCATCTGCATGCTGATCTGTTGCTGTCAAGACGAAAGGGTTATCTGCACACGGCCTCATCGAGTCACGATGTCGAGCGGACGGTAAAACAACAATTATTTTAAATATTATTTAATAAAAACTTAACTCTATATTGTAATACCTTGTATTCCTATTTATGCATTTTCTGATCTTACTAACAGTTGAAAGAACCTTCACGCCCTGTATTTAAAGAAATATAAAAATCATAACTAAAATTAATATAAAACCTTAAATCCGATCGATAATCGATTACTTCTGACTTATAGCCTTTCGTATCTAACGTAAGAGAAACAACTTTGTTGGACCAGAAATATTAAATATTAATAAAGAATCATTTTAGAATTTCAATATCTTCTCATTTATATAAGATTTAATGGAGTGTGAATAAGAAATAAGATAAGTAAATAGTGTAACCAATAATTACCGTACGCGGTGGGTTAACCTACAAATTTCCATTGTCTAGGAACCACAGCGCTATTCGCTGACTTCTTAGGTATTAAAGAAAGGAGAATACAATAAAAATGTCTGCTCTTCTCTTCAACACAGAATAGGCTTGAGCGAAAATTTCGAATTACACCCTATACCCATAATTTTCACTCACATTAACACAATTATATTAAATAGAGAGGAAAGGAGATATAATTAACAATATTATAACACATACTAAAATAAGATACATAATAAATTGGCACATTAATTACACGAGAGGAAGGAGTTATATTATAAATTGGCACTAATCGGAGAGAGGTTTAACGAGGAGACAACCGTTATATAATAATATGCATGTATGTATGTGTTCAGCGATGCAACTTTCTACTTTCAGAACGGTAAAGATAAGCTTCATTGATACTTCATAGATATCTTCAAAAATTTTCTACGAGTTCCGAATTACCATGGAAGCGTGAAGTATTGTACCGGTTAAATTATTACTCTCTCTCAATTATTAGTCATTAACATCGTCATAGTCGTTAAAATTATTAACCGTCGTCATTCGAAGTTACTTTGCAAAATAAGTCGAGAGACTTATTTTGACTTTTTGTTTTTTCGGGGGTTGTTCATAACTCGACACAGAAAAACAAGTTGTTATATAAAATAATCCTAATGAGCTAATGAATCTAGTCTTAAGGTACACTCAGCGACTCAGTTGAATCAAAATTCGACAAATATTTGAATCTACTATTCTCAGCACACTGATTGCTGCGCCGTGGTATATTGGTGTACTCCCCTGGACGGCAGTCTTCTTTCATACTTCTTTCTTATTATTTTAGACGCGTGTTGAATATTGTTCTATGGAGTCGATCACTGACTTACGAACAACTTTTATTACCACTCGGAAAAAACTACCGGGAGAAAACTTATCCCGGTAAAATCATGTGTTTGATCCTCAGTTCTTTATGATTCCTAATCCGCTCCGCATTTGAAACTCAAAATACACACCAAGATGGCAACTCTCTACATGATGACGTTAAGACAGTGACAATAGGTTTTAAACTTTAGTTACAAATCGGACCAGAGTCTTTATAGATTCCTATTAAAAAATTGTCTCTAAACGAGAACACTGAAAAATATGTATGTTCCGCATCCGTGGTAAATCGGAGTATCTTTCTGTTTAATCTAAAGTTCTGAATCATCAATGAGCTGGCAGCAACTAAATATCTTGCTGTGATCGATTGTTTTTCTTTACAATTAGTGACTGCTTCTTTTAGTTTTTCTGTAATCCAAAAAATTTATATCTCCTGAGGTTTGATGATATAGTATCCTTTCCCAGTAATATTGCTTGCATTTTCATCGTTTAACCAGTTCATCAGGGAATGATTATTACGGCTTTATTTTTATACCTCGTCTACTCGTCTTCTGGGCTACGAGTCACAAAATTTAACTGGTAATGCATGATCATCATAACTGATAATACTGTCAGCTACTGTCTTTAGATTTTTGATAACTTTAAAAATCTATTTAATAAATATTTGTAATTAAATAGAACCACATACAAGCCGTTAAAATTAAGAGACCATTTTGCAATTCTATATACTTGTATTGTTCAAAATTACACTTCAAATCAAATATATTTCAGATGCACACGCTCCGCCTGCGTAGTAATCTGATGTATCTGCTTGGATCAATAAAGTACAAATATTTTTAAAAATCTTTTCTTATTATATAACTTGACCAAAGTTATGTAATTTAACTCTTGAAAAGTTTCAAAATTACAAAATTTATATAGCGTCATGTTTTAGTACCATTAAATATTTTAAGTGTGTGTGTGTGTGTGTGTGTGTGTGTGTGTGTGTGTGTGTGTGTGTGTGTGTGTGTGTGTGTGTGTGTGTGTGTGTGTGTGTGTTTGGGCGCCCTCACGTGCGCTCGTAAGCGTGTTACTTAGGTCAAATACTTTGCGCTTTATTTGTGTTCGTTCGTTGAGTCTCTGCGAAATTTCTTATTTACCATAAACATTCTTATGTAACAGCCAGCAAAGAAATAAGTGAAGATGACTGTGGAGGTAGGTTTTTTATTTTTGTAATAAGGGTTTCATATCTTTTGTAACATTTTTGTTCTGTTCAAAACCTTCTTTTCAGAGTGTTATTAAATTTTGATTATATTACCTTTAATCGCATATAGAATTAAAATTTCTATAATATCCGCTACGCTAACTATTGATTAGAAGAACTGCAACCTTTGATTTATTATACAGAGAGCTCAGTTTGTGTGTTAGAAGAAAACGTATGTTTGTGTACAAGTGTGTAAGGAACACAGGAATAGAAGAATACACGTGACAACAGACGTAGCTTTAGTAAAATGTTACTATACGTCGCGGCATACTGGAAGAAGATTGTTATACTGGAATAGACTAGCATTAGTACAGAATAAAAGAGTAAAAGATAAAGTGCAAAAATTTGTTAAATCAGAAAAGTACGTATCATTAGTGATGAGTTTTAAAAAAAAAGAGTAACTACTATCCACGTGATAGCTTGGTAAGTGAAACTCTCACAGTCTAAAATAACTTAAAATAATTGATTATTTAGTTGCAGTGTTCTAATGTATAGTTATAACGCTTTTGTATATACGCTGAAAACAAACGTAATAAATAACATCTTTAATGAAGACACTTGATAAATATATATTTTCACTAAATATTATTAGATCGTAATACGTTAATGAAGAATATAATGCTGACACACACTTGAAGTTATTACACATATATACATATTTTTTATTATTAGTAATAATAAAAATGTTTACAAGAATACATTTTATTTTGTAAATTACAGTTTTTCAATAGCATTCAGCTATCATCATCATTTCAATAAATTATTTAATATATTTGACACATGCGTACATTTAAACAACCTTCTACATAAATTTAAATGGTAGGCTACTCTAAAAAGTAACCAGAAGATAATAATAATTTGGGAATTTTTGTAGCATAATTCTAACTATCTGTAGTAATCTGGGCCCAGGAAGACGGCTTCGTTTCTAATGTAAACATAAGATTAGTAATTTTGTGTTATAGCAATGATAGTGTAATCCACAATTAAAAATTATTTTACTAGCCAAAAATTTATTGTACGCACAAATTATAAACAACGTACAAATAATTAAATTCTATGATAAAAGGCCAGTGTTAATGAAACACTGTAATTTAAAAAATATTCTTGTAAAAAGTACTATTATTAATAATAATATAAAATATATAACAAGAAAAATTTGAGCATTTTTGAATATATTATAACGTTTACTTCTCTGTACAAAATATAAATTTATTACTAGGTAAGCGCCTCACGTTGTAAACGCCATTTCTATCACACCGTGGTTTTATTTTATGTAATATAACTTGAATACTGTGTGTTGTTAAGTTGATATGGTTTCAACTTGAATTGTTCAATAAAGGCTTCACGTTGTTTTGCGCCAAATCTATAACACACTTTTTTTCTGCTATTGTATTGTTACAAATAGTAATAATGTTGAATGAATAGTTGGTTGTGTTATACTTTTACGCCTCACGTTGTTGGTGTATATTCTATAATGTTCTATACTATTTGGTTCAGTTAATTAAATTGTTATTTAATCTTTATTATCAATACTGAAAGTTATTTATTGGTGGATTTATAACTAAATTGGGCTCCATATGGAAAATTATATTAATATTCCATAAAGTTATTGTTTTGTATCTCCCTGTGTAATTAGTTGTCAAAAAAAATACCTTACTTTATGGAAATCGATTGGTAACCTAATGTAAACTGGTTATTACGGTAATTGTTTATTTCTAGTGAAATCCATATCTTACTTGATTAATTAAAATTCTCGACTTTAATTTAATTATTTGAGTTTAATTTTATGTCAATTCATTTATTTTGTTGAATAATTTAAATAGCACGTGGCGCACAAAATTTGGTACTGCCAACTTAATCCTTAAGGTGAGTTTAAAACGCTAACCTTCGTAAATTGAAAAAATTGTTGATTATTAAAATAATAATTCACACTAAATTGATTCCATTTCTAATGCTTTTATTCTTTCTTTACCTATTGTTCTTCTCTTCTGAATTTAAATAAATAATACTGGTTCTTAATAATAATTTGACCAGGCTTAGTATAATTTTTGCTCAGTGGTTGGCAACACGTCTTTTCACTCAAGCTTAATACTGATTATTTTAATTTAATCTCAGTCGTGAATTCTTTTGACTACAATAGCTATTAACGAAAATGACTGTTACGAAGTACAAAGCTTCACAATAATAATTTGTTTATAGTATAAACAAATAATCTCTTATATCTAACTATAACAAAAAGTTCGTATAGGCCGAACAGTGGCTATTTTGAGGTTACCCACATCTAGATATATTATACAGTTTCGAATATGAAACTCAAATAAATAATAGTTAAAAGGTTAACAATTACTATGGTGTTAGTGTTCTTGTGCAGCGATATATAGTTCATAAGTGTACATAAAGTTTTTTATGTTATATTAATATGGTTAGTTAAAATTTGTTTTTTTTTTAATTTTTTAAGTATTCACACTATACTTTCCTTCATTTATACACTCGTTTTTATTCACAGTTAACTTTTTATATTTCACTATATTGCCCTTATGATTTTACAATTAATTCACAACACTTTGGTTCCGTCTTGGTTATGTTATTGTTGTCATTCAGCACATAACCTATCTGCAGTTCGATTCTAACTATGATTTCGCGAATATAAGTGACGCGGAGAAGCTGTTCTTTACACTCCGGATTCCAACGCAAGATTCTTGGCGTGGCGTCTATTTTCTGACTTGTTGGCGTCCGTTTTTGGGTTGATGCAGATGCCCTTTGGGTTCATACACTCCAAATATAAAAATTCCGATTGGTTGATAGCTAACTCATTGTCGTCGATAGCGTGGGTTTTTGGGGTTGAGACACTTTTGTTTTCTGAGATCCTAATTAACAAAATTCTTAAAATTAACATAACTTTCTTATGCTAATTACAATTCTTATTATATTATTACCATTGCATTGCTTTCTTCCTTCAGATCAATTGAAGACCTCACATGATATATTTCCTTACAGTATTTCTAAAATGAACAATTTTAATGTTTGACCTATGCTAATACATTAGTTTTAAAAGTTATATTTTTTATTACATTTTTTGTTTTCTCAATTGTATATATGTTTTTATGCTATTAGCAAACATTTTAATACTATTAATCCTCATTATAAATCTTAACTTTCTATAAAACTCTTGGCTTATAGAATATGCCTAAAAATGTCTTGTGTACATTGGACTATTCTGGATTCTTACCATAACATGACTTAATTATAATACAATGTATCATTTGGTATTTAATCTTATTAGACAGTATAATCTTTTACTGTAAACATTATTCTTTAAAACATGCTTTGTACCTTGTAATGTCTCTATCTATCTTCTACAGTATAGGTAGAGTTTTTTGGTCCAAGTAGACATCTTGTTAATTACATTGTTATTAACAGATCACAAACATTTAAGATTACATATTCTTTGACCTAGTAACATATACCATTTCTTCACATATTGGTCATTGTCTATTATTATTTTTTTACATGATATATTGTCTCTTTTCCTCTACTAAGTAGATGTAGGGTTTTGGTTTAACATTTATTTCTTACTAAAAATCTTATTATGTGTCCATAAACAACAATAGTGGTTTCTTTAACATTATTAGCTTGTAGTGAGTTTATTTTTCACACTTTATATTACCAGTTTATTTACACTACATTCTCCCTTACATTTTTATCATTCTTTAATATACAATAGTAGGCTTTCCTTCCTATCCTACCTTACAACATTATTATACAAAATAAAACTTTTACAACATTTTTACAACATAATGATCTCTATTTGACTTGTCTCAGTGTCTATTAATTACACTCAGATATAATTTAATCTATACTTCCAGTATATTTTATACTAAATCTATGTTTATAGTTTTTTGTCTTACATTTCCTTAAGGTTAGGTTGCCAGTTACTGGTCTTACATGTTCACAATACTTTATATTTTTATTATTGTTTATACTGTGTCATTTGCACAGTTTAATTATCATTATCTATCACTTTTTCTTTTTTTAACACACATAATTATGACTATAATTATCTAGTTTTTATTATAACTTTATACTTATGATAATTACAAATGCAGTCTTAGGTCTGAGACCTAGCTGGACTGTTAGGCTTGTTACATAACTGATTTTTCTTAACCTTAAATACATTTTTCGCTTATACACTAAACATTACTTTTTTCAATATTATATTAAGATATACTCACTCGCTATCCTAATCTATTGGGTAATTTATTATGTCAAAGATACAGTCTAGTCTAGTCATTTTAGATGCCTGTTTTGTCAAGTTATTTATAATGTTAGTTTACAAGGCTAATTTATGTTTTTCATCTATTCATGCATCTGTAACAATTATTCTTTACTTATTCATGGTTCATTGACCTAGTTATTAAAATTCTTCCTTTATTTAATTAATTTTTGATTGATTTTCATTTAATCACTCATTCCCTATTGCATTCCTCATTCAGTTACCTATTATTTGTTTATTTGATCAAGTTCCCTAAATGTTTTGATAATTCACTTGAGTTTATTGGTCGGTATCATCTTGTGATGCTACAATATACATATAGACATAATACACAAAAGTAAAAATAAAAATAAGAAAATCATACACGTGTTAACACAATTGCAAGAATAACATGTTTCTAGATATAACAATAACTTGTGAGGTTCTTATGTATATATTTATGTCCAAATCCAAACAACACACCAACACACCAGGGGGCCCTGTTGTGTATTTATGTGTATAAAAGCGCAATCGCTCCTGTGCAGATGTATAGGCCTCATACAAATTCACTTATGTAACCATACATACATATACTACGTATATTCACATGTGGTTATTGATCCACTTGAATTAAGAATATGTTAAGTAAGAACCTACTGAAGTCGGATTAAACATTTACGCGTTGAGTCACTATGTAAGAAACCAAATCCTGGTTTTATAGATTTTATTTACTCTTATGATATTCATACTATCTGCCTGCCAGTTAGTATAATTAAGACTATTATGTAAGTCAAAATTATAAAAGTTACGTACTTATAAAAGTTACTACAAGAATTAAATTAAAGTAAATTAAAGTTATGATAATAATGTAATGACACGAATACATATAAAAGCGCGCGCGCGCGCGTGTGTGTGTTCTTAATACATGCTCATATAACATTTGCTTTTTTGTTTTAAATTAATTTTTACTAAACCTACTTCATAATGAGGTAGAATCAGTAAATCTTTTTAATTTTAGTTTATTATTTTTTACGATATTTTTGACTTAAGGCAGCTTTTAAATTTAAGTATTGTGATCAATTTTTGTTCTCAAAGCTTCTACAATAGAAGGAATGTAAACCACTACGCTTGCTCTCATTTCTTGGACGTAAAAGTACTCATATGTAAGTAAAAGTTTCTTGGCTTTAAACGTAATCCTTGGACTATAAAAGTTAAGTACAGAGACAGAAATACGTTTATTATTCCCGTTACTAAAAAGGAAGGTTTGACTTCTCCTCTTAAACGTAATCAAACAACTTAGTCATTTAATGTTTGTAGTACTTGGTATTTGAAGAAATTCATTCTGATGACACAACTTATTCTAATGCTAATTTTAATTTTATTGTATTTTTGTATTGTTTCATACATGTACTAATAATCAAATTTTACAAAGACACATGCGTACATTTAAATAACTTGCTACACATATTTTAAATAATAATAATGGCTCCCATGTGTACCACCGAAGTAGCTTAGGAGAAGGCAGGGTAGGCTGCCTTACGTGAGCCGTACGGCATACAAGGAAGGCAGTGTGGCCAGCACTACGCTTCAACCGCCCATTATTATCCCCAAGACGTTATCCCAGGTACTCATTTTCAACAGGCTGAGTCGACCTGGGGGCTGAAAAACGCACCTTGATTTTATGGTGCGGCACCGGGAATCAAACCTGGGACCTCTAGATTAGTAGCCAGGTGCCATACCCACAGGGCCGCCACATACACTTTAATGGTACTCTAAAAAGTAACCAGAATTTTGGGAATTTTGTTAAAATAATTTTGGAATTTTGGTAGCATAATTCTTATTGTCTATATTAATCTGAGCCCAGGAAGAAGGCTTAGTTTCGAATGTAAACATAAGACTAATAATTTTGTGTTATAGCAATGATAGTGTAATGCACAATTACAATTTATTTTAATGAACGAAAATATATTGTATTCACAGATTATAAACAACGTACAAGTAAGTAAAGTCTGTAATTTGTGTGGTGTGTGTGTGTGTGTGTGTGTGTGTGTGTGTGTGTGTGTGTGTGTGTGTGTGTGTGTGTGTGTGTGTGTGTGTGTGTGTGTGTGTGTGTGTGTGTGTGTGTGTGTGTGTGTGTGTGTGTGTGTGTGTGTGTGTGTGTGTGTGTGTGTGTGTGTGTGTGTGTGTGTGCACGATGAAGAGATATAATATAATTTGAGTCCGTGAATCCAGTTTTTTCAATGGGAGAATTAAGACTCGATTTGAGTACTTTAAAAAAATTTTTAAAACAAAAGCAAAAGCAAAAGGAAAGAATTATTTCATTAACCCGTAAGGGGTTAATTACAACGGTATGCACGAATTGTGTTTATTGAAACTCGTTAACAAAATTATGATTGTTTAATCATTCGTATTAAATTATTTTATATGCAAAGACAAATTCTTAGACCAACTGTTAGATTAGTAATATAGACGGTCAATAAAGTTTATGTTGGTTACATTGTGTTTAGTTACGTCTTAACATCCGTCGTCGAATCCATACGTCTCTCACGCAACAATATTTACATCATTACATCCGCATCCTAAAAGATCAAATACTACACTTTGGAAAAATAGTAATCACAGGAAAGTGATAGTAACGTTTAGTAGAAAGTGTTGATAGGAAATACTATTTGTTACTCTAGTTTTACGTTATCGTAACTTTGAATTTTCCAAAGTAGGGAAGTTTTTGAAATTTCTTCTTAGCATGATTCTTAGCATTGACCTTACAAGACGGCTCAGTCTTAGCTGTCGTATTTCTTCTAAACAATATTAAACGATGGTAATGGTGTGGAAGAGACGGTGATAGTTCTTTCACAGCTTTTTTGAAACAAACGCGTAGCCTTCATTGACTCGTAATGCATTACCTTTCGTTGAAATATTTTCTAATTTTCCGCTTCCATTCATCGAACGTACATCAATGTGTCTTCGGCCAGTACCATGACCTCCAGTTCTCCTTCTGGTAGAAACATAGTAATATGTTACTAGTTTAAGCACCTAGTTAATTTTGCTCATTGGCAATCATTTGATGAAATTGTTTAGTAGACTACTATCGGAGGCTATTTGCACCCATACCATCACAATAACACCTCAACGAAATTGCCGCTAAAGGACGAGGTTAAGAATACACAATAATCTTTTATTCTTTTAATGTCCCTTTTGTTTGTACTAAAAGAGTATCAAAAGGAACTTGGTAATCCACAAAATTAATTTATACGTCTAAATGTGACAACTGTTTCAGCAAGTGAGGTTATTTTCAAATAACAACAAACATAACTGAAATCAGATAAAAATAATATAAACTTACTGCTTTTGACAAAGGATATACATAGAGGTCAATTTATTCATTATTGTTATTTTTGTTATGTCTGTCAGCTACTAAGAGTCTAACATTTTGAAAGAGTAAATCCTTTTTCCTTATGTAGCCATTGAATAAACAATATATGTATAAATGAAAGACTGAGCACTGCATAGCACACAATCACTTTCTTGTAAAGAAATTTGTTTGTAGCCTATTTATTTTATTTTAAATTTACAAACTACTCCAATTAAAGAGTATTATGTAATTTGTTAGTGAATTTGCCCTGGAGAGACACCATCCAACGATAGTATATTGACGTTTCCTATCAACATCTCAGAAGAAAAATCATCAGATAAATTGAGGGATTATTTAAATGTCTTTAGACGTCGACGAGGCCCTAGCCCCGTCCAGCTTATGTATCAAATGGTTTTTACTTATGGGAAGTCGCACATGATACTCTACATCATACCGATGGATTACCCTCGTCGGCAACAGTCTGTATGTTTAAGTCTTCATTGATGATTTAGTTGGTAACGTATCACGGTATGTTCGCTAGTACTCGTGGGATTTTGGACTGAAGACTTTTGACATTGCTTTTGGCGCATATCTCCGCAGTTGAATTCCAGATGGCAATATACGTAGATTTCGGAACAGCCTTATAGACAAGAACTTTGGTTTTGATCGACAGTTGAGATTTTCTCCCAAGAGGCCATTATATTAATTTAAACTTGAGAACAATCTGTTATTAGTATTGTTGGTACTTTCACTGTGAACTTACTTGTTGTATTTTCTCATACGTCGTTTCGGAGTGGTGTGCTCCTTCTTCAGTCAAGAATGTCTGAGTATTCTTCAGTCAATGAAGAAGGACCACACCACTCCGAAACGACGTATGAGAAAATACAATTACGTTTACAGTGAAAGTACCAACAATACTAATAATTATTATAGTAGTGAACAAAGAAGTGATGAACATTCAAAATAGAACAATTTGTTATCTTTTGACTTAAATATACTGGTGCAGCCCAAGCTATTTGACTTCGAAACGTACTAATATTGTAGCTTTAGCTACAAACAAACCGTTTTGTGAGGAACGTTACCTGGACAGGCTTAACTTTATTGATATGGATTTCCTTCTTAGTAAACCTGTTACTGACTATGTTTATATAAAGCTGCAAAGTTTTTTGACTATGATGAAAGCTGGGGGACGTACAGCATTTTGTTACGACATTACAGAACAGTCTACGTGTTTGTCGAAGGTTCCAGAAGAATCTCGCTCTCATGAATGTGGCATACGTGACTCTAGACGCATTCGCGAGATTTTTCTGGAGGCCGCCAGCCGCGCGGACTGTGTCAAGACCGCAATTAAGTACGTCGTACACACTGGCGCTAAGACGCAGTTTGGAACCTTCTGGTCTGTGCGCGGAGGTATAAATACGAGGCGGCAGCGGCCTTAGATTCAGTATTAGTTGCGATATTTACAGTGCGGTCCGAGTTTATTATCGGGGGATTACAAGTGATTAGCTGGCGATATTACTGTGTGCGTTCAGTGGATATTAGTGAAGTGCTGTGTTTTATAATCGGGGGGTATATTGTAATACAATTGTGTTTTAATATTAGTTAACATTTATTTGCGCGTGAACAATTTTTATTTGATTTGTTGTAAGAGACAGTGTTGTTAATTACTGTTTAACTGTGAAAATTAAAGCCGGTGATTAGTGACTTAATTGGTGTCTTGTATTTCGTTTCCACTGTACCACACGACGATCAAGTAGACCGTCGTAACAATATCATATAAAACTACAATAGGTGATAACAATAATTACATATTGCATTTGCAGTTTCAATACAGACTAGTTCTTAGTAAGTTTCCAACAAATCGGTTTCGCCAACGTGTTAACCATTAAACTAATCAGCAGGTACTAGGAGTTGCGATAATCTGAGCCTTATGTGCACGACAAATTATTTAAAGTTTCTGGTTTTTATAACCGCAGTTCAGTCTCGT
The DNA here is from genome assembly GCA_034769895.1 of Magicicada septendecula. Classification (NCBI taxonomy): domain Eukaryota; kingdom Metazoa; phylum Arthropoda; class Insecta; order Hemiptera; family Cicadidae; genus Magicicada; species Magicicada septendecula. The sequence continues at coordinate 957,155,144 of CM068367.1, forward strand.
GTAGGCTGTTAGTCTCGAATTTTTCTTAACACGGACAAATAGTGAAAGTATCAACTACCTTTTACTGACATAGTCAATTTGTCCATATATATAGCCTACAGTACAACCATCAGTCAGTTGCAATGTCCACAGTTCAAACGGAAACAGAAATTGTGACTTACAACTTTGAGCGTTACTTACATTAGTCACCCTACTGCTGTTCGAAACTATTTTCTTTAACTTTCCATAACTAGCATAAGCAGACAACGCCAAATGACATTTATATAGATGCAGTAAGCTTTGAGAGGATGGAACTTGTGTATTTAGTTTGTTCAACTAGTTAACACAGTTTACATACGGCAAGTTTATAATTCTCAAATGTATATAAAACAAATCAGAAGATGAATCAAATTACCTAAACGCTCTTGTAAAAAGAGTACTACACATAAAACTCAATTTGTCTTACATCAAGTGTTTGTTGAAAAGATTGGCTTTCAACTGGCGCGGTAATATCAAAGTAACGTCTTCCAAAGAGCGGAGGAGCGTGCAATTCGAACAAAGGGCGATGTACGTTAGAAACGTTAAGTAGAAGATACTGTAGTGTACCATCCTTGTTAGCGTGACAAACGCTTCATCAGGATACGCAGTAATGAAAACACCGTACAATACTACAAAATGTAAATTACATTTCCTCTTAGTACCAAGACGTAGACACACTTGCGCAAGTTTGCAGAGAGCTGAATAAATTACGAAGTTTCCCTTCATCGTTTATTAAATTCGTTATTTGGTTACATCGTAGTTTTGCTTAAACGTATAATGTTCACTCTAAGTAAGAATATCGAAACCTGCATCTGTGTATACTAGTAGCATTTATGACGTGTTTTATTTAGTTTTTAAGCGAAAAACGTTTAGAAAAACTTAATTATTTAAACACATCGTTTACTATTTTCTTCCATTTTCTGTGCAGTAATAATGCGCGTATGTCTTACAATAACAATAACTTTGTGAAACACTTTGTGTAATATTGGGCTTACTGTCTGCGTCTTTCGTTTTTCCTTCCCCGTACATTCGTAACACAAACCATAAAAACTTTTTCGCAGTTATGAAACACTAAATGTGTTGATAAAATAATTCATATCCGGGCTGTTTGGCCGTGGTCTACTGCTTGGTTCCGACATTGTCTAAGCGTTTCGGCCACTTGCCGGATGCGTACTTCAGTAGAAAATTTTGTAAAGTGTTCCACAAAAGGGTACCTTGGCACCCTTAGCCAAGGTAGAATCAATAAACTAACCGATTGCTTTTACCTTTCTTTCCAAATGTTTAGAAATGACAGAATAAAGCATCGACCACGGCCAAGCAGCCCGGATATAAATTCTTTTATCAGTGATTCCGGCCGTGATAGCCTTCTTCCTTTTCCTGTTTAACTCTTTTTAACCTAGCGTTCTTCCTTCCTTTCTGTATTTCTCTGTCTTAACTTCACAATCCTTCTGTTTCTCCGCCTCTCTCTCTCTCTCTCTCTCTCTCTCTCTCTCTCTCTCTCTCTCTCTCGCTTTCTCTTCTCTCTTGCAATTCAATTTACATCGCTGTCAATGCAATATCGGGGTCATTTTCTGTCATTGCGACACAAAAATGACCCCTTTGAAAATAAAATTTTATAAACCTGCTTCCACACCCTATAACGTTTATGGTTAGTATAAAAACTCATTTAAATTAAATAATGTAAAATTTTAAATATATTTTTTAAGAGTATATCACTTTGTTAGCTCTTATATAAGGATGCAAAAATTGCAAAACCAATCCCAAGACTGAATTACTGTACATTTCTAAGAAATAACTTCTAATTTTTATTTGAAATAAAAACATAAAATATAATCAAATGTCTGTACGGAATAAACAATGAAACCACTTTATAACATTCTGTTTATGAATATTTTGTAATATATAATTATATACTTATTATTTATTACTTTGTTAAAATATTTAGTAATTTGTAATAAATAATAATAAAATTATTTGCTTTATTTTAGAGAACTCAATTTTTAAAAATCTACCCCAAAACTCAGTTGCCCTTGCCTTGGTCCGTGGTATTTAAAGGAAGGCTAACGTTATAAGTTAAATACATAATTGTAATAGCCTGCGCAATTACGCCTGTAATAACCGTTGTAAGGGCTGTTTTTCAAATTAACACAGGAGGTAAATTCAACTTTAATATAATCTTTAATTCATTTTTAATATTTACATTTTTATTTCCAGATGATAATTTTTGTTTTAAAAGCATGTATGTAATGTAAAAAAAATTATGCAGAATGTTTCAGTCATATTATTGCTTCCGTATGGGAAACAATGAAATTACACTCAGTTAGTGTGAGCAAAGATTAGTAAGGAAATGAACATGATAAGAAGACTGTTTTTCTCCCGCTACATAATAGGCTTATCAAAGGGCCATTAGATTAAGAGCACAGTAGAAACAACTGTATTTAAAAAGTTATTCTTGTAAAAAAAAGAATCAAGCCGTGAATGTTTTATAAATAATACTAGTAAAGAACTCACTTACTCACTCACTCACTACATTTATTACTAGATAAATTTAAATATTACATAACTTTTAAATTATCAGTAAAATTACGAAAACCCCGATCATCTACTATTTTTTAGTAAAATAACAATTGTAAAGCAGACAGCCATACATTAAAGATAAAACATTTTGAACTGCCTCCCTTTTTTTTAGTTTAATGTATAACTACAATGCCTAAATAACAAACAACTTGGTTCTAGTTTTTAAGTTTACATAATATGTTTCCATAGATGTCTATAGACCTAATACGTTTTACAAATTTACATAACTGATAACAATATGTAGTCTTTTTGTTATTATTTAGTAACAAACATTTTATTATTTTGTTCCCCTCCAAACGTTTTGAAGGCAGTCCAATATTTACGAAATATCCCTAAGGCAGGGATACGAAATTTATATTTTGAATAACATTTCTCTCACCTTGATGATCTATAAAGACTTAGCTACTATCTTAAAATTTTAACTTCCACTTTTGGTCTGTAATGCCCTTAAATTAAAAAAAAAAAATTTCAGTGTAAACACTATATTCGGATTTCGGTTAAAAGATTTTTTAGCCAGATACTCGCCATGGATTGTATAATTAATATCTCAGCAAACGAGATAGAATGGATCATTAAAAAAACGGTTTGCGGCTAAATATAAACAAAGGCTCTATAAACATCAAAATATGAAGTACTACAATTTTTGATAATGGTAGACTTGTTAGGTGATTGCAGAGACTGAAACTGTTTCAATTGGTGTTTAAGTGGGAATGGGAAGTGTTTAAAGAAATACACATAAACTAAGTGTAAACTATAATAAGGTGTGCGCCAATGGGATCACATTCTTTCAATCACTGCACATTCTATCTAGCTAACACTGCTAAACATAGTTGTTAGGTACAATTGTTTGATAGTTTGTAACTATATGGAATATAAATAAATGTCAAAAAATACTGTTACACCCTTATTGACATGAGTAAGTCAAAGTAGATTTTATAAAAATGGTAGGCCTTAACTTCTATATGTGTTGATGTCTTTCTTACGTTTCCATCGGTGCGAATATCCCATTTCCTTCGACGACAAGGAGTTCTGCTTGTTTTAGTGGTAATTGTGCACAGCGCCAGTTGTAACACAACAGACGTCACAGTTGGTTGTTCTGCTTGACCTAAATCTTTACCGTTAACAAGCTGTATCCACTGATGCTGGAATACAAATTAGAAATTAATACAATTCCCCTGTCTCGTCGACTTCAGAGTAAAATGCTCACAAGAAACTTTCAAATTTTCAACTTGCTGCAGTGCTTATATTCACAGTAGAAATTGCCTTCTGTCTGTAACCTATTAACTCAGGAAACGTGGCTTACTTTTTCCACCTCAAAATCCTGTGCGTTAGTGTAAAACAATAATAACGAAGAATTTGTCAATTTATTTTATTTTGCCATATATAACTTAATTTTGTTTAATATCGTAAAATGTAAATGTAAATTTAAAGTAGACTTTTCGTTAGCCATTGTCATTTTTTGCAAGCCAACAAGTATCAAACAATTCTATTTCAATCCTAAAACTTAACTACAAAGCAATTTTAGCATTTGGTCTCAGTTTTAGAGAAATACGTACTCTATTCAATGAAAATCATTTGAAATGATGTTATTGTCAAAGTTTGATAAAAGATTTTAATTGCAAGTAGTTTTTAATTGAATGATTCACTATCCTATTTCCCGCCGCTTATGAAGAGTTATTTCCATCGGTACATTTCTTGTGCTAAAAAAAATCGTACTTCCTAAAGATGCACAATTTTTCTGTATTTTCGTATTGTGTTTTTAAAAAAAATATTTTACAATTCAAGATACTTCACCTTGACGAGTCCTTTATTATGAATTTAATAAGCTGTTAGTGAAGTATTGTGTATGTGCGTGTGTATGTTGTAACGTCACAGAACGTTCCATAAAGGAAATTTCCATAATTAGAAATTAGTAGTTCCACCAGCGATAGAGAGACCGCTAATAATTGACTATCACGACAGGTACGGACATATGGGTGCCCTCAAAGTAAGGAAGGCATTGGAAGAGCAAACATACATCAAAGGGATGAATAAGAAGGTGCAACTGGCGATACGGTCGTGCGATATTTGTCAAAAAGTAAAGTGTGATAACGAGAGAAAAGAAGGGATCATGATACCCATATCATCCACCGAGAAATTGGAAAAGGTATTTCTCGATATCTGTGGACCATTTCCACGCAGCGGTGGGAGACACCGATATAAATTTATCGTAATCATCTTCGACCATTTTAGCAAATATACAAAGCTATACCCAATAACTAGGGCAACGACCAGGAAGATAATAGACATCATAATAGAGCGATATATAATGGAGGTAGGCCGACCGTATTCTATAATTACGGACCACGGTACCCAGTTTAGGGGAAAACTTTGGAAGGAAAACCTGGGAGAACACGGAATAAAAACGTACAAGACGTCCGTATATCACCCGAATAGTAACCCAGCCGAGAGAGTGTTAAGGGAAGTAGGACGGTTACTGAGAACATACTGCCATAACGAGCAGAAAAGATGGCATGAATACGTAGCATCAACCGAGGATTTTCTCAATTTCTCACATCACAATACCATCGAGGTGTCGCCATACACAGTTATGTTCGAAAGACCCCCACCACGAGAGATAAAAGAAATTATTAGTTTTCCCGACGGACCCGCATACCAATTTGAAGAACCAAATTTTATAACAAGGTGTTAGAAAAAACGGAACAGCAGCGGAAAAAATATGTCAAATCACAGCCCAAGGCAATTAAATATGAGGTAGGAGAAAAAGTGTTAGTTAAAAATAGAGAATTGCCCAGTGCTATACAAGGCATAACGAGGAAATTGCTACTCTTATATACAGGACCTTTCACGATCACCAGAGACAATAAAAACAATACCTAACGAGGTAACTGACACGGTTAGTAACAAAGTAAAAGGTACGTATAACCAAACATCATTGAAAAAGTACCATGATTAAAAATCACAAGTCAAATACTCAATCAGTGAACAAGTACCATGATCAAAAACCAAAGTCAAATACAGCATCATTGAGAAGGTACCTTGACTAAACATGTTAACGTGAATTTTTTAACTTACCCATAATTAGAAAGGAGGTAGAGATTATTAAATAAATATAAATATTATTGTATAATGATTATTATTAATAAATATTACGAGATGGACACATTCCACTATAGGTAAGATTTATTTCCAATAGCCAAGTCAACGTATACTTACCAGCTTACCCGTACTTAGAGAAGGAGAGAGATTATTAATAAATATTACGAGATGGACACATTCCACTATAGGCAAGATTTATTTCCAATAGCCAAGTCAACGTATACTTACCAGCTTACCCGTACTTAGAGAAGGAGAGAGATTATTATTAATAAATATTACGAGATGAACACATTCCACTATAGGCAAGATTTATTTCCAATGGCCAAGTCAACGTATATTTACCAGCTTACCCGTACTTAGAGAAGGAGAGAGATTATTATTAATAAATACTACGAGATGGACACTTATTAAAGGAGAAAAGAAGGAGAAATACTGTCATATATTTGATATTAAATGGAAATGATAAATGAAAAAAAAAAGGGAAAACAGTGAGTTACATAAGGAAGTAATGATGAATATAAATATAGCTATTAACATTGAATGATTTTAAACGATAATTTTACCTGCGGAGAACGATATATTAATATAATTGTGAATTAATCAGAAGAGTTTAAGAAAGGGAATTTATTTGTAGGAGCCTATGATCTTTGAATATTGTATTTTTTTTATTTATTATTATTATTTGTTGCGAAGGTGAAATTATTATTTTCTGGACAGGGATGTGTTGCCTCTGATTTCAGTAGTTATAGATAGGGAAGGACAGAGAATGTATGCCATAGCGAGCCACTCTGACTCCCAACCCTCTATGGAAGTTAGGGAATTGATAGGGAATTATATCAAAGATTAATTAAATAACATCAAGGTAAAAAGGAAAGGAATAGGTGATACGACAAAGAACGAACTAGGAATATTGAATTGGATTAATATATTAAAGGAGTAGTACAGGAATTTAATTATAAGATAAAAGAATGAAATATAAAGAAGCTAATAAAATGTTAATATAGACATGATAATTTCATCAAAACCAAAGATATGTTTTTCAAAAATTATCAACTTTAACGGAGAGGCATATGTAACGTCACAGAACGTTCCATAAAGGAAATCATTTACATAGCAATTATCATAAGAGGAAAGTGAGGTGAACAGTATCGAACCCAAGTAGTCCTAAAAAATTGTGTTATATTGTCTAATAATTATTACTACTAACATGGAAAACGACCAAACTATGACTATGACACAATCCCCATATATTTTATTAAAGTGAATAACAGTGAAAAAACCATATGAGAGAGACAAATAATATCAGGATCAACCAAAATGAAGTCATTAATTATTAAGTCTGAATAGAGTATTAAGAACTATTTATTGTGAATGAATGGACATGATCCATTATTATATTATGTAATGTAAATAAAATAAATGTATTAAATGACTTAAATACATTATTAGAAGGAATCTAAGTTAAAATAAAAATCATATAATTGTTATGACAAAAAATATTAATGTGTTGGATTTGAGACCAAACACTCAGATTTCATGTAAAAATTAATTATTATCAAATTGAAATAAAAACTATATGTAATTGTCGAGCAGACAAAAGTGAACAATTTATCTTAGATAAAGAAAGCTGTCAAATGAATAAAAATCAGTCAAAATAGCCAAAAACAGTACTAACTAAAAACATGTGGTAGGCATATAATATTGTATGATTTATGGATTTAATGTTGCCAAAATGCAACCAAATTGCATTAGAAAGTTGAAATATAATATAAAGCGACAATACTAATATATTTGACTAACTTTAACATTGTAATAGTCGAGTTAGCAAAATATTTACCTATACCATGTATGGCTGGATCCAATCAACCAGTACAAAAATAGTCATATCTAGCTAAATATTTACAACATGTTGACAAAAATAAAATAGAATGGTACAATGCTTCAGTATACCTTAAAAACGAACAAACTCAGTTGAAAATAAGATCAATTATGAAAGAATTTACTTATAAGAGTGAGATTTGTCACACCATGAAAAAGGGCATCTCAAGACCAATCAATATGATGCTATGGTATCCTGTAATAAAAATAATATGTGTAAAGAGTAACCAGGTATCACAAAAGACAGACTATATAATAAACTCTGAGTGTACACTAGTGAAATACTACATATGTTAAAGAAAGAGACTAATTATTGTGTTATAACATTGACAACAACCTAGGCCTTGGGCAGGGGCCATGTAAAATTGAAATTATCTATGTATTATATATGTTAAAATTTGTTCGTTTTGTTATAGGAAGATAGTAATGTTATATGTTCAGATTGTGAAAGAAACATAATAGTTTGACAACAATTTTTTGTTCTAAATAATTGAATTTCAATGACAACAACCCAAGGTGAGAGTTGTATATTGTGTTACTTATTAGAGTTAATTTATTTAAAAACCAATCATAATTAGTATCACTAGATTCAGTTGAAAACAGAGAATCTAAATGTAATAATGGCATGCAAATTGTGAGTACTAATATAAAACTGTTTGATAAATACCAGAGTAAATTTTGAAATATCCTTAGTGTGAAGAATAAGAAATTTGTTCTAAAAGCTTCGACGGAAGTTAAATTTGTTCCATGATGTTCCATTTCTTTATTCTCGAACAATCTAGAAGGAATTTTTACACAAATATACCGGAAGTCAATGAAAACAATCAGCCTGAATTAGTATAAAAGAGAGACCAAATTCGACCCAAAAACACTTGAAGCTTGAACTCCAGAACAGATGCATCACCCACGACACTGATTAACGCAGCTAAGGCGAAACCGAGAGGCGAAAAATCGACACAAGACACGAAGAAAGGCTTTTCCAGTACATTGACAGACTGACTTAACCTCTACAAGAATCCACGCCAATGTGTTGCTGAAATAGAGCAGCAACACGGCAAATTTTAATAGAAATCACGCAGCCAGAACGTCAACGGCCCAGGAGGGACCAAAACTTTAAATAGAGAACCAATTCTACTGTGTTCGCATAGACAAACTAACTTGACAATAACCCCCTTAACGTAAACATACAAACACAAAGCCTTTCTCTCGACTACATGGGAATCAGCGCTGTGGCGGCCAATTTGGGAATCAACGCGGAGCAGCTGATTTGTAGTGGCGGGGTTTAACGAGAATCTACTGCCAAACGTTTTCACAAAAAGTGCGGAAATAGTAAATGATCGCAATTTTGACTTAAAATAGATTCAGTGCACCAATGAAGAGGCTAGATTAAAAAACTACCCGAGAGGAGTGTCCAGTGCGAGATTAATTAACCATTGGAACGTGAGTTACCAAAATTAAAGTCATTTTTTACCTGGTTACATTTGTCACACAGTTGTACTACACATGCCACACACACCTTCAAATCACTTAATTTTTCTTGTAAGGCATCTTATTGATATGTCTTGGTAGTTCAAAGGAGTCACGTCCTGAGAGTAAAGATTTTTTCACGTATTAAACTCATGCTTTTCAACTGAGTAAAAAATTGAAAATACTAGCCGATACTTGATTGGATAAATAAAATTGTCAATAATCATAATAATAACTTATGAATTTTTTCTTTTATAACTCTGCAATTTTATAATTTTTTTATGAATGTTAGTCCTTCAGACGATTTGTTTGTTTTTGAAGAATCATTAAACTTACCTTATTTTTTCAAGCTAAACTGACTTGTTTATATTTTTTCATAGAAGTAAGATTTAAAAATTTTAATTTCTTTAATAATCACAGTTCTTTCTTGGAACAAACGATTCCAAGTGGCGCCCACAAAAAACATAGTATTAAGTTGTGTTACAGGACTACATCACCGCAGAGGATCCAGTCAACAGTAAGTAAAAAAAGTGCGTGGAGGTAACGCCCGACAGCATACAACACGACTTTTACACTATTACACCACTTTTTTTTCTATTTTGTTATAAATTGGCAGCCCAACTAGTGAGGCTTGAAAAAGACGGAACAAGCCCGGCAACTACCAACAGATCAAAATGCCGCAACCTAAGGGAAAAAAGGTGAAGAAGAATGTGGAACCCGAGTTAAGTGTGGAAGACGGAGAGGCAGTACAAATGGAGGAAACGGAATTAGAACCGCCCACACTAGAAATGGAAAGACCAGTACAAACGGCAGACGAATTAGAGGAGCAAACGGGAGAAGAACCCATACAAATGGTAGAACAAACAGACAAACCCGAACCAGAAAAAATAACAGCAAGCGTTGACATGAGTGCAATAATGATGATGCTCCAAGGAATGAAGGAGGATACAAAATCCCTGAAGGAGGATATGAACAAAAATACAGAATCCCTGAAAGAGGATATGAATAAAAATAGACAGGAAGATAAGGAGGAAATAATAAAATCCCTGAAGGAGGATAATAATAAAAACAGACTGGAAGATAAGGAGAAATTAGACAAAAACATAGAATCTTTAAGGAAGGATATAACCGAGAAAATAGATGACAATGGGAAAAAACTGGAGATATTTCAGGAGGAGAATAAAAAAAGTATAGAGTCCCTGAAAAAAGAAATTAGCATAAAGTACGAAACAGTAAACAAAACGATCAATGATAATAAAATCGATAGTGACAGGAAGGTCGAAAACATGGAGAAACAGTTGGAAAGGTTACAGGAGGGAACCAATACACGTTTCGAAAATATAGAGGAACAAACAGTAGAGACCAAACAAGATGTTAGAAATCTCGAAAACATGGTAAGGCAGAACCAAGACGCCATCATGCAGGAGGTGGGAGAAGTCCAGAAAGACGTTAGCGAGAGGATGCAGAGAACATATGACATCGCTAACAGGCTGGACGAGCAAATAAAAACTAACAAAAATAGCATACAGGAAATAGACCAGAGAGAGAAAAACCTGCAGGAAAGATTAGAGGCGCTGAGAGACACACCCATACTAAATGCTCATACGTGTCATGGTGAAAACAGGGAAGTAATCAACTTCCAAAACTATCGACGAAACCCAATGGAATTTTTAGAAAGAATGGAGGAGTTTATTGGGAGAAATAGAGAAACAAGGTGGGACAGGATACGGGAGATGCTAGACGAGACGTTTAAGAACATTAGGGATAACTGGTGGATAGCGGTACGACCAGAAATCACGAATTTAGCCGAGTTTAAACGCCAGTTCAAGGAGAAGTATTGGTCGGAGACTGCACAAAACAGGGTAAGAATGGACATATTCTATGGCAAATACGACGCGTCCAGTGGACAGTCCCCGACGTCTTATTTCCTAGGAAAGGTATGTTTAGCACGGAAGTTGATACCGCCGATCCCAGAAGAATGTTTGGTAAGGCAATTAGCTGGACATTACAGTTATGGTATCAAAGATGCCCAATTATACCAACAGCTCAGTAAAATAGCCGATCTAGCCAAATTACTAGAAAATTGTGAATCCACTGGAAGGTTCCAGGATTACCAACCCCCCAATCGTAAGGTAGAATACAATAACAACAATAACGGACCAAACCGGAATGGAGGTGGAAACGGTAACAACCTGAACACAAATAATCAGAACAATAATACCCCACCAAATGGCCGAAGTGATAACACTCAGGGTCCAAATAACCGCAACTATCCGGGACCAAACAGAGGTAATTACATCGGGAATAATTACGGTAGAAACTACCATCAGGGAATAACTACCATACCATCAGTTATCGCGGGAATAACTATAGGGGAAATAATTATGGTCAACGTAATGGTTATCGTAACGGGGGAAACCAAGGAGGAGGCGATAGGAGAAATCAAGAATATAGGCCCCAGGTAAATTATACAATGGCCAATAACCGACGGCCATATCCACCCAATGTACCCACTTACATGTTTTACCCACAACAGGCGCCAGGTAGCCAGGGTAACACGACGAATAGTCAACCTATTAATGGTAATCCCGAGGTCAGGCAGGAAACACAGATGGGTCAGCAACCCAATGTTCCGGGAGACCGGGCCAACGAAACCGTGGCTTATTTAAACTAAACGCAGCAGTGGAAAAGGAAAACCGCCCTTCACTGAACCAATATTATGGGGTGACTAGTTACGAACATAGACAGGACAAAGACGGGACTATGATATTAAGAATAAATAATTATCTTAAGGATATTAGAGAGGAGTTATTAGAAGAGGGTGACAATATCGTTAAAAATAGTAACCAAGGGAATAATAGTATTGTGCAGATCAAAGCAAATATCAATGGCATAGAAGCAATATTACTCATTGACACGGGGTCAAATGTATCACTTATCGATAGTGTTGAGTTAGAGAGGATCAAACAAAATAGTAATTTACCAATACCCACTCTGCCTATAAATAACATCATTTTAGTCGGAGCAACGGGGAGGCAAAATAAATCAATAAAGAAACAGGTGTCATTAGAGATGACTAGTAATGGGGTAACGATACCAATAGGGTTATTAGTGGCGAATAATTTACCCATGAGTATCCTAATAGGCTGCGATACACTTAGGCCATACAATGCAGTAATAGATTTGGAAGGTAAGGTGATAACTTTAAAAACTAACAAGGGAATTTGGATCGATAATTAATAATTTAATCGATGTCCAAGGAAATGGTACAGACAACACACCTTATCAAGCGATAGTGAACCATTATTATTGTGCCGATCGTCCAATAAACATGCCTTTATATCAGGAGGAAAACCCAGAGTTGTGGTTAGAAAAATTAGAAGAAATACGGGATTTCAAAAGGACGAAAGCAAGGGGTCTGGTCAGCGAAACACAGGCGGAACAATTAATCAAAGTATACAACAATTATAAACACATATTCTCGAACGCTCCAGGTAAAACCAGAGATTATCAATGCACCATACAATTCAAAACTCCGGTGGAATTTAACAGGAAATCGTACCCGATCGCCTACTCGCTTAAGAACGAAGTCAGGGAAGAATTAAACAGGATGATAGAGGACGACATAATCGAGTATAGTCATTCGCCCTTTACCAGCCCAATCATAGCTGTGCCAAAAAAGAACGGAAAGGTACGTATAAGTCTCGACGCTAGGGAGATCAACAAGATGATTGTTAACGACCGCACATCACCTGGGGAGATAGAGGAGATATTGAAAAAGTTTCACGGAACCAAGTGTATAAGCTCATGGGATACCGCATGCGGTTACTGGCAGGTAGAACTCCACCCTGATAGTAGGAAATATATGGCGTTCATATTCGAGGGCAGAAACTATCAGTTTAAGCGGTTACCTTTTGGCTTAATAAATTCTGTGGCGGTGTTTGTAAAGATAATGGACAGAATATTGGGGCAGGAAGTACTGAAGTTTACGACAGTATACGTCGACGACCTACTGGTGACTTCAGCGAATTGGGACGACAATTGTAATAGGGTTGAACAGGTGTTAGAGAAATTATCGGAGAATAATATCAACCTCAAGTTAGACAAGTCCCAATTCATTGCAAATGAGGTGAAATTTTTAGGCTTTAATTTAACAGAACAAGGGATTACTCCATCCAAAGAGAAGGTAGAGGCCATACAGAAGTTCCCCACCCCAAAGAACAGGAAACAGCTGCAGTCATTTTTAGGAATCTGTAACTATTACAGAAAGTTTCGGTCCAATTACTCAGAACTAACTGCTAGGTTCCAAAAGCCGTTATCAGCTAAAGACAAATGGACTTGGGGACCAGAGCAAGATGGAGTGCTCGATATCATAAAGGAAAAGTTTTTAGAAACAGTAATGTTGCATCATCCCCGACTTTACAAAACCATTTTTTCTAAACTGCGATGCCAGTAACGTGAGTTTAGGTGCAGCCCTATATCAGGAAGATCAGGATGGTAACCATTTAGTAATTAGCTTTGCTAGCCGCGTGCTGAACAGTTGCGAACGAAACTACAATACTACCGAAAAAGAATTGTTGAGTGTAGTTTTCGCATGCGGTAAATTTAGGACATATATATTAGGGTACCCCATAACAGTTAGAAGCGACCACAAATCTATATCATTTTTAAAGCATTGTAAACTGAACCACGGAAGGCTGACGAGATGGGTTTTGGCCTTGCAAGAATATAATATCACATGGGAATATATACCCGGCAAACAGAACGTAGCAGCCGACGTCCTATCTCGCGTCAATATACCAGACCAAACCTTCGACGGCGAAAAGGAACAATTAGCAAAGGTTTACCACATTATTAAGAGCAGGGAAGATTTAAAAAATATTTTAAACAATATAAAGTCACAACAAGAGGCCGATCCAAGATTAGGGGATATTAGAAAAAGGGTACAGGAAGGCGATGAGGTCATAAACAAATTTTACTGTATACACAACGACACTTTGTTTATAAGGAATACCCCGCACCAAGAGAATTGGAAATTAGTAGTTCCACCAGCGATAGAGAGACCGCTAATAATTGACTATCACGACAGGTACGGACATATGGGTGCCCTCAAAGTAAGGAAGGCATTGGAAGAGCAAACATACATCAAAGGGATGAATAAGAAGGTGCAACTGGCGATACGGTCGTGCGATGTTTGTCAAAAAGTAAAGTGTGATAACGAGAGAAAAGAAGGGATCATGATACCCATATCATCCACCGAAAAATTGGAAAAGGTATTTCTCGATATCTGTGGATCATTTCCACGCAGCGGTGGGAGACACCGATATAAATTTATCGTAATCATCTTCGACCATTTTAGCAAATATACAAAGCTATACCCAATAACTAGGGCAACGACCAGGAAGATAATAGACATCATAATAGAGCGATATATAATGGAGGTAGGCCGACCGTATTCTATAATTACGGACCACGGTACCCAGTTTAGGGGAAAACTTTGGAAGGAAAACCTGGGAGAACACGGAATAAAAACGTACAAGACGTCCGTATATCACCCGAATAGTAACCCAGCCGAGAGAGTGTTAAGGGAAGTAGGACAGTTACTGAGAACATACTGCCATAACGAGCAGAAAAGATGGCATGAATACGTAGCATCAACCGAGGATTTTCTCAATTTCTCACATCACAATACCATCGAGGTGTCGCCATACACAGTTATGTTCGAAAGACCCCCACCACGAGAGATAAAAGAAATTATTAGTTTTCCCGACGGACCCGCATACCAATTTGAAAGAACCAAATTTTATAACAAGGTGTTAGAAAAAACGGAACAGCAGCGGAAAAAATATGTCAAATCACAGCCCAAGGCAATTAAATATAAGGTAGGAGAAAAAGTGTTAGTTAAAAATAGAGAATTGCCCAGTGCTATACAAGGCATAACGAGGAAATTGCTACTCTTATATACAGGACCTTTCACGATCACCAGAGACAATAAAAACAATACCTACGAGGTAACTGACACGGTTAGTAACAAAGTAAAAGGTACGTATAACCAAACATCATTGAAAAAGTACCATGATTAAAAATCACAAGTCAAATACTCAATCAGTGAACAAGTACCATGATCAAAAACCAAAGTCAAATACAGCATCATTGAGAAGGTACCTTGACTAAACATGTTAACGTGAATTTTTTAACTTACCCATAATTAGAAAGGAGGTAGAGATTATTAAATAAATATAAATATTATTGTATAATGATTATTATTAATAAATATTACGAGATGGACACATTCCACTATAGGTAAGATTTATTTCCAATAGCCAAGTCAACGTATACTTACCAGCTTACCCGTACTTAGAGAAGGAGAGAGATTATTAATAAATATTACGAGATGGACACATTCCACTATAGGCAAGATTTATTTCCAATAGCCAAGTCAACGTATACTTACCAGCTTACCCGTACTTAGAGAAGGAGAGAGATTATTATTAATAAATACTACGAGATGGACACTTATTAAAGGAGAAAAGAAGGAGAAATACTGTCATATATTTGATACTAAATGGAAATGATAAATGAAAAAAAAAAGGGAAAACAGTGAGTTACATAAGGAAGTAATGATGAATATAAATATAGCTATTAACATTGAATGATTTTAAACGATAATTTTACCTGCGGAGAACGATATATTAATATAATTTTGAATTAATCAGAAGAGTTTAAGAAAGGGAATTTATTTGTAGGAGCCTATGGCCTTTGAATATTGTATTTTTTTTATTTATTATTATTATTTGTTGCGAAGGTGCAATTATTATTTTCTGGACAGGGATGTGTTACCTCTGATTTCAGTAGTTATAGATAGGGAAGGACAGAGAATATATGCCATAGCGAGCCACTCTGACTCCCAACCCTCTATGAAAGTTAGGGAATAGATAGGGAATTATATCAAAGATTAATTAAATAACATCAAGGTAAAAAGGAAAGGAATAGGTGATACGACAAAGAACGAACTAGGAATATTGAATTGGATTAATATATTAAAGGAGTAGTACAGGAATTTAATTATAAGATAAAAGAATGAAATATAAAGAAGCTAATAAAAGGTTAATATAGAGATGATAATTTCATCAAAACCAAAGATATGTTTTTCAAAAATTATCAACTTTAACGGAGAGGCATATGTAACGTCACAGAACGTTCCATAAAGGAAATCATTTACATAGCAATTATCATAAGAGGAAAGTGAGGTGAACAGTATCGAACCCAAGTAGTCCTAAAAAATTGTGTTATATTGTCTAATAATTATTACTACTAACATGAAAAACGACCAAACTATGACTATGACACAAACCCCATATATTTTATTAAAGTGAATAACAGTGAAAAAACCATATGAGAGAGACAAATAATATCAGGATCAACCAAAATGAAGTCATTAATTATTAAGTCTGAATAGAGTATTAAGAACTATTTATTGTGAATGAATGGACATGATTCATTATTATATTATGTAATGTAAATAAAATAAATGTATTAAATGACTTAAATACATTATTAGAAGGAATCTAAGTTAAAATAAAAATCATATAATTGTTATGACAAAAAATATTAATGTGTTGGATTTGAGACCAAACACTCAGATTTCATGTAAAAATTAATTATTATCAAATTGAAATAAAAACTATATGTAATTGTTGAGCAGACAAAAGTGAACAATTTATCTTAGATAAAGAAAGCTGTCAAATGAATAAAAATCAGTCAAAATAGCCAAAAACAGTACTAACTAAAAACATGTGGTAGGCATATAATATTGTATGATTTATGGATTTAATGTTGCCAAAATGCAACCAAATTGCATTAGAAAGTTGAAATATAATATAAAGCGACTATACTAATATATTTGACTAACTTTAACATTGTAATAGTCGAGTTAGCAAAATATTTATCTATACCATGTATGGTTGGATCCAATCAACCAGTACAAAAATAGTCATATCTGGCTAAATATTTACAAAATGTTGACAAAAATAAAATAGAATGGTACAATACTTCAGTATACCTTAAAAACGAACAAACTCAGTTGAAAATAAGATCAATTATGAAAGAATTTACTTATAAGAGTGAGATTTGTCACACCATGAAAAAGGGCATCTCAAGACCAATCAATATGATGCTATGGTATCCTGTAATAAAAATAATATGTGTAAAGAGTAACCAGGTATCACAAAAGACAGACTATATAATAAACTCTGAGTGTACACTAGTGAAATACTACATATGTTAAAGAAAGAGACTAATTATTGTGTTATAACATTGACAACAACCTAGGCCTTGGGCAGGGGCCATGTAAAATTGAAATTATCTATGTATTATATATGTTAAAATTTGTTTGTTTTGTTATAGGAAGATAGTAATGTTATATGTTCAGATTGTGGAAGAAACATAATAGTTTGACAACAATTTTTTGTTCTAAATAATTGAATTTCAATGACAACAACCCAAGGTGAGAGTTGTATATTGTGTTACTTATTAGAGTTAATTTATTTAAAAACCAATCATAATTAGTATCACTAGATTCAGTTGAAAACAGAGAATCTAAATGTAATAATGGCATGCAAATTGTGAGTACTAATATAAAACTGTTTGATAAATACCAGAGTAAATTTTGAAATATCCTTAATGTGAAAAATAAGAAATTTGTTCTAAAAGCTTCGACGGAAGTTAAATTTGTTCCATGATGTTCCATTTCTTTATTCTCGAACAATCTAGAAGGAATTTTTACACAAATATACCGGAAGTCAATGAAAACAATCAGCCTGAATTAGTATAAAAGAGAAACCAAATTCGACCCAAAAACACTTGAAGCTTGAACTCCAGAACAGATGCATCACCCACGACACTGATCAACGCAGCTAAGGCGAAACCGAGAGGCGAAAAATCGACACAAGACACGAAGAAAGGCTTTTCCAGTACATTGACAGACTGACTTAACCTCTACAAGAATCCACGCCAATGTGTTGCTGAAATAGAGCAGCAACACGGCAAATTTTAATAGAAATCACGCAGCCAGAACGTCAACGGCCCAGGAGGGACCAAAACTTTAAATAGAGAACCAATTCTACTGTGTTCGCATAGACAAACTAACTTGACAATAACCCCCTTAACGTAAACATACAAACACAAAGCCTTTCTCTCGACTACATGGGAATCAGCGCTGTGGCGGCCAATTTGGGAATCAACGCGGAGCAGCTGATTTGTAGTGGCGGGGTTTAACGAGAATCTACTGCCAAACGTTTTCACAAAAAGTGCGGAAATAGTAAATGATCGCAATTTTGACTTAAAATAGATTCAGTGCACCAATGAAGAGGCTAGATTAAAAAACTACCCGAGAGGAGTGTCCAGTGCGAGATTAATTAACCATTGGAACGTGAGTTACCAAAATTAAAGTCATTTTTTACCTGGTTACATTTGTCACACAGTTGTACTACACATGCCACACACACCTTCAAATCACTTAATTTTTCTTGTAAGGCATCTTATTGATATGTCTTGGTAGTTCAAAGGAGTCACGTCCTGAGAGTAAAGATTTTTTCACGTATTAAACTCATGCTTTTCAACTGAGTAAAAAATTGAAAATACTAGCCGATACTTGATTGGATAAATAAAATTGTCAATAATCATAATAATAACTTATGAATTTTTTCTTTTATAACTCTGCAATTTTATAATTTTTTTATGAATGTTAGTCCTTCAGACGATTTGTTTGTTTTTGAAGAATCATTAAACTTACCTTATTTTTTCAAGCTAAACTGACTTGTTTATATTTTTTCATAGAAGTAAGATTTAAAAATTTTAATTTCTTTAATAATCACAGTTCTTTCTTGGAACAAACGATTCCAAGTGGCGCCCACAAAAAACATAGTATTAAGTTGTGTTACAGGACTACATCACCGCAGAGGATCCAGTCAACAGTAAGTAAAAAAAGTGCGTGGAGGTAACGCCCGACAGCATACAACACGACTTTTACACTATTACACCACTTTTTTTTCTATTTTGTTATAAATTGGCAGCCCAACTAGTGAGGCTTGAAAAAGACGGAACAAGCCCGGCAACTACCAACAGATCAAAATGCCGCAACCTAAGGGAAAAAAGGTGAAGAAGAATGTGGAACCCGAGTTAAGTGTGGAAGACGGAGAGGCAGTACAAATGGAGGAAACGGAATTAGAACCGCCCACACTAGAAATGGAAAGACCAGTACAAACGGCAGACGAATTAGAGGAGCAAACGGGAGAAGAACCCATACAAATGGTAGAACAAACAGACAAACCCGAACCAGAAAAAATAACAGCAAGCGTTGACATGAGTGCAATAATGATGATGCTCCAAGGAATGAAGGAGGATACAAAATCCCTGAAGGAGGATATGAACAAAAATACAGAATCCCTGAAAGAGGATATGAATAAAAATAGACAGGAAGATAAGGAGGAAATAATAAAATCCCTGAAGGAGGATAATAATAAAAACAGACTGGAAGATAAGGAGAAATTAGACAAAAACATAGAATCTTTAAGGAAGGATATAACCGAGAAAATAGATGACAATGGGAAAAAACTGGAGATATTTCAGGAGGAGAATAAAAAAGTATAGAGTCCCTGAAAAAAGAAATTAGCATAAAGTACGAAACAGTAAACAAAACGATCAATGATAATAAAATCGATAGTGACAGGAAGGTCGAAAACATGGAGAAACAGTTGGAAAGGTTACAGGAGGGAACCAATACACGTTTCGAAAATATAGAGGAACAAACAGTAGAGACCAAACAAGATGTTAGAAATCTCGAAAACATGGTAAGGCAGAACCAAGACGCCATCATGCAGGAGGTGGGAGAAGTCCAGAAAGACGTTAGCGAGAGGATGCAGAGAACATATGACATCGCTAACAGGCTGGACGAGCAAATAAAAACTAACAAAAATAGCATACAGGAAATAGACCAGAGAGAGAAAAACCTGCAGGAAAGATTAGAGGCGCTGAGAGACACACCCATACTAAATGCTCATACGTGTCATGGTGAAAACAGGGAAGTAATCAACTTCCAAAACTATCGACGAAACCCAATGGAATTTTTAGAAAGAATGGAGGAGTTTATTGGGAGAAATAGAGAAACAAGGTGGGACAGGATACGGGAGATGCTAGACGAGACGTTTAAGAACATTAGGGATAACTGGTGGATAGCGGTACGACCAGAAATCACGAATTTAGCCGAGTTTAAACGCCAGTTCAAGGAGAAGTATTGGTCGGAGACTGCACAAAACAGGGTAAGAATGGACATATTCTATGGCAAATACGACGCGTCCAGTGGACAGTCCCCGACGTCTTATTTCCTAGGAAAGGTATGTTTAGCACGGAAGTTGATACCGCCGATCCCAGAAGAATGTTTGGTAAGGCAATTAGCTGGACATTACAGTTATGGTATCAAAGATGCCCAATTATACCAACAGCTCAGTAAAATAGCCGATCTAGCCAAATTACTAGAAAATTGTGAATCCACTGGAAGGTTCCAGGATTACCAACCCCCCAATCGTAAGGTAGAATACAATAACAACAATAACGGACCAAACCGGAATGGAGGTGGAAACGGTAACAACCTGAACACAAATAATCAGAACAATAATACCCCACCAAATGGCCGAAGTGATAACACTCAGGGTCCAAATAACCGCAACTATCCGGGACCAAACAGAGGTAATTACATCGGGAATAATTACGGTAGAAACTACCATCAGGGAATAACTACCATACCATCAGTTATCGCGGGAATAACTATAGGGGAAATAATTATGGTCAACGTAATGGTTATCGTAACGGGGGAAACCAAGGAGGAGGCGATAGGAGAAATCAAGAATATAGGCCCCAGGTAAATTATACAATGGCCAATAACCGACGGCCATATCCACCCAATGTACCCACTTACATGTTTTACCCACAACAGGCGCCAGGTAGCCAGGGTAACACGACGAATAGTCAACCTATTAATGGTAATCCCGAGGTCAGGCAGGAAACACAGATGGGTCAGCAACCCAATGTTCCGGGAGACCGGGCCAACGAAACCGTGGCTTATTTAAACTAAACGCAGCAGTGGAAAAGGAAAACCGCCCTTCACTGAACCAATATTATGGGGTGACTAGTTACGAACATAGACAGGACAAAGACGGGACTATGATATTAAGAATAAATAATTATCTTAAGGATATTAGAGAGGAGTTATTAGAAGAGGGTGACAATATCGTTAAAAATAGTAACCAAGGGAATAATAGTATTGTGCAGATCAAAGCAAATATCAATGGCATAGAAGCAATATTACTCATTGACACGGGGTCAAATGTATCACTTATCGATAGTGTTGAGTTAGAGAGGATCAAACAAAATAGTAATTTACCAATACCCACTCTGCCTATAAATAACATCATTTTAGTCGGAGCAACGGGGAGGCAAAATAAATCAATAAAGAAACAGGTGTCATTAGAGATGACTAGTAATGGGGTAACGATACCAATAGGGTTATTAGTGGCGAATAATTTACCCATGAGTATCCTAATAGGCTGCGATACACTTAGGCCATACAATGCAGTAATAGATTTGGAAGGTAAGGTGATAACTTTAAAAACTAACAAGGGAATTTGGATCGATAATTAATAATTTAATCGATGTCCAAGGAAATGGTACAGACAACACACCTTATCAAGCGATAGTGAACCATTATTATTGTGCCGATCGTCCAATAAACATGCCTTTATATCAGGAGGAAAACCCAGAGTTGTGGTTAGAAAAATTAGAAGAAATACGGGATTTCAAAAGGACGAAAGCAAGGGGTCTGGTCAGCGAAACACAGGCGGAACAATTAATCAAAGTATACAACAATTATAAACACATATTCTCGAACGCTCCAGGTAAAACCAGAGATTATCAATGCACCATACAATTCAAAACTCCGGTGGAATTTAACAGGAAATCGTACCCGATCGCCTACTCGCTTAAGAACGAAGTCAGGGAAGAATTAAACAGGATGATAGAGGACGACATAATCGAGTATAGTCATTCGCCCTTTACCAGCCCAATCATAGCTGTGCCAAAAAAGAACGGAAAGGTACGTATAAGTCTCGACGCTAGGGAGATCAACAAGATGATTGTTAACGACCGCACATCACCTGGGGAGATAGAGGAGATATTGAAAAAGTTTCACGGAACCAAGTGTATAAGCTCATGGGATACCGCATGCGGTTACTGGCAGGTAGAACTCCACCCTGATAGTAGGAAATATATGGCGTTCATATTCGAGGGCAGAAACTATCAGTTTAAGCGGTTACCTTTTGGCTTAATAAATTCTGTGGCGGTGTTTGTAAAGATAATGGACAGAATATTGGGGCAGGAAGTACTGAAGTTTACGACAGTATACGTCGACGACCTACTGGTGACTTCAGCGAATTGGGACGACAATTGTAATAGGGTTGAACAGGTGTTAGAGAAATTATCGGAGAATAATATCAACCTCAAGTTAGACAAGTCCCAATTCATTGCAAATGAGGTGAAATTTTTAGGCTTTAATTTAACAGAACAAGGGATTACTCCATCCAAAGAGAAGGTAGAGGCCATACAGAAGTTCCCCACCCCAAAGAACAGGAAACAGCTGCAGTCATTTTTAGGAATCTGTAACTATTACAGAAAGTTTCGGTCCAATTACTCAGAACTAACTGCTAGGTTCCAAAAGCCGTTATCAGCTAAAGACAAATGGACTTGGGGACCAGAGCAAGATGGAGTGCTCGATATCATAAAGGAAAAGTTTTTAGAAACAGTAATGTTGCATCATCCCCGACTTTACAAAACCATTTTTTCTAAACTGCGATGCCAGTAACGTGAGTTTAGGTGCAGCCCTATATCAGGAAGATCAGGATGGTAACCATTTAGTAATTAGCTTTGCTAGCCGCGTGCTGAACAGTTGCGAACGAAACTACAATACTACCGAAAAAGAATTGTTGAGTGTAGTTTTCGCATGCGGTAAATTTAGGACATATATATTAGGGTACCCCATAACAGTTAGAAGCGACCACAAATCTATATCATTTTTAAAGCATTGTAAACTGAACCACGGAAGGCTGACGAGATGGGTTTTGGCCTTGCAAGAATATAATATCACATGGGAATATATACCCGGCAAACAGAACGTAGCAGCCGACGTCCTATCTCGCGTCAATATACCAGACCAAACCTTCGACGGCGAAAAGGAACAATTAGCAAAGGTTTACCACATTATTAAGAGCAGGGAAGATTTAAAAAATATTTTAAACAATATAAAGTCACAACAAGAGGCCGATCCAAGATTAGGGGATATTAGAAAAAGGGTACAGGAAGGCGATGAGGTCATAAACAAATTTTACTGTATACACAACGACACTTTGTTTATAAGGAATACCCCGCACCAAGAGAATTGGAAATTAGTAGTTCCACCAGCGATAGAGAGACCGCTAATAATTGACTATCACGACAGGTACGGACATATGGGTGCCCTCAAAGTAAGGAAGGCATTGGAAGAGTAAACATACATCAAAGGGATGAATAAGAAGGTGCAACTGGCGATACGGTCGTGCGATGTTTGTCAAAAAGTAAAGTGTGATAACGAGAGAAAAGAAGGGATCATGATACCCATATCATCCACCGAAAAATTGGAAAAGGTATTTCTCGATATCTGTGGATCATTTCCACGCAGCGGTGGGAGACACCGATATAAATTTATCGTAATCATCTTCGACCATTTTAGCAAATATACAAAGCTATACCCAATAACTAGGGCAACGACCAGGAAGATAATAGACATCATAATAGAGCGATATATAATGGAGGTAGGCCGACCGTATTCTATAATTACGGACCACGGTACCCAGTTTAGGGGAAAACTTTGGAAGGAAAACCTGGGAGAACACGGAATAAAAACGTACAAGACGTCCGTATATCACCCGAATAGTAACCCAGCCGAGAGAGTGTTAAGGGAAGTAGGACAGTTACTGAGAACATACTGCCATAACGAGCAGAAAAGATGGCATGAATACGTAGCATCAACCGAGGATTTTCTCAATTTCTCACATCACAATACCATCGAGGTGTCGCCATACACAGTTATGTTCGAAAGACCCCCACCACGAGAGATAAAAGAAATTATTAGTTTTCCCGACGGACCCGCATACCAATTTGAAAGAACCAAATTTTATAACAAGGTGTTAGAAAAAACGGAACAGCAGCGGAAAAAATATGTCAAATCACAGCCCAAGGCAATTAAATATAAGGTAGGAGAAAAAGTGTTAGTTAAAAATAGAGAATTGCCCAGTGCTATACAAGGCATAACGAGGAAATTGCTACTCTTATATACAGGACCTTTCACGATCACCAGAGACAATAAAAACAATACCTACGAGGTAACTGACACGGTTAGTAACAAAGTAAAAGGTACGTATAACCAAACATCATTGAAAAAGTACCATGATTAAAAATCACAAGTCAAATACTCAATCAGTGAACAAGTACCATGATCAAAAACCAAAGTCAAATACAGCATCATTGAGAAGGTACCTTGACTAAACATGTTAACGTGAATTTTTTAACTTACCCATAATTAGAAAGGAGGTAGAGATTATTAAATAAATATAAATATTATTGTATAATGATTATTATTAATAAATATTACGAGATGGACACATTCCACTATAGGTAAGATTTATTTCCAATAGCCAAGTCAACGTATACTTACCAGCTTACCCGTACTTAGAGAAGGAGAGAGATTATTAATAAATATTACGAGATGGACACATTCCACTATAGGCAAGATTTATTTCCAATAGCCAAGTCAACGTATACTTACCAGCTTACCCGTACTTAGAGAAGGAGAGAGATTATTATTAATAAATATTACGAGATGGACACATTCCACTATAGGCAAGATTTATTTCCAATAGCCAAGTCAACGTATACTTACCAGCTTACCCGTACTTAGAGAAGGAGAGAGATTATTATTAATAAATATTACGAGATGAACACATTCCACTATAGGCAAGATTTACTTCCAATGGCCAAGTCAACGTATATTTACCAGCTTACCCGTACTTAGAGAAGGAGAGAGATTATTATTAATAAATACTACGAGATGGACACTTATTAAAGGAGAAAAGAAGGAGAAATACTGTCATATATTTGATACTAAATGGAAATGATAAATGAAAAAAAAAAGGGAAAACAGTGAGTTACATAAGGAAGTAATGATGAATATAAATATAGCTATTAACATTGAATGATTTTAAACGATAATTTTACCTGCGGAGAACGATATATTAATATAATTTTGAATTAATCAGAAGAGTTTAAGAAAGGGAATTTATTTGTAGGAGCCTATGGCCTTTGAATATTGTATTTTTTTTATTTATTATTATTATTTGTTGCGAAGGTGCAATTATTATTTTCTGGACAGGGATGTGTTACCTCTGATTTCAGTAGTTATAGATAGGGAAGGACAGAGAATATATGCCATAGCGAGCCACTCTGACTCCCAACCCTCTATGAAAGTTAGGGAATAGATAGGGAATTATATCAAAGATTAATTAAATAACATCAAGGTAAAAAGGAAAGGAATAGGTGATACGACAAAGAACGAACTAGGAATATTGAATTGGATTAATATATTAAAGGAGTAGTACAGGAATTTAATTATAAGATAAAAGAATGAAATATAAAGAAGCTAATAAAAGGTTAATATAGAGATGATAATTTCATCAAAACCAAAGATATGTTTTTCAAAAATTATCAACTTTAACGGAGAGGCATATGTAACGTCACAGAACGTTCCATAAAGGAAATCATTTACATAGCAATTATCATAAGAGGAAAGTGAGGTGAACAGTATCGAACCCAAGTAGTCCTAAAAAATTGTGTTATATTGTCTAATAATTATTACTACTAACATGAAAAACGACCAAACTATGACTATGACACAAACCCCATATATTTTATTAAAGTGAATAACAGTGAAAAAACCATATGAGAGAGACAAATAATATCAGGATCAACCAAAATGAAGTCATTAATTATTAAGTCTGAATAGAGTATTAAGAACTATTTATTGTGAATGAATGGACATGATTCATTATTATATTATGTAATGTAAATAAAATAAATGTATTAAATGACTTAAATACATTATTAGAAGGAATCTAAGTTAAAATAAAAATCATATAATTGTTATGACAAAAAATATTAATGTGTTGGATTTGAGACCAAACACTCAGATTTCATGTAAAAATTAATTATTATCAAATTGAAATAAAAACTATATGTAATTGTTGAGCAGACAAAAGTGAACAATTTATCTTAGATAAAGAAAGCTGTCAAATGAATAAAAATCAGTCAAAATAGCCAAAAACAGTACTAACTAAAAACATGTGGTAGGCATATAATATTGTATGATTTATGGATTTAATGTTGCCAAAATGCAACCAAATTGCATTAGAAAGTTGAAATATAATATAAAGCGACTATACTAATATATTTGACTAACTTTAACATTGTAATAGTCGAGTTAGCAAAATATTTATCTATACCATGTATGGTTGGATCCAATCAACCAGTACAAAAATAGTCATATCTGGCTAAATATTTACAAAATGTTGACAAAAATAAAATAGAATGGTACAATACTTCAGTATACCTTAAAAACGAACAAACTCAGTTGAAAATAAGATCAATTATGAAAGAATTTACTTATAAGAGTGAGATTTGTCACACCATGAAAAAGGGCATCTCAAGACCAATCAATATGATGCTATGGTATCCTGTAATAAAAATAATATGTGTAAAGAGTAACCAGGTATCACAAAAGACAGACTATATAATAAACTCTGAGTGTACACTAGTGAAATACTACATATGTTAAAGAAAGAGACTAATTATTGTATTATAACATTGACAACAACCTAGGCCTTGGGCAGGGGCCATGTAAAATTGAAATTATCTATGTATTATATATGTTAAAATTTGTTTGTTTTGTTATAGGAAGATAGTAATGTTATATGTTCAGATTGTGGAAGAAACATAATAGTTTGACAACAATTTTTTGTTCTAAATAATTGAATTTCAATGACAACAACCCAAGGTGAGAGTTGTATATTGTGTTACTTATTAGAGTTAATTTATTTAAAAACCAATCATAATTAGTATCACTAGATTCAGTTGAAAACAGAGAATCTAAATGTAATAATGGCATGCAAATTGTGAGTACTAATATAAAACTGTTTGATAAATACCAGAGTAAATTTTGAAATATCCTTAATGTGAAAAATAAGAAATTTGTTCTAAAAGCTTCGACGGAAGTTAAATTTGTTCCATGATGTTCCATTTCTTTATTCTCGAACAATCTAGAAGGAATTTTTACACAAATATACCGGAAGTCAATGAAAACAATCAGCCTGAATTAGTATAAAAGAGAAACCAAATTCGACCCAAAAACACTTGAAGCTTGAACTCCAGAACAGATGCATCACCCACGACACTGATCAACGCAGCTAAGGCGAAACCGAGAGGCGAAAAATCGACACAAGACACGAAGAAAGGCTTTTCCAGTACATTGACAGACTGACTTAACCTCTACAAGAATCCACGCCAATGTGTTGCTGAAATAGAGCAGCAACACGGCAAATTTTAATAGAAATCACGCAGCCAAAACGTCAACGGCCCAGGAGGGACCAAAACTTTAAATAGAGAACCAATTCTACTGTGTTCGCATAGACAAACTAACTTGACAATAACCCCCTTAACGTAAACATACAAACACAAAGCCTTTCTCTCGACTACATGGGAATCAGCGCTGTGGCGGCCAATTTGGGAATCAACGCGGAGCAGCTGATTTGTAGTGGCGGGGTTTAACGAGAATCTACTGCCAAACGTTTTCACAAAAAGTGCGGAAATAGTAAATGATCGCAATTTTGACTTAAAATAGATTCAGTGCACCAATGAAGAGGCTAGATTAAAAAACTACCCGAGAGGAGTGTCCAGTGCGAGATTAATTAACCATTGGAACGTGAGTTACCAAAATTAAAGTCATTTTTTACCTGGTTACATTTGTCACACAGTTGTACTACACATGCCACACACACCTTCAAATCACTTAATTTTTCTTGTAAGGCATCTTATTGATATGTCTTGGTAGTTCAAAGGAGTCACGTCCTGAGAGTAAAGATTTTTTCACGTATTAAACTCATGCTTTTCAACTGAGTAAAAAATTGAAAATACTAGCCGATACTTGATTGGATAAATAAAATTGTCAATAATCATAATAATAACTTATGAATTTTTTCTTTTATAACTCTGCAATTTTATAATTTTTTTATGAATGTTAGTCCTTCAGACGATTTGTTTGTTTTTGAAGAATCATTAAACTTACCTTATTTTTTCAAGCTAAACTGACTTGTTTATATTTTTTCATAGAAGTAAGATTTAAAAATTTTAATTTCTTTAATAATCACAGTTCTTTCTTGGAACAAACGATTCCAAGTGGCGCCCACAAAAAACATAGTATTAAGTTGTGTTACAGGACTACATCACCGCAGAGGATCCAGTCAACAGTAAGTAAAAAAAGTGCGTGGAGGTAACGCCCGACAGCATACAACACGACTTTTACACTATTACACCACTTTTTTTTCTATTTTGTTATAAATTGGCAGCCCAACTAGTGAGGCTTGAAAAAGACGGAACAAGCCCGGCAACTACCAACAGATCAAAATGCCGCAACCTAAGGGAAAAAAGGTGAAGAAGAATGTGGAACCCGAGTTAAGTGTGGAAGACGGAGAGGCAGTACAAATGGAGGAAACGGAATTAGAACCGCCCACACTAGAAATGGAAAGACCAGTACAAACGGCAGACGAATTAGAGGAGCAAACGGGAGAAGAACCCATACAAATGGTAGAACAAACAGACAAACCCGAACCAGAAAAAATAACAGCAAGCGTTGACATGAGTGCAATAATGATGATGCTCCAAGGAATGAAGGAGGATACAAAATCCCTGAAGGAGGATATGAACAAAAATACAGAATCCCTGAAAGAGGATATGAATAAAAATAGACAGGAAGATAAGGAGGAAATAATAAAATCCCTGAAGGAGGATAATAATAAAAACAGACTGGAAGATAAGGAGAAATTAGACAAAAACATAGAATCTTTAAGGAAGGATATAACCGAGAAAATAGATGACAATGGGAAAAAACTGGAGATATTTCAGGAGGAGAATAAAAAAAGTATAGAGTCCCTGAAAAAAGAAATTAGCATAAAGTACGAAACAGTAAACAAAACGATCAATGATAATAAAATCGATAGTGACAGGAAGGTCGAAAACATGGAGAAACAGTTGGAAAGGTTACAGGAGGGAACCAATACACGTTTCGAAAATATAGAGGAACAAACAGTAGAGACCAAACAAGATGTTAGAAATCTCGAAAACATGGTAAGGCAGAACCAAGACGCCATCATGCAGGAGGTGGGAGAAGTCCAGAAAGACGTTAGCGAGAGGATGCAGAGAACATATGACATCGCTAACAGGCTGGACGAGCAAATAAAAACTAACAAAAATAGCATACAGGAAATAGACCAGAGAGAGAAAAACCTGCAGGAAAGATTAGAGGCGCTGAGAGACACACCCATACTAAATGCTCATACGTGTCATGGTGAAAACAGGGAAGTAATCAACTTCCAAAACTATCGACGAAACCCAATGGAATTTTTAGAAAGAATGGAGGAGTTTATTGGGAGAAATAGAGAAACAAGGTGGGACAGGATACGGGAGATGCTAGACGAGACGTTTAAGAACATTAGGGATAACTGGTGGATAGCGGTACGACCAGAAATCACGAATTTAGCCGAGTTTAAACGCCAGTTCAAGGAGAAGTATTGGTCGGAGACTGCACAAAACAGGGTAAGAATGGACATATTCTATGGCAAATACGACGCGTCCAGTGGACAGTCCCCGACGTCTTATTTCCTAGGAAAGGTATGTTTAGCACGGAAGTTGATACCGCCGATCCCAGAAGAATGTTTGGTAAGGCAATTAGCTGGACATTACAGTTATGGTATCAAAGATGCCCAATTATACCAACAGCTCAGTAAAATAGCCGATCTAGCCAAATTACTAGAAAATTGTGAATCCACTGGAAGGTTCCAGGATTACCAACCCCCCAATCGTAAGGTAGAATACAATAACAACAATAACGGACCAAACCGGAATGGAGGTGGAAACGGTAACAACCTGAACACAAATAATCAGAACAATAATACCCCACCAAATGGCCGAAGTGATAACACTCAGGGTCCAAATAACCGCAACTATCCGGGACCAAACAGAGGTAATTACATCGGGAATAATTACGGTAGAAACTACCATCAGGGAATAACTACCATACCATCAGTTATCGCGGGAATAACTATAGGGGAAATAATTATGGTCAACGTAATGGTTATCGTAACGGGGGAAACCAAGGAGGAGGCGATAGGAGAAATCAAGAATATAGGCCCCAGGTAAATTATACAATGGCCAATAACCGACGGCCATATCCACCCAATGTACCCACTTACATGTTTTACCCACAACAGGCGCCAGGTAGCCAGGGTAACACGACGAATAGTCAACCTATTAATGGTAATCCCGAGGTCAGGCAGGAAACACAGATGGGTCAGCAACCCAATGTTCCGGGAGACCGGGCCAACGAAACCGTGGCTTATTTAAACTAAACGCAGCAGTGGAAAAGGAAAACCGCCCTTCACTGAACCAATATTATGGGGTGACTAGTTACGAACATAGACAGGACAAAGACGGGACTATGATATTAAGAATAAATAATTATCTTAAGGATATTAGAGAGGAGTTATTAGAAGAGGGTGACAATATCGTTAAAAATAGTAACCAAGGGAATAATAGTATTGTGCAGATCAAAGCAAATATCAATGGCATAGAAGCAATATTACTCATTGACACGGGGTCAAATGTATCACTTATCGATAGTGTTGAGTTAGAGAGGATCAAACAAAATAGTAATTTACCAATACCCACTCTGCCTATAAATAACATCATTTTAGTCGGAGCAACGGGGAGGCAAAATAAATCAATAAAGAAACAGGTGTCATTAGAGATGACTAGTAATGGGGTAACGATACCAATAGGGTTATTAGTGGCGAATAATTTACCCATGAGTATCCTAATAGGCTGCGATACACTTAGGCCATACAATGCAGTAATAGATTTGGAAGGTAAGGTGATAACTTTAAAAACTAACAAGGGAATTTGGATCGATAATTAATAATTTAATCGATGTCCAAGGAAATGGTACAGACAACACACCTTATCAAGCGATAGTGAACCATTATTATTGTGCCGATCGTCCAATAAACATGCCTTTATATCAGGAGGAAAACCCAGAGTTGTGGTTAGAAAAATTAGAAGAAATACGGGATTTCAAAAGGACGAAAGCAAGGGGTCTGGTCAGCGAAACACAGGCGGAACAATTAATCAAAGTATACAACAATTATAAACACATATTCTCGAACGCTCCAGGTAAAACCAGAGATTATCAATGCACCATACAATTCAAAACTCCGGTGGAATTTAACAGGAAATCGTACCCGATCGCCTACTCGCTTAAGAACGAAGTCAGGGAAGAATTAAACAGGATGATAGAGGACGACATAATCGAGTATAGTCATTCGCCCTTTACCAGCCCAATCATAGCTGTGCCAAAAAAGAACGGAAAGGTACGTATAAGTCTCGACGCTAGGGAGATCAACAAGATGATTGTTAACGACCGCACATCACCTGGGGAGATAGAGGAGATATTGAAAAAGTTTCACGGAACCAAGTGTATAAGCTCATGGGATACCGCATGCGGTTACTGGCAGGTAGAACTCCACCCTGATAGTAGGAAATATATGGCGTTCATATTCGAGGGCAGAAACTATCAGTTTAAGCGGTTACCTTTTGGCTTAATAAATTCTGTGGCGGTGTTTGTAAAGATAATGGACAGAATATTGGGGCAGGAAGTACTGAAGTTTACGACAGTATACGTCGACGACCTACTGGTGACTTCAGCGAATTGGGACGACAATTGTAATAGGGTTGAACAGGTGTTAGAGAAATTATCGGAGAATAATATCAACCTCAAGTTAGACAAGTCCCAATTCATTGCAAATGAGGTGAAATTTTTAGGCTTTAATTTAACAGAACAAGGGATTACTCCATCCAAAGAGAAGGTAGAGGCCATACAGAAGTTCCCCACCCCAAAGAACAGGAAACAGCTGCAGTCATTTTTAGGAATCTGTAACTATTACAGAAAGTTTCGGTCCAATTACTCAGAACTAACTGCTAGGTTCCAAAAGCCGTTATCAGCTAAAGACAAATGGACTTGGGGACCAGAGCAAGATGGAGTGCTCGATATCATAAAGGAAAAGTTTTTAGAAACAGTAATGTTGCATCATCCCCGACTTTACAAAACCATTTTTTCTAAACTGCGATGCCAGTAACGTGAGTTTAGGTGCAGCCCTATATCAGGAAGATCAGGATGGTAACCATTTAGTAATTAGCTTTGCTAGCCGCGTGCTGAACAGTTGCGAACGAAACTACAATACTACCGAAAAAGAATTGTTGAGTGTAGTTTTCGCATGCGGTAAATTTAGGACATATATATTAGGGTACCCCATAACAGTTAGAAGCGACCACAAATCTATATCATTTTTAAAGCATTGTAAACTGAACCACGGAAGGCTGACGAGATGGGTTTTGGCCTTGCAAGAATATAATATCACATGGGAATATATACCCGGCAAACAGAACGTAGCAGCCGACGTCCTATCTCGCGTCAATATACCAGACCAAACCTTCGACGGCGAAAAGGAACAATTAGCAAAGGTTTACCACATTATTAAGAGCAGGGAAGATTTAAAAAATATTTTAAACAATATAAAGTCACAACAAGAGGCCGATCCAAGATTAGGGGATATTAGAAAAAGGGTACAGGAAGGCGATGAGGTCATAAACAAATTTTACTGTATACACAACGACACTTTGTTTATAAGGAATACCCCGCACCAAGAGAATTGGAAATTAGTAGTTCCACCAGCGATAGAGAGACCGCTAATAATTGACTATCACGACAGGTACGGACATATGGGTGCCCTCAAAGTAAGGAAGGCATTGGAAGAGTAAACATACATCAAAGGGATGAATAAGAAGGTGCAACTGGCGATACGGTCGTGCGATGTTTGTCAAAAAGTAAAGTGTGATAACGAGAGAAAAGAAGGGATCATGATACCCATATCATCCACCGAAAAATTGGAAAAGGTATTTCTCGATATCTGTGGATCATTTCCACGCAGCGGTGGGAGACACCGATATAAATTTATCGTAATCATCTTCGACCATTTTAGCAAATATACAAAGCTATACCCAATAACTAGGGCAACGACCAGGAAGATAATAGACATCATAATAGAGCGATATATAATGGAGGTAGGCCGACCGTATTCTATAATTACGGACCACGGTACCCAGTTTAGGGGAAAACTTTGGAAGGAAAACCTGGGAGAACACGGAATAAAAACGTACAAGACGTCCGTATATCACCCGAATAGTAACCCAGCCGAGAGAGTGTTAAGGGAAGTAGGACAGTTACTGAGAACATACTGCCATAACGAGCAGAAAAGATGGCATGAATACGTAGCATCAACCGAGGATTTTCTCAATTTCTCACATCACAATACCATCGAGGTGTCGCCATACACAGTTATGTTCGAAAGACCCCCACCACGAGAGATAAAAGAAATTATTAGTTTTCCCGACGGACCCGCATACCAATTTGAAAGAACCAAATTTTATAACAAGGTGTTAGAAAAAACGGAACAGCAGCGGAAAAAATATGTCAAATCACAGCCCAAGGCAATTAAATATAAGGTAGGAGAAAAAGTGTTAGTTAAAAATAGAGAATTGCCCAGTGCTATACAAGGCATAACGAGGAAATTGCTACTCTTATATACAGGACCTTTCACGATCACCAGAGACAATAAAAACAATACCTACGAGGTAACTGACACGGTTAGTAACAAAGTAAAAGGTACGTATAACCAAACATCATTGAAAAAGTACCATGATTAAAAATCACAAGTCAAATACTCAATCAGTGAACAAGTACCATGATCAAAAACCAAAGTCAAATACAGCATCATTGAGAAGGTACCTTGACTAAACATGTTAACGTGAATTTTTTAACTTACCCATAATTAGAAAGGAGGTAGAGATTATTAAATAAATATAAATATTATTGTATAATGATTATTATTAATAAATATTACGAGATGGACACATTCCACTATAGGTAAGATTTATTTCCAATAGCCAAGTCAACGTATACTTACCAGCTTACCCGTACTTAGAGAAGGAGAGAGATTATTAATAAATATTACGAGATGGACACATTCCACTATAGGCAAGATTTATTTCCAATAGCCAAGTCAACGTATACTTACCAGCTTACCCGTACTTAGAGAAGGAGAGAGATTATTATTAATAAATATTACGAGATGGACACATTCCACTATAGGCAAGATTTATTTCCAATAGCCAAGTCAACGTATACTTACCAGCTTACCCGTACTTAGAGAAGGAGAGAGATTATTATTAATAAATATTACGAGATGAACACATTCCACTATAGGCAAGATTTACTTCCAATGGCCAAGTCAACGTATATTTACCAGCTTACCCGTACTTAGAGAAGGAGAGAGATTATTATTAATAAATACTACGAGATGGACACTTATTAAAGGAGAAAAGAAGGAGAAATACTGTCATATATTTGATACTAAATGGAAATGATAAATGAAAAAAAAAAGGGAAAACAGTGAGTTACATAAGGAAGTAATGATGAATATAAATATAGCTATTAACATTGAATGATTTTAAACGATAATTTTACCTGCGGAGAACGATATATTAATATAATTTTGAATTAATCAGAAGAGTTTAAGAAAGGGAATTTATTTGTAGGAGCCTATGGCCTTTGAATATTGTATTTTTTTTATTTATTATTATTATTTGTTGCGAAGGTGCAATTATTATTTTCTGGACAGGGATGTGTTACCTCTGATTTCAGTAGTTATAGATAGGGAAGGACAGAGAATATATGCCATAGCGAGCCACTCTGACTCCCAACCCTCTATGAAAGTTAGGGAATAGATAGGGAATTATATCAAAGATTAATTAAATAACATCAAGGTAAAAAGGAAAGGAATAGGTGATACGACAAAGAACGAACTAGGAATATTGAATTGGATTAATATATTAAAGGAGTAGTACAGGAATTTAATTATAAGATAAAAGAATGAAATATAAAGAAGCTAATAAAAGGTTAATATAGAGATGATAATTTCATCAAAACCAAAGATATGTTTTTCAAAAATTATCAACTTTAACGGAGAGGCATATGTAACGTCACAGAACGTTCCATAAAGGAAATCATTTACATAGCAATTATCATAAGAGGAAAGTGAGGTGAACAGTATCGAACCCAAGTAGTCCTAAAAAATTGTGTTATATTGTCTAATAATTATTACTACTAACATGAAAAACGACCAAACTATGACTATGACACAAACCCCATATATTTTATTAAAGTGAATAACAGTGAAAAAACCATATGAGAGAGACAAATAATATCAGGATCAACCAAAATGAAGTCATTAATTATTAAGTCTGAATAGAGTATTAAGAACTATTTATTGTGAATGAATGGACATGATTCATTATTATATTATGTAATGTAAATAAAATAAATGTATTAAATGACTTAAATACATTATTAGAAGGAATCTAAGTTAAAATAAAAATCATATAATTGTTATGACAAAAAATATTAATGTGTTGGATTTGAGACCAAACACTCAGATTTCATGTAAAAATTAATTATTATCAAATTGAAATAAAAACTATATGTAATTGTTGAGCAGACAAAAGTGAACAATTTATCTTAGATAAAGAAAGCTGTCAAATGAATAAAAATCAGTCAAAATAGCCAAAAACAGTACTAACTAAAAACATGTGGTAGGCATATAATATTGTATGATTTATGGATTTAATGTTGCCAAAATGCAACCAAATTGCATTAGAAAGTTGAAATATAATATAAAGCGACTATACTAATATATTTGACTAACTTTAACATTGTAATAGTCGAGTTAGCAAAATATTTATCTATACCATGTATGGTTGGATCCAATCAACCAGTACAAAAATAGTCATATCTGGCTAAATATTTACAAAATGTTGACAAAAATAAAATAGAATGGTACAATACTTCAGTATACCTTAAAAACGAACAAACTCAGTTGAAAATAAGATCAATTATGAAAGAATTTACTTATAAGAGTGAGATTTGTCACACCATGAAAAAGGGCATCTCAAGACCAATCAATATGATGCTATGGTATCCTGTAATAAAAATAATATGTGTAAAGAGTAACCAGGTATCACAAAAGACAGACTATATAATAAACTCTGAGTGTACACTAGTGAAATACTACATATGTTAAAGAAAGAGACTAATTATTGTATTATAACATTGACAACAACCTAGGCCTTGGGCAGGGGCCATGTAAAATTGAAATTATCTATGTATTATATATGTTAAAATTTGTTTGTTTTGTTATAGGAAGATAGTAATGTTATATGTTCAGATTGTGGAAGAAACATAATAGTTTGACAACAATTTTTTGTTCTAAATAATTGAATTTCAATGACAACAACCCAAGGTGAGAGTTGTATATTGTGTTACTTATTAGAGTTAATTTATTTAAAAACCAATCATAATTAGTATCACTAGATTCAGTTGAAAACAGAGAATCTAAATGTAATAATGGCATGCAAATTGTGAGTACTAATATAAAACTGTTTGATAAATACCAGAGTAAATTTTGAAATATCCTTAATGTGAAAAATAAGAAATTTGTTCTAAAAGCTTCGACGGAAGTTAAATTTGTTCCATGATGTTCCATTTCTTTATTCTCGAACAATCTAGAAGGAATTTTTACACAAATATACCGGAAGTCAATGAAAACAATCAGCCTGAATTAGTATAAAAGAGAAACCAAATTCGACCCAAAAACACTTGAAGCTTGAACTCCAGAACAGATGCATCACCCACGACACTGATCAACGCAGCTAAGGCGAAACCGAGAGGCGAAAAATCGACACAAGACACGAAGAAAGGCTTTTCCAGTACATTGACAGACTGACTTAACCTCTACAAGAATCCACGCCAATGTGTTGCTGAAATAGAGCAGCAACACGGCAAATTTTAATAGAAATCACGCAGCCAAAACGTCAACGGCCCAGGAGGGACCAAAACTTTAAATAGAGAACCAATTCTACTGTGTTCGCATAGACAAACTAACTTGACAATAACCCCCTTAACGTAAACATACAAACACAAAGCCTTTCTCTCGACTACATGGGAATCAGCGCTGTGGCGGCCAATTTGGGAATCAACGCGGAGCAGCTGATTTGTAGTGGCGGGGTTTAACGAGAATCTACTGCCAAACGTTTTCACAAAAAGTGCGGAAATAGTAAATGATCGCAATTTTGACTTAAAATAGATTCAGTGCACCAATGAAGAGGCTAGATTAAAAAACTACCCGAGAGGAGTGTCCAGTGCGAGATTAATTAACCATTGGAACGTGAGTTACCAAAATTAAAGTCATTTTTTACCTGGTTACATTTGTCACACAGTTGTACTACACATGCCACACACACCTTCAAATCACTTAATTTTTCTTGTAAGGCATCTTATTGATATGTCTTGGTAGTTCAAAGGAGTCACGTCCTGAGAGTAAAGATTTTTTCACGTATTAAACTCATGCTTTTCAACTGAGTAAAAAATTGAAAATACTAGCCGATACTTGATTGGATAAATAAAATTGTCAATAATCATAATAATAACTTATGAATTTTTTCTTTTATAACTCTGCAATTTTATAATTTTTTTATGAATGTTAGTCCTTCAGACGATTTGTTTGTTTTTGAAGAATCATTAAACTTACCTTATTTTTTCAAGCTAAACTGACTTGTTTATATTTTTTCATAGAAGTAAGATTTAAAAATTTTAATTTCTTTAATAATCACAGTTCTTTCTTGGAACAAACGATTCCAAGTGGCGCCCACAAAAAACATAGTATTAAGTTGTGTTACAGGACTACATCACCGCAGAGGATCCAGTCAACAGTAAGTAAAAAAAGTGCGTGGAGGTAACGCCCGACAGCATACAACACGACTTTTACACTATTACACCACTTTTTTTTCTATTTTGTTATAAATTGGCAGCCCAACTAGTGAGGCTTGAAAAAGACGGAACAAGCCCGGCAACTACCAACAGATCAAAATGCCGCAACCTAAGGGAAAAAAGGTGAAGAAGAATGTGGAACCCGAGTTAAGTGTGGAAGACGGAGAGGCAGTACAAATGGAGGAAACGGAATTAGAACCGCCCACACTAGAAATGGAAAGACCAGTACAAACGGCAGACGAATTAGAGGAGCAAACGGGAGAAGAACCCATACAAATGGTAGAACAAACAGACAAACCCGAACCAGAAAAAATAACAGCAAGCGTTGACATGAGTGCAATAATGATGATGCTCCAAGGAATGAAGGAGGATACAAAATCCCTGAAGGAGGATATGAACAAAAATACAGAATCCCTGAAAGAGGATATGAATAAAAATAGACAGGAAGATAAGGAGGAAATAATAAAATCCCTGAAGGAGGATAATAATAAAAACAGACTGGAAGATAAGGAGAAATTAGACAAAAACATAGAATCTTTAAGGAAGGATATAACCGAGAAAATAGATGACAATGGGAAAAAACTGGAGATATTTCAGGAGGAGAATAAAAAAAGTATAGAGTCCCTGAAAAAAGAAATTAGCATAAAGTACGAAACAGTAAACAAAACGATCAATGATAATAAAATCGATAGTGACAGGAAGGTCGAAAACATGGAGAAACAGTTGGAAAGGTTACAGGAGGGAACCAATACACGTTTCGAAAATATAGAGGAACAAACAGTAGAGACCAAACAAGATGTTAGAAATCTCGAAAACATGGTAAGGCAGAACCAAGACGCCATCATGCAGGAGGTGGGAGAAGTCCAGAAAGACGTTAGCGAGAGGATGCAGAGAACATATGACATCGCTAACAGGCTGGACGAGCAAATAAAAACTAACAAAAATAGCATACAGGAAATAGACCAGAGAGAGAAAAACCTGCAGGAAAGATTAGAGGCGCTGAGAGACACACCCATACTAAATGCTCATACGTGTCATGGTGAAAACAGGGAAGTAATCAACTTCCAAAACTATCGACGAAACCCAATGGAATTTTTAGAAAGAATGGAGGAGTTTATTGGGAGAAATAGAGAAACAAGGTGGGACAGGATACGGGAGATGCTAGACGAGACGTTTAAGAACATTAGGGATAACTGGTGGATAGCGGTACGACCAGAAATCACGAATTTAGCCGAGTTTAAACGCCAGTTCAAGGAGAAGTATTGGTCGGAGACTGCACAAAACAGGGTAAGAATGGACATATTCTATGGCAAATACGACGCGTCCAGTGGACAGTCCCCGACGTCTTATTTCCTAGGAAAGGTATGTTTAGCACGGAAGTTGATACCGCCGATCCCAGAAGAATGTTTGGTAAGGCAATTAGCTGGACATTACAGTTATGGTATCAAAGATGCCCAATTATACCAACAGCTCAGTAAAATAGCCGATCTAGCCAAATTACTAGAAAATTGTGAATCCACTGGAAGGTTCCAGGATTACCAACCCCCCAATCGTAAGGTAGAATACAATAACAACAATAACGGACCAAACCGGAATGGAGGTGGAAACGGTAACAACCTGAACACAAATAATCAGAACAATAATACCCCACCAAATGGCCGAAGTGATAACACTCAGGGTCCAAATAACCGCAACTATCCGGGACCAAACAGAGGTAATTACATCGGGAATAATTACGGTAGAAACTACCATCAGGGAATAACTACCATACCATCAGTTATCGCGGGAATAACTATAGGGGAAATAATTATGGTCAACGTAATGGTTATCGTAACGGGGGAAACCAAGGAGGAGGCGATAGGAGAAATCAAGAATATAGGCCCCAGGTAAATTATACAATGGCCAATAACCGACGGCCATATCCACCCAATGTACCCACTTACATGTTTTACCCACAACAGGCGCCAGGTAGCCAGGGTAACACGACGAATAGTCAACCTATTAATGGTAATCCCGAGGTCAGGCAGGAAACACAGATGGGTCAGCAACCCAATGTTCCGGGAGACCGGGCCAACGAAACCGTGGCTTATTTAAACTAAACGCAGCAGTGGAAAAGGAAAACCGCCCTTCACTGAACCAATATTATGGGGTGACTAGTTACGAACATAGACAGGACAAAGACGGGACTATGATATTAAGAATAAATAATTATCTTAAGGATATTAGAGAGGAGTTATTAGAAGAGGGTGACAATATCGTTAAAAATAGTAACCAAGGGAATAATAGTATTGTGCAGATCAAAGCAAATATCAATGGCATAGAAGCAATATTACTCATTGACACGGGGTCAAATGTATCACTTATCGATAGTGTTGAGTTAGAGAGGATCAAACAAAATAGTAATTTACCAATACCCACTCTGCCTATAAATAACATCATTTTAGTCGGAGCAACGGGGAGGCAAAATAAATCAATAAAGAAACAGGTGTCATTAGAGATGACTAGTAATGGGGTAACGATACCAATAGGGTTATTAGTGGCGAATAATTTACCCATGAGTATCCTAATAGGCTGCGATACACTTAGGCCATACAATGCAGTAATAGATTTGGAAGGTAAGGTGATAACTTTAAAAACTAACAAGGGAATTTGGATCGATAATTAATAATTTAATCGATGTCCAAGGAAATGGTACAGACAACACACCTTATCAAGCGATAGTGAACCATTATTATTGTGCCGATCGTCCAATAAACATGCCTTTATATCAGGAGGAAAACCCAGAGTTGTGGTTAGAAAAATTAGAAGAAATACGGGATTTCAAAAGGACGAAAGCAAGGGGTCTGGTCAGCGAAACACAGGCGGAACAATTAATCAAAGTATACAACAATTATAAACACATATTCTCGAACGCTCCAGGTAAAACCAGAGATTATCAATGCACCATACAATTCAAAACTCCGGTGGAATTTAACAGGAAATCGTACCCGATCGCCTACTCGCTTAAGAACGAAGTCAGGGAAGAATTAAACAGGATGATAGAGGACGACATAATCGAGTATAGTCATTCGCCCTTTACCAGCCCAATCATAGCTGTGCCAAAAAAGAACGGAAAGGTACGTATAAGTCTCGACGCTAGGGAGATCAACAAGATGATTGTTAACGACCGCACATCACCTGGGGAGATAGAGGAGATATTGAAAAAGTTTCACGGAACCAAGTGTATAAGCTCATGGGATACCGCATGCGGTTACTGGCAGGTAGAACTCCACCCTGATAGTAGGAAATATATGGCGTTCATATTCGAGGGCAGAAACTATCAGTTTAAGCGGTTACCTTTTGGCTTAATAAATTCTGTGGCGGTGTTTGTAAAGATAATGGACAGAATATTGGGGCAGGAAGTACTGAAGTTTACGACAGTATACGTCGACGACCTACTGGTGACTTCAGCGAATTGGGACGACAATTGTAATAGGGTTGAACAGGTGTTAGAGAAATTATCGGAGAATAATATCAACCTCAAGTTAGACAAGTCCCAATTCATTGCAAATGAGGTGAAATTTTTAGGCTTTAATTTAACAGAACAAGGGATTACTCCATCCAAAGAGAAGGTAGAGGCCATACAGAAGTTCCCCACCCCAAAGAACAGGAAACAGCTGCAGTCATTTTTAGGAATCTGTAACTATTACAGAAAGTTTCGGTCCAATTACTCAGAACTAACTGCTAGGTTCCAAAAGCCGTTATCAGCTAAAGACAAATGGACTTGGGGACCAGAGCAAGATGGAGTGCTCGATATCATAAAGGAAAAGTTTTTAGAAACAGTAATGTTGCATCATCCCCGACTTTACAAAACCATTTTTTCTAAACTGCGATGCCAGTAACGTGAGTTTAGGTGCAGCCCTATATCAGGAAGATCAGGATGGTAACCATTTAGTAATTAGCTTTGCTAGCCGCGTGCTGAACAGTTGCGAACGAAACTACAATACTACCGAAAAAGAATTGTTGAGTGTAGTTTTCGCATGCGGTAAATTTAGGACATATATATTAGGGTACCCCATAACAGTTAGAAGCGACCACAAATCTATATCATTTTTAAAGCATTGTAAACTGAACCACGGAAGGCTGACGAGATGGGTTTTGGCCTTGCAAGAATATAATATCACATGGGAATATATACCCGGCAAACAGAACGTAGCAGCCGACGTCCTATCTCGCGTCAATATACCAGACCAAACCTTCGACGGCGAAAAGGAACAATTAGCAAAGGTTTACCACATTATTAAGAGCAGGGAAGATTTAAAAAATATTTTAAACAATATAAAGTCACAACAAGAGGCCGATCCAAGATTAGGGGATATTAGAAAAAGGGTACAGGAAGGCGATGAGGTCATAAACAAATTTTACTGTATACACAACGACACTTTGTTTATAAGGAATACCCCGCACCAAGAGAATTGGAAATTAGTAGTTCCACCAGCGATAGAGAGACCGCTAATAATTGACTATCACGACAGGTACGGACATATGGGTGCCCTCAAAGTAAGGAAGGCATTGGAAGAGCAAACATACATCAAAGGGATGAATAAGAAGGTGCAACTGGCGATACGGTCGTGCGATATTTGTCAAAAAGTAAAGTGTGATAACGAGAGAAAAGAAGGGATCATGATACCCATATCATCCACCGAAAAATTGGAAAAGGTATTTCTCGATATCTGTGGATCATTTCCACGCAGCGGTGGGAGACACCGATATAAATTTATCGTAATCATCTTCGACCATTTTAGCAAATATACAAAGCTATACCCAATAACTAGGGCAACGACCAGGAAGATAATAGACATCATAATAGAGCGATATATAATGGAGGTAGGCCGACCGTATTCTATAATTACGGACCACGGTACCCAGTTTAGGGGAAAACTTTGGAAGGAAAACCTGGGAGAACACGGAATAAAAACGTACAAGACGTCCGTATATCACCCGAATAGTAACCCAGCCGAGAGAGTGTTAAGGGAAGTAGGACAGTTACTGAGAACATACTGCCATAACGAGCAGAAAAGATGGCATGAATACGTAGCATCAACCGAGGATTTTCTCAATTTCTCACATCACAATACCATCGAGGTGTCGCCATACACAGTTATGTTCGAAAGACCCCCACCACGAGAGATAAAAGAAATTATTAGTTTTCCCGACGGACCCGCATA
The DNA here is from genome assembly GCA_034769895.1 of Magicicada septendecula. Taxonomy (NCBI): domain Eukaryota; kingdom Metazoa; phylum Arthropoda; class Insecta; order Hemiptera; family Cicadidae; genus Magicicada; species Magicicada septendecula. Next base: position 957,198,791 of record CM068367.1, read on the forward strand.
CCAATTTGAAAGAACCAAATTTTATAACAAGGTGTTAGAAAAAACGGAACAGCAGCGGAAAAAATATGTCAAATCACAGCCCAAGGCAATTAAATATGAGGTAGGAGAAAAAGTGTTAGTTAAAAATAGAGAATTGCCCAGTGCTATACAAGGCATAACGAGGAAATTGCTACTCTTATATACAGGACCTTTCACGATCACCAGAGACAATAAAAACAATACCTACGAGGTAACTGACACGGTTAGTAACAAAGTAATTGCATTATGGATGCGGGGTGTCTTTGCACCCGTGGCTTGATTGCAGCATCTGGATCGTGTCCAATGGCTGCCAGAAGTAAACATAGTGCTGGTACATGTCGACTGGTGACCTAAAACTGGAAAAGGAAACCGCCAACCAGTTAACTGAGAAGGCGGGGGAGTATAACTTTGATTTGTTGAATGCACTGCCGCTGGTACCGATTCGAGCAACAGTTGTTGCCCGTTTCAAGTCCAGCCAGCAGACGCCCTGAGGGCGTCGGTCGCTCCCCGCGAGGCGGAGAGCCTCCGTGCCAGTGAATGATGACAGCGACAAGCAGCCGGCTCAGCGTGCTAGGAGGTGGACAGGAAGGAGAGAAGAACAGTTTGGTGAAATACTCAGGGCTAGGACTGATGATTACTTATTTTTTATTTAATTTAAAGAGGATATTATGGCGGGTCATCAAGAAGCGCCCGAGGGCGCTTGACCCGAATGGGCGGTGGTGGTTCTGATGCACTGATGGTTCGTAGGTAAGGGAAGGTGGAGGTCGAGGCTTTAGCAAAGAGAGTTAGAGCCAGCGACCGGACAAAGGAAGTCAAGGTAGGAACACGGAGACCCCTTCGAATCACGTCGTTCCTTACAAACCAAGGGGACCCCGTCAAGGATCGGAGTGTTCGGGACTGGAAAGCTTCCAGCCTACATCTGTTGGTGGTGGATAAAAGAGACCACCAGGCGGGTGCCGCATAGGTCAATACAGACCTGAGAAATAGTAGATAGATGGTAAGTTTCGTGCGCATGGCCAGGCGGCTGCGACACGAGAGGAAAGGAGATAATTTGGCTCGGACGCCGCGAGCCTTGGCAAGGGTTTCCGTCACGTGGGCGTTGAAGCAAAGGCGACGATCTAGCCGAACGCCTAAATACTTCACCGATTCTTTGTAGGCGATGGGTCTCCCTGCTAGGGAGAGGGGCTGGCATCGGGAGATGGACTTACGGGTGAAACAGATCGCCTCGGATTTCTCCGTGTTGATCGTCACCCGCCATTTCCGTAGCCAGTCCGGAAGCTGGTTCAACTGACGCTGCAGCTTTGTACTCGCAAATCGCGGGGACAGGGAGCTGCAGTGATACATAGCATCGTCAGCGAACAAAGACAACGTGACTCCGGGCAAGACAGGCAGGTCGTTCGTGTACACAAGGTACAGAACGGGGCCGAGGACAGATCCCTGAGGTACGCCGGCGGCGACGGGTCGAACTGTAGAACAGGACCCGTCGACGCTCACCCTGAAGGTTCGGTCGCTGAGATACGACCGGAGGAAAAACACTATGGCCGATGGTAGAGGGGAATTGGCAAGTTTGAAGAGAAGACCTTCGTGCCAGACTTTATCGAAGGCCTTGCTCACGTCCAACAGTACGGCGGCCGTAGCCGCTCGCCTGTTGGTGGCGTCTGACAAGTGCGTAACAACGCGGACCAATTGAAGCGTGGTCGAGTGCTCTCTGCGAAACCCGAACTGTTCGCTGCGGATGAAACCATCTAGCAGCGGCGAGATGCGAGCCAGCAGGAGACGCTCGAACACCTTCGAGATGACTGGCAAGAGAGAGATTGGACGATAGCTTTCAGGAAGCATGCGCGGCATGCGAGGCTTCGGAATCATTACGATGTTGGCAGATTTCCACAGGCGGGGAAAGTACTGTAGCCGGAGACAGGAGTTAAACAGCTCAAGAACGAGGTCAACGCCTGAGGCCGGGAGATTTTGTAGAGCAGCGGCCCCGATCCGGTCAGGACCGGGGGCGCGACGGCGATTTAGTCGGCAGATAGATGAAACTAGTTCATCCCTGTCGAACGGGAGGGCTGGGATTTCGGGAGGGCGTGAAAAATGTCCAGATAGGAAGTCACGGACTTCTGCCGAGTGGGCAGGGTCCGAGACGCCTTGGTGAACAGTAAATTGCACCTCCATGCAGTCGGCGAAGACCTCTGCCTTGCCTTCTGATGAAGATACAACCCCGTTCGGAGTTTCAAGTGGGTTGCGAGTTCTCTTCTCGCGGGTCAGTCTACTCGCCGCTCTCCAGACGGAGGCGTGGTCGACTTCAAGAGACTCAAGGTATGAGTCCCATCGATCAGAGTTTACGTCCCGCAGTAGCTGCTGGACGTAAAGAGACTGGGCCTGAAAGCGCCTTTTGACGCCGGGATCACGGGTTCTTTGCCATCTGCGGCGGAGATTGCGCCGTAGCCAGATGGCGTGGAGTACTTCCGCAGGTAAGGCCGATTGACGATGATTCACCTCGAGAGTATATGTGTGTCGATCCATGACACCTTGGACCAACTCCTGAAGATGAGTGGCTCGGAGATCCAAATCGTCACAAGTGACGACCGGGTCCGCGGGGAGTGATGGTAACCGCCGTGAGAGCTCATCATGGTAGGAGACAAAAGGTACGTATAACCAAACATCATTGAAAAAGTACCATGATTAAAAATCACAAGTCAAATACTCAATCAGTGAACAAGTACCATGATCAAAAACCAAAGTCAAATACAGCATCATTGAGAAGGTACCTTGACTAAACATGTTAACGTGAATTTTTTAACTTACCCATAATTAGAAAGGAGGTAGAGATTATTAAATAAATATAAATATTATTGTATAATGATTATTATTAATAAATATTACGAGATGGACACATTCCACTATAGGTAAGATTTATTTCCAATAGCCAAGTCAACGTATACTTACCAGCTTACCCGTACTTAGAGAAGGAGAGAGATTATTATTAATAAATATTACGAGATGGACACATTCCACTATAGGCAAGATTTATTTCCAATAGCCAAGTCAACGTATACTTACCAGCTTACCCGTACTTAGAGAAGGAGAGAGATTATTATTAATAAATATTACGAGATGAACACATTCCACTATAGGCAAGATTTACTTCCAATGGCCAAGTCAACGTATATTTACCAGCTTACCCGTACTTAGAGAAGGAGAGAGATTATTATTAATAAATACTACGAGATGGACACTTATTAAAGGAGAAAAGAAGGAGAAATACTTTCATATATTTGATACTAAATGGAAATGATAAATGAAAAAAAAAAGGGAAAACAGTGAGTTACATAAGGAAGTAATGATGAATATAAATATAGCTATTAACATTGAATGATTTTAAACGATAATTTTACCTGCGGAGAACGATATATTAATATAATTTTGAATTAATCAGAAGAGTTTAAGAAAGGGAATTTATTTGTAGGAGCCTATGGCCTTTGAATATTGTATTTTTTTTATTTATTATTATTATTTGTTGCGAAGGTGCAATTATTATTTTCTGGACAGGGATGTGTTACCTCTGATTTCAGTAGTTATAGATAGGGAAGGACAGAGAATATATGCCATAGCGAGCCACTCTGACTCCCAACCCTCTATGAAAGTTAGGGAATAGATAGGGAATTATATCAAAGATTAATTAAATAACATCAAGGTAAAAAGGAAAGGAATAGGTGATACGACAAAGAACGAACTAGGAATATTGAATTGGATTAATATATTAAAGGAGTAGTACAGGAATTTAATTATAAGATAAAAGAATGAAATATAAAGAAGCTAATAAAAGGTTAATATAGAGATGATAATTTCATCAAAACCAAAGATATGTTTTTCAAAAATTATCAACTTTAACGGAGAGGCATATGTAACGTCACAGAACGTTCCATAAAGGAAATCATTTACATAGCAATTATCATAAGAGGAAAGTGAGGTGAACAGTATCGAACCCAAGTAGTCCTAAAAAATTGTGTTATATTGTCTAATAATTATTACTACTAACATGAAAAACGACCAAACTATGACTATGACACAAACCCCATATATTTTATTAAAGTGAATAACAGTGAAAAAACCATATGAGAGAGACAAATAATATCAGGATCAACCAAAATGAAGTCATTAATTATTAAGTCTGAATAGAGTATTAAGAACTATTTATTGTGAATGAATGGACATGATCCATTATTATATTATGTAATGTAAATAAAATAAATGTATTAAATGACTTAAATACATTATTAGAAGGAATCTAAGTTAAAATAAAAATCATATAATTGTTATGACAAAAAATATTAATGTGTTGGATTTGAGACCAAACACTCAGATTTCATGTAAAAATTAATTATTATCAAATTGAAATAAAAACTATATGTAATTGTCGAGCCGACAAAAGTGAACAATTTATCTTAGATAAAGAAAGCTGTCAAATGAATAAAAATCAGTCAAAATAGCCAAAAACAGTACTAACTAAAAACATGTGGTAGGCATATAATATTGTATGATTTATGGATTTAATGTTGCCAAAATGCAACCAAATTGCATTAGAAAGTTGAAATATAATATAAAGCGACTATACTAATATATTTGACTAACTTTAACATTGTAATAGTCGAGTTAGCAAAATATTTATCTATACCATGTATGGTTGGATCCAATCAACCAGTACAAAAATAGTCATATCTGGCTAAATATTTACAAAATGTTGACAAAAATAAAATAGAATGGTACAATACTTCAGTATACCTTAAAAACGAACAAACTCAGTTGAAAATAAGATCAATTATGAAAGAATTTACTTATAAGAGTGAGATTTGTCACACCATGAAAAAGGGCATCTCAAGACCAATCAATATGATGCTATGGTATCCTGTAATAAAAATAATATGTGTAAAGAGTAACCAGGTATCACAAAAGACAGACTATATAATAAACTCTGAGTGTACACTAGTGAAATACTACATATGTTAAAGAAAGAGACTAATTATTGTGTTATAACATTGACAACAACCTAGGCCTTGGGCAGGGGCCATGTAAAATTGAAATTATCTATGTATTATATATGTTAAAATTTGTTTGTTTTGTTATAGGAAGATAGTAATGTTATATGTTCAGATTGTGGAAGAAACATAATAGTTTGACAACAATTTTTTGTTCTAAATAATTGAATTTTAATGACAACAACCCAAGGTGAGAGTTGTATATTGTGTTACTTATTAGAGTTAATTTATTTAAAAACCAATCATAATTAGTATCACTAGATTCAGTTGAAAACAGAGAATCTAAATGTAATAATGGCATGCAAATTGTGAGTACTAATATAAAACTGTTTGATAAATACCAGAGTAAATTTTGAAATATCCTTAATGTGAAAAATAAGAAATTTGTTCTAAAAGCTTCGACGGAAGTTAAATTTGTTCCATGATGTTCCATTTCTTTATTCTCGAACAATCTAGAAGGAATTTTTACACAAATATACCGGAAGTCAATGAAAACAATCAGCCTGAATTAGTATAAAAGAGAAACCATATTCGACCCAAAAACACTTGAAGCTTGAACTCCAGAACAGATGCATCACCCACGACACTGATCAACGCAGCTAAGGCGAAACCGAGAGGCGAAAAATCGACACAAGACACGAAGAAAGGCTTTTCCAGTACATTGACAGACTGACTTAACCTCTACAAGAATCCACGCCAATGTGTTGCTGAAATAGAGCAGCAACACGGCAAATTTTAATAGAAATCACGCAGCCAGAACGTCAACGGCCCAGGAGGGACCAAAACTTTAAATAGAGAACCAATTCTGCTGTGTTCGCATAGACAAACTAACTTGACAATAACCCCCTTAACGTAAACATACAAACACAAAGCCTTTCTCTCGACTACATGGGAATCAGCGCTGTGGCGGCCAATTTGGGAATCAACGCGGAGCAGCTGATTTGTAGTGACGGGGTTTGAACGAGAATCTACTGCCAAACGTTTTCACAAAAAGTGCGGAAATAGTAAATGATCGCAATTTTGACTTAAAATAGATTCAGTGCACCAATGAAGAGGCTAGATTGAAAAACTACCCGAGAGGAGTGTCCAGTGCGAGATTAATTAACCATTGGAACGTGAGTTACCAAAATTAAAGTCATTTTTTACCTGGTTACATTTGTCACACAGTTGTACTACACATGCCACACACACCTTCAAATCACTTAATTTTTCTTGTAAGGCATCTTATTGATATGTCTTGGTAGTTCAAAGGAGTCACGTCCTGAGAGTAAAGATTTTTTCACGTATTAAACTCATGCTTTTCAACTGAGTAAAAAATTGAAAATACTAGCCGATACTTGATTGGATAAATAAAATTGTCAATAATCATAATAATAACTTATGAATTTTTTCTTTTATAACTCTGCAATTTTATAATTTTTTTATGAATGTTAGTCCTTCAGACGATTTGTTTGTTTTTGAAGAATCATTAAACTTACCTTATTTTTTCAAGCTAAACTGACTTGTTTATATTTTTTCATAGAAGTAAGATTTAAAAATTTTAATTTCTTTAATAATCACAGTTCTTTCTTGGAACAAACGATTCCAAGTGGCGCCCACAAAAAACATAGTATTAAGTTGTGTTACAGGACTACATCACCGCAGAGGATCCAGTCAACAGTAAGTAAAAAAAGTGCGTGGAGGTAACGCCCGACAGCATACAACACGACTTTTACACTATTACACCACTTTCTTTTCTATTTTGTTATAATGTATATATATATACATATTACATACATATATATCTTATTAGTCTTCAAATTTTCGTCTCAAACCGTATTCTTGGTAATTGTGGCAGGTTTTGATAACTACATATCATTTACATAACTATAAAATTACACTATCAATCACCGGTTGATAATATTTTTAGTTCACCTGAACCACCTTGAAACCTGAAAACTGTTATTAGTCTAATTTTGAACTGTATACTTCTTCTATCGACTAGGCGGCAGAACTAAGAAATAATCGTGACAAAATTTATCAACGGTACTACGTTAACTATGCTGATAATTCGTTTAGTAATTCTGTAAAATGCTTTACGTATCTAGAATATTTACGTAAATTTCTGGAGTTTACATAAGGTCTGGAAAACAAATGAAAATTTCTGTTTGTATTTTACGTTTCATCATGAAATTTCAGACTTGGACACTTGTCTTCTGCTCGTTCTGGTTTTAGGTCAGCCTCACCACATAGAAGTCGTTCAACCTTCATTTGCGTTCATCGTCCAAAACATTGACGGAAAGGAGAGCGTGATTTCGAATACTAAATAAAACCAAATTGTAGAACTTTACATATAAAGCATATTGAAACTCTTATATAGTAGAGTATATTTATATACCAACAACTACAATATGCAATTTTAACACTACACTTAATAAATTTTTTGGTGTTACGGAGTGATATTATGTGACTATATGGCAACAGAAGCGTACACGAATTCTACAACCGCATCAATAGTATACACAACAAAATAAAACCCACTATAGAACAGTGCTCTGCCATTTCTGGGCAAGCTCTCCTGGAAAACGACCCCGCCTGTTTCGACAGTACAGACACAATTAAGTTTGTCAATTTCGACAGATCATTCATTAATCTTATACGTAAATGGATAGGATATCAGACATAATCAGACTGGATGTTTCTGTTATCATTTAGAAGTAAATTCGGTTTTCAATTACTTCCTTTACTTCCATTTCTGATAGATGAAGAAATTTATTTTATTTTAAATTTATTTTACACAAAATAACTTTATAAAGACAGGCACTTCTTCTATTCAAATATATTTACAATACAAAATCCGGCTATGTGTATGAAGACAAATATTACCCATATTTGTAGATTTGTAATTTATTTGAATTATTTATGATTTATAGTTTAAAAACTAATAAAATTTGATACAACAGCGGAATTGAAAAAGTAAAAACCCAAGTGACACGCGCATTCAGGTGTATCACTGTGAATCCACAGCAATATGAAAGTCTGTAATGCCTATTCTTATCTTGTGACGTGCAGCCCTCTTAGCGCACTGCAGACCTCTGATAATAGCAACGGTTTCATCTGTAACGTTTCCTCTGGTACAATTTAAGAAAATGGCAGCACTTTACAGTTTGTAACTGTACCATCGTTCATTTCAATTTTTATACTAAAACTAAATAAAAATAATTTTTTAAGTACGTTACTTTTTCAATTTACCGTTCTGAAAAATACAATGCCATGACCAAAATTACTAATTCTTATGAAACAATTATAATTTTCCTTTATTCCAGATTTTCTTCCTTTTAGCTCATTACTAAGTAATTTTAAATCATAATTTCATTTTACAGGCCTAATAAATTGTTAATATGCCATCTTCCAAGTAGTTTTTTAACATAATACAAAAATAAAGTTCTTATATTTACCCTCAGAAAATTTCATATTGAATTGTTAATTTTTAATGGTTAAAGCTACTAATTGCAATTGATTATCCTGAAACATTATCTATAGTGGTAATATTGGACTCCTTGCTTTATCATTCCAACGTAAGAACTTCATATCGTAGTTACAACGTAATATGTTATTAATAAATGATTAATGTGTTGCATCTAAGTTATTAATACCACTAATTAATCACTAAAAAATTCGTAATCACTTAAAAAGAGAAATTTAATATTTTTAGCTTAAACCTAACTGCAGAACTAATTAATTGTAAGTTAGTAAGTATTTGTAAACATTATTTGTTGAAATATTATCAACGATTTTAAACTTTTGAGAGACACGTTTTATACATATCAGTTCCGTCTATTTGAAAAATGTATTCCTTTTATCAGAGATTAAGTAAATGGCCAATTCCCAAACTATTACTAAAAGAAGTAATCTGTGATATTTAAGGGAATGTTATATCATCATGTTTTGTAATTTTCCAGTTTTCAAATTTATCTTTCCATATTTTTTAATGATTTTGCACACATACATTTCAAATAATATAAATATAGTTCATACAAAACGCATGAATGGACTACATCTGACTACATCTTACCCCTGGACTATAAAGGTTCTGATTGCACTAGTTAAACCCATTTTCAAAAACTTAAAATAGAACTGGATATTTTAATACAAGAGATTCACTATAAAGTAACCTTACGACATGTGAGTTGAAAAATGAATATCAGTGCTGTTTGTTACGATATCATACAGTGGCGGACGGGCAGGATAAGCTTACAGTTTGGTAATATCGGTTAGTTTATTACGACTGCATCAAGTAGGCTATACGACTTTTGATTGACACAGGTCAATTAAATTTAAACTGAAATGCTATGAAACTTTAATACCTATTTCCATTGTACATAATCACGCATTATCATAAATAATTATCATATATGTATATAAAATTCACGAAATTCAAAATTTACAAAACACTTATCAGGCCAGTGCTGACACATACTTCAGAAACCTGGACAATAACAAAAAATAACGAGAGACTTCTAGGTTGCTGTGAAAGACGGATTATAAGAACAATATTTAGAGAAGTACAAGAAAATGGAATGTGGCGTAGGCGCTATATTGTGAACTACACCATCTTTACAAAGAGCTGGACATTGTCAGGATATTCAAAATATACACACTAAGGTGGGTTGGACCCATAGAGAGAATTGAGGAAGGATACCTTACGAAATATATTTTTTACCAGAAACAAATGTGTAGTAGAAAAAGGGGAAGACCCCAAAGTAGATTCAAAGATCAGATACAGGAGGACCTCAGAAAGCTGAACATAAGACACTGGAAAGCCAGAACACGCGATAGGAAAGAATGGAATCGACTCTTGGACCAGGCCAAGACCTACCAAGTGTTGTAGAGCTACGGCTGATTTTGATGATAATATATATGAAAAAACTAAGATGGCTGAGGATGGGAAAAGTATCTAATTCCTGAAATATGTTCCAAGTAAGAAAACAACGTATCTTGATTGTAAAATAACAATAAATATTAAATAATTTACGTATCTAGAAATTTACTGTAGCAAGAAGAGTTTGTAGTGTGTGTGTGTGTGTGAGTGTGTGTGCAACATGCAAAATATACCGCTGCAAAATGTATTGATAATTACATTTACACGGACACAATTGACTTTTATAAACACAATATTAATGAAAAGTTAATTTCAAGTCGACTATGAACCAAATAAATACGTAATACGGTAACATTAACAGTGCCAATAAATGAAGAGAATTATTTCATCTAATCTACATAAGGTTTGATAATTTTACAAAATAATTATGTGTGAGAGAAATGTGTAACGAATAAAGTTTCTCATTGCATGCGACCGTTGTTCTGTCGTCTTCAAATCGTTTTCGTTAACAAATTGTTTCCAGTTTGCTACTAGCAAAGTTATCCTCAACTAACGTATTTAGTCCTGACTATCTAAAGTGATGTGCTAATTGTGGGGAAGTAAAATTTAAATACATTTAAACTGAGTACATTTCAACTGCGAGTTTCTAACAACTTGAGTGTTTCTGTAGTTATCAATGATAAGTATAAGTTTGGCGGTAACGGCATGCTAAAACTGGCGTATTAAAGATTGCACACTTATACTCTTATCTTCATTAACATTTATTTTGTTACTTTAACTTTAAACTAAAAAGAAAAGAACACATAATATACAAAGACGTAAAATCTAAAACAGCACACCTCTATTTGATGGCCGACATATGTATGAGTTATATTGGATTTTTAGTTACTAGTCTACTAGTTATGAGGATTTTTAGTTACTAGATATGACATGATATGAACCATTGGCGCAAGATACATACTAATATTCCGTTACTAACAGATAATGTAAATGACACTAACAATCCGTATGCAATATAGTTCCCGTGAATAGAGACATCAATTTCTTAAAAGGAAAGTAGACAAAATATTTCTGTAATAATTGGTATAAAGGTAAATAAATATCTTTCATGCTAATCCCTTACTACTGCTTATTCTTCTTCAGGCTGTAGACCTTACGATTCGTTGGTCCGACCATCTTTTTTTTTGGTCTTCCAATATTCCGCCGTCCTTTCGGATTGTAAACCAAATTTTGTTTTGGTACTCTGTTCTTATGCGTCCTGTCAACATGGTCTGTCCAATCCTGTCTGTATTGTTTTATCCTTTCGTTTAGGTTGTATATCACAAGGATTTTCCTTATATCATCATTTCTTAGCCGGTCCCTCCGTTAGTCTTGGAGTCGTGGAGTTAGTCTTGATAACAAAAATTTCCAGACCATACAGCCTGATTTTCTGCTACAATTCATAGAGGGCTCTCTGCAGGCTATTTTTCATTGTCTGCTATTATGACCTGATCGTCAGCAAACATAAGAATTTTGACAAAATGACGTTCACTGAAACTGTCACTGAATTTCTAGCCTCTGGTTCCACTCTTTAACAGCATCGTCCAAATATAAATTAAAAAGTGTGGGTGAAATGACCCCTTTATTTATCACATCATTAAGGACTTCTCCTCATTCAGTTTTTACAATGATCCTGTGTTCTTGTACATACTCCTAATGACATCTATTAGATGCTTTGGTATGCCTATTCTGTCCATGATATTCCATAGCTTATTTTGTCTCACATTGTCAAAGGCCTTGATATAGTCGACAAAAATCATATGTGTCTCAAGATTATGTCTCTTCTCTTTTCTATCAACAGCTTTAATGTAAAGAAGTTATGTGATCACGATTTTCCTTTCCTAAATCCTGACTGCTCTTCGAGGTTTATAATAGACCTTAATAATAATAATGGCTCTCATGTGTACCACCGAAGCAGCTTAGAAATCAGGCAAGGTAGGCTGCTTTATGCGAGCCGTACGGCATACAAGGAAGGCAGTGTGGCCAGCACTACGCTTCAGCTGCCCATTATTATCCCCAGGATGTTATCCCAGGTACTTATTTTCAACAGGCTAAGTCGATCTGGGGGCTGAAAAACGCTCCTTGATTTTATAGTGCTGACCCGGGAATCGAACCCGGGCCCTCTACATTAGTAGCCAGGTGCCATACTCACTGGTCTACTGAGCCGCCCATAATAGGCCTTAATCTGCTGGTAATAATTTTGGAATATATTTTATATTCTGCATTGTGTAAGCAAATACCCCTGTAGTTCTCACACTGCGTTCGTGAACCTTTTTTTTTAAAATAGGAACTATCAAAGCTTTTTTCCAGTCTCTTGGTATAATTATTTTTCTCCAACACTGGTCGACAATGCCAAGAAATCTATATTTTGCTTGCATTGGGAGATATTTATAGACCTCTGTATTTATGTTGTCTGCTCCTGCAGCTTTCTTACTCTTGCTGTTACATAATGCTTCCTCAAGCTCTTCATCTTCTATGCAGTCAACTGCTTGGAGTAATCGTGTGACTTCCTCCTCATTATCCTCTCCATCTGCACTGCAACAGAATCTCTTACAGAACTTAATCCAGTCCGTCTTCTTTAGCAGTTCCGTATTGGATGCATCTTTCTCATCCTTATTTAAATGTTTTATAACTTTCTAGGCTGCATTTTGCTGCCCATTTACATCATTTTCAATGCTGGACGTATATCTCTCCCAGGTTTTCTTGTGTTCTGGGGGTTTTGCTCCAGGCAATAAGGGTTAAATTCCCTCTTTGTATTTTGAATCTGCACGTTACAATGCGCTCATTAATCTAGGTATATGATATTATTCTCTTCTTTCATCTTTCATAAATTAGAACAGCAATTCCTGCTGCAGCTCTCCTATATCTTGGTATACCACTGTAAGTCATGGTGTTAAGTCCCAAGACACTTGTACCCCTCATTTTATTTTTTGTTTCTGATACCATAATCAAGTCCAACTTGGCATCCCCTATTTCTGTAACAACTCTAGCTGTTTGTTTGCCAGGATTTGAACATTCCATATGCCGATGTTTACATGTTCCGTTATTCCAAATCGCTTGTTTTTTAAACGTTTCGCCTTGGTAGTATCCGTATTCTCCACCCGGCTGTTTCTATTGAGTGTGCCAGTAAGCAAAATCTCCCCCGACTGCGTTACGTTCTCTGTGCAGGGAAAGGTCGATGATGGGGCTGCCATCTCACTGCTTCCGACTTTGCAGGATTTCTGTAAGGTTTTCTCCCCTAGATGAGCTAGTCTACGCCGACCTCCGGAGTCCCAACCACCCCTCAAATGACTGGGACATTGGGTAGATAGATGGGTCTTGTGCGAGACATTTCGTCTGGCCCCTCGGTTGAGATCTGTCCGGCAAGAGAGGCCCTACCAGTAGTCACGCTACCACCGGCATAGCTCTCAACCTCTGTCTTTAAAAATCCTCTCCTCACACTCGTACACATGAATGCGCACACCCGCACGTATACACACACACACACACAAACATACACACACGTTTGATAAAATTATTATTAAAATAATACAAGAGGAAGGATCATGAAGGTGATAATAAAGAAAAGAACAAACATTTTGAAAGGTAGTGACGCAAGAATCAAAATGAACACACAAAACGTTTGAAAATCCGAACAAACAAATTCGTTTTGCAAAGAAAGTTATATTGGGTTAGAAACATAAAATAACTATTCAGAATGCTGTACAACTTTAAAAATGGTATACAAACTGCAAATGATGACGGTGTTAGAGATAAAACTGGAATATTCCATAAGATGTGCAGCAGGGGAGGTAAAATAAGAATGAAAAATTATATAAAGAACATTAGAAAACGAAGGCAAATTAATACACATTATGCACGTAAAATGTCAAAGTGAAATAGGAAAGAAAGGTAAAATTTTCAATTTATTTATAGGATTATGATATTTACGTATTGTAAAACAAGTAAAAAAACGGAAAACAATAAAATACACATTACATAATATGTAATACTGGTATATGGCAGAGGCCGCTTTATAATATTTATTGGTTGATTTTATAAATAATTTTGTCTATATTTACTTGACATATATAATAATAATAATTTACTTGACATATTAATATGTAATAACTGTATATTATAGAGTTATTATTAGTAGAAAATTGGGTAGAAACGGTATGTTTCCTGATTCTGACTGAAATATAAATAGCTCAGCAATTCAAATTAAATTGAACACATTATCAAAAAAAATACTGTTGAAGGACACTATTATCAAAATTGTTCTCTGCATTATTGGGGAATACAGTAGGCCTACATTAAATAGACAGTGGAAGCAGAAGAGTGACAACATACAAACTGCAATTCTCAGATCTGCATAATAATTGTCAAGTAAATATAGACAAAATTATTTATAAAATCAACCAATAAATATTATAAAGCGGCCTCTGCCATATACCATTCTTACGTTCTTAAATGTCTTAAAAGTATTGATTAGATTTTTGTATGATGATGTTCCGTTCACGACCCTCGTCTGCCATGATCTGTGGAGGACTGTCATTCACGCACGGCGGCTAAAGGAATAAAAAATTATGAACAGTCATATTTTTAATTTATTATAATAAACAGCAACAATAGAAATGATAAACACGATTTTTGGAAGAGATTTTTGTATCAAGAAGAGGAGACGACGAAAAGTGAACAGTGAAAAAACCGTTCTTAAAATACATTTACATGTAACCTCAGAAGACAGTTTCTTGAGACTAATGCTAGACATAGTAAGTCAATGGTGTTTATTATTCAATAACGCGCGCACGCGCACCCAAACACACTAAGCAAAAGATTAGCCCAGTGAGGATAATGCCTCGAAGGTAACCAGGCGTAATAAGTAATAGATAAACACGCAGAGAGATTAAAAATGTAAAAATATGTAAATAATATAACTAAATATTATATAAAATTTTAGTGACGGTTTTTACAATATTTAAACATTATGTATTTGGAGAATCCTCAGTGGTTGTGTCCTTATTATGTAGCCACAAAAACGCAAAAACAAAGTAAATCCGGTGTCGAATGAAGATTTATAAAACCCCTTTAAAAATGCATTCAGTCAAAATTTACGTAATTTATGCAGTTCTCAAATCTTACATGTTAATTAGAGTAACACTGACAAACAATATGCTTGACAGCAGGTGGAACACGTTTAGACATAGGAGTGTGTAATTACATTTGAAATTCAAGTACCGTTTAAGTGATGAATATCGTAACGCAAACACTCATATCATACTCCTGTAAAGACGTTTGCCTAAAAAAACTATAGTCTACTATAATCTACATTGAAATGTAACGTGCTCCGATCATAAATTAAATTTACTTTGAATGGCTTTAGTATAACTCAATATACCCTCAGAACACTATTACGACGATTGCCTAGATATTAAGTGCATTTATAAATAAATTTAGTTACAGCTGATTCAATAATGAGATTATAATAAATAACTCAAAATTACTGACAAAACCAATTAACATTTTTTTGTATTCTAATAATGAAGTATGAAACAAGTTGTATGAAGTAATGAAATATATTCTTTCCTTTGTGTGCGTGCGTGCGTGCGTGCGTGTGTGTGTGTGTGTGTGTGCGTGCGTGCGTGCGTGCGTGCGTGCGTGCGTGTGTGTGTGTGTGTGTGTGTGTGTGTGTGTGTGTGTGTGTGTGTGTGTGTGTGTGTGTGTGTGTGTGTGTGTGTGTGTGTGTGTGTGTGTGTGTGTGTGTGTGTGTGTGTGTGTGTGTGTGTGTGTGTGTGTGTGTGTGTGTGTGTGTGTGTGTGTGTGTGTGTGTGTGTGTGTGTGTGTGTGTGTGTGTGTGTGTGTGTGTGTGTGTGTGTGTGTGTGTGTGTGTGTGTGTGTGTGTGTGTGTGTGTGTGTGTGTGTGTGTGTGTGTGTTTCGTTCTTTCCACAGTGACTTCCTATTGCAACTACAGATTGTGTGATGTGGATACTAGAAATTAGGTTTACTTAATTTTAAAACTTATGAAAGACATTGTTGTTCTTATTATAGCCAGTTTATTTGTATTTAAACTATTATCAGTTACTAAGGCACACTATTCTTTAAACTCAATTTATATTACACGACTTGAAAAACAAATCGTCATTCCAAACTTTGGGAGATTTAACTGAGGCATCAGCTTTTCATGTTCTGTGTGAACAGTCAGAGGGTTCTGTACAGCACACCCGAGGGAAACATTTCCTTACTTTAATGTAATATTGCAAACGCAGCCTATTTACTGCTTCTAATCCCGTACCACTTCAAGGACAAAAATGTTATTTCATCTCGCTTATGCTACATCCGTTTACAATTACAATTGCTTTCACAACACGCTTATAAAATAAGCGTTTTTCATATGAGATTTTGAAAGCACCAGAGCCGTTTCTGTTAAAATGTAAAGAATATTATATTTCAGATTTACATCCTTCATGCTACAAAGGGCTCTCATGACTCCAATTTTAAAAACTTAAATACGATTTCTGTAATATTTTGAACACATGGTGAGTTCGAATTTTCAAAACCTTTATTTCTGATCATCCGTATGTAACTTAATGATGCAATTTTAGCACAGGAAGTAAATAAAGTGAATAGTATTAAAGATAATGGCGTTGCAGAGGACGCGATGGACATGGGGATAAGAAACTGGAGGAGGGCTGCAATGGATAGAGTAGATTGGAGGCGGAGATTGGTGGAGTCAGGGGACCGACTTGGGCTGTAGCACCATAGGAGGAGGAGGAGTATTAAAGATAAGTGTTAGTTATATTCTTTATATTCGAGAAAACAAAATACAACTGCATCAAAAGATAATGTTTAGCAGAAGGTATACGAGGTTATAAAGAATACACACCTTTTACATTTTTATACAAAAAACACAAAATATAATTCTACGTTTACTGATTTCTTTGTTGGTAGTAACATAATAATAATTTTTGTTTAAGAGGGGGAAAAATGCTTTGTGCACCGTCAGAGGAAACCGTGTGTCCCCTGGTGTGCGGGCTCTCACCCACTGAAAAACACACCTATAGTTCAGGCATTCATATCCATCCCGGAACCACTTAGCGTATTACTTCAGGATGGAGCCTATTGCGCCCTTATCAGACTCCATCTAGTTGTCCCTTTTTTATACTGTCCGTTGAGAATAATAATGATGATAATAAAAAAATAATAACAATAATATAATAAACATGATGCCCCCAGAATTCCGACCCTACGCCCGGCCGTCAACATCTTAATCTCGTAGGGGCGGGAACACCTGCTACTCTTTAGCTGGCTAACACAGCACTGGTAGGTCGTCTGTACAGCTTGAAAATACACCGTACCCTACAGTGCAACTGATCGTGCCCAATGGGTGGTTGACTCTACGTTAGTGAGTCGCGAACGATGGCCTCAGGGCACCAGAACGCATTCTGTTTTGTTTAGTCCTAGCCGTTGTACTGTGCCACGTTGGTCTGTCACTTCTCCAATACACGTGGAAACAAAATTCCAAGTTCTCCAAATACTTCTCGGGTTGAGAGGTTCCTTAAAAACCCTCGTTCAGAAAAAAGCTCTCCTCGCAGGGCGAAGAGAAGGACACGTTTTCTCTCGGTTGATGCCGAAAGATCCGTTACATCGTCTGCCACTGTGCCCGCGGTGCCCAAGTAGTGAAACGGAAGAAAGGTGACTTCGCAAAAGTGAGTCCCTTCCTTAATAGAAAATCTACCACCGGCTATGTTGGATCAGCTGTACAGGAAGTCAAAAATGCCCCAGGTGGACAACATGTCGAGCCCCTAAATGATCAACAGGGTACGAGGTTACTTAAATTGCAGAAGATAGGAGACATAGAGATAAAAGTCGTTCCTCGTAGCACACTGAACACCACAAAGGGAGAGGTAGTGTGCAGGGACCTGCTGATCTGCACAATGGAATGTGATTGGTACTGAGCTCGCCCCACAAGGCGCCATCGCATGTCGGAGACTAACGGTACAAAGGGATGAACAAATATTCTTGACAAATTATTATTATTTCTCCCATCTGCGTCCCACGTCGTAACCTTCAACCGGACAACTTTGCCGCAAAAGGTACGAGGAGCCATTCATAGGCTAAGTGTGAAAGCATTCATCCCTCAGCAATGTTTTCAGTGCTTGCGTTTCGGTCACACTGCATCAAGATGTGCTCGGGTCAATACATGCTTCTGTGGAAAGTCGGCTACCGGTGACGATACCTGTGCTGAACCAATGAAATGTGTTAACTACAGTGGCCAACATTCATCTAGATCCCGCAATTTTCCCTGAAGAGGTATAACCTGAAAAGCTCAGCTACTTCGATGAGAAAACTCATGTGTCCAGCCTACCAGGGCAAAATCAGTTATGCTCAAGCTATTAAAACAACAGCGTCACCAGCCACTATTGTAACAGAGATATTACCTGCGGTAACCCAGTTTATCGAGCGTTACTTTTCTGAAATGTATAAGAAACCAGAAATCCATAAAGGTACTCGTCTGAGAGGACAAGCAAACGGTGCCAAAGGATAGTGTTGACGGGCCTACCAGCAGACCCATAATTTGTCCACCAAGAAGGGCAAGCATAAACGTTGTGGCTGCGCCTGAAGCCACTTCAAATGGAGGCGAGAGGGCGAGGAGATACCGCCATTCATCGTCCCGTCCTCTCAGATACACCAGGGCACACTTCTTAAAATCAAAACCTGGGATATTACCTGTCCCCAATGACCAAGAGATGAGCTCCGGATCGGAGTTCAGCTTCATTACCGGCGGCAGCGATCTCTCTGACCTCGTTGACCTGGCGGAACTAGGCAATCTAGAAAAAAAGAAGAAGCCAAGGAAATAACACGGTCTGTAGCGACTGATTATTTAACGTCCAACATGGAGAACATCCTTCAGTGGAATATTAAATGTT
This sequence comes from Magicicada septendecula, assembly GCA_034769895.1. Classification (NCBI taxonomy): domain Eukaryota; kingdom Metazoa; phylum Arthropoda; class Insecta; order Hemiptera; family Cicadidae; genus Magicicada; species Magicicada septendecula. Next base: position 957,217,652 of record CM068367.1, read on the forward strand.
GCACTTCGCATTTTTGCGAACTAAAAATGCTACTGTCCTGGAATACCTGCTGTGTGTGTGGGCCTGCGGGAAACACATTTGAGACCGCAAGAACATTTTAATATGGGGGATACGAGTCCTTCCTCTGTCATGTGACTAAAAACATCAGAGCTAGAGGAGGCGTTGCTATATTTCTTAACAATACATATACTCCATCCGTTAGCAACGCCTCTACAAGCAGTAGTAATCTGTTTATTACAGCCTCTGAAGATGACGATCTGCTGTTTATACTTACCAGAATCTGAGTGGCAAGCAGATCTTCAGGATCTGGTTGAGCAGCTACCAAAACCGTTGATGTAGGCGGTCATCATACTGCTTCTGAAGGCCGGAAAGGATTCCCTGAAAGCAGAAAATTATCGTCTAGTATCGTTGAGGTGCTTGGAAATACATACATAGTATGTATAGGAAAGTGATTGGAGAGGATGGTAAACTGCCGGCTCACCTGGTGTGTGGAAAACACGGCCTCCTGACCGTAAACCAGTGTGGGTAACGGAAACACCATTCAACTACCGATAAACTAGTTTATCTGGAAAACGCAGTTCAAAACAGTCTCATTGAAAGGCAAACACATGGGTGCAGTATTTTCCGATTTGGAGAAAACGTTCGACAAAACTTAGGGATTTAACATCAGGCAACAACTACAAGATCGGTGGTTAAAAGGTAACATGACTAAATTTACCTCCAGCTTTCTCAAAGACAGAAGGTTCCGTGTCCGGGTCGGACAATCAATGTCGAGCCCACAAGAACTGGAAAATAGAGTACCACAGGCATCTCAGTTGAGCGGCACGGTTTTTGCTATCGTCATCAATGGAATCTTCGAGGATATGCAAACGTCAGTTGGAAAGTGTTTCTATGTTGACGATCCTGAGCTGTTCTACTTAGTCAAACCAACTGTGATGATCAAGCATAAAATGCAAGGCATTATCGACATCTATCTACGTTGGTAGAAAATTCCTCAAAAGTGAGGAAGGCATCCTGACCCGACGTTAACCATAAATGGTGTCCGGCCGCTCTATAGACTCTCAATCAAATTTTGGGCCTAACTTTTGACAGACAATTAACGTGGAATACACATGTGGACCACCTCGTTGCGAGGTATAAATCCTCGTTAATCGCAATCAAGTGCATCTCCCATATGACCTAGGTAGCAGATAGAGAAGATTTATTGCTCATGTATGCCGCGCTGGTTTTATCCAAAATGCATTACAGATGCGCGGTGTACTCTTCAGCCAGTCGGTCGTGCTTAAAAAAGCTGGATCCTGTTTACAACGCAGGGGTGCGCTACGCCACAGGGGCGTTCCACACTAGCCCTGGAGAAAGCTTATATTGTGAAGCAGGAATGACGCCATTAGATCTTTGACGTCAAATGCTGTTGCTGAGATACGTGGCAAAAACCTGGCTGAGATATTAGCATTACCAAGCCATTCAAACTAAGTTTTTCTGGCGAACACCAGACTTGCTAGAGTGTACGACCGCCGTTCGACGTTCACCAGACCAGCCGGCATTCGGACACTCGATATAGCCCGGCGCTACAACATCGAGGCGCCAATGGTCCATGCGTACGTTCGGTGTGAAGTACCCCCCTGGATGCTTCGCAAACCAAATTGCCGGTTGGATGTCGCCAGTGCACTATAGTAAGTAATCGTGTCACCCAATTGAACTGAATCCCCTGTTCAGATTAGTCCTAGAGGAGTATGTCTCTCGCGTACAACTGTGTACACTGATGGATTGAAGACGGATAGCGGTTTGGTTAGTGCGTTTGTTATCGAGGGCGCCTCCCACTCCTAAACACTGCCCACGGCGGCAAGTGTATACACCGTGGAACTGTATGCGGTGTGTCAGGCTCTTCATTTCTGTGAGCATCGAGGTGAAAGATTCACAGAAATACAGATTTACAGCTCAGAGGTACAGATTCAAACTTCGTTGGACTATCCAGTTACTGTAGATCCGTTATTATAGCAAATAATCCGTTATTATAGATTCGACAGATAATTAAAGTGGAGTTCACGTGTGCACGAACTGGCTGCTAGTTCCAAATACTGGCAAATCACAGCTCTTCGATTCTGTGAACACCGAGACCAGAAAAGTTTTTTTATCTATACGGATTCACTGAGTTTTCCAACTGCCTTGGACAATCCGAGCACAGTGTAACCGTTATTGCAACATATAATGGCACTGTGCCATGCATTAAACGATCTCGGTTTATCTTTTACTTTTATTTGGTGTCCTGCAGCACGACAGGATGCAGACAGCCATATGATCTGACGATGCAAGAGTATCTGCTACAACCATTGTTAACCATAATCACTATTAATGTGTGGCAGGAGATGTGGAATGCACGCATAGCATACTTTCTGCAGTGAAATATAGCGGCCGTAACTGGTAAGTGGCAGGTGATCGCAGTCGTAGCGATCAAGTTTCCATCACCAGACAGTGAATTGGCCACCTCCTATACTGCTTACCTCCTATAATTATAAGAACGATCCGTCTGCACTTGTGGCGGAACAGTTACAGTAAAGTGAAACATATAATTGAAGATTGTATTGCTCCTGATAACCTCTGTCGAAGACAGAGTAAAAGGTAACTTGAAAGAACACCTCGGAAGTGAACAGTTAGCAATAGACAGAACTTTTTCGTTTCTAAATGTAGAAAGATTACTGTATTGGCTCCAATATGATTGAGTTGTGTCTATATGCGTACAGAATTTCCATTTCTGTTGGCCAAGTAGAATGTAGATGAAAACCAAGTTTACAGTCGAACGACGACAGTCCTTAGTTTCCAAGCCCTCAAAACATTAAAAACATGAACAAATTTGATATTACACAGAAGAAATATAATTGCAATATAAATAATTACACAATTCAAAGATTGATTTCGCGCAATTAAAACACATCTGTGCTAAAGAATACAAATACATGGTGCTATAAAAAGCTCTGATAAAAAGACTAACAGCTAGTTCATAGTTTCATAATTTTCTTTACTTTATCAAATTTATGCAATGTCAAATTAGTAGTAATTAGTCCTAGTTTACGCCCTTCACAAGAAAAAATATAAACTTCCTGGTGAAATTATAGAAGAGTTTGCCGTCTATACAGCCAACAGCCTACAAGAGTTTTGCAGGTACATAATGCTAAAGAAATAGCTTCTATGCTGAAGAAGAAAACCCCGGCAAATGTCAGGGAGTTTTCAGAGACGGAAGACTTATAATAGACCAACTAACTGCTAAATTATGTAGAAATGTGAGGATAAAGTATTCGACATTTGTCGAATATTCATGGACTTCAAGTATGCATTAAAATAGTATAAAAATACTATTTGTAGTATATAAAATACGGGAGCTTAGTATTAAAATACGGGGGTTTTTGTATTTATGGAATAGAAAAACTTACCACCAATCAAATACACTTAACAATCTTACTCACCATGAGCACAGTCAACATACAAAACAACGAAACACAGCCTTTCGGCACCGTACCGAGATGGTGATCACGAAATAGTGATGAACTTGCGCTCATTCTACTTAAAATTTCCATGAAAAACATCAAAAGTAGTTAGAATTAGGATACAAAGAACATTGTGTAACAAGGAATGACATATAAGTTGTCGTTTACGCATATTACGTCAAATCGATTAGAAGGTCAAAGCGTGCAGTCGGAGAGACAAATACTGCAAATGACAGCGGTTCGAGAAACAATGTTGAAAACCCGAGGCAATGCAAATACTAACGGGAAAGAACTGGAATATCGGTGAAAACATATGAGGTTGTCCGAATATCTTCTACCTGGGTTGCAGAATAAACGATAACGTTAATATTACCCAGAAGGCAAGAAATGCTATTCGTTGGTGGAAAAATGCCCAACCAGTTATTGAGAATCTTCTGGTGGTGAAAAACTGGCAAACGATCTAAAAAGTCGTGATCTTTAGCAGTGAATGTTGAAAGAGGTCAAGACTAATTACGAGCTGTAGAAGCAACAGAACTTCGAAACACTAGAAGAAGAACAACAACAATAACAACAACAACAACAACAACAACAACAAGAAAAACAAGAATAGCTACAAGAAGGTTGTGTGAGTGTTGATGCGCGCGCTTGTGTGCGTGCGTGTTTCCGTGTACAGTAATGGTTATGAATGAAATAAATTGATTTTCTGATACATCCTATAGTTAGTTAGATTTTCTGATCCCTTGCTAAGCTTTATATGAAAACGCTTTATTTGCGTGTTATTAAGGTATAAGTATTTCAAATTAGGCGTACTTTATGTTATTCAATGGATTCGGTTTTTAAAGGAATACCCTATTCGCAAAGGAATACCCTACTTTCAAAGTTTACATTTTTGGAATATAATGTACACATTTCGATGTGTATTAAACAGAATTAATTACTTTTAACAAAAATGTATTCTTTAAAGTAATCGAATATGTTACTATGATTTTATAACTTTAAAAATCGAAACAAAAAATTATTGACACCTGTAGCATAGCAAATAATCTCTTGATAACCAAAATAGAAACAGCATATTATTAGTTCATTACACTGATTAATAATGTTTTGTGTCTATTTAAGAAACTAATCAATATTTATAAAATGGAGGGTACTCAGAAAATACCACACAAAGTTAGAGGTGCGGAACGATATGTGAAGTAAGTAAATTACTTACAAACATTTGAAACTCATCTACATGGGTTCAATGTCACTAATTCCTCAGTGACATTTATCAGTGCATGAATTTTTGTGTTTTGTGACGTTGAAGAGTTTATTATTTTACAGATTTTACAGAATGTTGTACAGCTATTGACTCTATGCTGACTACACACTATATATGTATACTAATGATCTTTACTTTAAACACACAAATTTACATGACCCGCATCGCACCATGTAAAATAACGTTAAAGGTCATTTGTTGAAAATAAAATAACGTTGAAAATTTGTATGTCCAAAATGCGCCTTGATTTCGTGGCACTGCTTGGAAATTAGACACAGTCTTTCAGTCACTCTATTACCTGCGCAACAGAGTGGGCCCAAAACACTCAAACGTTTTTTGGCCTGTCCTGCGACTCCCCAGACAGGAATAGAGTTTTACATTGTTAAGAATCAATTACTTTTAACAAAAATGTATTCTTTAAATTAATCGAATATATAAATAGTAAAATAGTTTTACCTTTTTCTTTTCCGTCTGGTGGCCTTTATCCTTTACGAAACTCTACGCGTTTCGGGACATATGTCCCATCATCAGTAATATCACTTGGTTAAGTTCCTAAATAGTTAAAATATAAAAGCAACTTTTTATACAACTTTACACATCACAAAAAATATAAATATAAACACAAAAAACACATAAAAACCCCCAAACGTGAGAACACACGCGATATCGCTGGTGCGCTCCACGAAACTGTAGTCGACTGCTGCGCTCATGTTGTTATAGGTCCGCGCACTATGGACCTTGTTTTGTATTCTTATCGTTGTGCCGTACAGTGGATTTGATTCGGAATTCAATTGTTGATTAAGAAGGACCTCTATTGTGTTTTTATCTTTATAAGTCTTATATATTTCGAATTCTTCGACAGCATTCATATAACTTCCTTTTCTGCATACGTGGAGCGGTTGAAAGTTCGTCATGAAATCGGTATAATTATGGTTTTTGTCCATCAGATGGCGCGCGTAATTTAACACAGTTTTACTAAATTCTTTTTTAGGTAAATGTTCTTTAAAGCGTTTTTAAAGGGTCTACCAGTTTGGCCAATGTAGGAACTATCACAGTCATTGCACATTACCTTATAAACGCCCGTCTTGTCCTCAACTGATTTTGAGTTTTTAGGAAGGAGTATCTTATTAACGTTGTTATTAGTTCGGTAAGCAATTTTTATATTTATCTCACCGAATACTTTGTTTAAATTTTTGGGTAGGTTGTTACCATATTCTGATGCTACATACCTAACTCTATTTCTATTATTTTCTTGTAATTCTATGTTGTTTTTCTTTTTTCGGTGTTTCTTGACTAAACTTTCCACAATTGAACCTTTATAACCTTTATACCGTATGTGCTTGACAAGTAGGAGCACATATATGTTATATGTATAATATATAATATAGTATATGTATAAGTAATATAAGTGGCCTGTATACCAAAAAGTATGGATCTAAAACTAGAAGCTTGTCAAGCACATACGGTATTTAAATTTCCAAATATTAAAATAAGACTACTAAAAACAAATTTACGCATAAAGTTCAAACAAGAGTGCATTAAAAATAATATAATACCTAAATATGCCTTCGTCAAAATAAACAGAAAGTCGGAGACTGCGATGAAAATCCAAAGGCATGCTGAAACAATGTGGATGAAAGAGGAACTTAAATAATTGTATAAGAAAAAAGCAAAATTAAACAGAGATTTATATATGACTCATTTAAAGCTACTTGATAGCATTCATGTGGTCTTGCTAGACAACGTAATTCAGATTATCAACCAATACATTCATGACATACTGCAACGGGTTTATCGGAAACAAAAGATAAAAGTTCAAGCTCTTAAACACAGACAGATAAGGAGGAAAACTTTGTATGTAAACACAAATTCCACACGCGTGTCTCACATTTGACGTCTACACAATTTACGTCTGATGAAATAGATATCCTTATCAAGGGGCTGAATTATAATATTCCTTATATCGGTAAAGACCACATAATTCGAGAAATTATTAGTGCGGAGGCCGCCGTAAAAACAATACCAAGCCAGACATTACAAAACGAAACCCGTGCTGTAATTAACAATAGATTGAATAAATGCTTAAAAAATATAAGAAATGACAAAATACTCCATAAAGTAAATCACAGATACTTGAAAGAAAATAAAACCTTGAAACAAATAAAAACTAAGTTGATAGATAACAATGCACTGATTACAAAAGCGGATAAGGGGAATACTGTAGTCATAATAGAAAGAGACGAATACACGTCAAAGGTTAATGAGTTCATATTAAATAATACTATTGTAATGATACAAACGGACCCAACTACAGAGTACGTCAAAATTTTGAATAACCAAATTAATCAATGTACACAGTTGTTTGATAACGCCACACACCGGTCACTAAAACCCATTAACGCAGAGGCACCACAGTTTATTGGCCTACCAAAAATCCATAAGACCAATGTACCGATCAGGCCATTGATAAATTTCACAACTGCGCCAAGCTACAATGTCAGCAAAAAACTTAGAGTAAAAATAAAAAACAGTATAAAGATAAATAATAACCACAGTATAAAAAATAACACTGACTTTGTTAACAAAATGAAAAACATTAAAATACGACCTAATTATAAAATAGCCTCATTTGACATTGTTGACTTGTATACGAATGTCCCTGTTCAAGAAGCACACACTGTCCTTAAGGCAAATCTTATTAACGCCAAAATATGTAACTCTGAAGAAATCAATGATATAATTAATTTGCTGGAAGTTGTACTTAACCAAAATTACTTTACATTTAATAATAATTATTATATCCAAAAAAAGGGTCTAACCATGGGGTCATCTTTGTCTGGCTTGCTAGCTGATATATACCTAAATCACTATGAGAATACGTATTTGCTCAATAACGTAAATAAACTTTCCGGAAAAATAATATCATATCCACGTTACGTTGATGATACGTTCATAATTTTTAATGGCACATTACGACAAATAGAAAATATGAAAAAGTACATGAACGGTATCAATAAAAACATACAGTTCACACTTGAGACGGAGGTAAATAATAAACTTAACTTCCTCGACCTGACAATTACAAGACTGGATGAAAAATTTCAATATCAAATATACCGGAAGCCGACAACCACGGATCTCACGATAAATGCTGAATCACATCACCCATTTTCTCAAAAAATGGCAGCATATCATAGTTTAATACATAGATTACTTTCCATAGCATTGGAAGACAAAGAGTTTCATGAAGAACTAAAAACGATCAAATACATAGCTAAGGCCAATGGTTATAAAGGTTCAATTGTGAAAAGTTTAGTCAAGAAACACCGAAAAAAAACACATAGAATTACAAGAAAATAATAGAAATAGATTTAGGTATATAGCATCAGAATATGGAAACACCCTACCCAAAATTTTAAACAAAGTATTCGGTGAGATAAATATAGAAATTTCTTACCGAATAATAACGTTAATAAGATACTCCTACCTAACAATTCAAAATCAGTTGATGACAAGACGGGCGTTTATAAGATAATGTGCAATGACTGTGATAGTTTCTACATTGACCAAACTGGTAGACCCTTTAAAAACGCTTTAAAGAACATTTACCTAAAAAAAAATTTAGTAAAACTGTGTCAAATTACGCGCGCCATCTGACGGACAAAAACCATAATTATACCGATTTCATGACGAACTTTTAACCCCTCCACGTATGCAGAAAAGGAAGTTATATGAATGCTGTCGAAGAATTCGAAATATATAAGACTTATAAAGATAAACACACAAAAGAGGTCCTTTTTAAGGAACAATTGAATTTCCCAATCAAATCCACTGTACGACACAGCGATAAGAATACAAAACAAGGTCCATAGTGCGCGACCTATAACAACATGAGCATAGCAGTCGACTACAAGTAATTCGTGGTGCGCACCAGCGATATCACGTGTGTTCTCACGTTTGGGGGTTTTTATGTGTTTTTTGTGTTTATATTTATATTTATTGTGATGTGTAAAGTTGTATAAAAAGTTGTTTTTAATATTTTAACTATTGAGGAACTTAACCAAGGGATATTCCTGATGATAGGACGTATGTCCCGAAACGCGTAGAGTTTCGTAAAGGATAAAGGCCACCAAACGGAAAAGAAAAAGGTAAAACTGTTTTACTATTTATATACATATAATTGGCCTGGATACCGAAAAGCATGTAATCGAATATGTTACTATGATTTTATAACTTTAAAAATCGACACAAAATATTATTGACACCTGTAGCATAGCAAATAATCTATTGACAACCAAAATACAAACAGCATAATTATTTTGGAACTATGGATTTGTATACTTGTATCTGATAAGCAGAATTTATTTTGATTACGCACGTCCTTTCTGCTCGTAATCGTGATAATGACTTACAATACCCTCAGGTGCCAAAATTGAAATCGACAAGTTAGAAGAATGCCACATAAAGATTGGACTGAATAAATATAAACAAATTATAATTTTCTGTGATTGTGTGGAGAACTAGAGTTAGGTGTAACACTAGTATTCTTGTGAGCTTCAAGTTGTATTTTAACGTAAAGTAAATTTAAACGTTCGTTGTACATTATTGTACGTTATAATTCATCATCATCTCCACTTCACGGGTTAGGCTGCACTGCCTGTTCAAGATGTTAAAATTATAAACTGTATTTAATATACTGAAATGGGTATTAATAGATAACTAAACACTAATTTGTGTAATAACCCTTACTTTATCCGTTTGTTGGTAGACATCGGTAGGCTTATATTGCGAAAACCGTTGCATTGTCACTCAAGCAATACTTATCTAAATAATACTAAAAATGCTTTTTAGTCTTAAAAGTCTATCAAATTAACCAAAGCTCGATGTGCTTAACAATAACGACTACTTTTTACGTTCGTAGTCAAAAATGATTTAGTAATATAATAATCATAATATGTATTTTAAGAAAATGGTATAATATTTTGGCTTTAAAAAATTGCATAACCTCGTTCCCAGATTAATTTACCAATATGAACCTTGTAAAGTAATGAACAGGCAATAATATGAACCTGGCATGTTATTAGAGAACTCAGATTATTGGTACAAACAATAGGCATCTTAAAACAAAATTAATCTAAAGAAAAATTATTTTTTTAATAATCTTTAAAAATAAGAAACGTTTTATAAATTTTTCACTGCGCTTCCAAATATCTATATTCTTCCCAATATAAAAGGATTACTGGTTATTCTGTAGTCTGCTGCATGCCTCAAATTAACAATATAGTGTTTATTCTGGAAGTATTGGGAATTGTACAGAACTTTACAAAAGTACAAAAAAAAAATTACTTTACAAAACTTTTCAATATCCAGTGCTTTTTAATTCAAATTTTAACAACGGACATTTCACATCTTAAAATTTTAAACTTTTCTTTCATATTTTTGTTTGTTTATTTATAGTTATCTTAGAAATCTGTGAGTCGTTATTTATTTTATTCAAAGATAAAATTGAAATATAGTCCATACTACCAAATTACCTAAGGTTATTTAGGATAATTTTGAGCATTTGCTTAAATCAACCTTGGATTTAAAATCTGGGTGGGTCATGAATTTTCAATTTGGCAAACCAGTAGGTGGTGACATGTCAACCGACTGTTCTGCACAAGGAAGAGTAAGAACATCAACAAAGCATCTCAAATATTACCTGAATAAACTAACCAAAATTTAGATCACTCGTAAATGTGTAAAATCTACAGTCTTCACTAAACTAAATATAGCGTGAATGTAATACTTTTTCCAGTCCACTTGAGGTAATACCACTCTCCGCGAAGTAATGCTTAACGCGGCAGTCTCGCAGGGAGATAATGGTAAGTCAGAAGGAGGGAGGTGTTTATAGCAGGTAAGAATCCGACATTGATGCAAGTACTGGATTCCCTGCGTGCATCAAGCATTATACACTCGAGAAACACGCACACACACACACACACACACACACACACAAGTGACCGCGCTCTCTCTGCCTGAGTGTCTATCTCTTTGTCTCTCCTCTCTCACGCTCTCTCTCTCTCTCTCTCTCTCTCTCTCTCTCTCTCTCTCTCTCTCTCTCTCTCTCTCTCTCTCTCTCTATCTCTCTTTCTCTCTCTTCTCCCACATACACATACAGAAAGAGTTTATATTAACAACACCTCGTTACGTAAAGTACGTTCGCGAAAGATACTATTGCAAACAAAGTTAATGCAAACAATTGCACTTCTTCACTTTAATTCAATACATTCCATAATCCAAATATCCACAATACCGCTGCCCTAGCATAAATAGCATTCTTTTACTAGACGTTTTGGAGCAATGTTTATACTACTTGTATCTGCTCCCAGATAATATTTTCAATTTCCAGACTCCGTTTCCTGAAAGGCCTTTCCTAAAGTAAAATGTCTGTTGTTGCTTCAGAGAAGCAAAAATTTTATTTCCAGCAGTGAATCAATTTCATGTCTAAACTTGAATCTCTTCCGGAATCTATAAACTTAATGTAGCAAAGTAACTAAAAGAAAAAGAAAGTACATAGTTTACTGGCAGCAGAGAGCCCTAGCGCCGAAGAAGCCGCGAACCAAGAGTCGGAGAACTTCCAAATAGGAGGAACCGGGTGTGACCCACCAAATTCCCAGGATCTCTAGGCACACACTCGAACTCTCAGAAAAACCAGTTTTAGGGAAAATCTACAGTAGCTGTGTCATCCACAACCACCATAAAAGCATTCCTCCACTCGTGAACACCGGGGGAGACAGAACCCCCGGCCGTTCACAATCCCCTCTACCATTTTTGAGTACGTCACTGATCAACACGATGACCCCCCGAAGCCCAAAACGGCAGCGGGCCCGACCTCCGGGGTCGATCCACAGAATCTCCTTCGTAGGTCTACGGCTTTTCCTCCACGTTCTAACGGTGGCAGAGGAGGGCCAGTTGCCGTATCCTCCCCTTCTCGCTCCGTCAGCCTTACGACTCCACCGACTCAATGGACGCCAGTCTGCCGATGAAGGGAGAACAAGCGGCCCGAGCCCGATGCTACTAGGGTTCATCGGTGTACTGAATGGACATCACAGACTGGTGTGAGAGGTCCGTCACAGCTACTGGCCAGGGACTGCGCACCTTGGTATCCGTTCGCAAAGCGCTACCAGGAGTAGGGCCGCGCGCACCCTGTGCTATTCGCGCAAGCGATATCCACTTTTCCCAACCATCAGTGCTGATGCCACCGAATGGAGAGGTATCCTCTGCACTCAAAAGCAGTGCGCATCTAGGTGGGGTCCTGGAGCCACGGAAGGCCACCCTCAATCGGCGGTGTAACCAACCGTGAGTCCCCGGGGCCCCTCCCCGCCCGCCGCAGCGGTCGGTACTCAGTCCTCGTGCCCTTCACGAATGCGTGTTTACGGTACGCCCGCCATCTTTCTACAGAACGGGTAGAATGGAGGCTACTTGCTAGGGAAGAGACCCCAGAAGATGCTGGAAACCCTGACTCCGTTTGACGGCCGCTACTATTGTTCACTGCATCTCGTGCAGTTACTTACCAGGGACGACAAGTAGCCTGGCTACCGTTCGAGAAGCACACACATTTAGATTGGTACACATCAGCTCCATTCCAGCCCGTTTAGGGCCAGTTTCACTCCAGCGCCGCGATGAGGCAATGTGTGCTGGGCAGGGACTATGAGCGGAGTTAGCCACCGGGTAAGGCGGTATATGCCCCCAACCTCACGCCCCTGAGAAAAATCCCCAAATCCCCGCCCGCGGGGAGAATCTTCTGATAACCCTAAAAATTAATGTTAAATATATGTAGCTTCAGTGAAGTTTTATCCCGACAGTACATAAGTTACAGTATATAATTTGATCCTGACTATATAGGTCTACTGATAGTTACTGACAGCCATATAAAAAACGCGTAGAAAAGCACGTGTACTCGGTTTTCAGGCCAACTTACTCTTCATTTGTAGCGATATCTTGAAAAGTTTTTAACATGCATTTTCTTATTCTCAATTTATTTCATTAGGATGCCTTGTAACCAAGTGACCGCCCTTAAATCTTTTTCAAATGTTGAAAGTTTTAAAGTTTCTTCTTCTTCTTCTTCCTTCCTTCAAACCAGAGGTCAATGGGGTTGCAATTTCTTCCCTTCCGAAGGTAGGTTGTATGATAATTATAAACATAAAAGATAATTACTACACATATAATTTCTCCTCCCTACCAACATAAAGATGGAAGTTGAAAGAAAACCAGCACATAAGTGGCAAAAATTAGTATACAATAGGTGAAATAAATGCAGTTTCTGCCAATAGTACTTGTTTCTTTTACTAAATAAAATTTCAGCCACTATATAGGCATTATTGAGAAGTATTACATTACAGTAGTAATACATACGTAGGTTCAAGGAAAACAATGAACATGCAAAATAATACTAGAAGAAAATCGTCCATTAGAATTCCGGACAGTTATCAAACTATCATTTTCAAGTCTAGCTTGTCAGAGATATTTAAGGGAATATGAGGCAGAATAGAAGTTAATTAAATCCATTCATTTGTTTTATCAGATGTTCATCCTCTATCGCCTCGTTTTTTTCATTAGGGCTGTTGATTTATGAGTTAATTATTATACCCATAATATAAAACTATTACGCTCACTCCCTTGTTTAATTTTAACCAAACTTCAGAATAACATAAACAGATGTATTTGTAAGTTAAAAGACACTTTGTTCTTTAAAAATATTTATTACGTTTTTCAAAATGCTATCTTTTTGCATTAAATGTTTCTAACAATTTGTCGATGCACTGGAAATGACCAGGTATTAAGGGTTAAACTAAAAAATTTTCAAACAGGATACACAAAAGGCATGAAAACCAGTTATATAATAATATTATAAAACAGTTATCAACAGTCGTTTTATCTACACTAGTTAACCGTGTCCAATAGTTATCAGCACAAGTTCATTGAGACATGGTGCTGTAGATCACTCAACCCTGGTGTGTTGGTGTGTGTGTTCATGGTGGTTCTCCTCGGTTGCGTGTACGTGTGTGTGTGTGTGTGTGTGTGTGTGTGTGTGTGTACGTGTTTATATATGTTATTCTGTAATGAATTATTGTGAATCCGAAAGTCACATAAATATAGGCTATAATATATATTATGTTTTACTTAAGCTTATTTTCTAAAAATTGTATACTAAAATTTAAATATATGAAGACGGTTCCTAAAATAAGGTACAATAGCACTGCCATGTCATGCACCATGAAAATGCAATTTTTATTCCAATCCTGTGTCGTTGCAAGATGTAGTCCCATCTAATATTGATAGCAGCGGTTGCCTATTGTTTCCGTTTAGTGAGGCTACAGTGGTGTGATAACATCAGTCGTTTTAAAAAATGCCTCTATTTGAAAACTGGTCCAGTTTAGAAGTGCAAGTGGGTGTGTCCTTGAACAACCTGCTGCGTTATCGAGAAGAACTGGACTATCTCGACAGTGTTGTTCCGAGAGACGAAACTCGGATCTAGCAGAATATCCAAGAACGAAAAAGAGATTCACTGATATGAAAACATCCAGGATCTCCAGCTGCAAAAAATGGGAAAGCAAAACCGTTTGCTCCGAAAGTTATGCCAACAGTGTTCTGGAACAGGAAGGAACTGTTGTTGGTTCATTTATTCACAAAGGAGAAACATTTAATCCTGATGATTACATTGAAACTTTACACAAATTACTGGATACCATTCGTCAAAAACGTGTTGGAACGCTGACACAATGTGTAAAGCTTTTACATGACGATATAACTCCCCATACTGCTGAGAGAAATCTTTAATAAATCGAGAAGATGGGGTGGGGAACTCTGAACCGTTCTGGCACCCTGTGATTTCCACCGGTTAAGAAAGCTGAAGGAAAAGTTTCTGGAAGACGATTTTTGTTTGGAAAAAGTAAAAAGTAGGGGAAACTGACTGGATTACAAATTTTGACGTATATATTTATGGATAAAGTACATTTAAAATAGTGTCATGTTGGAATAAATGGTTAAACAGGTTTAGGGATTACATTAAAAAATAATCAGCAATAACTTTCATTTTGGTATGTGTTTTAAAGTAGTTATAATAAAATTTCTGTGTGCTTCTTTCAAGTATATCTTACTTTTAGAACTATCCCTGTATAAAAGTATCTTGTTCAGTAAGTTAATGTTAGTAATCTAATTAGATAAACAAAATTAATATAAAACAGATGTGAACAATCTTACTGTATCGTGCGTGTGCGTGCGTACGTGTATTAATCGTTTATGTCATAAAAATTGTACACTCGCGCACATAAGACAGTTGTATTTGAAATGAGTCGAATTATAAACTTCGGTTCAATTTTTAATACAAGTTACATAAAGTGGATTCGGCGTTTTTCTCTCGCCACAAGATTGTATGTTGTGATAAAAAAAAAACAGAATTATTTCCAATGATATGTACTTAGTTAAATGAATGTAAGCAGTAAGTGATATTGTTCTGTATTTGAAAACCAGGTTAACACAAACAATTTATGCATTCAGTACATAGACTTCTAGTGTTTTATGTGTGCGCAATGCCAATATTTTCCTTATAACACTGTTTCGAGATACAACAGTTGATATCGTAAATTCATTAAAAAATTGTCAATGATCTTAGGTCTCAAGCCGAATAAGAGATTTTCTTTCCGACAATTCAATTCTTCTAACAGACTAAGAAGAATAGAAGGTTAAGGAAGTTCTGACAACACTAATTCATTGATAGTTGCTGCTGTTACAATTCGTTGTTAATAATTTTCCTTGGCCTGTTTTGAAATAATTACTCTGTAGACGCTTGATTAATAACTTACAATATGTAGGCCTATTTGCCTTTGAATGCGATACAAAACCCTGTGCAATGTAGAGGGCACGAGTCTGCCGTAACTGCAGTGAAAATTATTACAGTTTAGTGTCATAATTACAGTTCAGTAAATGTCACAGTGCATACGTATAATCTGCGCAAAACTGGGCGTGCAGTAGCACGGAAAAGCCTACCTGTAATTACTGTTATCGTGTTAAAATTAATAGTCGTTATGATAAAATATCACCTTTGCTAGAGTGAATGCATATGCACTGAAAATTACAAAAATCAGGAAAACAACGAAAATGTATTATTTATACACGGATTTCAATCACTAACGTTTATAACGGTTAACAAATTACTATTCACAGTACATACTGAGTTGAAACAAATGCAATCATTGAAATTACACATACATCATACGTCCAGAGGGTATTGTATTCTGGTATTAATAGGCTATATGTACTTCAGTAAATAAAATTGTACACTTTTCTACTTACAACGTTTGCACGGGAAGTATAATAAGAACGTCTGCGTAATTTCATCTTCAGTATTTGTTCGTACTTGAATTTTAAATATAATTACACTTGTGGAATTTCAGATTTAATTACTCAAACTCGTACCAGGTACTGTCAAAGAATATTTTCTGTCCACGTTAAAGTATTTCATATGCAAGATTTGACAGGCTAATCAAACTATATTTAGTTTCAATCTATTTGGAAAGCATATGACGTGACTTTATAATTCGTGATTCGTGGTATGATCAAATTTTGATTTTGTAAAGTATAATAAGAACAACTGCTAAAAATTCATATTGCACAAATGGCATATTCTAATATTTTGAAAGTGTAATCTATATTTACTTGTGCTTGTTTATAGTACTGTCCTTTGTATTTACTTTTAAGATATGTAAAGTTTGTTTTAAATATTTTTCAATTATTATTACCTGTTATTAGTTGAGCCTACTTACTCTCTGAAAACGGCTCGCCTCCTTGACTTACCACTGTTTTTATTCTACAGATGTACTTGTACGTCAAACGCGACTCTACTTCTGGAATCAAGTGCAAAAAATGTGTTTTATGGAAACGCGTATAACTCCGTTTAAAAACTGTCGGTTACCAAAATTCTGTTATCATATATTGTAACATGTAATTGTACATATAACACACCCAACACCAACGTATCACAAATGGATTAAAGCCACTCTAAATAAATTTATCTACAAAAGTTGAACCTACAATCATGAACAAAGAAGGTATTGTAACCAAAATAGGGGAATAAAATGAACTATGATTTACAAGTAAATGTACAATTGAAGAATAAAAGGACAAGTCTAACGAGAAGACAACGTACCTAATTACCCAATAGATCAAACAGTGAGAAAGAAACCAATGACACCAAAACACCAAGAAGAAACGTACTAAGAGTGAGGAAGGAATCAGTGCAAATAAGGAGAAAACCTAATCAAATCAAACGCCAAAGGGAAATAATATAAATGAGAACAAATTAACATATGAAAATAAAAGTATTATTATTGAAAAAAGAAAGTAAAAGTGAGACAACCAACATGATTTAAATCCCTAAGCTGTCACTTGACACTGACATAGACTTATTAATCAATAACAGTACAATACAAACAGAACTCAATAAAATTAACTATTGAAAGCAGAATCGAAGAAGGAAAATGAGTACCAGTATGGTAATTGCATAATTAAATGATGTATAAACATAACAAATAGACGACAATGTCCAAAATACTAATAAAAAGTTGTAAAATGTCAAGGACTAATAAAAAATTGTCAATGACCACTAATAATCAATAATAAAGAATGTGATAATTACCAAATAGAATTCTAGCTATAAACAACAAAATATCAGTGTTAGATAAGAGTAAATGAATCATGCATTATGTAGAAAATTGAAACTGACATTCAACCATTGTTGAGAAACCAAATAAGAACATAACCTAATCTGGCCAACTAGCTTTCAATAAAACAGTAAAAAACTATGACTAAGATGATGTTAAACCAAAATTTTTTGTAGTATAACATAACTAGGTACTATAAGGAACAATCAGTGTACAAAAGATAATATTATAAAGAAACATAAATGCTGAATAAATGTAATTTAATATAACCAAGTGTATCACATAGAATGGGTACCTGGGACAGCAAAAATATCACTTAAAATTGTAATAAAAGAATAGGAACTCAACCTATGACACTGAATAATGCAGAATAAAGTTTAGATGAGACAATTCAAGGATTATATCCACCTAATTAATAAAAATAAAACCAATAATAAGTCAACGCTAGCAATAACTAGATGCAAGAAGTTTGAGTAATTTAAAACCAATGCAATTGTCAATATAAAGTCAGAATTAACCACTGACCAGTACTAACAGTGTTATCAGAATACTGATATGAAATAAAAATACAATAATGAGATAAATGTGAAAGAATTACAACTAATGAAGAATGTAACATTCAAGTGTACTAAAAACTCATCAAAGAGACTGTAATTAAAGTAATAAAAACCAATAATAAATAAGACTGACACTATCAGAAGAAGTGAATTATGCAACCACTAAGATTATGAATTAATTGATAAATAATTAATGTGATAATAGGCCTAGAGTCTAATCCTAGGAAAGTGAATAATTCATAACTGTAATTAGATAACCATGTGAGAAAAGTTCATTATTTACTAATAAGTTATAACCATAAACACAGTGAATAAAAACAATGTGTTTAATGTATTATGTAACATAAGAGATATTATTTGTTGGTACGAAATGTGTTTTTATCAACCCCTTAACAGAACTATACGATAAGGGTATGCAAAATACTCGTAATCAAAAGATAAAAACAATGGTAGTTATAAAAATGTTATCAGTGTAATTATAAGTAAATTATTTGATTTACAAGAAAAATTAATGAATTGCAAGCCCGTGGGCGTGCCCTTGTGACCAGAAATTCATAATCTCGACCCCAGCGTACTGACGCTTACTTGCGTGTCTATTTTGCCCAATTGCGCCGAGAGTTCACGAAATAAAGACAATTAGCCAATCAGAGCTCATTAAAAAATATTAAGTGCCGAATCCCGACACACGTAACCACAACAGTTCATCTCCAGAAATCGACGCAGACTCCACGTGGGTGAGAGTGACCACGAAAACATTGAATTGATAACCGACAGCTGATAACGCATGCTAACCTCGAAACTCCTAGTTGAGGTTAGGTCGGATAAGAGGGAAAGTGAAGTTTATTTTGACAGTGTTCTTAATCGGAGTACATGCGTATAGGCAGTTAGTGAAAAGAATTAATAAAAATTAATTCAAGTTTTAAATAATTTCTGAAAAATAAAAAGTTTTTTGATAGTGACACGTCGAGATCAACGGGACACGCAAGTATCAGTGCCAATGATTATTATGATATATAAAAATAATTAATCAAACAAAGAACGCTACTAGCGAATTTGATTAAACCCAAGTTAATTAAAATCTAAGCCTGTTTCTATGAGAAAAGGACTTTTAACAATTGAATAACAATCAGCAACGTAAGAGTTGACTATTAACAATTTTGACTTTCTAGCTTAAAATCAATTGTAATATTTTGTAAAGAGACATTGAATCATCAATGAGGGAACCAGTGAACCCTAACATATAATATTTTAAGATTAATATTGTGTTTAATTGTAAAACCTCAACTAAATGTAACATACGAGTTAGCCCTAGTAGTAGATGAATTTTAATTACCTGTTCTTTGTTTATATCCACTTTTAGAAGATGATTAATAAAAATATCACTGAATTTAATTTATAATAACGTTGTATGAAATAAGTAATGCATCAATGAATCATTGGTCAATTAATATTAAATAAGTAAGGTTACGATGAACCCTAGTTAACCTCGATTTCAAGTATTGAACAATCGTTCAAAGTTTATGTTATGTTAACGAAACAAATAATATTTTTTATTCTCCGCCTACTCATTATTACAGTAGTGCATTTCTTTAGTTAAAGTGTATCTTGCAGACTAAAAAGAAGCAGCTAATTTTATAAAGAAAAGTAACGACATTGTTTACATCCAGGCGAGTCTATTCTTAGACTCAGTCTGGCCACCCTCAGATTTTAATTGCTTTTTAAGAGTCCATACTCGAAATTAATTGTTTTAAAAGCAAACGAATAAAATAATTGTATACTAACAATGATTAAAGGTGAGTTAAATAATAAAGCATTATTTCACGAATGACAAAAGTGTTGACTATTATTGTAAATGAATAGACTTGCAGCTTAGGTGAGCGACAGCAACGGTTGGTACCAGAGACTGCGGCGAGAATTTGAATCTAATGATTCTCGCTAGTAATATTCTCACACATTACTGGCATACAACCATCACTAGTAAAGTATTGTATAAATGTAATACTTACGTAAGTTTCAGTGAAGGAACACACCGATCGAATCATCTCATCGAATAGCAGAAGAGTCAACTTAAACCATTCGACAACGAGCTCACAACAATTAACTACATACAAAATTAAAAAATTCAATAATAATAATAATAATACTTATAAAATTTTAACGAGAGAGCATCTCGTATAATTACAATCACCATATTTTTTAATGCTTTAACTGGCAATTTTAACTTTTAAAATAAACGAATTCTGTATGGTCAATCTTAAGAAATTAGAAGGAGTGACAAATACAATCTATAATGTACTATCAATATTTCTGGTTCTATAATGTAAATATTTTGACATTATCCTAGGTGACTTTTTTCTTTTTCTCTGCAGATTAAGAAGTTGCTTCTTACACAGCTTTCTGTACTTCCTGTATGAAAATTCTATTGCATTTCCAAGCTCTGTTGGTGTTGTGAGGCTGATTTTCAGATTAATTTTGTTCACAAGTGGAGCTCCCCCGTAAAGTAGGATTTTGCGCTCCCTCCCCCCAACTAGCTCTTTCTACGATAGTTAGAAAACCGTATCATCAAAGAGCAGTATGAATGACACTCACGGGACACTTGTAAAGTGTGTGATGAAAACGAAAATTTCCTTGTACTAGGAAACGATAAGTGCGTCATATTTCTTCAAACACTAAAAATAAAGTTATAAATATAAACTTACCAAACAGTCGATCATAATTGAAAAACGTATTATTATTTACAAATACAAAGCGTAGGTTTCGGACACTTTGTGGTCCAAACCCCGGGTGCATCAGTATATACGGCAGTCACATAGTCAAAAACGTTGCAGATAGTTGCATGTGTCCCAAAATAAACTGAAAATGAATAACACAACGAAATATTACAATATTAAAATTACTGTATCAAGGAGACGTTTGTTCGACACAAAAACGATGACGGTAGAAAAGTAAGGATGTGAAATAAGAAAAAAATTTTAAGTTTTAGTTTTTTAAAACTCTTACAAAATAATGTTCTAAAATTTTCTTAATTGAACAAACCTGACGACAGGCGTAAATCAGTATTCTACCCCAATGTCCTCTGTTTCAAGTTAGAACTTCCAATTCCGTGACTTCGATGCAGCAAAGGATCAATAAGGAGGTCGAAGTCTATTTACCCTGCCATCACATTTCCAATGCTTAGAAAGGACAGTCGAGACAGCCGATCTAGTGACATCATACTTCTTAGAGAATTTAATTATTTTCAATTTATAAAATGATCATTCAGCGGTTGCTTTGTCACAGGCAAGGTAATGAATAATTTATAAGCCGCAAATACTTTAGGAAAGTTTAAGGAGAAAGTTGAATGATCATATTTTGCCGCTTTAGCCAAGTCCATCATGTTTTCTGTACTTTTAATTAAATTTCTCATAATTGATTGAAAACTCGCGATCTGCTGAAGGAAAGACTCCATTAAAATCTTTATTTTATTGATCTCCGAGGCGTCCTGACAAATTATAAAGTTCATTGACACTACACTACCCAGTAGCTCAAACTCTATACATTAAACTTTTCAATGACTGTAAGAATGCTTTAAAACGTTCGTCTAATTGGTAAACTGGAATCTCCAGTAACTTGCTATAAATTCCTACTTGAGACTTTTTTTCACCATTCTCAATTCTGTTATCTTAACTCAGATCATCAAAATGTTTATTTTACAATACTAAACCGTTTTGACTGAAAGCTTGGGTCTACTGCCCACGTTATAACTGGCACCACAGACGTTTATTTCAACAAACATTTCTCTCATACGTTTGATGCTTTCATAAACATGTTTTCAGCATTCTTCATGCCAATTAATTTTGACTAGAAGTAGGCCTACCTACTAACTGCACTTATACAAAAGAAAATGTTTTTCAAAAAATTACAACCAGAAATATAAAAAGAAAAGTTTTAAAAGTTTATTTTATAATCCGTTTGCTTCAGCTCTGTCATTGGCGTTTTTTGACTTCCGCCAGTGTTTTTAATAGATCTTTGTGCCTATTCAAAAAGCTGTCAACGCCTTGTCTGTTAAAATCTTCCAGCTGGGGTATACCTTTTGAGTGTTTGAGAAGAACGTCCGCACCGGTAACCTGAAGCATTGACGATCTCCTAACACTCGCAATAAAATATCAATAATGACAGTGTGAAGAATGACAAAAAAACTGTCAACTTCAGGAACTCCTTGAACTGCATCATTCAATACGACACTGATATTATGCACAGCACAATGGACGTAGTTTTTTCTCTTCCAGCTTCTCGATTTCGACTTGCAAGCCATTTAACCAACAGTCATAATCTTGACATCCACATTTTTCCAATTGATGTTTTACTTAAAAAAATCTAAGAAGCACTGTTTCATAATTTGAAAACAGTTTAATTACAAAAAGGAAATAACCTCCGTCACTTATCCACTTTCAGCATGTTTTCTGAGACATAGAAAACGTCAAACGTTAATTATGATGCGTCAGAAAAAGATACACGTTCATCAGGTGATAAGCTAGCCTCTTTTCTTTTCTCCAACTATAATGACTCAGCCAATGTGTGGTTTCTTGCACGTCTCTAAGTGAAGTACTGATGATTCATGTTGACTAATCCTTTTACTCAAACCTCTCCAATCATTAACACTATCTACCCAAGAATACGAACTTAAATTTATTCCTTTAGCGAACAACGAGCAAAGCTTACAATCACACCCGTTCAAATTGGGAGAGTAACAAAACTCTCTCTGTAGTTCCACACCTTCTTTCTCTCAAATGTGTAATAATATTCTGGAAAGAGTGCTTTGTTGATTTATAACTGTTATAGGTGTCTAATTACAGTTTGTAATAGCAAGGCTTACAATAACACCCGTTCAAATTGGGAGAGTAACAAAACCAGGGTCTCTGTAGCTCCACACCTTCTTTCTCTTAAATGTGTAATAATATTCTGGAAAGAGTGCTTTGTTGATTTATAACTGTTATAGGTGTCTAATTACAGTTTTTAATTAATGACTTCATTAGTGTTAGTTATTCTGTTTCCACTATACCCACGACGACGCAGTGTGACCGGGGTCGTAACAATACAACCGTATCAATTCATTAGCCAAAACTGATGAAACAATGAATTTTTGTAAACAAAATGTTTGTCGTACATAGAAATAAATTATGGTAACCATCATAGGCTATGTATGGTTGGAATTAATGACTAAATTTCTTTATACATTTAGTTAATTTTCATATTTCCTGTTATGGTCAGTGCACAACTTAAATTTTATGTAGGAATATATATACGAATGAATGAAAACAATATTTGTGACTTTAATCCTATAAATAAAATTGGCATTTACATACTTATATTAGATTCATTCAATTTAATGTAATTACATTAAATACTATCCTTGGTAATTCATACCTTACCAACATAATTCGTATACCTAATACAATCCTTATAAAATCTCTGAAATTACATTTCAAAACAAAAAAATTGTATTGCTCATTCACACTTGGAGTAGATTTTACGATATCAGTGAGATAAAAATGCCATTCACTCTTTCAACAAACGTGTCATGTTTGACTTCAAATAGAATCTTTTACATGAATAAAAATTGTTGGTTCGCTTCCGCTTTCATACTTTTTAAAAATTCTTCTCAAAGTATACATTGTAGTCTATATTCACTTATTTTATATGAAATATTTTCTCCTGATATGTGTGGGTTCCAAAATAGAAATAAACAAAATCGTAAACAAAGAGTTAGAATATCTCCAAATTTTTCTTTATAAGACAAAATATTACTTTGTTACTAATATTTTGGGAATACACTAACACACTTGTTTATTTCCAATAGAACAAATCAACCGCTTGTGTAGACTAGAAATGGTAAACGTACATAGTGTCCCTAATAAATTTAAAGTCTATAATATCATTTATAATTTTTAATATTCACTACAATGAATAATAAAATACAATATATATATACACATGTAGTTTTAAACGAAAGTATTTGTGTTGCTTTTTGAAACAGTTTATGAAACCATTTCCGTTAATTAGCGGTACGTCGACACGTGCCTACCAGCGTTTAATAAACTGCTGCATAATTAACTGAGTTTTCTGTGCGCTGGTCTCACTGACTGATTACGTCAAATAACCTCCTGGTATGTTTACATTAACTTTATGTCAACACATACAAACGGTCAATTCACTGGACGATTCTAGTTAGACGTGTCGACATTTTTACACCGTTCCTCCCTACCGTAAGAATCTTTATCAGATTTGTTGAAAAGAACAGTAGAATAACATATGAATATTTTATAATAAGTGCTTTTCTACAACGTACGTTATTATTTACAGTTATTTCTAGTTTTTTAGAAAGAAAAGTCGCCAAATAGTTTTTTGGAATTGGAAAACAAATTCGCCAATTCTCAATATACTCCCATTTACGTATGGACAAATAAGTAAGTGTAGGTCTACCGAAAAATATGTCACTATTATAGAAATTATCCTACAACACCCTCTTTCAAAGTCTATTGGCCTGTGAAGTGAGTTTGATTTTCTTGGTCTACAAGACCGAGTGACAAATGGTCAGTGTCCCCTCGGTCTTCATTTTACGTTTGGCGAAGCGCTCATTTCTGCAATAAGTATGTTTCATGTCTCATTATATATACTCTGGTAGTGGAGTGACTGGTTTGTTTCTCTATATTTATTTGGAAAAAAATAGCATGTGCATATTCTTATAAACCGTAAAGTTGGAGACTTACCAAGGTGCGTTTGTTATTGATCGCCAGGTTTTCAATTCAAAACTTTAGAAATTTGTTTAGTTAGATGGGATGGTACAACGCCAGAGCTACATATGACTTATCCATATAGACTTTAATATGCACTTTAAAAACATTTTGTTTTTTAGGCATATTTTCTATTTTTGATTCAGAAGCAAGAACATTTCTTGTAGCTTTAAGTTTAGATGCTGATGCCTTATTTTGATATGCTTCTGCCATATAAATTATTGATCTAGATACAAACCCAGTACTTATATTGCCTCAGTTTGGATTAGAATTTTTATAATTTTTCACAATAAACTAACTATGGTGAAATTAACTACTACTGGTTTTGGTTTTTAGATTATCCACTTGTTACAGTAATCCTGAAGAAGACGGAGAGCGTGTTACATTTGGCATGTTCCTGCTGGCAATGCCGAGTCACCTTCAATGTGGTGATTGTAGTGTTGTTTGTGGTTAGGTGTGCGGGTGGGTAGTCAGAATTAAGAAAAATTGGTGATCAGAAAGATTATTGGATAGGACAAGATTTTTTTCTGATTCTATTAAGAAATATTTTTTCAGAAGGGTAGATGTAGGATAGGGAGTAGACTACCCTGTTGATTTTATAGGTTGTAAATCACGACTTGAATTAATGGCTCCCAAAGTGATCTATTATTAATTTTAACTTCCGTTTCAGTGTGGTCACTGTAAGAAGTATTACACACACACACACACACACACACACACACACATGTGCACTGTATAGGATGTGCAGGCATGCTCGCTGTAAGTGTACAAGATCAGACGGAAGCACATATGTTTCAAATCACAAAAAACACATATTTAAAAGTACGGAATGTCTAAAATACCTATGAATAAAAGTATAATAATAAGTGATTGTAAATTCATAGTTATATAATTATATTAGTTACCAATAAGAATTCAATCGCGTCAACAATAAACAACAGAATTTTATACGATGTTCGTAAAACTAAACATGCAGCCAAATTAAAGTTAATAAAGTTAATTTTTCTTAATTTAGCTTCATTTGTAAAAAAAAAAGTAAATCGTTTGATTATCTACACTAGATTCACAATTTTGTAGAGATGATATCTGAATAAACAATAAACTTTAAAATAAAATGCAGTGCTCAAATGTTACTGTTGTGTGGTGAAACAGTTGCGATATACGTCAAATTAAACATCAATTTACAATTGTACCAAAATCAATTAATCGTACGTAAAGTTATATGATTCTTTTATAAGTTGTGATACATTATTTTTTACGTTATAAACATCAGTTTTGAAGAATAGATAAGTGATTTATTTGAATTTCTTTGTTTTCCCATTCTAGTAATCTATAATAATTCTAGTACGTTAGGGAATATATTCTGAGGTTAATCCACACGAGGTTAGAATTATACAACTAAGAATTCTAAAACTTGTTACGAATATAAACTAAGACAGAGTCCTACAAGAGGAGACCCTGTTGATGTAGAACAGTACGAATCTAGACCGAAAGGTCGATAAACATTCCTGGTGGAGGGCAGCAGTATCCACCAGTACCAAGTTAGGGCGTAAAGGAAATAATCCTGGACCGGCTTATCTTTGGTGTATTATAGGTAAGAATCTGGTGGGATTTAGTCGGTTGTAATACTGCGTCCTATTGTTATTGGATTATATTTTGCTGATGCCTTGAGCCCTACCTTTTAGGGCATCAAAGGCTAGGGAAAGACAACCCTGAAAAAAATTACCGGGAGTCATGGCCCGTAAGGGGGCAGTGCCACCACATGACTTACCCAACTATCGGCTGGAACCTTATAATTGGGGAATTAATTTACTCACAACTTTTAAAGAACACACATGTGCGGAGATATTGGTAAACGACTGCAACCAAAAAAGGACAAGCGATTTGGAATAAATGTAAGATTGAAATTGGCGACATGGAATGTATGGAGTATTATTAAAAAAGAAGAAGAATTGTGCAGGGAATTAAAAGAAAGAAATATTAATATTGCCATAATTTAAAAAAACTAAGAAGAAATTAAGAGAAACCTTGATGGATTCACAATGATTTATAATGGAGATGACCAAAAAACAAACAAGCAAGCAGTAGAGTAGCAATATTGATAGATCAAAAACTGGAAGTCAGAGTTGAAAGCTATATATATATTTTGTAATAATACAAGTTTTTCGGGGTTACAAAAAATTATAATATAATAATAAAAAAAAAATTTGGTTAAAAATAACAAAAAATTTATTTTCATTTTATTAATTTATTAATTTATTAATTATTTCTTATGTATTTATTTATTTTTAATTCCTATAATTATTAATTATTTAATTATTAATTTAATTAATTTAATACCTTAGAATAACAAGAATTGTTTTTCCGCGTTAACTAGATTATAAAACGTAATAATCGATTATTGGTCTTCCGTTATTCTATGAGTGTACTCCTTCAAAGATGTTATTTTCTTCTTTTCTTGGAGTCCAGGTGTCAAATATTATCTAAAATTCTTCTATCTATATATTTACAAATAATTATAACTCAAAATTATAATTTTCAATGATTTTGTTAGTATTACAGAAATTAATCGATTCTGAATCGATCGGCTAATCGACAGCTCACAAACTCATATCTCAGGGCGAATTGGTTTGGTTATATAAATTATTAAAGTTAAATTACAGGTTCTTTTAGCTGTTATTTAAATAGTCAGAGAAAGGGCAAAGCTGAAAAGTATAACACTTACAATAAAAAATGCTTAATTATCTACAAATATAAAATATTATTGAATAGAAAATGTTAATAAGATAAATTTCTCGAACCAACGGCGTTGAGTGAAGGTGACGTCATCTCAGCTGTGCTCGACTCGAAACATTCCCAAAATGGCGGCTCCCGTGCTGCTTATGTAGTAGTCGTCTTCACAACGGAATTTCTTCAAATAAATGTTTCTTCTCTAGGTGTTCCTCATCCAAGCAGTAGTGATTAATTTCTCTTCGTAACAGTGTATTTATTCTGGATTAGTGGTCAGTTATTCGGCACGGCAATCAGTGTTCAAAAATGCTCTTGTTCCATTTAGTTCATAAGGTTGACTATGGCCAATTTCGTCTCGATAAAATTTTGAATTAACGTTTATATTTTCTAGTATCGGGATTACACAGTTCAATCTTCATAACTAGTTTAATCTGGTTTATTCCATTGGAACTCAGTGTTGACTCATATTTTTTTTAATTTCTTAGGTTTAATTTTACTAGGTTTAGTTCATGTCCAAAATTTTTTCTTCTTTCTTTTAATGAATTAAATTGCGTGAGCTCGTTCAAATGTGTACGTCTCAACGTGTAACAATCAACTAACTCTCTTTCTTCTTCATACAAAAGGTCCTGGCTGATTTAATATTAATTCGACATCGTTTTAACCAGGTGGCATTTCCGCCTAAATAATTGACTTTTACATTATATGATTAATTACATTTTTACTATTATTAAATTTTATTAAATACTAATTACATAATCACTTTCCTTAGATAATTCTGCGTTATTTAATACCACACATGATATACTTTATAGTATTTTTCAACTCAAAAAGTCATATTTACCGTATATTTGAATGTAGGCCTTAAACTTTACTTCCTGTCACATTAAATGGTTTACAATGTCTGTTAGATTCTAATTAACATTGAACAAGATCATTTATTGAATTAAAATGGTTATTTTTTTTAATTCTTTGTAATTTTATGATTTGGTTGAATAATTTGAATATCATGCTTAATTTAGGCTTTTCCTTTAGATTCCAGTGTTATTACACTTGCATTTTTTCTAATAATATTTTATACATTCCTTCAATACCTTTACAAAGTATTGTTACAGTTATAATACAGAGTGGTTGAGTTACATTATATAATTTTCATCAATTTAATTAATTTCCTTACTTATTTATTAATTATAAGGTTGTTGAGATTTACCATTTGGCCTAGATTTTATGTTAGTTCATTTACAATGTTTATTATTATTCCAGCTTGCTAATACCCTCTCTGACCTACAATTCTTATAACATCTTAACTAAATTACCCTTATTTAATTACAGTAAAGTTTATTATTAGTTGATACCATTAAAACATAATAAATATTCTATAACAAAAAAATTATACTCAATCTCAAACATTCGAGCCTTGAGTTCAATGAACTGTTAATATAAACAAAACATCTGTTCTTTCTTCATTTAAATTATTCATTAAAATTAATTTTTAAGCAGTCCTTTGCTGTTTTTGGTTTTAGTTTAGGGATTTCCCCTTGTTCACTTCACTATTTATTGCATACTCTTATATTATTTTTAGTCATTTTATTTAATGTTGTGAGATAAAGAGTAGCACTTACATGGGATCATCCTTAGTAGATTTTCATAACAAAATAAATTGCACTGGTCCACAGTTATTCTCTGATCTTATCTCTATTCATTTTAACTAGTCTTATAAGATCAAGAATCTCATTTACAGGGGATCATTAAGATTTGTTTTTTCATTATAAAAAATAACTTGCCTTGGTACACTTTTAATTATACATCTAGTACCTTTACTTACACATAGTTTACATTGATTTTTATTTTATTGTGTTATACTTTTATTAGGGACATTTAATCTCTTTTGGGGTTTTCTATTTTTAAAATATGTTTTCTTCCAAAAGTTGTCCTTTTATTATAGAGGTCGGTTTATTCTGGGTATTTCCTTACATACTCCTATACTACCTGGGTATTTCCTTACATTTTGGACTATCATTATTTTCCTATAATTCATTGTATATTGCATGGTTGGTTTTGATTTATTTTATCTCTTCGAACTATAATTTCACTTTACTGTGGTCCTTAATTAATTTTTATAGTAGTTTTCCTTGATGCCATTTTATTTTTTCTTTATACATGATGATTTTTTACATTAGAACAATGTGGATAATCTGTCATGCTACAATATATATATATGTCAGCGAGAGAATACTAACTGTACGACAAAAGTCCTACCGTAACTATCTAATAGTGGTAAGAGTTTATGGTCCAGAAGAGGGATGGAAAGAAGAAATTTAGGAATTCTATGTAACATTACAGAAAGAAACAAATTTATACGTAAGTGGAACAGAACAGACTACCTCACTGAAAGTGGGTATTTTAATGTGCGAATTGGAAATAATGCAGTGTCAGGAGCAGTAGAAGTATATGGAGAATAACATAGAAATAGTAATAGAGACTCTCTCATAAGATTTGCTGCTGAAAATCACTAATACTTTTTTTTATCAAATAAGGTATTAATAAGTATACCTGGAACGCTAGAAGAAGTAGGAGTATAATGTAGGAATTGATTACGTTCTGCAAATGATAAGATTAGCCAGCAAATTCAAGATGTCCATGTGTTCAGAAGTGCGGACGTATATTCAGATCATTTATTATCTTCTTATTGCTAAGATTGTTATGTTTGCTCGATGTAAGAGAAAGAAGCCTCGTGTTAAGTCGAATAAAGATGTATTTAAAATATATCTACTGCAGGATGACAGTATTAAAACCTTTAATCAATCGTTTAAATCAGCAGTTACAGCAATTGGGAACAGACAAGAACATAGAAACCAAATGGAGGAATATAACAGGTTGTGTAGAAGAACCAGTAAAAGAGGCAACAGGTAAAAACAAGAAGATACGGAGTAGAAGAGTTTTTAGACTGAAGGACGATTAAGTTGCTAAAGCGATAGAAGATAAGGAAAAACATACCACATGTATCTACAACTAAATACAGATGACGCTAGAGACATCTATATAGAAAAAAGAAACACAGTTAAGGATTTAGTGAAACAGGTACATCATGAATCATAGACTCAGTTTATAGGGAGCATTGAACATTATGTACATGGAAGACAACGTGTAGCCTATAAAATCCTATAAGGCATGAATAAAAATTAAAATTATACAGCAAATTTAAACATAATTCCCGAACATAAATGGATAGATCATTATAAAGCTCCTCTAGTCTAATGACAATGGGAAAGCCGAACATAATAATATAGAAACCAGTAACTCTCCTACGTAAGAGGGAGATTTAATAACAATGGAAGACTTAATAACAAGCTTGAAGAAGTCCTTGGAAGAACTGAACATTGAAAAGCAACAGGGCAGGGTGGATTGAACTCAGAATTATTCAAGTATGGGAGTATCTTGCTTAAACTTAGATTATTACATTTCTATAATATGTGTTGGAAAAGACAACAGGTCCCTCAAGATTGGTTAACTGCTCGGGTAGTGTCTATAGAAAGTAAAACGGAATGACTGTAATAACTATAGGGGAAAATGTTTGGTTAATACTGGATACAAAAAATTTACAAGGATCTTAAACCACCGTCTGCAGACTATTTCCAAGCATGTTATTTTGGAAGAACAAAACCGTTTCAGGGAGAGCAGATCTTGTACAGAAAATGCTTTTACTATTACACAGATCGTTGAGAAGCACCGAGAGTTCAATAAAGAAACGCATATAGAATTCGTTGACATTGAGAAAGCCTTTGCTAGAGTAGATAGAAATTTGTTGTGTCAAATATTAAAAGAACGGGGATACCCACAACAACTTATAAAAACTGTACAAGGTCGATATAACGGAACAAGAATAGCTGTTAAAAATAATTGTAGGATATCTCAACAAATATTATAATATAATAAAATATTATCAGATTAATAATTCTTATTTTGTGCCGTTTATATTACTATTTATTATTTTAATTTTATTTAATAAAAAAAAATTTTATTTATCAATTAAATCCTTTTTATATTATTTTATATATTCTGTTTTATTAAATTGTATTATATTTCTTATTAAATTCTTTGTATTTCTGGTTAATTATTATTAATTACTTAGTATTTATCATTATTTGTTCTTTCTTCAACCTTCGTCGCGAGCTTTATTTATAAAAAAATTACTTAGTTAAGGAATTTCAGGTGGAGAAAGGGGAGTTAATTGCTGAATATCGTCGGAAGGAACCAAAAGAGGTGATAGCCTATACGAGCCGAGTCGACAACCACGTCGAACTGGATCTTCACCAAAACATTATTTTGAATTAATTTGTATTCAACCGACGACCCAGGCTGGAGGATCTTTGAAGGCGGAACAGGCAGCACCTTGCCTTTGCCGTGTTGTAAAGATGATGATGAACTAAGATATTAATATGAACGAATAAATAATAGTAAGTTCTGCGAAAAGAATTGTCTGTGATAAATTAAAAACTTTTAACGTAACGTTTTCATAAATCATCAAAATGTCTATAAACATCATATTATATGATGTGTACATCATCTGAGGAAACAAATAGCCTAAGAGGGAATTAATTAAAACCGATTCACGGCTATTAAAAATAAAATAAAATAATTGAATTTACTCATTAATTTATCGTGTACAGAGGTTTATCGTGTACATTAATATGCGAGCTGTAACGTGTATCGTGTGCATCGGGTAACGTTTGCGAGCTGTAAACCTATAGACATGTATAAAGAAAAAATATAGTGTTTATGATTTCGGTGAATAGATTGTGTAAAAACTTGTTTGCTTCTACATACTTGGGAATATTGAAAAAAGGCCACCTCTAATAAACGGTTCAAATGTCATGCTTCCTTTTTGGCATTGACACAAATACAGATACTCGCACAATATTGTTACTTTTCCGATGGAAATTTTAAGAGAATGCATTTTCTTCAAGAACACTGATCGAAAACCCGACTGTTTCCGACCCCCTTTGCCTCAAGGATTATGGTAAGACATAAACTTAAAACTTTTGTTTTGTGTCTTGTTATTTCACATCCCCAGATTATTGGAGCACATGAATGACAAAATAATGCGAGCTTGCTTCCTTTAGAAACTAAGATACGCATTAATTAAGATAGTGCTTGTTCAAAATTCGCAAAATTGTTAATGATGTTTTACTGAAGCTTAGAGTAAGAGAGTGTATATTCTCTTTTGACATTTTCATAATTGATAACACATTTTAAAAAGAAGTATTTGGAAAATTTCATCCAACGACAGAAAGAAAAGTCTGATAAAGTGTTTACATCTTACAAAAGAATGTAAAACATGATATTCAATGCACAGCGTTAGGCATCGTTAAGTATTAGTGTATCTATTACTCAGTTATATAGAGTACGAAATTAACAGCAATCTAGTACAATTTAAGAGCTAATTATTATTCATTTCAGTTTAATTAAGGCACATTTAGTTAGATTTTATTTTCGTTTTAGGAAATTTCTTACCGATAATTAATATTTATCATAGCACATTAAAAAGCCAAAAAGGCAGGGCTCTACGATTAACAATATAGGCCTTCATAGGGACTAAACATATTAGTCCAGATACGATGTTAAAATTGCTTACAAAACATTAATATAGAATTATAAAACAATTTTAAACGTTAATAGAAGTCTATTGTTTCTGAACATGGATTAATAAAAAACTCTTTAAATAATTATGAGAAAATGATTCACTAAAATATTACCTACTGAAGGATGAAGTAGCGAAAAGTGTGTTACAAAAAGTTAGTAACTACTACAGATTCTGCGTAAAAATTCATTTTCGATAGCAGGTACACTCATACTTAGTTTTTAGTCAACTTTAATAAAGAATCTAAACATTGCTATAGAAGAGCACGCTCCCATATCGGCTCCAAATACCATTGCTAACCTCATAGTTCTAACGTAGCTTAGTCGCAAGCTACATAAGCTTACCAATGTAGAGTAGGAATTCAGCACTTTTTGCTCTTTTAAATGGATATGTCTACAGTCCTGCAACCAGGAAGCAAAGACCTTTCATAACCCGTCACATGTCGTCCTCATATGAAGAAGTTACGTCCTGCCGTTAGTGCCTTTACATTTTATCATTAAATAGTGTTACGAGGAAACAATCACTTTTTGAATGTTTTTCTCCAGCAACGTTAAGACAAAATATACTGTCAAGTTTTCTTCAGAACATAAAACTACTTAGTTTAACAGATAAAAAGGGCTACAATATAAAATACTTTCAAACTGCCATATCTGTTTTAAAAAAAATTATGCACTCCAATTTTTTTACAAGTTCTATATCAATCGTACAGGTTTTCGATTCACATAATACCAAATCCTATATGTTTCCTACAATTTATATACTGTATTGTAAAACCACTATAATCTATTATACAAATTAGTATATTTTACTAATTACAATTTGTCATTCGTAAACTACTGTACTAAATATAATAAATACATTAAAATATTTTATTTCCAAACTTCCTTTCTTCAGATTCATTTACCTTTAATAGGCACATTTGTCTTTACCTCCTTTGATTCAAAAATTATATTTAGGTTGCCAGTATTTTAAACTTAATTCAGTGCTTATCAAGTAAAAAGACTAACTCAACGACTGACTGATAAAAAATAAAATAAGCATTAATTACATTAATTCGAATTTATACAGTTTATTCTGAATAAAAAGCTAATAAGTATACCAACTAATAAAATACAATAAGTATTCCAGATTTAAGAGCATCAATTTCATACTAACTAAATGTCATAAAAAAGTTTACAATTCTCAACATATAGATAAGACACTCAATGTTATAAAATTGCAGAAAACATGTCTGTAAATTTTATTACTTAATATAGGGAAGGAAAACGTGATAGATTTCAATCCAAATTTAAACGAATGAGATAAGTAAGCGATTCACAAAATTATTTTGTTGTTAAAACTTCTGTTAAGCTATACAATGCGGATTACTAGTACAGAGATGAATGCAACAGTAATAAAAACGATGTATTAGTATAATTATATTTCTGGATAAGTCCCAATTGATTTTGCGATGAAAATTAAATGTTCCACAATCGAATTAAATATTTCGCAAACACTGTCAATAGACAGAGGTGCTAGTTTCCATTCCAATTACTTCTTTTAAAATAAAATTTTAATTTTTGTAAGAACAATATTAGTTGTTTGTGGCACATTTTAAATAAAATTAAATACTAATCAAATAAGAAATTTAAGAAACTAGGAAGGAAAACTTCGTAATTTATTCAGCCCTCTGCAAACTTGCGCAAGTGTGTCTGCGTCTTGGAAGTAAGAAGAAATGTAATTTAAATTTTTTGTATTGTACGGTGTTTTCATTATTGCGTATCCTGATGAAGCGTTTGTCACGCTAACAAGGATGATATAATACAGTATCTTCTACTTAACGTTTCTAACGTAGGTATTTATCTGCTACCCCGTTGTTGTCTTCTCCAATTCCACGCCCCTCAAAGAAA
Organism: Magicicada septendecula; assembly: GCA_034769895.1. Taxonomy (NCBI): domain Eukaryota; kingdom Metazoa; phylum Arthropoda; class Insecta; order Hemiptera; family Cicadidae; genus Magicicada; species Magicicada septendecula. The sequence continues at coordinate 957,252,686 of CM068367.1, forward strand.
ACATTACTTTGTTATTGTCGTGCCGGTTAAGAGCGAAGCATTTAAGAGAACATAAATTCAGCTAGATGTCAAGTGCTCTCTTTACAACCACAAGGAGCACAGGTAATTGATCTGCTGATTCGTTACAAATAAACATTAGTCTTTCGGCTTGTTGTATGTGAACAAATTTAATATGTAAGCTCCTTTTATTAAGAGGTTGCCACCTTTCTTTAAATGTTACCTATCTCTATGTAGTAGTTGTAATATCAACGATAAGTAGCTGCAAAATCCACTATTGGACTGTATAAGTATGCGCTGTTTCAAGAAAGATCAATGATAGAACTCATTTCCTGTGTCACCTGGTGATATTAGTAATCCTGAATATTGAAGCAAAATATTTCGTGTTTTCGAGCATCATAATATTTGAACCAATAAGAACAGAGATACATGATTATGCGAGCACTATCGAACATTGTATCTAGTGTGTAACGCTTCTAAGATAATATCAATTACTCACCCCCTTGACTAACGTTGGCTTATAATCCATGTGCTTTTTCTTCCCTAATATTACCATCTACAGTATTACAATCTACAATACCCACTATTACAGTGTACCATATAGTACAAAATACCATACGGTAATTATAATAGAGATCTTATGTAAAAAAAATAACTGTTAATAAAGACTTATTTTTCACATCAAAAAAATTCACAGCTGTAGTGTCGCCTTTCACTCTATATCAACAAAAAACCCCATATATTCTTAATGAAAGCACATTTGCAAACAATAATAAAAAGATAACTACTTAACCGAAACCACCCCTTAGCAAGCACACATGTGCTAGTACATTCTCCCCCACCAGAGTCATATGTCTTACTAGTAGTAAATTTCCTTTCAATAGAAAAAGCTTTAAAAATATATATTTACTATAACGCTGCTAAAATTATAAGTATGTTAATCACTAATAAACTAGAATAAAATAACAACAAATAAGTAGTTGTAATCTTTATTATGACGTTTGTAACACGTATAATTTACATAGCAGATATAATTCCAATAACTGGCAAGCAAATATTATTAGTACCATAAAAATACATGAAATCTATTTGAACATGACTCGCTTCACACACATACTTACCAACAGGCGTCAGTACTTGACTTTCACACAGATACATAAATACATACACAGGCAAACTCACAATTTATTGTTCAGTGTAAACAATTGGCATTGTTCCAAGACTCTTAAAATCTGACTAACTACTTTGATCATTGTAATTGAGAATCTAACAGTGTTTAATGTACGCGTAAATGTTAGTCTTTACACTTACGTGTCATCTCAGAGTTCATCAGAGACTGTTTCTGTAGGAGGTAGGTAGTTACACTAACTAAGAAATTCTGAGCTATAAACAAATGGTAAATGTTCCGTCAAAATGGATTCTGCCAAAATTTTTGTGAAATTATCGTAATTAAACTTCTATAGCACTGTAGACGGAAAAAATGATTTCGGAAAGCAGCAGGAGTGGAGTTATTTGCAAATATGTTGTTTGCGAAATGTTTGCAAAAATCGATTATGCAATTGCGAGATCTAAATAATTTAAAACGCGTTTTTCATTATCTACTAAAATCACGCCTAATTTAGCTGCGTAAGCGGTAAATAAGGTAGTTTTTTATGTAAAGAAGGTAAAACTAATGTTGTTAGGTCAAAATTCAAACTAACCTAACAACTCTAACCTTTACCGCTGTTTGTGAAATCCACGAAACTAAACTAACCCGAAGTAAGGCGGGGGCCACCCTTTACCTTTTACTGTACATATCTCCATTTTTTGTGAAAGAACCCATTTTCCACTACTACTCATTTATCAATATTAATCGGTTTTGTGCAGATCACTGGAAAAGCAACCAACTCGAAGCAGCCTTGTGTGTCTCATACGTGCATGCCACCGGCGGGTGTAATGACCGAAATTACGCAAAAACTGAGCGTTTCAGAAAAAAATTGCTTCTGAAACGTGTGCAAGGGCACTTTAAGAATTGAAAAAACTAGGTTGCCTCCCAGAATCCATGGTGTCCTTCAACGGGAGAAACACCAAAAAATATATAAAGCATTTTTGTTATAGGATCGCAAATATACTCGTAATCAATATACGTTCCTGTATTTAATGTTATTAAAATATTCGTACTGAGTTCATTTTTAAATTGCCACCTACCGCTCCGAATGTCATAGTTTTACATTCTGAGTTAGGTCGCTTGATTCTATACTACTTGTGTACTTTATGGTGGCCGGCAACCTTGGTGAAAGTAATGTGCGCAGAACCCTGTTTTTTGTCAGTGTAGCGGCACATCTCACTGAGTGCGTAAGTGTTGATGCTTTTTCAAAAACATTTACCGTGAAACATTTGCCGTATACCCATAAATCCGGTTGTAGCAACGGTAAGACGGACGTTTTTGAAATGAAGTGTTACAACTGAGGACACTTAGTCCCCCCACTACCCTCACTTTTCGCGCAGCTATGAAGCGGCCACCGTAAAGTAACGCGATTGTAGGTAGCAGTTTCCGTGCTACCTCACGCAAAGTGTTAGGGACTCACGTACTTAGTCTGAGGGGGTTGAAGGGTATGCCGCAGTTAAGCATAGGATTGAGTAAGAGAGCAGACGAACAAGTGAAACAGGCTTAGGCAGCATATGGCAGGTAATATTTTAGTATGATTTTGTTTCTCAGTAGTCACTTAAAGTTTATTTGAATCTGTCCTGGGCGTATATAGTGTTACGCAAAGGCAGTTGTTACTGAATTAAAAGTTTATTCGAATAAACAAACATTTATTTATTTAAATTATAGAATTATAATTAATTGGGTCTTGTAATACTTAATAAAAACCTAAAGTTGTTCTCACTTGAGCCTTAATTTTATATGCACCACAGAGACTTTTGTCATGACCCGCCAATGAAATTGATGCTATCTTTCTTAAGTCTATAGCTACCAGAATTTCATCTGCGACATTATTTATTACGTGCAGCATACACGACATAATTATAACTAAATATTAAAACAACACATTTGAACGATCATAACTTTAAATAAACACAAATGATTCTTGTGTCATGCGTTTTCAATGTTCTTAATATCAACATGGCCGGTTAACTTTTTCAGTCTCCCGACTCTTTTCCACTTTGCTTATTTTTAATCTTTAAACTTTCCGTTTCCCCTTTCCCTGTTTCTTCTTCCTTTTTCCTCTTTCTCTTGTCTCTTCACGTGTACGTCTTTAACTCTTTACTCGTTGCTACAATTTCATGCTCTAGTATTCCCTACACAAACACAGCAATGTGTTAGAAACGCCATTCAGTATCCTATAACTGAAAATGTTTACATACACTACAATTTCTTTCCAGTAATTCTTCCGAATTGGTATTATTTTACACAGTTGATCTGAAACGTAGTAACAATTGCATTAGTGTAGTAAAACTTGTGCATTAACTGTCTTTACTAAATTCTTACAACCAGCCATGGTAATTAATTACTCACTTCGGCGATGGCACGTGTTCCTAACATTTAGTTACATAAGGAAGATAAAGTAATGTTTCTCTTACATTACTAAAGTAATGTTGCTTAAGTAAACTTAAACAAGTAAATTCATTCTATAAACAATCAGCTTAACTTATAACGTATGTAAATTAGAAATAACCAACAATCTTAAATTTCCTATACTTATAAATATAATGATCTGGATATTTCACTAGCAGTATTTTATGCAGCATTTAAAATATTTACTGTCAATTAATATCCGTTTGTAATAAACGTATTAACATGTGTTTATATTAGTATCCGATTTGTATATCAAACGGACAACTAATCACAAAAATATATTTATACACAAATTACTTTATTTTAATTCATGCGGTGTGACATGTTAAAAAAAGCAGTGTTTAAAGTAATTAAAAGTAATATAAATTGAGATATTATGTAATAATACGTTAAAACAAATTTAAATTATCACAAAGTTAACGTTACAAAATAAATAAAGTTACTACTGGAAGAAATATTAAAAAATGTGAAACTCTCTTAACATGTAGCTTACGTTTAAAACGTAAAGAGCATCTTGAGGAGAAAGTAAATGTTATAAAAGATATAAAAGGTTTATGAGGAAAACACAAAACCTACTTCTATCACCTAATCTTTACTTCTTTCTTTGCTGCAGGTTAGCCTACATAAGACCGTTTATGTTGAATAAGACATTTTGTACAGATTCACGGAACGAACTCAAATAAACCACAAAGTATTTGATCTCTCTCTTTCTCTCTCCCCCTCCCTTTCTCTTCCTCTCTTTTTCTCCTCCTCTCTCTTTATAACACCACACACACACACACACACACACACACAAACAAACACTTTTATTCTTACTGATATTATTACATTCAATTGTACGTATCTTAAAGTTTCTTGAGCAAAATTACGTAAAAGTAAAATGCTTTGGTTATATGTGTGTATTTATTAGGACAATCACATGCCTCAAATCTGTTATTATAAAGGAGGAAAGATAAGTCACTACGAATATTAAACTTGGACAACTGAAATTCGTCTGCTGTAATGCAATTTAGAACAACATAGCTCTAGTGATACAAAAAGCTCTGTTTTTGTAATAGCTACTTTGAAGATTTATCATTTTTATCTTATCAAAGACGTCGAATAAAGACGTGGTTTATTCCGTTTTTTTTATTTGCTTTACATTAATAGAAATATTTCAAATATTTTAAGGTGTTTTTTTTTTTATTTTAACTTATAGCCTACAATTTTATCTAGCGTTACTTCAGTACTAAAACAAGCGACCAAGATATCATTATCTGAGCCAAGCGTTTCTCCCATTCTGTGACATGACACTTTCTGTTTTCCATCATTTGCTTATGTTCACTCGTTAACTTAAGTGGTCGGAAATTTTAATGTTTACTTTTTTTTTTGCTGACAAGCAAGTTTAATAGGAGACAGAAAAAGAATTGGAAATAAAGATTGATTTGATAGAGAATGCATATAAATTATAAATAAAGTACGGTGACGTATGATAGAGAGTGCTAAAAAAGATAGACGTAATAGAAAATGCTATGAGCACGATATAGATCTTCACATGCTTTTTGTGGACTTTAAACAGGCATTTGATAGTGTTCGAAGGGTAAAACTTTAAGAAGCCATGCAAGGCATGGGAATTCCTTTGAAACAAATAAAGTTAACGAAGATGGCCGTGAGATACATAAAAGCCAAAATTAAGTATGAGATATGCTGAGAGAAGCATTTGCACTTAAAAAGGAAGTTAAGCAAGGTGATGGGCACCCAAGGTTGTGTGCTGCACTATGCCAACCTCTTTAGGTCGCTATACTATAGACAGCAAGGAACAATATTAAATAAGACAAGCCAAATATGTGCTTATGCTGATGATGTTGTGATAATAGCCGGATCAAGACAACGGCTGATTGAGGTATACAAGGAACCATATCAAAAAACGGCTGGAATGCTACTGAATGTAAATATCAGCAAAACTAAATATTCACTTGATGCAGTTAATAAGTACAAATACGTGGCTAACATGATAAATAATGAAGGGTCCACAAACACGAAGGTACATGCAAGATACAAATAGAAAATAAGGTATACTAGTAAACCCGTGCGATACTTTCGCACATTGAACCTTCACCTCCCCTCCCCAAAAAAAATTGTTTAGTCTTTTGTAGGGTTGTTGAAATTAAATACTCAGCGAAGTGTATACACAAAATAGCAAAGAGAGTTTGTTAATGTGAACGTATTTATAATTTACAATACCTCTTTGTATACAATATTTGATGTCAGAATGCAATCATCTTGAATTTTTTGTTTGTCATTTTCGGTAATTGATACAAAAATATTGTTAGATTTAGTGACTCTTGAAGAGGCTACATAGAGTATTCCATGAGTAAATACAGCATTTGGCAAGTATAATCCAGCTCTTTGAAGCGTTTGTCCCTGAGACTTATTGATAGTCATTGCACAGGCAACTTTCAGTGGGAACTGTCTTCTGGTCATTTGGAAAGGCATGGTTGGGTCGGATGGGGTGAGGTTAATTCGTGGTATGACAACAGTTTTTCCAGAGTCAATTAACCGAGCAGTGACAGTGTATGCATGGAGGTGCGTGACGACCATTCTTGCCCCATTGATTAAGCCCTGTTTAGAATTTAAATTTCTGATCAACATGACAATAGTGTTTTTCATCAAAATTAATTTATGTGTTGGCATGTCTGATGGGTTTAAACTATTTAAGAATTCTAGAGGATACAATTGGGTGTCAGTCTCCTCGTCGGATTGTACGGAATCAATACTGTAGTAAACTTTGCAATCTCCTTCTACAATGTTTTGCACAATGTGTTCGTTGATTTTTGTACAGTCTTCATTTTTCGGGCATAATATGGCTGTGTTGATAAAGTCGTTGACATTGTTGGAATTAATGCTGCCAGTTGAGAACACTTTCGCAATTATCTCGTTTCCGTGGTTTCCGTCGCAGTAGAATGTCTTGGGAATCTTGACTGTGTTTGGTGAAAAGTCGTGTTTCACTGCGAGTTCTCCGTTTCCTAACTGCAGCAGCCAATTGCTGAATTCTGGATCGTCTGTTCTCATAATTTGCGTCAGTTTTCGTTTGTGTATTGTTCGCCACAGTGGTTTTCTTTTAACTTAAATTTTAAACAATCAATGAGTTTTAACGTAAACTGAGTATGCTATGTCAGAAGTCGGTAAAAAATCCTATCCACTGATACCTTATTCATCGCTGTAGGCTTTGTATTAGTTGAGAAGAAGGGATGTTGACAACAGAAATAATATATATGATGATTATGCTAACAGTAGAATATTGAGAAAAAACTCATTAGTCGTAACACAAAAATGAAAATGTATAAGACATCTATCAGACCGGTTGTTGCTTATGGAGGTTAGACATGGACACTAGAAAAAATGGACATGAGACACTAAGAATGATTGTAAGACGTGTTTATGGCCCGTTTAAGAAGGATAGTGAATGGTGAATAAGAAATAATTAGGAGGTAGTTGAGTTATTGAATCATCAGGACATTATAAGATACGTAAAGGCTCAACGAATACAACGGCTAGGGTACCTAGAGCGAATGGATGATCAGAGTATGCTACAGCAAATCCAGAGGACTCATGTCTATAAAAGAAAAAAAAGAGAGAGAGATATTAAGAATCTGCGGTGTACTGAACTAATTATGAGAGGAACTCTACACGAACACAAACTCCACAGTATCACAGATACTTAGTAATAATGGTAAATGGATTCACCGAATGATTCCTACTCTAGAGATACGGATTAATCGGCGCCATCAAGAAAAGCATCATTTCTTGACGCAGTTGCTGCCAGATGTTTCGAGTTGCTGTTTCATGACTTATTTATTAAGATTACTCTGGAAGGTACTCTGAACTGGTACAGATTTCCATGTCGTGACTGGAACGCATAGCACCTCTTTTTTGGATATATTTCGTCGAACAGACCCTTCTTTCTTGAGTGGCTCAGCCTTCTTCTACTGAAGACTACCTTTCTTTCCAAAGATTATTCCTCAAAAGACTATAGTCACAAGCTAAACATGATGTAATACACAACTATTTGTAACCATGATGACATCGCGTCCTCAATGTAGAATAGAAAGTGTATGGTAGTGAGACTCGAAGTGGGAGAGGACTATGTGAGATGAGAGGAGTATGAGAGCCTCGAAGTAATGAAATCTAAACCCCCTGAATGAAATCTAAACTTTTAAACAGCATGAGGGACTTAGCGTGAGTCAACATCAATAAAAGATACGAACAAAATCCTCAAAATTAGGTATTACAACTGTTCCGTTGCGAGATTAACATTAATGGCCTATAATAGGGACGTTTGATTCTTCGTCATAATTCTACAAAATTCCAGGGACTTACGGGATCCAGTATCAAATATTTTTACCTGATCTCGAATGGATAACATTATAATCATGCAAAGTTACATACACACTTACTGTACGTAAACACACACACACACACACACACACACCATATATATATATATTGTAATGATACATATAACACTACCAACATCAACGTACCACAAATGAGTTGAAAGCCACCACAACTAAGAATACCTACAAGGTCGAACATACGATCATGGATAATAGAAAGTATCATAAGCCAAACCAAGTGAATAAAATGAAGAAAGAGTTACCATTAAATGTACAACTAAAGAAGATAAAGCAAGACTAACGACGAGATGACATACATAATTACCCAATAGATCAAACAGTGAGAAGGACACAATGAAAACAAAATTAAGAAGAAACAGTGAGAAGGAAACAAGTGAAAGCAACACCATGAAGAAACTTATTAAGAGTGAGAAAGGAATCAGTGAAGAGAAGAAGAAACATATCCAGGTCAAACACAAAAAGGGAGATAATTATAATGAATTATAATGAACTAATAAATACCAATAAAAGAATTATTATAAAAGAAGAAAGTATAAATGGAATAAGCAACATGATATAAATCCCTAAGCTGTAAAATTGACACTGGCCTAAAACGTATTAAGTAAATACCTTCCTTGACAATGTAATGCAAACAATACTCAATAAGAGTTAATTATTGAACATAAAAAGTAACAAAGAGAATGAATAATAATAGGATAAGTTCTTAGCTAAATGATGTGTAGACATGAAAAAAAGACTATGTCCAAAACACCAATGACCAATTGTAAAGTGGAATTGAAATTATAAATAACCACTAATTACCAATAATAAAGACTCTAAAAGATAAACAAAATGTAATCTAATAATAAACAATAAATATACCAGCGCTTCATAAAGTTAAATAAATCAGACATAATGTAGAAATGCCAAAACTGACAATAATCCATTGTTGCATATTTAGAATATAATATAACCTAATCTGGTCAACTAGTTTTCACTAAAACTATAGAAAAATAAGGCTAAAGCAATGTTAAACTAAAATGTTTTATAATGTGACATAAATAGATAACATAAGGAACAATTTTTGTACAATAGATAAGGTAATAAGTAAATATAAAAGCTGAATTAATGTGATTTAATATAACTATATGCTTGCCATTGAATGGATGCATGATGCAACAAAATTACCTTGTAAACTTATCATAAAAGAGTAGGAACTCGACTAACAACTTGAATAAGGCAGAATACTGTTCCAATAAGTAAATCCAAGGATTATATCCACCTAAATACTAATAATAACAATAATAATAAAGAAACCATGTTGACAGCTAGATGCAAGTAATCTTGGTAAATTTAAACCAAAGCAATTATCAGTATAAATGCAGAATGAACTACTGCACAATAATAACAGTGTTATCAAAACAATGATAAGAGACATTCAAACTATAATGAGAATAAATTGAAAGGATTACTACTCATGTAAAAATGTAACTTTCTAAAGTATAGTAAACTCACTTAGCAAACTATAGTTAAGGTAATAAAACCATAAGATAAAGAAAAAGGACACTACCAGAAGTGACAGTGACCAATGTATTATGCATAGGCCATAATAAAATGTTATTAACTATTACTGTTAATATAATATTATTAATAAACAAAATATATAACAGTAAGCCTAGGACTTGAACCTATGAAAATAGATATTGTATAATACGTACTACATAACCAGAAGGGAAAAGTGAATAAGACTGTAAGAAAATGTTATCACCACGAAAATATGGGATAAAAACAATGTATTTAAAGTATTAAATAACTTAAAAAGTATTATGAATTTATACCAAGTGAGGTTTTATCAACCCCAAATCAGAACTATATGATGAGGGTATGCAAATTACTCGTAATCAAAAAATAGAAACGATGGGAATGATAAAAATATTGACAGTGTGATTATAGATAAGATATTTGACTTATAAGAAATAATTAAAAAGTGACGAGCCCTTGCGCGTGGGTATGTAACCGACAAATCATAATCTTGAACCCAGCTACTGACGCTATGCTAAGCGTCTATTTTGACGAATCTCACCGAGTGTACACGAAATAAAGACAATTAGTCAATCAGAGCTCATTAAAAATTACTAAGTGTAGAATACCGACCAGGTAACTATAGCCAGTCTATCATCAACAACGAGAGATACTCCACGTTAGCGAACCATCCAGGAAAACGTGGGTTTGACAGCCGACAGCTATTAATACACAAACTAACCTCGAAACTTCGAGTTGAGGTTAGGTCAACCCGAGAAGACAGTGCAGTCTATTTTTAAGTGCTCTATTACGGATTACATGCGTATAGGCAGTGTGTGAAGTGCATTTATGAAAATTAATTAAAAATATTAATTAATTATAAAAGTTAAAATAGTGTTAATTCTTCGAATCGACAGATTACGCAAGTATCAATGCAAATGACCATTATATTTGTTATACATATCAAATCATTCATTAATGAAAGAACGCTAATATCGAATCTAATTTGTCTGAATTAATTGATAAATAACCCTAATTCCATAAGGAAGGGGACTTAGAAAAAATCAAATAAACAATGATCAAATTGAACGATTTTAATAACGACAATTTTAATTCTTTGATTGAATCAATTATATTAGTTTAAGAAAAGACATTGAATGATCAATGAAGGGAAAATGAACCCTGACAATTAATAATTTAAAAATGTTTTTGTATTTAATTATAGTACTTGAACTCAGAGTCACACATGAGTGTAACCTAGTCGTAGCGAATTAATCTGAAATACCTGTTTTATTTATATCCAATCTTGGAGATTATTCAGGAACATAACACTGAATTTAATAAATTATAATGGTATACTAAATAACTAATGCCTCAAAGAAGCATCAAGTAATCAATTTTAAATAAGCAAGGTTACATGAACCGTTGCTAACCTCAATTGTCAACAATGAACATTCGTTCACATTTTATGTTATGTTAAAACAATAATTAATATTTTAATTCTCCGCCTACTCATTATCACAGTAGTGCATTTTATTGTAGAAGTGTATCTTGCAGACTCAAAGAACCTACTAATGTGATAAAGCATCATAACCTAATTGTTTACAAACAGAAAATAATCGACTTGCCAAATGCAGTCATACCACCCTGAGCATTTAATTATTTTAAGAGTCCATGTTCAATTTTAATTATTTTAAAAAAGGAAGATAAATAATAACATTGTAACAATTACTATTTTACTTGAGTTAAATAAACAACTATTGTTTTATGAACAGTTTAAAGTGTTGACCTTTATTAGAGAAAATAGAGTTACAGCTTAGGTGAGTAACAAGAGACGGTTGGTACCAGAAGCCAGAGCGAACATTCAAATTGAATGATTCTCACCAACAATATTATCTACTATCTTCAGCATATTACGACTGATAGTAAGTATCGTGTACATGTTGTGTCTATGTTAGTGTCTATACAGGAAAGTACCGATCGACTCACCGCAGCTAATGATAGGAAAGTCAACGCAACTTCTTCAGAATCAAACTCAAGAAATTGAACAAAAAACGTTCTAAACAAATTAAACAAAATTAATAAACGACGTCAAAGAGTAAGTGAACCGATTTGTTCATATCGGATTCAATAATAGATTGAATTGGGTAGAATAAATCAATAAAACAAAAAATATAATAATAAAAAACAAAGCTTTAAGAATAATAATAAAACAGAAAACAAGAATCAATAGGACCATAACATCGTCATATTACAAATTGGCGAACAACGTTTGAGACGATTAATTAGGTGCAATCTCAACATCATTAACGGATAATAAATACACCGTATTTCGTCTACGTTACAACATGGCACTCCATCGCGGGGCTTGAACGGACACGTATACACGTCAAGTTACATCGACAATTACGGCTTATTACAATATATATATATATATATATATATATATATATATATATAACGATTGTGATCTTCGTTAATTTAAAACTTATGAGATCGGTCTTGTCGGGTGTTACACTCCGCGCACTTATACTTACTTACTGTCTTTTTCTCTTCGAAGATGTAGTCCTGCAAATACAACTTATGCTAATATATGTGTGTGGGCGCCACTTGGATATTTAGTCCAAGAAATTATTATTATTTAAAATGATTTTTTTTTTGTTAAATTAGTTATAGAAAAAAATGTAAACAAGACAATTTGAGTTGCAAATAACATATGTTTAATGACGTTTCTTTCATAAAAATTGTCTGAAGGACTAACAGTAAAATTATGTAAAATTGCAGAGTTCCAAAAATTATTGACAAGCTTTTTTTTTAAGTATCGGCTAATAATTATTTTATTGCTCAATTGAATCGCATGAATTTAATCTTTGAAAAAACTTTATACTCAGGACGTGACTCCTTTGAACTATCAAGACAAATCAGTGGGATGCTTTACAAAATTCGTGTGAATTGAAAGTGTTTGATATATGTAGTACAATCGTGTGACAAAGATACCAGGTAAAAGGATTTTAATTTCGGACAACTCACGTTCCGGTGGGTATTTCCTTCACTGGACACTGTTCTTGGGGACGACTCCAATCTTGCGCCTCTTCGTATTTACATTTCCTCACTCACTTGTAACTATTTAAAAGTCAAATTACTATTTGAAAACTCCGCACAATTTAAATAAAAATCGTACTGTTTCTATGCTTTAAATCGTTGCTGGCGAAAAACAGCTGACTGCGTTCCGTGACCTCGCTATACTGCCGTCTCAGCGCTAGCTACGACTCAATGTAGGCTTGCGTTAAGTAATTTGTTTGGGGGTTTTGTCAAAGTCTGTTTATGTCGCTAATATCAGCAAAATTTGATTTTTCTCTATTAAAATTGGTCCTTTTCAGGGCCACTGGATATTTGGCTGTGTACGTTCTATTAGAATTGGCTTGCTGTTGCTCTATTCGACATGCACGTTAGCGATTTAGCGATATACTCCTTTTCAGGTTAAGTATGTCTTTCGTCTGGTACGGGGAAAAGCCTTTTTTGAGTTTCGGGTTGGATTCCTCTTCTTCAAGTTCGCCTTGGATTAGATGTTCGAATTCGTGTGTAAAGTGTCTCTCGTGGTTTCAAAGCATAAAGTCCCCTTGGGTCGATTTTGGTCTCGCTTATATACTCTTTGTAAGGTGCACTGTTTTAATTTTTATTCATGACTTCCGGTTTTTAGTAAAATTTTCTTCTGAAACGTTCGGGAATATGCAAATAGAACATCATGGAACAAATTCGACTTCCGTAGAAGCTTTAGAACAAAAACTTCTTTTTCTTCATACTAAAGGATTTTACTGAAATTATTCTGGTATTTGTCAAACAATTTTACAGAACTACTTACAATCTGCATGTCATTATTATTTTTAGATTCTCTGCTTTCAACTGATTAAAATGATACCATTCATGATTGGTTTTAAATAAATTAAATCTAATAAATTAACATAAAATACATATCCTTACCTTGTAGTATTTATACAAAATTATAGTTTTCTTATTAATAAAATGTTATTAAGTTCCTCGGCTCTTACTATAACATTAACAAATAACGTAATTAGCTGTACATAACAGAACAAACAAATATTAATGCACATAACATATAATTAATTTCATTTTTTTCTGTAGGCATAAAATAAGGCCTACTTTTCTTGTCACTGTTATTTATAGTAATATGTCTTTTCTTGTAATATTTCTGGGATTTTTCGGGTATTCACTTACAGTTTGTTACATTGTTTATCTTTGGGAATACCTGGTTTTTCTTAATACATTTTAATTGTATTGTAATCTTAATTAGCATCTCACTGTCTTTGTACAGATGAGCTATTTCATGTGTGTGACAAATTTCACTTTTATATTTAAAAATTCTCTATGAATTAAGCTTGTCTTCAATTGAGCAAGTATTTTTCCATTGTACATTATAGAATTATATCTTTTTTCTATATTCTTTCTAATATTAAACAATTAATTTGTCAAATATGACTAATTTTGTGACTGTTTTTTGAGCTCAGCCTAGTATGGTCTATGTAACTAGTTTTATAACTTGACTGTTAAAGTGTTTTAGGTGGTCATATTTATAGGTATAGTTACTTTATATTGCGGTTCAACTTTAAAATACAAGTTTGTTGCATTTTGATAACTTTAAAGTCATAAATTATACAATTTTACATGTTCACTACATGTTTTCAGTTTAACACTGTTTTTGGTTATTTTCATTAACTTCTAATCAATTTACAGATTTCTCTATTTGAAGTATTTTGTTTATCTTTGTCTAATTGACATTCACACCTAGTTTTTTCTTAATTTTATAATAATTAATTTTCACATACATCTAAGTGATTGGTCTCAACTCTAAAACTTTGATTTTATGTTACAAAATTACATCTTTTTATTTTAATTTATATACTTTTTAATGATGTGTTTAAATCATTTGATACATCTATTTTATATATATTATAAAGTATTGGAATAGACCTTGTCTATTATTTCACAATAAATTGGTTTTTATGCTCTATTCAGAGTTACATTACTAACATTTCGTGACCTCATTTTGGTCATTTCTGAGATTATTTGTTTCTCTTATTATACAATATCAGTTTTATTCTATTCTTCACTTAAACAATATATGGGGTTTGAGTCTTGGTCAAAGTCTTCGTCGTTTTTACATATTATTGATATTAACTATTGGACAATATTACTAAATTTTTTTGGATTACTTGGGTTCGATACTGTTCATTTCACCTTCTTCTTATGATAATTTACTTTTGCAATTATTTTCTTTATGGAACGTTTTGTGACGTTACAATATATATATATATATATATATATATATATATATATATATATATATATATACATACAAGGAGCTTATATTATCAATGTACTTTATCAGCTCACAGATTGCACTGACAAAAGTATGTAGTATTACTGCTCAGAGTGACGTTTCTCCCTTTATACACTTCGTAACTCAACTACCTGCGTCACTCTGAATGTGCCATAGAGTTAAGTTGCATTCACTTAGTAATACGGTTCTGAGTAGTGTTTGTACTCCTTTTATCTACAGAAAAGTAAATTTTTATTGCAAACACTAAATCAACTTCACATGTAAAACTGGAACTCTTATGGAACGCCAACAGAACTTGCTGTCAACAAAATTATTAAGTATATTTTAATTATTTATAGAAAGAACAGAAACCGTAAGAAAGAAGGTTAAATCAGCACAGTTACGATGCACACTAAGCATAAGGTAAGTCACGACCATGGAGACGTAGATGATAAAACGTTTGCATAAAACATATGAGCCTAATTCTCGGAACAAATAAATTCTTGGGCTCAGAAATATTTTAAATTCTTTTTTTCAACCTGGTTTTCGCTTTTTCCTTAACAATCATTACTAAAAAGCCAACAATCCAAAAGTGTGAGTAAGATTAGTATACCTAATCGGTTATATAATTACGTGCCATTTGTTCCACGTGGTTTCTGCTGATTTCAACCGTTAGCATTAGGTAGTTTTCAACCAGATTCAAATCCTTTACAATTCGTCTACAAAGAAAAATTGTTGCGATATAATGAAAATTTAAATTTAAGAACACTAATTTTTTTTTTAAATAGAAACAAGTTTTACTGACTTACAAAAAGCGCTGAAATGTTCATCGGTCTGTTACAGGTGCTTTGGAACAAATATTCACAAATCATTCAAAATGATAATGTGAAACCCATACTTTAAAGTATAATCTTGGTTGGCATATAAAGTGGTTATTATCTGTAAACCATACACGCACGCCTGAACTAAACACGCACACACACACACACACACACACACACATATTTGTATTAGCAACAAGTCGAATCCTAAGTTTTGTGACTTTTGCATACAGTTCAAATTATTAATATCTGTTACAGAAAAGTGGGTCTTTGCATTATAAGGAATTTCCTGCCAACTTACGGATATTCTTTGTTCTAATCAAAAATTGAGTTAAGTATTTCAAGTGATATATGTACTTATTTAAATGGCTGTATCCAGTAAGAGAACAACACCGTTCTGTATTTAAAACAACTTCAACATAAGAAACTGATATGATACATACCATATTCTGTAACCATAGCGTTTTAGTATTTTATGTTAGCGTAATATAAGTGCTTCAGGTCAGCAAGCTTAATTCTAATTTTAAAAAATTATGGTTCTTTACAACATGAGCCGTTGTAACAACAAATTATGTTTCGTCTCCTGAGCCGGTAACACTGTAGCGGCTAGCTATTAGTTGCGGAACTTTAAACAATCTAACCGTCCAGAAGATTTTAAGTGCTAAGCACGTATTCAATTAATTATATTAAACTGTAGAATTATTTATTGTTAGCTTTTTACCATTTACGGATAAGTTATTTGAAGTTCTGACGTGCACTGTTTAGATACTTACAATTGCAGCGGTCATAGTTCGTTGTAACAATTTTCTTTATTTTGTACATAATTATTGTATAGACCAGTGATTCACTTAAAAGTGTGTCCTTAAATAGTTTGTCCTTGTCTCGAATGCAATAACTATTTTTTCTCAATTTAGAGTTTCACTGATTAGCAAAGCTTCCCATTAAACGTACACACCACGCATTTACCGATAAACTACAGCGAGAAAGCTTACAGTTTAGTGTCACCCACGTCCAGTTAAAGTACACACGTCTACAACCTACACTCTGTCTTCCAACTATTGTCTTCTGCTAAATTCGTACCTAACTAACAGAACCTTGTCAGTCAAATACAATTATTCAAGATCCACCTAGTACTCAGTTGAATCAGGTGTTCCTCAAGGCAGCGTCCGCGGACCTCTACTCTTCCTCATCTACACAACCGACTTACCTGAAACAAACACCACGACCATTGCATATTTTGCTGATGATGTTGTAGTGCTATCTGTTAACGAAAATCCTCAAGTTACTTCTGACAACCTACAAGTGCATCTAAATCTACTCAGCGGTTGGTACAAGAAACGGCTAACAAAAATCAACGAAACGAAATCTGCGCAGGTCACATTCACTGCTCGGCATAAAATCTGTCCACTTGTAACAACTAATAACACACCTGTACCAGAGAAGACAACTAAATACCTTGGATGTCACTTTGATCAACGACTTACCTGCCAGAAGCATATCGAAATCAAACGAAGACAGCTCTCAAGCTCCGACAGATGTCCTGGCTCCTTGGGTGAAAGTCTAAGTTGTCATTAAATAACAAACTGCTTCTTTACAGAACCATGCTCAAACCTATATGGTCCTACGGACTTCAGCTGCGGGGCTGTGCCAAACGTACAAGAATAAAAACTATCCAAAGCTCTCAACCAAAAGTGATGCGAGCTTTAGTGGACCGACCTAAAAATATCTTTCATAACGGACGAAATCAAGAGGATTGCAACAAAATATAGCCAGCGAGTAGCAAACCTGAAAACTGGCTAATAGAGCAGCTATACAACAACGTCCCGACGAGAGAAGACTTCGCAGAACTTGGCCTCAAGATTTGGTACATCATTAAATAACACTATTCAGTAAGGAGAAACGTCCTTGGATGTTTCCCTTACAAACATAACTCTTTCATCTGATTTCCTTAGTAGTCTACTCTGTAACAGATGTAGATTATAAATTTGCAAATTGTCATTAAGAAAAAAGTCTATAACCTGCGTAAAACTGAACGTGGAGCTGGCACGGACACCACGACCTATAATCACTGTTACCGTGTCAAAATAGATAGTCACTGTGATAAAATATATGCTTTTCTAGAACTAATGAATATGTTCTGAAAATTACATAATTAATTTGTAAATCAAATTACAAATAAAATAAATAAAACAAAATTACAACAAATTCTACCCTTTTAATTACATAAACATTATATGTCCGGACGATTTATATTAAAACATTTAAATAATGTAAACTACAGGAAATAAAAACATACGCTTTTCTAAGCAAAACATTTTTACATGAATAGGAAATAAATTCCTCTTTACTACTTTTGTAGGATTATACTTGTATTTCAAAGGTAATCGCACTTGGTAAATTTCAAATTTAACTACTAAAAATCACACCAGCTGTTGTGAAAAATATTGTATCGATATTACATTAATTCGTGTGTAAGAAAGGAACATATCTTGATTACTTTAGTTCGTCATAATTATTTTTTCGTGGCTTGATTAACTCTTTACATTGAGTGTTTTTCACAGTATATTAAAAACCATAATCATTCAAATGATAGCCAATCAAGGCTGTATAAATATAATAGGCTGCATCCCCAAAAATGCGTTTTCTGGGATAGCGTATAGACCTAATTCCATTTAAGAGCAAAACTCTGTTACTATGCATTCTGTCAACACTTTTTTTATGGTTAATTGTTGATTTCAACTATAAAGTAAAATGACTGTGGAGAGTGAGGAAGTCCAAACGTTTTTTTTATTGTGCATGTTGCCAATTAATAACGGATTACGCGGCTGACGATGTGTCTCTTTACTTTTCACAATCCAGGTTTTTGCACCTCTATTACTTAAGATACAAAAGATCAATTCCAGATAGTACAACTGATTGTCAGTTTGTCACTTTGACAGCCATTCATGATACATCGTCCTCCAAATGTTGAAAACCGTCAGTGTAAGTTTTGAAATTTAACCCTTCTTAACAAGATTTCCTAGCCTTCGTGAATTTAGTCGGTTCACTGTGACGACTGGATTTTGGTTCCCGTGAACTTTATATGTACGTATTTATCTATTCTTATATAAATCTATATATCCCGTACTTTCATCTCTTGTATGATTTGAATGGTGAACCATTCATCTTCATTTGCGCCTACTATCTTCTTGCTACAGCCCCTGTTAGGAGCAGAATAAATTGTAAATTTATTTCCAATTTTAATGTAGGGAACATGACATAAAACAATTTGTCACAAAATAACTGAAAAAATAATTATGTGCGCAATTGTTGATCACAGATTAAAATCCGAAGCAAGTTTCGTTGATTTTTCTCACACCCTGAATACTGATCCTCAACTGATTCAGTACTTTCAAACCTTTTAAATCGTAGCATTGAGAACGGTACAAACAGTCATATTATTTGTTACAATTCTCTGAAAGTTTACCTTGTTTGAAATAAAGTTTAAATCTATTTGCAAAATTAGTAACCCAATTGATCGCAAATCAGATACATGACATTACTCAAGGCGACATATATACAAACATGCATGCTATAGGCGGCTGTACAGCAGTTTTGCTAGTTTAGTTTACCTTTTATTTATTTATTAGCGTATTTGTAAATTTCTAATCTTATTTTATTTACTTTTAATAACTTTACATACCAACTTACTTGTTACCTTTTTAAAAATCCCAAAGTGTGTGTGTGTGCGTGTGTGTGTGTGTGCGTGCGTGCGTGCGTGCGTGCGTGCGTGTGCGTGTGTGTGTGGCATGTGACTTTCTTCCAAGTAGCAGAACAAAGGAGATGGACTGTATTGTGTATAAGAGGGACTGTAAACGGCATTTTTCCATAAAACAATGTTAACTAGTTTACTATTTCATAGTGAATTAACTTAGATCATGTCGTCTAGCCGAATGTAGTTCCCGACTGAATTTTATTATATAAATTCGGTAAAACGAAGGGTTCCTACTAATTTGGTTGTGCACACGTTTAATTGCTTCATATATCTCTATTACTCCTTCTACAGATTTTTGGATTATCGTCTGTAAACAGTTATGATATCCTTCTTTGCACAAATCGCAATGTCCTGTATTCTACTTTACTGCCCTTTCCAAACACTGTTAAGTAATTGTAGGAAAGGTACAATAATAAAATTTTTCTCTTAACAAAGGGCAGTTTGTTATTCTTCACAGTATTGTACATCTTTCAAAACACCAAAACCTATCACCTTGATCTTATTCGATTCATTATTTCTACATATGTTTGTTACTATTACCTTACCTAATATTTCAGTTTATTTACACCTGTGAGACCATGGCAGTAAATATTTCACTTTTTCAGGTACCTCAGCTGATATGGTATCGTTAAATATTGCGTTCGTATTGTATGTTCTTAGCTTTACAATTGCATTTATACTTTGCTGGTTTACCTTATTAATCATTGTTTCTTAAATATGCACATCTCAGAGTAAAACATTTTACATATTTTGATTCCTCTGGTTTCCCGTATTAATTAATGAACACATTTTCCGGTAATGATGAGGATAACTGTGACAATTACCTCTCTTTTCCACACTCCTCTTCTACTGGTATTTTCTTTAATACCCTAAGCTATTTGATTGGTATTCATGACTTTTTTTCATATTTCAGGCAAAATCTGCAAATATTCTATCTCACAATGTCTGAAAATGTCTGTCTCCTTTCTTGTTATGCCTTTACTACAGCTTTCTGCACGTGAATTACTTGACGTCTAGTAGTAATAAATGTTGAAGTGATTTAGGCTACCATACTGCTTTAGGATGGGTCGTATTGTAAATTTCGCCTGGTATACAAGATACGAAAATTTAAATTTTATATAGCTTATTAAAGCACGTTTATCTCCTTTTTACGCACTAAGTTACCAAACTATTTCTAATTCTGTGGATATTTTTTAAAATGTCTAAACATAAATATTCTCTGAAACACCTCATTCCTCGTAGTGTTTACAGAAATATTTCTATAGTTACTTTGACATTGCTTGTAGGTTGACAATTCTTTATGTATATCAAGTATATCAATACTTCGGGCATATTTCTTTAATAATATGTGAAATGCCGTCATTAGGATATTATATTATAGGATTGCGTCATATTATATGATATTTAATAATTATTTAATTTTGCATATTCTTTATAGAAAATCTTTCAATTTTTTTTTTCTCTACTATATTTAAATATTTACCTCTAAAAGCCGTCATCAACAACACGCGCGCGCGCACACACACACATGTATATATATATATATATATATATATATATATATTGCAACGTTACGAGTATTGTGTAAAATAAATACCCTTCTGTCCATGTACCCAACGCAATACGTAGTGTTAAACACCGGCTAGGTCGTAGGATTTTTGTGTGTTCGTTGGGTTAAGTAGGCCTATATGTGGTTTCACAACAAACGTACTTTTAAAAAGAAGAGTGAGCGTTGATGACATAAAATAATTAATTAAAACATGTAAAAGAATCAATCAACGATTTATTAAATGTTGTAAAATAATTAATTGTTAATTAAAATTTGAAAATAGAAAATACAAAATATTCTCTTTTATAAGGTTACACTCTGAAAACATAACATATCTTTGCTATTCACCACTCATTAATAACATATAGTCTTAAATATCTAAACATATATGATGAACAACTTATAAAATTCGTTTATATTGCATTGGTGTCTGACTTTGAATCATTATTAAAAATTGTAACTCATAGCAACTCATCTATAAAAATAATATTAAATTTACCAACTAAAACTCAGTGGTTGCTATTAACATTTTTAAAAAAAATAATATTTACTTTAAGAATATTTATGATTTATAATGATAGAGCAATTTTTAAAATTGAACAGAAAAAAATTATTATTTTTACACCAACTTAAACTTACGTCTTCTATTCTGAATTTTTACACTATTTACATTTAAGTCTTTATATTACTTTATCTCATACTCTGTTTTTTATGAGTTCTTTGTTTAACGCAAAAATATAATTGTTCTTGTGTCACCTGCGTATTGTTGAAGTTACCGTTGCGTATGTACGCGCGCGCGCGCGTGTGTCTGCGTCTCCTCGATGAGTACAATAACGACAATGATGATGCTGACGCTTCCTCGGTACTCTATAGCCTGTTGTTGATATTGGCCCTGTGCTCCTCCGTCAATTCGTGGTGTATTGCAGATGATGGTGATAAATATGAGTTCAAGTCGATTAGCAGACGGATATAGTGACCTCGTGTGAAATTTGCTTTAGTCTGTCGATTATCAAACGGACAGTGTCCTTGTGTGAAGATTCATTGAGTCTGATTCTTGTCCAAAATTGCCGGAGGTATTTATAGTACACGGCAAACTTACTTGTCAGATATTGTTTTTGACATGTTAAACTATGTCAATTCGTGTGTAGCGTCCTCTTTTAACTGATAACTTTTTCCATTTTCGCGATAACCAAAAAATTGATCGTTAGGCGAGTGGTTGCATTGTCTTCGTAATTTGTCACTCGTCATTTAAATATAACACACTCGTTAATTACTACCTAATTGTGGTAGTATTTAACTTTAATTTATATGGCGTCTTTATCGTTGCACTTTTCTGCAATAATTTTGCATCGCCATACGGTTTAACATTTTTTTTTCTAATGGTGTTTTAGATTGCGACATGTCTTTTGTAACAGGTAAAAACAAATACCTGATTTACCTTAATTTATTTTGATCAAGTCAATACCTGATTTGGTAATACTGTACAAACCATCAATTCATACGTGCTCCCCCATCGTAGTATAGTGCAGGAATGTGCTGGCTCACACACACAGACACCCATACAATGACTTACACTGGCGAGCAGGTGTACACTTTAGACAGGCTATCCGCGTGTACACTCCTGCACTAAATCTTTAAAACTATTCTTCATACTCTCCTTACACTAATTATTTACAAAATACTGCCCTGGGTATACATGCATACATATGTATTGTTACTATATATTATATGTGTGTGTGTGTGTGTGTGTGTGTGTGTGTGTGTGTGTGTGTGTGTGTGTGTGTGTGTGTGTGTGTGTGTGTGTGTGTGTGTGTGTGTGTGTGTGTGTGTGTGTGTGTGTGTGTGTATTTATTTATCATTTTCTATATAGTTAACTCGCACCAATTACAGTTTCTTGCACCAATTATATAATACTGTGATGTTTTTCAATATAGTTTCACCTGCAAGTAGTGTATTGCGTTTTTTTTAACACATGACTCACGTTTCACTGAAAAATATCAGCATCATATGTCATTGATATTTTTCAGTGAAACGTGCGTCAGGTGTTAAAACAAAAACGCAGTGCAATACTTGCAGAAGAAACTATATTGAAAAACATCCCAATACTATATATATTGCAGGGTAACAAATTATTATTGCATAGATAGGATAGATGAAAATATCAACACAGAGTCTATATCTGGAGATAGGAAAAATTTATTAACTAACACATTAATAATTATTATTGTCTTATTCAGTTCTTAACATAAAATTCTTTATTATTTAAGTGTCTTTTAAATAAAAGAGTCTATTGGGTTCGTTTTACATATATGGTTACTTCGTTACTTGTTCGTAGAATTTCAATAGTTACGTAGACGTCTGGCGCGCCACTCTCGTTGCTCCTCCGCGCGTCGCTCGATGACCTCTACGCCGATCCCTCAAGTCCTGCACACACGCACTGCGTTATCGGACTATTGTTGTTTATGAATTTACTCTCAGGGTTCTAACTGGGTACAAATATATCATCTGTATTTGGCTTACACAATTCCTGCTTCTTCAAGTGTTCTCGCGTTACACTCAGAAATACCACGGTTGGTATTACTGCCGCTAACCCGTAAATCTTCCACTGTACACGAAAAAGCACTAAATAAGATCTATTTAAATTTTATTGAGTTCTTCGATATGGCTACGACTACGATAAAATCGTTCCGTCTACCAGAGGAATAAGTCTCATAGAAATAGACTTGCCTGACACGAAAAACTCGCGACAGTCAGTACGTCCTTCTACGGCAAGACTTCGAAGTGAGACTGTCCCATCCGTACTCGGCAGAGTACCGAATCAAATCAATTTTAGACCTTCTGATTGTTGGAAAATCTAGCAACGTCATAGATGGTCACTGTGATAGAGACATCAAGTTAAAACTCTTCCGACTCTGCAAAAGCCTGTTTAGATTTAATCTACTAATTTTATTACCCTCTTCCACATAACGAGCTTAAGAAGAATTAATTTCATTAAAAAACCAACATAAAAATTATAGTTTTGGAGAATTGAGTATATGAAAAATGTACTGAGCTTTCAAAACTGAGAATACCCTGTTCAAGTTTCAAAAATAAATGTCAATGATTTAAGAATTTATTAAACAAATGTTAATCACCCGAACTTACACACAAATATTTCACTTGACATAAAACAGTACAAAATTATGACATAACACACATTTTTATCCATACCGTAATTCAAAACTTATGACTACTTTACAAAGAAAATAACAAATAAATTTATAACATGTCTATCAAATGGCCGTCAGAGAATGTGTTACAGTATTAGTATTAGTATCCCTATTATATGAAATTCATATCCTGTGTTCTGTTGCAATATATAAATAATTCAATAGTACGTATGTGTATGGTACTGTGCATTGCACAATTAGTTAAGATAATTTATGTAAATTAAAATAAATAATCAATATTGTCAGTAGTATAATAATTCAGATAGAAAGCTGTAAAGGGGAACAACGAATTTGCCTGCTTGAACAGGAAAGTCACGCCAAACACAGCTGCGTCTGTGTACACGTGTATCTTACGTGTGAGTGCGGCCAGTTAATTCCTGCAAAGCGTCACCCCTAAAATAACGTTAATCAATAAATAAATTATTTAAACTGCGATAAGTGTGTGTAAAATATCACAAAACAAAATACGCCACATTGCGAATAATATAAAGACGCACGCGTATACAAAAGATTGGCGAAAACAATAAAAAGTGTAAATACAGTGCAAATAAATGTAAATAAAACCTATAATAATTAAGATAGAGAAAAGCGGTTAGCACACAGTTATACATATAAAAATTACCGACCAGATAGATGAATATCGGGTAATTTGCAAAAGACTTCGCATGTTGCAAAGACCAGTGAAATAAATGTCTAAATAATCGTGTTTATAAAGGGACGCTACGACAGACTGACTCATGCAGAGAATTGTCGAAACATGATTTTTGCGCCCAAGAGTATAAATACGCGAGACACAGCAGCCTTTTTCTCTTTCTCCTTCAACGACAGCGGCAGCCGGAGGCTATGCCCGACAACTTCATCACTTTCGTGAGATCACCGCTGCAGCCAGAGGCTATTACTGGAGGCGAGGGAGCATCCAACTACATGGTATAGATTCCAGCCGTACGGTACAAGTCATCGGACTACCGATAGGATCCGGAGGATGGGGAGCGGAATCCGGGACTACACCGACTACGGAGGATCAACCTGGATCAAGGACTCAGGACCAGAAAAGGATACGCTGTGGAATTAGCACCACGATTAAGGTGAAATAAATCGATGTACTCATCAAAAACAAAAGACTCAATTAAAGACAATAAAACAATGTAAAGAAAGACAATATAATTTCATAAAGTGAAATTAATAAATCACAATAAGTGAAGAAACATTCAAGAAAGCTAAAGATTGTTCTGAAGAGATGTCAAATATGAAAGAACAGGTGAAGACTGAAATGGATCAACTTCGAGCTGAGCTACGTAGACGTCCAGCGCAGATGATGGTTTATCCGGCACCATTAGAAGATAGGATTAAACTAACATTTGCAGGAAATAAATGGGAGAACAGCATGGAATTTTTGGTTAATTGCGAAAAATAAATGGAACAAATTGGTAGTAATATTGATGATAACGAGAAAATAAATTTTGTTACTCGCCAGTTCAAAGATTCAGCAGCACAGTGGTATACTATCATACGTGATAATGTCACAACTTATCAACAATTCCGTGATTCATTTGAAAATAGGTATTGGAATATCCATACGCAACGTCAGGTACGTGATCAGCTAGAATATGGTAAATTTAATATTCATGGTTGGCAGAGTATTGAACAATTCACGATAGCACAAATTGAAAGAGTAAAACATCTTACACCTAAATTTTCAGAATATGAAATAATATCCAAGCTGTCTTACCATTTCCAGAAAGTATCCAACTCGATGTTTGCACACAAGGTATTAAAACAATTCAAGAATTTTTAATACTTGTAACACAATCTGAAAATATCATTCGCGGTGAGAATACACAACACATATATCAACCGCACAGTAATCACAACAGTAACTATAATCACCGCAGTAATAATTATAAACAGCAAACACAACACACGCAAAATAAAGCACCTGTTAACATAATGCACAAACCAACGACTCAGCGTGTAGAAGGCATTCGACAAGAAAAGGAGAGGAGCAGTGAGAGTGAGAGAGAAGGTAGGGGTGATAAGGGGGGCTATGTCTCGTCGACTTCTAAAAAGAGATTCCCTAAGCCGTATGATCGCTCAGTCAACGCGGTAAAAGCAAACACTGGAAACATGAAGAGAGGGTGGGAAGCGGAAGCGGCAAGTGAGCCATCGACGTCTAAACAGCAACAATGACTGAATACGCATTGAAAGCGATACACAATAAACAATATATATCCTGTCGACGTACGAGAAGAATTACTTAGCACGGACGAGGGTGTAAATCAAGCGGAACACCACACACAATGCCCTACTGTGAATGTGCGTATAAACAACTGTAAAATTAAAATGTTGGTGGACACAAGTAGTCAACTGTCAGTTTTAAACGCTGCCTGGATGCAACGAAATAAAAATTATTTTAAAAATACATCGATATTACGTATCAATAATATGAACATTACAACCGCTACTAATAAGCGAGAAACAGTTAAAAAAACAAGCATACGTAACCATTATACATGAAAATATAAAAATAGAATGTCCAATGATTATTATAAATAAGCTAATAAATGATGGTATTATAGGAATTGATTTATTGAATATGCTAGATGTTAAGATAACAGGTAATTATAAGGGTGTTCAACATAGCATAAGTATGAATAAAGAAGAAAACAGTATAAGGTAAGTGAGACACCTATTGTCTTAGCTAAACCCAAAGTTCAATATGTACCAACTCAATGTACAAGTCAAACTATCGACAAGATTTCTAAACAGGAAGAAAAGCAGCTTCAAGATATAATAAATAAATGAATATGAAGATATTTTCAATGAAACACCGACGCAGACGACATTGTACAAACATACCATAACTGAGACAGACCCAACAAAATTCGTCAGGAGGACATACCCTACCCCAATGCGTTACGAAGAAGAAGTAGAAACGGAAATACGTCGCATGCTGGATAATAACGTGATAGAACGGTCCAACAGCAACTTCTTAAATCCTTTTGTAGTGCTAAAGAAGAAAATCGGGGATATTCGTCTATGCCTTCACATGCGGGAGCTGAACTGTATTATAATGAAAGAATATGACTGTGCGCCTAATGCGGACGAGCTGTTTACAAAGTGTGAAGGAGCACGCTACTTGACTAAGTTAGATCTACGTTCAAGTTTTTGGCAAATTCCAATCCGAGAAGAGGATAGAAAATTTACTGCATTCCTGTATTAGAACAAGTGTTACCAACATAAAGTAGTACCATTTGGAATAAGTACGAGTTTGGCAGCTATTGTAAAATATTTGGAAAGAACATTAAGCCCAGAGGTGGAACCTTATACGATGATCTTCGTAGATGATATTCTAGTGATATCTAAGACATTAAGTGAACATATCCAAAATCTACGAACAATATTCCATAAGTTTAGGCAAGCAAACATGTCCGTAAACCTAAACAAATGTAAATTCATAAAAACTTCCATCCAATTCCTAGGACACATTCATCCTCAGGTATACAGCCAGATCCTACCAAGGTAACCAGTATAACCAACTTTCCTATACCCAGGAATCGTAAAGGTTTATGTGCATTTTTAGGTTTAACTGGATATTACAGAAGATTTACATCATTATATGCCGAAAGGACTCAACCTTTGTTAGAGTTGACAAAGAAAAGAAGAAAATGGAAATGGGAGAAGCATCAAGAAACCTTCGACCAAGTAAAGACGTTATTCATAGAAAACATCATGCTACATCATTTGTAACCCCTCTTTTTATTTTGTTTTATAATTTTTTTTTTTGAATATTCATATATCAGAATTTAGGATAAAATTTCAATATTACATGTAATTTCAATTTTCGGTAGTCTATGACCATACGATGTTTACCCCCAGGCTTGGGAACCAGAAAGGCTGGACTGGCATAGCTGGAATTAGAAGGTTCAATGACCCCTTCCTCTAACAACTCTTGAACCGTCTCCCTCAGAACAGCCATTTTCGGAGGAGCGAACTTGTATGGGTGCGACCGCAAAATTTTGGAGTCAGTGAGGCGGATTTTATACTCCAACAGATGTGTGAGCCCCAAGGTGGGAGTTAATACTGTGGGGAATTGCTCACACAATTGGTCAAGGGCCTTTTTCTGGGACCGAGTGAGATGGTCTCTTGAAGAATTGGGACATGCGATCTCTTGGATACCTTCTTTAGCTCCCTGGTACCCAAGGAAAGGGATGACAACTCCCCAATTGAACTTAAAGTAACATTGGTGCCCATGAATGTCTAACACGAGACCACTCTTGGAGATGAAATCGGCACCTACAATGCAGTCGACTCCCAGAGCCGGAGAAACCAAAAAAGGCCACACCATGAAAAACCCTCGATCTTAAATTTGAAGGAAACCACCCGGAAGATGGGCAGAATTTCCCGGGATGCCGTCCAGCATACCACAGATGATTGTTCACTACCCTTGATTAAGCCCTGTTCCTCAAGGTCCGCACATACCTTAGATGAAATTATTGAGCGGGCTGATCCGGAGTCAACCAAGGCTCTGAGTTGACCCCTTTCCAACTCGAGCGACAGGAAGGGGTATACCGAAGTATGTCTAGAGAAAGTTGGCAGGACCCTGATAACAGAAGACCTGGGGCCTATCAATTGCCTGGAGGTAGTCAATTTTGAATAATGGCTAGCCCCAGGGGAAGACAACCTCCGACTTATCTTCCCCTTGTGACTCCGTTTTTTGGGGAGGATCTCTGCGGATCTCAACGAGAAGGAAAATTTGTAATTTATTCTGATGGTAGTGATTACGCCGTGGGAAGTGTAGTATATCAGAAGGATTCCGAAGGAAAACTAAGGGTCATCGCCTACGCGAGCAGAGTTGTCAAAGGAGCAGAGCGGCACTACTCAACATCAGAGAAGGAGATACTTGCAATTGTCTACGCACTCAAACAATTTCGATATTACATTTATGGTACTCATTTTGAAATACATACTGACCAGCAAGCATTGTCATTTCTACTGAAATGTAAAGTAACGAACTCTCGTTTACTGAGATGGATTTTAGCCATTGGAGAGTACTCATTCACTATCAAGTACTGCAAAGGAAAAGATAATAACGTTGCAGATATATTAAGTCGTTATGTTATAGAAGATGTGAGGAAATCTACAATAAGGAGGATAACGAAGTACGTCTAGTACCTATATGATTTGAAACTAGTAACTAAGTAAAAAGAATTCTACAAAATCTAGCGGAAGAACAAGATCAAGGTCTTACATTACGAAATTTAAAACGTCAATCTCACCTACCAGCTCAATATAAGCTATATAACAGCATTCTTTTCAAATTAATAAGATATGATTGGAAAATTGTGTTGACTAGCGAGATGTTATTTAAACTGATAACACCAACTCATGAGAGCTTAGCTCATGCCTCGGCATTAAAATGTTATTTATCCCTTAGAGAAGATTTTACAGTCAACAACATGTTTAGAAAAATTAAAAATGTATTGAAGAAATGTTATGATTGCCAGACTGCTAAGCAACCTTATCTTCACACATATGTGGAAATGCAAAGTATACAGAAGGAGGCGAAAGGTGAGTTAGTTTCAGTGGACTTCTTAGGGCCATTACCACGATCAAGTCGGGGGATTAAACACATACTAGTCTGTATAGACGTGTCTGCTAAGGCAGTTTATCTGTATCCTATTATGTGACCCACAACAAAAGCCGTCCTAAAAAGTCTGTTACAAAAATATATTCCAATATATGGTAAGATGAAGAGGATTCTTAGTGATCAAGGAGTGCAATTTCAAAGTGACGTATGGAATAGAGTATTAAGGAAAAATGGAATCCAACCCATACTCACATCCATCGGACATCCATAGGAAAATTTAGCCGAGAGAGTGAATAAAGAATTGGGTACGTACCTACGTATTTACTGCCATAACCAACACAATAAATGGGCAGATTATTTACCATTCTTTGAAAAAGCCATTAATGATAATTGTAGCGAAGCAACGAGCTACACACCGACAGAGATAGAACAAGATCGTCAACCCGCCAGATTTTGGCATCGGTATGTTCACAAACCTGCTAATCAGAACTTACCGGTACCTTTAAGCGTTAAGAATGAACATGCTAAATGAAAAATAATTGAAAAAGGTAATAAGAGAATAGAAAGATTCAACAGTACTCACAAGTTGCAGAAATTTAATGTTGGAGAGAGAGTGTTATTAAAAACAAATCCAGTTGGAAAACGTATTGACAATACTGCTAAAAAATTCTTCAAATTGTATGATGGACCTTACACTTTGCTAAGACAAGTTGGCAAACAAACTTTCATTGTAAGTGATGACACAAAACATAGAGAAATAGGCAAGTACCATGCGAGCACATTAAGGAAATTCTACGAATGAATAAATAGGTCACTGTGACAGTTAAAGGTGAACACGCATTCAAGTAGATAGACTGCAAAGCGACACAGCAAGTCAACATGTATGGAAGGGGAATAATTTGTTCAGCCCACCTCACATAAGGATAATGGTAAAGTTATTATTCGCATTGAAAAGCATTATTCATTATTAAGAGCATAATTAATGTAAATAAATAGTGTATTAGTAACATGTACTGTAAAATTTTGTCTAATGTAAAAGGCAAAAATTTAATAAACAAGTTTATTAAATTTTTTTGTATTAAGCAGGGAAATAATGGAACAGTACGTATGTGTATGGTACTGTGCATTGCACAATTAGTTAAGATAATTTATGTAAATCAAAATAAATAATCAATATTGTCAGTAGTATAATAATTCAGATAGAAAGCTGTAAAGGGGAACAACGAATTTGCCTGCTTGAACAGGAAAGTCACGCCAAACACAGCTGCGTCTGTGTACACGTGTATCTTACGTGTGTGAGTGCGGCCAGTTAATTCCTGCAAAGCGTCACCCCTAAAATAACGTTAATCAATAAATAAATTATTTAAATTGTGATAAGTGTGTGTAAAATATCACAAAACAAAATACGCCACATTGCGAATAATATAAAGACGCACGCGTATACAAAAGATTGTGCGAAAACAATAAAAAGTGTAAATACAGTGCAAATAAATGTAAATAAAACCTATAATAATTAAGATAGAGAAAAGCGGTTAGCACACAGTTGTACATATAAAAATTACCGACCAGATAGATGAATATCGGGTAATTTGCAAAAGACTTCGCATGTTGCAAAGACCAGTGAAATAAATGTCTAAATAATCGTGTTTATAAAGGGACGCTACGACAGACTGATTCATGCAGACAATTGTCGAGACATGATTTTTGCGCCCAAGAGTATAAATACGTGAGACACAGCAGCCTTTTTCTCTTTCTCCTTCAACGACAGCGGCAGCCGGAGGCTATGCCCGACAACTTCATCACTTTCGTGAGATCACCGCTGCAGCCAGAGGCTATTACTGAAGGC
Organism: Magicicada septendecula; assembly: GCA_034769895.1. NCBI lineage: Eukaryota > Metazoa > Arthropoda > Insecta > Hemiptera > Cicadidae > Magicicada > Magicicada septendecula. Next base: position 957,284,243 of record CM068367.1, read on the forward strand.
GAGGGAGCATCCAACTACATGGTATAGATTCCAGCCGTACAGTACGAGTCATCGGACTACCGATAGGATCCGGAGGATGGGGAGCGGACTGCAGGCCTACACCGACTACGGAGGATCAACCAGGATCAAGGACTCAGGACCAGAAGAGGATACGCTGTGGAATTACCACCACGATTAAGGTGAAATAAATCGATGTACTCATCAAAAACAAAAGACTCAATTAAAGACAATAAAACAATGTAAAGAAAGACAATATAATTTCATAAAGTGAAATTAATAATTTTTAAATGTAGCTGTTTATTGTATAGTAATTTATAGTATTATTTGAATTTATGAAAGTATATTTTCGAAATGATAATTTAACGAAGATAATTAAATTAATTTTGAAAGTAAATAGTAATTTTTTTAAAAGTAATTTATATGTCATAAATAAGAGATGCATATGCAATAATAATAATTTAAAAAGAAAAATTAGAGAATTTAATAAGAACTAAAGAATTTGAACAAGTCGAGAGCAATATTATATCATAATCAATTTTATTTATAGGTACAAGTTTGTATTTTATGTGTCTATGCTTAATATGAGATATTACTTGTATTTTATTAAGTAACACGTGTGTATAGTACAAATACACACTTGCAAATACTAATAAAGTTTTTAACTGGCAATATTTTTGAAATTTTTAATTAATAAATGTTTGAACGATTCTAAACAATTCACGTTTTTATTATTATTACGATTACACCCGTAATACGTTTATTGATGACGTAAGTATCGTTGAAAATAAATTGTGCTACCAAACGTGTGACTCGTTAACGATATAGACAAATCGTTATAATATATATATATATTTATATTCAAACACTTTTACTACAGTCTATTTCTTGATGTATACAATATATTTAATATTTATAATAACCTTATCTCAAGATATTTTTCTTTATTTGGAACATTTTTTGGGACACTTAGTGTTTCTTAATTTTGAATCTTGTGGAGTATTTGTTTGTTGGTTGGTTGTTGTTATGGTTTCCTGTTGGTTTTTGGTATTTTAAATTGGTATTATATTGTGTGACTGTGGTGTATATATCAGCTTACTACAAATGACATAATCACATGTTGGAGAAAATGGAGAACGTGCCCACGAAGAGAGATTGCCCATGGGATGAATTTAGAAACACCATTTGAATACACGCCTATAAGGCAAAGAAGTAGGCCTACTGGAAGCCTTCGTTGTAGATGGAAAGATGCCCTTTAATGTCAGAACTGGCAGTGAGCCTAACCTCTGGTAATGTTGAAGAAGAAGACTAAAGTTCGTCTTCTTCCCTGCTTCTTCCGTCCTCTTAACATTTCAACATTTTCATTCATTTACGTGTTAAGGATTTTCTTTCTTTTTGCCAGTGATAGAAGAATTTGTTTACAGTGTGTTTATTAATGCTGGTTGGGTAGTTACAACACACTTATAAATAAGGTGGACAGATGTATTATTATGATGTCTATTTGAACATGGATCATTTCATTAGTCTGGCGTGGCAGCATCATATACTCTTTACACAGGCCACTTAAGTTAAACAATATCCTCTCTTGTTCTAACAGCAACCATCAAATAAACTCATTTTGTCTGTGTCTATCATGTTCATAATTTTCTTCCACGTTTGGGTTTTGTTTCAGGGTCATAGCCATAAACTCACAATTCACAAGTAATCCATCAGATTCAAAATTAAGATGGCTGAGGATGGAAACACTAAGTGTCCCGAAACATGTTCCAAATAAAGACAAACATCTTGAAGTAAAGTTATTATAAATATTAAATGTTATATATATATATATATATAAGTGATTCAATATAGTCTTATACGTATTTATAGTTACGCTGAATATAATATTTTGTAACTTCCTACCTGGTGTTTGAAAATCCTATAAAATTTCTAACCTAACTTAGCTTTATCCTAACAACCTAACTTTTTTGCAGTTTTATTTATTTTTTTATTAGCGTATTTGTAAATTTCTAAATCAATTTTATTTACTTTTGATAACGTTACATGATAATTTTTCAACTTTTATAAAAGTCCTAAGTGTGTGTGTGTGTGTGTGTGCGCGCGCGCGCGTGTGATATAAAAAAATTTCAATTTACAATATCATACGATTATATCCGTTTTAAATTATAAGAATTATGAATATACACTCAATTTTATGGGAAAATTAAATCATATTAAACTGATGATACGAAAATGTAACCGTTAGTAGAGGCCAAATGAGAATAATGCGATGTACGAGGGACTCAAAATCTAAGGGTAGCGATGTTCCGGACTACCACAACCAACTGTGAAGAATCTGCCAATATTGTGTCACAACAGATTTGATAACATCAATCCCCTATACTTTTTATTATAATACGTTAAATGTTACGTTTTCAAAAGGTTAACAAAATGCAATTTTTAAGCAGTAAAAACATTTAACAGATATTTTAAAAGATAATTTTGGCCACAAAAATTTAAAATTTTACATTTATCTTCATGGAAAACATAGTATTTCTTTTAGCTAAACAACATAAATTATACGGTTATAACAAAAAAACATTAGGAAACATGTTTATTAATGTATCGTATACGTATCAGACTACTTGTATATTTGTAACTTGTATACTTGTAATGTATACTTATAACTTTAAGTTTAATATAATTGGATGTTACAATTCTAATATAGGTATGTTGTTTGTAATGTTCTCTTCTCGTATTTTGTGTTGCCCCGTTTAAGTTTTACAGTTAAAGTTTTAAAATATGTATTAATGAAGTTTTAAGTATATACTGAGTCTTCTAAGTACCTCATCGCTAAACAGCGTGCTAACAATGTTTACTGAAGAAACAATCAACTTGTCAAAAGCAAGGAATTTAAATATATTCGTTAGCACATTACTTTAAGTAGACAGGTTTAAATATGTTTGGTGACGATAACTTTAGTATTCCCAAACTGGAGTGAAAAAATTCTTTAAATAAAAACGATCTGAAAAAGACAGAGCAACATAGCATTACATTTTGTATGTAACAAGTTAGTTTCCATCTTTGTTTTATGGTCAAAGAAAAACATACATTTCCTAGAAATGATTGCGTACAGCTTTTATTAATTTTGAATACGATTTTTTGTACACAAATTAATGAAAATAATATTTGAGATTTTAAAACTTTAAAAGGAAATTAGTGTTAAAGATTTCCTATTAGTTCTTTCAATTTAATTTACTTTTATCTACCGTTCTAATAAAATGGCTGAAAATACATTTTTACTAAACCTGTATTGCAACCACTAACACTATATTCTCCATAAGCGCTTTCAAGCCTCTCGGCTCACCTTCAGATGGAACACAACAACCTACCGAGAAATCTTTACTCCTTTATATATCTTATCTACATCCCAAAAGCGCAACGTGACATAAACAAACAGCAGGTAAACACTCTTGTTACGCCTTAGCCAGCAAACAATCAGCCGAGTCACCACCCCTTGTCAAAGTACTTTTCCATTGCTGCCTGGTAACTAGGTATCAGACTGCTACCAACCTTTATGTTCTACATTTCTCTAGCGGCTGTTGGTTCTTCTGTTCCATGTGAAGATGAGACGAGAGGCTTGAAAGCGTTATGGACAGTTTAATTGCGTTTTGCGAAGTTGTTGAAAGTTGAAAGTTGAACTTTATTATTAAATAATACACAAAATTCAGATTTCAACATGCCTATCATGTTGTGATTTTCTTTCAAGCAGTAGTCCATAAGAGACTCCAGTGCACACATGTATTGTGTATGAAACATTTTTTCTGAAATGTATATGTAATAAAATAGAGGTAGAAAAAATGTGTACCAAAGAGGAAGTAAAACTGTAAAGATTTCTTTATAAGACAACATATTACCTTTCTCAATAATATTTTGGAGATAAGCCGAAAAACATAATTTTTTTAATTTTTTAATTTAATTTAATTTTTTCTACCGAAAAAACGGTAGAATAAGTACACCGTTGTAAAAACTGGAATTGATAAATATAAGTGTTGTCTCTGAAAAGTTTAATGTTGATAAGATCATTTTATCAATAATAATAATAATGATGATGATGATGATTATTATTATTACATAATTATTATTTAATACATAATAATAAAAATGATTATTATTATATTCAGTATAAATTACATTTATTAATTAACTACTGGAACGTCTATTCAATCCTCGCCTAGTAGCGGCTATTCGGGATGCGGGAGATCTGTCAGCGAGGCCGTACGGATTTAGAACGGCCAGATCCACCATTGGAGCCATACAGGAGATCTTGAATGCCGTCCAGGTGGCCCAGCGGGGTAATCACTTTTCCAGAAGGACGGTGCTACTCGCTACACTAGACGTACGCAACGCCTTTAATTCGGCCAGGTGGACAGACTTGCTAGCGGCTTTGGAGGACGTCTTTCAAACGCCGGACTACCTGCTCCGGATAATACGAAGTTACCTGAGGGACAGGGAGTGCGTAGCTGAGGGTTCTATCTTGGGCCCCGAACTGTGGAATGCATTCTATGATAGAATCCTCCGGATGGAGATGCCAGATGTTACCTTTCTGGTAGCATATGTTGATGACGTGGCTGCCGTGATCACCGCGAGAGATGCAGAGGAGGCGCAGTGCATGCTGAACCAGGTCATGCGCAGGGTCCACACCTGGATGGAAGAACACGGTCTGAGCCTTGCGACGGAGAAGACAGAGATTGTGCTGCTCACTCGACGACGTATACCCACAATCACACAGTTCGTGGTGGGGGAAAAAGCGATAACATCAAAGCCAGCGGTTAAGTATCTAGGGGTGCACCTGGATACTAAGCTCTCCTATTGGGAGAAAATCCGATGTTCCTCGGAGAAAGCCGCTAAGGTCGTTGCTGCGCTGAGCAGGCTAATGGCAAATGTCGGAGGTCCAGCTGCGGGAAGACGGCGACTGCTGATGTCGGTGACCAACTCGATTCTCCTCTACGGATGCGAGGTCTGGGCCGACCCACTGAAGCAAGACAAATACCGCAAGCAGATGGCCGCGGTACAACGAAGAGGAGAACTTCGAATTGCAAGCTCCTACAGAACGGTGTCGGAACCACCAGTGTTGGTCGTCGCTGGAGTAATGCCAATAGATCTGATGGCTGTGGAGAGGAGGAGGGTCTACAAGACCAAGGTAGACTTGGTGATCGTAGAAGCAAGAACAGTGGCCAGGGCACACTCCATGCGGAGCTGGCAACTACGATGGGCGTAGGAGAGTCGAGCTAGGTGGACGGCGAGGTTGATAGGGAACCACCCTGAATGGGTGGACAGAACGCACGACGAGGTAGATTATTACCTTACTCAATTCCTGACAGGGCATGGTTATTTCTGTGCATACCTGCGAAGGATGGGTAAGATGGAGGATCCGTCGTGCGTGTACGGCGACTCAGACTCTGATGACGCTCATCACACTTTCTTCGAGTGTCAACGGTGGGTGCTGGAGAGGCGAGGACTGGAATCGGAGATTGGCCCCATGACGCCTGATAACATCATAGGCGTCATGCTCAACAGCAAAGAGAACTGGGACATGGTTGTGACCTTCGTGAGGATGGTCCTACGGCAGAAGAAGCCTGAACTGGACCCGCTCACAAGTCGATGATATAGACAAATCTGTAGGAGCCTAGTAGGCGCAATACGAGGTGCCACCCTGAAGCCATACGAACAGATGTTCTAGGGGGGGTTCCCTGCCTGAAAAGTGGAGGTTTTTTGGTGGGTGTGAGTCCCACATACCGGGAGACCAGTCGGGTGTCTTCTGATGGTGCATAATGCATTTTTCCTCCCCCACAAAAAAAAAATTATTATTGTTATTATTAATGTTAACTTTCAGCGTCTCTTGCGATATTGAACACAAGTATTTTTCTACAAAACTTGCATAATAAAACAGATACTTTTATTGAAACTTTCTATTAGAATAAATGAAGTTATGTATAGACCTACTATACATGCATAATGCATTTTTCCTCCCCCGCAAAAAAAAAAAAAAAAAATTACAGTTTTAGGTTTAACCCAAAAATATTTGTTTCATCTTGTGAAATGGTTTATGAAATCACTTTCGCTAATTAGTCGCTCCTCGTCACGTGCCTAGCGGCGTTTATTAAACTGACGTATAATTAAGTGTTCTGAATATTGGCCTCACTGATTATGTTTCCACTGATTACGTCAAATAACCTGATATGTTTGCTTTAATCATTTAGTGAGTAGGTATGTACATTCAACTTATTGAGAAATTTTATTTAGACATATCCTATATTTTTACACAGTCAAACCTAAAGACACTTCACTAAATTTTTTTAAAGAATAAAAGACTAAAATACGAAAATTTAACAGTAAGTGCTTTTTTATAACATATGGTGTTATTTATAGACACTTCTATTTTGTTAGTAATTTATATAATAATAATTTTGATCCTAAAGTACACAGGTAGGAATAATAAAACTAGGATACTAATATAACCGCCAACGATAACATCTCAAGGTAATTAACAAACATTATAGGTATTTAGGAAACATTGCAATAATAATTGCAATTATTAGCTTCAACCGCAATACGTGTAGCTTCATCAAATTAGCTTTAATGTCCTTTAGATAACGGAGTGGCCTTATGTATGACTTAGTTTAGTTACGAGACCTGTTCATTAAGAGCCTGAACTGGTTTTGTATCATAAATTGTTGTATCGAGACGCTGATAGCACTGCTGCGTAGCCGTACATGAAAACTTCCTCATTTCACATCAAAGTATCGAATACCTGTCACCGAACTAAATTACCTTGAGTAGTACTGGGTTGTATGTATTTTGTGCTTTTCGAGCAAAAGGTGGCTTTTGTAAACAGTTAGTCATAATTAAATCGGTGTCAAACTAGGTTAAACAGCTTACTGTATGGCTTTGTTCTCGAAATATGTGACAGTAATTATTACAGATATTACGAAAATGTACGTATACAGGTAATAGCCTATGTATACAGGTTCCAAGCCATATTACTTACATCACAAATATTTTAACTATTTTAATTTCTACAACATTATTGTTATTTTTCCGGATGGTATTTCAGCAGCGATTAGTGCCACACTATTTAGCGCAAGTATTATAAATTGGGGTTCAGTAAATTTATTGACATTTTAGTGACTGCCATTATTTGTCATGAAATGCAAACAGAAGACCTATTTTGTTATGAGTGTAATTTTTAATATAGGGTTGTTAAAACTTGTAACTGTTGTTTTTTTGTTATTTAATTTCACTGTAATAAAATAGATACACACGAAAAAATATTTGTATACATGTTTAAAACTCACTATTTTAGTGTAAAATATTTGAATTAATTACATTCCTCAAATGAAATGCAAGTTTCATCCAAATCCAATTAACTGAGTTTGAGAATTTCTAATTAAATTTCTCGGTCATTCAACAACAAAATTAGTTAAGGACTCTGAAAACAAAATAATGACCAGTCATGTCTAATACTGTCTATAGTTTTACAAAGTTACTGTGATTAAAAATATTTTGTTAATTCTTGCTTTGGAGAAAGAATGGAGTAGTGTTTAAGTTCCGCAACCGTTACCTTTGACGTCACCTTGGGCCACAGTGACATGAAAGTTTCTGTTTTTCATTTCTCTTTTTGCTCGTAAATCATTTTCTCCATCTCAACTGCATTATCTGCAAATGTCATTTTTGAAAGATATAGGCCTATTATTGATCTGTTAAAAGATAGAGTTCTTCTATTCTAAAGGCTATAAACTAGGAACTTAATACTTACAAATAAAGTTTAAAAGTTCAACACAAATTATTGTCTGAATTAAATTACAAAGTTTTAACGTAAACTTTTTACAAACCATTACAGATCCAACATTTTATACAAAGTGAGTACAAAGAATAAAAAATGCACATGAGTACATTCATGAACACTTACACACATAGAAAATACGTATCGGAAGTTCTGTGATTGAACGATTGCATGTTAGCAGAGGGTTAGCTTGGTGCCTGTACACCAAGACAACATTCGAGAACTCATTGTCAGGTAAATAGAACTATTTTCCTACTTTATATGATGCAAAATAACTAAATAAAACAGTTGTATACAAATAAAAACCTATCTGATGATTTATTTATATTAAAAACATGTTTGTCTCTACACGTGTTTCAACATGTTTACTTAGGAAAATTGAGAACCTCATCTCAGTTAATGCAAAACCTACGTTATATTGAAACGTCATGCTCTCCTTTGCGCTACTGATACATACACAGATACACGCACAATACTGTTATTTTTCCTATGGGAATTTTAAGAGGATAAACATGAAGGAAGGTCGAAACAGTTTCTACAAGTACGCTGATCAAAAATCAACAGCCGAGTGTTCCCTACCCCAGTGTCTCAAGCATTATGGTAAGACATAAAATGCAGACGTTTGTTTTGTGTCTTGTTGTTTCTTTCCAAACCTGAATAAAAATCGTAAAATTATATTAAAAAAAGCTGATATATAAGTTTCCATTATCACCATAATTTCTTTTTTCTACTTCACACCGTTTAAGACATAACATTTTAGAAACTATACTACTTTCACAGTCTACAAGTAGTGTCAACCATTATAATACTATTATTCCGTAATTAAGTAAATTATTTAGGATAATAGTTAAAACACATGCAAGAAACCATACGATAGTGGTATAATGAGAGATAATGAGATATTTTCAAAAGTAGAATTCTAGAACACATGAGTGCCAAAATAAAGCGACCTTGTTTCCTGAGAATCTCGTAAAGTAAAATTCGCATGAATTTTGATATTATTGGATGAAAGTTGCAAATGCTTTTGTTAAGTAGGCTAAGTATAATGGATGCATACCAACGCTACCAGCAGCGTTGGTAGCATAAAAATAAGATCACACCAAAAGCAAAAAATGATTTCCGGTTATTACTCTCTTTGTCCAGTAGTTTCGAGACTGCCACTTAGCAGTCAGTGTTTGAATAAACACCTGTCAAATGACGGCTCCGCTGCAGCACACATTTTTCTTAACGGCAACGGAAGCCGTCCGTTACTTCCTTCTTAACATACTGCCAGGGATATTGGTGGCGACAGCTCTGATGCTATCCTTCAATAATTCTAATATAACGGGACAGCGTGTCTGAAAGACTTGTTGCTTGAGATACGGCAGTAAGAGACAATCAGAACATATTAAACTGGGGACCGGGGCAGCCAAGAGCTTTTTCCATAACAAGAAATTAACATCGGTTGAAAGGTCTGTCGCAAAAAAAATCATCCATATTCTGGCCGTTTGCGCGGTAGACCTAGCTTGCTGGAACCACAAGTTGTTCATATCAACGTTCAGAAGCCGTAATTGAGGAACAAAATAGTCTTGTAGCGTCCTTAGATAACGTTGACTAGTGACAGTTACAGCCACACTCGCTCATTGTTCTCGGAAAATACTGCCTGATATTTTCAAAGGAAGTAACTCGATACCGCAGTGACACGGACGCTTTCCAAAGCTTGATGTTCAGTTGATGCGTGTTTACATCACTTCCGTAACGCAAATTTTGTTAATCACAGAACCACATAACTCGAAGTGTGCTTCGTACGTTATAAGCATAGTGTGCAACAGTGGATTATTTACAGGATCACATATAGTTGTGCAAAACTGTTCGCGTCCTTGCGTAATTTGGAGTTTACAAAGACAAAAATGGCGATCCTGATGCAATATTCTCGTGAATAAACAATCAAAAATTTGCAAAGATATACAGTGGCGGCGGACGTTTAGATTTTTTGGTCTACGCAGGATTGTATCGTGAACATTTGGTGTTCCGCGCTGTCCTTTTGCTTCCTTCCTCGTCTACGGATAAAAGCAGGTGCTGTCAGTGTAAAGGAACTTACCCTTCTTCTAATATGCGACCATCTGGCACATTCCTATGACGTCCCAAATTGAATCCACGCCTCAATATACGCTGTATAGCAATTATAGAATCGTTACTCTTGATACAAGTTTCAACAGCAAAAGCACGATGCTCAGCCGTGTCCAGCTTTTCCTGTCGAACAAACAAACAAAATGGCAGCTCATTATTGAAAGCACGCCGCGTCCAAGTCCGCACTCATTGATACATTACATTATTGCACTACGCCAGTCAAAATGGGCTATGAACGTAGCAGCACCCATATCTATTACTGAAGTGTATAAAGTATGGGATTAACGGGAATCTATTATAGTTAAAGTGTTAATTACTAAAATAATTCAATTTGAGTAAAGTAGTTTAAATTAGATTTTGATATTGTTGTTAGAAATTTAGTAAGACTAATTATATAGGTCTATTAAGTACAATTCAAAGGCAGTAAAGACGTAGTTCTGTGATTAACAGTATACGTAAGTACTGAATGAATTAGTCAGGACAGGCTGGTAAAATCGTACTATATACGGTATGTTACGGTAATCTATAATTTTAAGAATATTTTAAAAGTTAATCTTCTGTTTCTAAAAAGAGAAAAAAAATCTTTAAACTTTTTGGAAGATAAGAATGGTGTATGATAAACTGTGAACTTCCAACAACACTACAGCTTACTTAACTTCAAAGTAAAGAGAAATGTCGGCGTTGTTATGAAAAGTTAGTAACAATTTCAGAGTCTGTGTAAAAATTTATTGTTGATAGCAGGGACTCTCAAACTTAGTTTTCTGATACCGTCAGTCTTAGTAAAGCTTTTTACTTTTAAGTCAGCTTTTTAGTTTTAATAAAGAATGTGAAAACCTAAATTTATCAGTGTTGTAACAGCCGGGCCTGCAATGAGGGGGGCATACGGACCGCGCAATCATTCCGTTTAACCTTTTACGAATGGGCATTAACTATTGAACTCAATAGTTTATAGTACATTATATTTCTCTCTATGTGTTTAACATCAAAATACACTGACACACTTATACAACAAATACACTTACTTTTAACAAATGTTGCATTTGTGAGCATAAACTGTTTGGTTAAGTACAGAATACGGCGATGAACACATTTAAAAATGCACCTAAACCAGTTAAGATTTGCATTTCAAGTAATGTTATGAAATACAAACTTCCTACTTTTCTACAATAAAATGTCTTTATCTCACAATATTTCTCTGTAATTCCAGAGCCAAAATATAAACTTGTAAGCAGATGACAGAAGGTTTTAAGGTGAAATAGATCTTTGTTTTGTTTAAAATTGTGAGATTAGTTAACACAGAGTACAATATAAAATTTAACATAAACATTGACGTCTTCATGAATTTAAACTTAATAAAATTTATAATTTTTTCAAGATATATAGGTAAATTTAATAAAAATACAAAATTATAATTGATTACTAGTGACATGTCTTATATTGATTAACCATACTAAATATCAAACTATTAATTGAAACAAAAGTTGTATTTTATTATTGAATATACATCATACAAGAGATAACAGTTATTCTCTTTACGATACACAATTATAGTAGTTGTCACAGCTATAAGGAGAAGTTGGTATCCAAGAGGAAACAGTGGCATGAATTGAGAAAGTGTGTTAGGGAAGCCATAAAGGATTCCTTTTGGGAGCCCAGAAAATAGAGTTACGCCACTGAAATTTAAGGAATTTAAAATTTACTGCCACTGCCGACAAAGTCAGTATTACGGATATATAATTTCTAGGCTTCCTTTTGACATCTAGTAACCTAAGAAAAAGCACTTATGAACGATTCTAAGAGCTGAATTATTTCATAGAGCAATTTTCTTTTAGGTAGAATAATAAATTGGAATACGTTATGTCTACATCTAGTGTCGGGAGTGTCAAATTGGCACTATGGGACCAAGCCCCCATACCAGTTCCGAATACTCTTGCTAGCCTCATACCTTCACCGGAAACGGAATAAGCTTTTCAAGGATGTGTAGCAAAATTCCCGGCTCTTCGTCCAGCAGTGACGTCAACGAAAGAGGATGAAATTGTCTTCTTATAAAAGGAGACTAACGGAGTTCACCGCTAATACATGTGAAAACATAAACTCTTGATACAAGACATAACGTTTCCCAGCGGGGATCTTGTGGACGGGGTAGATCCAGTGGACATCCAGCCAAACGAAAGGTAGACCAATCCTCCGAAAAGAGCCAGGTAAAGGCCACAGCAGCGCCGGTTGCACAGACTCCACACAGGATCACGCCTACGAGTCCCGAGGCGCTTTCTACCGATCATCATCCATGACTATGCCGCAAATCGGGCTACAGCGAGCCTCGTATGGAAGCGTGCGCCAGAGTAAGTTTTTACGCCAGACAGAAAAACGGGTCATCGGTAATCAGCGACGTAGCCCTCACTCCCACCTCCCACAGCCGTAGGCGAGGTTCAGTCAGACATGCATGCAACCCCACCTATATATTGGTACGCTACGTAGGCAAGCTATGCTGGGCTAAGTAGGGTTCAATGCACTTTGAAATTAGGGAAGTCCATAGAGACACACACCTCGACCCAGTGTACCCGAATTCTGAAATAGCCCAATCTAGCCGAATTCTGAAAATCTTTAATTCAGCTTACGAATTTAGTAGTTTAGATAATGATGAAACGTAATTCTTGGATTTTCGGAAGAAAAGAAAATAGGCTGAATTTTGTAAAACTGATTGATTGCAGAGAAAAGACAATTCAACTGTAAAATACGCGATCCACTAAGTGCAGAAATTAACAGTCTCCTGTGAGTATTAGACTCTGATTAAAGTCGATAAGACTGAGTCATTGTATTAATCGTCTAGTTTGTATCCCAACGTCAGGGCATGCTGTTTTTAACGGTAAATATGTAGGTCAGGTAGATCAACCAACTGTGACATCTGTTGTATTACAACTGACTCTGTGCACAATTAACACAAAAACAGCTTGTCGTCGAAGCTAATTTGGTGTTCATTCCGATGAAAAAGCAATAAAAACGGGGAATCTCATACCGTTTTATGTCAACTAATACTCGTACTAATTTGAACAACAGTGACACAAGTAATTAATCGTAACATAATTGGACGAGCCAAGAAGTCAGTTTTAACTCGACGTTTGGCAATTGTCTGTCTGCCTATGAATCTAGTGTATGTATAATGATAACTTCTTCTGGCTGCATCAACCAGTTGTCGTAAAACTTGCCACAAATGTCCATACTGATACTTTACAGACTCCTATTTTTTTTTTTTTTTTATAGATTGATCGCCGCATATTTGGACAGGGAGCAAGAATGTGTAAGAGGGTCGAAATTGTAAACAAAATTTGAAAATGCATCTGGGGTATCAAATTTTAAAGAGATTTTAACCAAAACTGAATGTAATGTTTATTTTTCAAAAGTTCAAAATTTCGGGACGTCAGGGCACCAAAAGAGGTTGAATATTGAGAAAAAATTACATAACTCTAGAAGGCGTATCAAATTAATGGAATTTTAACTAAAACCTGAAGGCAGTGTTCATTTTTGGAAATTTAACAAGTTTTGGGGCGCCAGACTCAACAAGCGGCACCAAAAAATTTAGCGGCACCACGGGCCAAAAAGAAAATCAAAATTGTTTTAAATTGTAAAAGTGTATAGGTAATCAAGTTATGACGAAATTTATTAAAAATAAAAACTCTGTATCTTTAATAATTTGACAGAAATATTATCTCTATACACTGTTTAATATTTTGGATCGCTTTCAAAACGTTTGTAAACTATGATTTAAAAAATCTTCATATACCGGTACTGTTATCAGTTATGTATATTTGTGAAAAGTATTAGATATATGCCTACAAATAGAAACATACAATACGTTAAAAGCTATGGCTAAAATATTTGTGATTTAGTCATTATGTTTATAATAACTAAAAAGCCTGTGCAGTAGTTTAGAACATTTTTTCTTTATTGTATGACTGTCTGCTTTAAATTTTACTTTAAAAATCAAAAATAATAATTGAGTAATTGTGGCCTTGTAATAACTAAAGAATTGTCTAATTTTCAAATTTACTAAATAATAAATGTAATTTGTTTAAAATAGTGAGCGAGTTCTGCAGCTCAGGGAACTTACTAGTTAACAGTATTTGCAAACATTATCGGCTTAACTTTATTTTTTATATTCTTTTTATATTCTATTTTAATATCGCAATATTATATATTCTTGTGAATGTGCTATATAACCTGATGATGGTCACAGACCATTGATCTCTTTAAGAATATAAAAAATAACATTATATGGTACCTTTAGACTACAGTATATAAAAAGAATACAAAAAGTAAAAAATTGAATTATAGGTACCATTAATAAAAAACAATAAGTGTAGGTATAAAATACATCACATTATCATTAGGGCTTAACTCTGTTAAAAAAAAAGTATTTTTCTAAATTTAGTTATTTACAATGGTGCACTTTATACAATGAACCTTTTTCTAAATCTATTATATAGTGGGAAACTAATAATAATATCTTCTCATATTCTATAATTAGTATCTTCTCACTTTCCGTTGCTTACACAGACTGAAAGTGGTTTCGTTGTTTTCTCATATGTAAACAAGGCGTATTTCAACAGCTTATGATTTTTGTTTATATATTTACTGTTCCAAATCTTACTTGTGTGTTACGGAGAGATTTTGCTTTGTTTTTAAAACAACTCGGTTAGTTCTTATAACTATGTATTTATTGTACAGATATGTGCTCTTTTGGGCCGATTCGGCCTTTTAATTAATCTACAGAGTTTTTGGGTACACATTTTAAAAACAAAATTTGCCAAAACAAGTAAGAAGTGTTATAAAGAGATATTCATTATTCATTCCGTTATATTGTTACTAATTTGAAACTAGTAAAAATTACAAGTATGCATATAAAAGGACAAAAAAAGGCCTAATTAAGAAACTTACCGTCCACACAAAACTCAGATATCCATAATTTCTTATATCTACAGTTTACTGAGATTTTACCTATCGAATAAATGGGAAACAGGAAGAGCTATTCTCTCTGTCTCTATCTCTGTCTGTCTGTCTGTCTGTCTGTCTGTCTGTCTGTCTGTCTGTCTCTCTCTCTCTCTCTCTCTCTCTCTCTCTCTCTCTCTCTCTCTCTCTCTCTCTCTCTCTCTCTCTCTCTCTCTCTCTCTCTCTCTCTCTCTCTCTCTCTCTCTCTCTCTAAGAACATAGTTTGAAATAATTGTAGTCAATACTAAATTATGTTTTGGAAATTGAGATGATAAATCTTATGATATGTTTTTCCTTTTAAAAGCAGCAGCATTGTTTTGGATGAGTTCAGGTTATCAGATGTTTCTTCCTTTAAATAGTGCTACAAGAAAATCTTATCAGTTAAAACTGAATTTTTTCGCTAACAGCGTCAACAACATATATTGTAAACTTTTCTTTACAACGTAAAAAAAACTAGTTATGCTAATGTCTGTGATAAGAGTGAACGTTTCTCTAAAATACAGTAATACGTCCTTTAACAATATGTACTATAAGTTTTTTAACAATTCCTACATCCAATTTATAGAGTTTCCTTCACACATTCCTGGATCTTGTAAATGTTAACTTCAAACTAAATTATAATCATATACCTACTATACCACTTTTCATTGAACTTAATAAATTGTACTTATTATAATATATTTGTTTGTACATTATTCTATTCAACTCTTATAATAACAATTTGAAATTATTTACATTTAAGCTTACTTTATTCAGAAACATTACCTTTCATAATCATATGTTTAATGGCCTCTTCAGATACAGCACGTATATTGATATTGACACCACTGGCTTCAAAGGAATTCATTGCTTAACCATTTAAAAAGATTACATTTGTTATGAACTATTAAATACTAAAAAGCAATGACGTATTTAAAAGTATACTATTAAGTACTGAAGAGCATTAAATAGAATTTATATTCTTTTATTGTAAGGAAAAATTAATAAATACACGTAACAATGAACAAACCGCCTTATCCAGATATTCTATATACTAAATCTCTAGGGGGGTCTACGTTTGTCCCCGGTAATCTCAGAATCTACTGAACCGATTTCAATGAAACTTTGCACGCTGATAGCAGGTACCCTAGGAAAGGTTTTTCACTTTATCTGATAACGATAGGTTAAAAATAACCGAAGTTATTGCAAAAAAAACTCATTTTTTTAAACCCGCGGCTTCGATCACGAATAACGATAGGTTAAAAAGATCCGAAGTTATAGCAAAAAAAACTCATTATTTTTAACCCGCGGCTTCGATCGCGAATATTTCTATATGATTGTTGTGGTAACTGCCGAGTTGGTAAATTGCTAATGGTACATCTATATTAATAATATTCTTATATTGTAAGTTATTAATATCCAAAATGTGCGAAGAACAGCCATCATTCATGTTTCCTCGATACGTAAAATCAAAATTTGATAATTTTGTAGATATTTACAAACATGCAGTAACACAATTAGATGAAATGTTTATTCGTATAGAATAATACAAACAGTGTATACATAAGTATATTGAAATCAGTTAGTCCATTTGAATATTTAAATTTTTTGTAGGGATTTGGAATTCTTATCAGCATATGGAATTCATATAAACAATACAATAATTCATTGTTTGATTATATTGTAACATTGATTATATAGTACACGTTGATTCTGACAAACCATACTCTTCGACATTTGAATATTCAGTAGGCCTATGTGCAGTAGGAATAATAAATTGTCGAGAAGTATACTTAACATACTTCATCGAGAATTATGCGATGAGCGTCAGTGATGTAGTACCAGTGCTTTTTTCGTTAATTTTACGTCATCGGTAAGTAATATGTGCAATATGTACTGTATTGTATAAATTATTAATTGCCCCTTAGCGATTTGTTAGTATAGATCAAATAAATTCATTTCCCTTTTTTTAGCTTTGCAATGCCAAAAAGACGATCATGTTTAGGAAGATCTACTGCTGCTGCGGAAAGAAAGAGACGGATTGGAGCATCTGAAAATGACGTCGAAGGAGTCGAAATGCAATCAGCTCCTGGAAACTCTTCAGAAAGATGTGGATTAGAAGAAGTTTCACGGGTTGAAAGTCCTACGATTCGAGAAAATAGATTAGCGGCACAAAGACGCAGGCAAGCGACTCTCAGATCACGAGGTACTACTTTACGATGGAATGCAAAATTAAATAGTGGTTTCAATTATAATCCACTTATTAACTACGCGAATGAAACAGATATCGGGTTACCGAGTATGGTTTGCCTTCATTGCGAAGCTTTAAAGTGGAAAAATGAATCACATGGATTATGTTGCTCTGCAGGAAAAATGCGATTAGATGCCATACTTCCTCCTCCAGAACCGTTAAAATCATTATTAAATAGAGAACATGTTTTATCGAGAAAATTTTTGAATGCATTAAGATCGTACAATTCAGCTTTTCAATTTACATCATTCGGAGCCAATGAAATAGTCGAAGGGAGCTTCATGCCTACTTTCAAAATTCAAGGGCAAGTATATCACCTCATGGGATCATTACTCCCCACACAAAACGAAGTACCAAAATGTCTACAGGTGTATTTCATAACTGATCATTTACAGCAATCTGAAACAAGAATGGATCATATTCGTAACTTGGATAAGCCATTAGTAACAGAACTTCAAAATTTACTTCACGCAATCAACCCATATGTTAGTGAACTGAAAAGTGCGTTTGAATTTGTAACATCTGCGAATAATAATCAGTACAATATTGTGATTCATGCTGATCGAACAGAAAATAATGAAGAGCACAGGGGTCGCTACAATACACTGACAACTAATGAGGTGGCAGTAGTTTTAGTTAACCAGGAATGTGATAAACGCGATATAATAATCCGTGCGAGGGATTATACGCTACATCGAATTTCAGAAACACATCGATCTTATGATGCTTTCCAGTACCCTTTAATGTTTTGCAGAGGAGAAGGTGGTTACCATTTTACATTAAAATTAGTCGATCCTCAGACTGGGTTACAAACTACTAACTCGACATTTACCACAACAATCTTATACAAATATTGTAACCAGTACAAATAAATTGGATAAAGGGTTCAATTATACCTTTGCTCGAACAAGTACAAATTAAAGTAAATTTGTTCGTTAAACCTTTATTCCTCGTTAAGACTCACTATTGTGAGTGTCAATTTGTAACCAGACCTGTATATGATTACAAATAAATATATCTGTGTATTGTACAAAGAAAAAAAATTTTAATTTAAAAAAAAATTTTTTCAAAAAAAAAATTTATGTTTGTTTATAGTTCTAATAATTTATAAATAATTCTTGTTCTGTGGTTTCGTTAAAATTTTAAAATTCGATGAGTTGATTTGGTTAATATATGCACTTCTGGTTGACCTTAAATGAATCTGGAGTTAATCAGATTGTCTTCCTACAATAATCGATTTGCGATTTTCTGCTCTGCTCCAATATATCACTTTCCTTTAATATTTGTCGTCTCCGAGTAAGTCCTGTAGTTAACTCAAACTCTTTTTTTAATATGTGAAATAATTTCAAATCCAGATACTTGAATTAATTTAATTTATTAACAATATTTCTGAAAGATAGATTTAAAATCGATATTGTTCAAATGTTCGACTCTTTCACAGGGCTTGGTCGATTTTACAATTACAGGTTATTTTATATAAATGTTAGAATGGTTCTTTTAGCGATTATAATTATATAGTCAGAGAAGGGAGCAAGCATAGAAAGTATAACATGTACAAATAATTCTTAATAATTAATAAATGACAAATGGATAGTAATTTATAATGTTTATAATAGTTAATGATTCAGACCAATCCAGTTGGCGACGACTCTCGGCTGATATACACTTTGCATGACGGGAGCTCAAAATGGCGGCACGTCTCGTAGTTGAAGAAAATTCAGAAACGATGGTTATAAATTCTGTTAATAAAAACGCCTTCACTACCGTTTTATTGTCTCCGTAATATGGTATATTGTCTATGATGTTGTTAAAGGTGTCCTGAAGAAGTGTTCTGTGTTCACTGGCGTTAATTGTCTGGTGTTAGGTGTGTTCAATTGTATAGCATATATGGTGAAAAATGTTAAAGTTCGTTGTAGAGTGATTTATCAATGTGGTGTAGTTTTATTGGTTGAATTCACTTATATTTTGATAGGTATTGTTCGTTTTCACTTTTTGTGTTGGTGTAGTACACTGATTTTATGTTTAAAGTAATTAATTCGGTAACTCTCGTTTTCAATGCATAACTTTATACGCCATTACTCGGTACGTTATACAGTTTCTTAACGCTATCGAATATCAACCGTTCGCGTTGGATGTTAATAAAGAACTGTTTTACTTCCTTCGTCTCAGGAAATATCTTGCCAAGTTAATATGAAAAAAGTATTGTTTAAATATATTTCACTTCCTATTTATGTGAATATAAAATACATTATATACAGAATATTTTTAGTTTATAAATTGCTTTAGTGAACTATTAACAACATATTTGGTTTATTTACCTCATTCTGTTTAATCTGATATGTCATAGTCCATATGTATAAAGACTTTTGTTAAAATTGCAATATTTCTGTCTTTTTGGAAATATAGGCCCAAAAATCTGCTTCCTGTTCTTGTCCAAAATAATAGCCATGTTTGGTGTTATAAATATGATTATAACAACTTCTAGATTGATATAAATCCCTACCTTTCCTTAATTTCTTATAAATTTGTCAATTTATCTGGCTTTTAGTTATAATTCATGAATTTACTATTCCTCCTCTGAAATAGTTAGTTATTACATTTTGAAAATTTTTAATAATTTAATACATCTTTTTATATTACTCTTTTAAAGTATAGGATCAGTTATAGTAGTTGATGATCGATCCACCTTACATAAATCTTATTAGTTTACATGGTTCATCAGACTTATTTACTCAATTATATTAATTTTTGGGAATTCATTATTTGGCCTAGATCTTAGTATCTTACATATATTGTTTTTTCAAATAAAGTTATTTCTACACCTCCTCTGACTTTTTAAAGTTAACATAACATTAAATAAAATTGCTTACATGACTATTGATACCTGTAGCATATTATTCATGCTACTAATACAAAAAATAATACTGAACATTAAGTAGCAGTCTCCAAAGTTAGACATGTTAATTTGAACTATTTTTAACATACATAATAAACATTTTATCATCTGGTACAGCATCCATACATAAACATTTTAAGCTGTATGCACACTGTTATGTAACTAAACATTCTTACACTAAATATAAATCTTATTCTATTAGAACTCTTTGAAAAGTGGAGTTCATAGGCTCTAAACATAATTAGCCATTTAAAATTTATTAATTTTTATTAAACTTAAGTCAATCACAGTCTTTTCTGTTTATATTGTATTTTAAATTAATCCCCTGTTGGTGTAATTATTCCCCCACCTACTCTCTTTATCCTTTGCATTTCTATGAATGTTTTTAGATAAAAAGTTACCTCTTTTATGAAACATTTGAAATAATTTTCACTTCAATATTTCATCACTTGTTAATTCTGTAATTATATAAAATATAAAAGTTATTTAATAGCACCTTGTTTAAGTAATAGTTACACATTAACTTGAAGTTTATTATATTTAAAATCACTTACACTGGTACACATACACTGTTGGTTCTGACTTATTGAGTTTTATTATATTCTCAGACCAAACCTTTAGACATAATGGATTGTGAAGATTTGTTTATTTTACTATATAATAACTTCAGTTGGTGCACTTCTTATCACACTACTAAATACTTTTGTCTATAATTAATTTACAATTTTATGAGGTTTTGGGGTGTTATACTTTCTTTGGTGGTATTAACATTTGGTTTGGGGTTCATTGTCGTTAATAATAGGTTTATTAATGAGTATTTCTTGTAGTTCTTCCATCCTATATCTTCTTTTCTTCTCTTCTTCCTTCTTGGGTTTTCCAAGGTACTTTAGTTTTATTTTGTCCGTTGGTTGGTTCGGGGTATCTTCTTTATCACCTGCTCCTAAACTTCCTCTTCCTTCTTGGGTTCGGGGTATCTTCTTTATCACCTGCTCCTAAACTTCCTGGCTAATCTCCTGATTTATATATGAGTTTCTTTAGATTTAAATTTTCTTGCGTTTTAGTGTTGCACTTTTATTACTTAATTACTTTTTTCCTGTTATAGTGGTGTTTTTCTTTGAAGTTTAAATTAATTTCTTTTGAAATTCTTTGAGTTATTTGTAATTTAATTGTTTTTATCATCTTAATGGAATTAATTTTTAGTGGATTATCTGTCATGCTACAATATTCGCGTGCAAAGCCGCGGGTACCTGCTAGTTATTCTAATAAGTATTTTAGATCTAAGACGATACAACAAAGTCATCCAATTAAACATTGTAAAACATTTTACAAAGCTACGACGCAAATAATGTATCTGTAAACTGTGTTAAGTAATGCAGATATATTACATACATATTTTCGGAGAAGGAAAAAAGGGAGTGGATTTTAATCCAACTTTAAAGTACGGAGATCATTGATTTACAGAATAATTTTTAGTGTTAGGCTATACAATGTGCGTTATTAATTCAAAAAATAAGTTAAAAATCGTTAATAATAATCGATTTATTAGTATAATACGGTTTTGTGAAATTTTAAATAAGTTAATTTTACGATCGAATATCCCAGAACAAAATTAAACACTATACATAAATACTATTTATAGACATAGATGCCACTCTCATTTGCAACTACTTTTTTCAAAAGAAAATCTTATAACTTTAAAAGAACATAATACTTGCTTATAGGACATTTTAAACAAAAGTACGAATTAATAAAATAACGAATTTAATAAGTGTTTAAGGAAACCTACATTAGGCTATTTATTTAACCCTCTGCCAACTCAGGCGGGTGTATCTACGCTTTTGAACCAAAAGGAAATGTAATTTACATTTGGTAATACTGTACGGCGTTGCCATTACTGCGTATCCTGATGAAGCGTTTGTCACACTAACACAGATGACGCACTACAGTATCTTCAACTTAACGTTTCTAACGTAGGCTACGTTGTTATCTGCTACCCTTTGTTGTCTGCTCCAATTCCACGCCCCTCCGCTCTTCATAAAACATTACTTTCTTATTGCCTTGCCAGTTGAGCGCCAAGCCTTCTCAGCGAACATTTTAAGATAAGATAAATTCATTTTGATGTGAAGAACTCTCTTTGCAAGTACATGGAGCATAGGTAACTGATTTCCTGATTCGTTACAAATAAACATTAGTCTTATCAGCTTCTTGTATGTGAACAAATTTATGTTGACTAGTTAAATGAACTAAATATATAATCTGATCCCTCTTGAAGTTAACGATCTCTTTTTGAACGTCACCTTTTAAACGTTACTTGGTAGTTGTAATACCAACAGGAAGTAGCTATTAGCACCGTTACATGATTTTGGAAGTATGCGATCAAAGATAGAACGCATAGTTTCTGTGTGAGTAATCACACAGAGTTTGATGATATTAATAATCCTAAGTAGTCAGTCAAAATAAACGAAGCTGTATCCTTTGTGATATGATCAATACACTTAGAGCTACAACTATACTCTCTAACTACTATTATCGGTAACAATACTTTATAAACGCCATATCGGTAACATTTACCTCTTCTGAGAATTGATTAAACATTAACTGATATTGGGATAACAAATATTAAATAACTAAAATTAAAAAGGTTTACTGAGACATTGATAAAACTATAAATTAACTCAATAATAAATGTACTAGCCTAAAATAAAGCAGCAAATGTTTTTACAAATGACTATTTTTCCAATAGAATTCAAGTTAAAATTATCAAATTTAAATTTAATCTTTATTCTTTATTACATTTCACATTATTACATTAAAAATTATTGATTATTGCATTAGTATTACATTAATTATTAATTTTCAGTTATTAAATTAATATTTAATGTTTATTATTGTTCATTGTTTAATTATTACATTTGCATTGCTTTTTAATCTACGCAAAAGGTCTAATTCAAATAACTGCAAGGAAATGTTACGAGTACCATAAGAGTACATAAAATATATAAGAGCACGATTTGGCCCACACACACACACCACAAATCATGCCCATTTGCGATTGCGCTTCCGCAGAAGCATTAAATATATACACAGACAAGATCATAATGTATTATTCTATGTAAAGACTTGGTATTGTTCCAACATTCTAATGTGTTACCACGTATTTCTTTCTTGTCTTTGTTTTTTATTATTTATTACTTACTAATTTATTAATTCTAAAAAATATGCTTTATTAGTTTGACTTTGCTTTCTTGTTTTTGCAGTCTAACAATGCTTAGTGAAAACGTTGAATGTAGTACCTTTATGCCAGACTACGTATCATGATTTTAACTGTACAGTTTTTTCAGAATTCATGCTATCTTTCTTTAGTCCAAATCTTTGTCATTTTTCTCAAGACAATAGAATCCCTTTCCCATAGAGGTTATTTATTTATTCATATTGTTATTTGAACATGACAAGTAGCAGTTTATCCAAGTAAACACGACAAAGTTGAAAATAAACCGACAAAGTTGCTATTTATTTATGTTCTGCATGTACAACACAAATATAACTAAACGTCATAACACCATATCTAAAACAATCAGAATCTTTAAATAAACACGAATGATTCGTATTTCATGCGTTTCCAAGAGTTTCCAATATTAATAGAGTGTTTGACAACCAGTTAATGTTTTTCAGTCTACAGAATCTATTTTTTAATTATTTTTTATCTTTATTTTTCCTCTTTCCCTTTTCTTTTTCTATTTCCTCCTTCTTCTTTCTTCTTCAATCTCCCCCTTTTTCCTGGTTTTTCCTTTCCACCTCTTACAGCTTTCCTCGTCTCAACAACTTCCATGATCTGTTATTCCTTACCTAAGCACAGCCATGTGTTCCTACGCTTCTCTATTATCAATGCCATCTAGGTAATTGAGCAGTGTCCTGTCACCGTAAGTTATTACTGACAATACAATTGTTTCCGCACTTTACTAACTGGTCTAATATTTTAGTAATAATCACATACGTGTTGCCTGCCTTTACTTGTTTCGTACATCCAGCGATGGTAGTTAATAAATCACTTCGTTAATGACATGTCTCATCATTTAGTTATAATTTACTTAGTCACACTGCAAATCTATGGTTTTTGTTTTAAAACATGTAAATAAGTAGACTGATGTATGTTTAAATCAGTAAAGAGATAAAGCTCTACTAATGAACTTTCAGAGTAACTTTCAAGGTATTTACATACAACATTATTAAATGTTCAAAAATGTAAATATACTATATTCTATTGACTATGTCACTGCACCGTCAGAATATTTATTACTGACAGACATACAAGCGGACGCTCGCTCACTCTCTCTCTCTCTCTCTTTCTTTCACTCTCCTTCCTTCTCTCTCTCGCATACACACGCGCGCACGCGCGCGTTTTAAACCTTTTTTTTATAATGACGCTGTTTGTACTGATATTACTAAGCTCATTTGTAGATATATAAAAGTTTTCTTGATTTGTCCTTTGTACACAATTAGGTAAATGTAAAATGGTTGTGTTTGGACTTCGATCCCTGCCAGACAAACTACCTACATCGGAGAAGAAATTTGATACCGCAGTACCCACTAACATGGTGTCAAATTTTTCTCGTCCATCATGTGTGTGTGTGTGTGTGTGTGTGTGTGTGTGTGTGTGTGTGTGTGTGTGTGTGTGTGTGTGTGTGTGTGTGTGTGTGTGTGTGTGTGTGTGTGTGTGTGTGTGTGTGTGTGTGTGTGTGTGTGTGTGTGTGTGTGTGTGTGTGTGTGTGTGTGTGTGTGTGTGTGTGTTTAAGTCTGAAGGCTTCGGGATTTTCCGCCTTGTCGTGAATTACTGAAGGCGAGGACTGTGTTTTCTCCTTTCAGCTTTCGACACCTCGCAAAAATGTTGAAAGGTACGTATAATGAAGCTGTGAAAACCGAAAATCTAATGACAGGAATACTTGCTACATCAGAATGCTGGAATCCTGTTAGATTAAATAATGAGGATATTTTCTTATGAATCTGCTATATGCTAAAGTAAGACGCCTGAACCAGTAGTTTCACGAATACTGACGACGGTAGATGGACTAAACGACTTATACCTAGCCTAAAGAGAGATATTAATCGGTGCCGTCAAGAGAGTGTTATTTCTTGATACATTTTTCAGTCAAATCTTGTTAGTTGCTGTTTCAGGACTTATTTAGTTAAGATTAGTTTGCAGGACATAGAGGATCGCTCCGGATTGGCACGTTCTGTATGGGGGTGCGAACATCTCTTTAAGTATACTTGTCTAAAGATCTTTCTTTCAGTTGGAGGCTCCAAATCTTTCGCCTAAAGAATACCCTACTCTCAAAGTTTATTCCTAAAGACTTCGATCACATGTCGATTACGTGCAAACTAAAGTCTAAATAATTAAGAATTACCTTATTAAACGTCTTGCGACTTCTTATTTTGACCTGACGCGTTTCAAAACCTAGGGTTTCATCTTCAGAGGATAATCACTCTTCCGTCGTCAAACTTTAAAAATTAATGACACAATAACACACATACACATAATTTACACTAAAAACTTGGGCCTTTTCACATTGCACAGTGCGCACTGTGGAATGTGAAAAGGCCCAAGTTTGTAGTGTAAATCATGTGTATGTGTGTTATTGTGTCATTAATTTTTAACGTTTGACGACGGGAGAGTGATTATCCTCTGAAGATGAAACCTTAGGTTTTGAAACGCGTCAGGACAAAATAAGGAGAAGTCGCAAGACGTTTAATAAGGTAATTTTTAATTATTAACATTTACGCGACTTGGATACCAAAAAACACGTTTATAAAGTCTAAAGTCTGCTGTAATCACGTTGGCTTTATCAGGAAGAATGGAAACCGTTTGCCATCTTTATTATGGAGATTCTGACTCTGCATCGAAGTATGGACGGAATAGGAGTAGTGAGATCCAAACACCTGGCCTCACTGCTGGAAGGATGTGGGACATAGGGTAAGTTAATGAGGTGCGAAGTAACGTCTAACTATGGACCGTTACGGGATTAAGGTTAGTGGACCTTTAACAGAAGGTCATTTTAATCGGTACAGTACTTCGCATTCCCAGGAGAGTATAGGATAGGCCTAAATTTTTTATAGTTTTTCCTGTTCTCGGAGGATACACAACTGGGCAATTACACGCGCGCACGCAGCACACACGCCCCCCACATACTCACACAAACACATATGCACACACAGAATGAGCTTATACTTCCAACCTATATTATCGTTGCATAAATTATACCAGCATAAGTATTCAATATTACTCAGAATGACATTACTCCAGTTTAATCCAATACATTCCGTAACCCGACTATCTACGCTACTCCACTTGCCATAGCGTAAGCTGTATGAACTTAATAATACGCTTCTGAGCAATGTTTCTACTCCTCTTATCTGTTCTCTATACACTGTTTCTTGAAAGACGCTTAGAGCGAAATACTTGTGACAGATGTTTCAAAGATAACAATTTTTACTGCCAACATTAAACGTATTTCACATGTGGATTTAAAACTCTTACTAAATATATACCAATACCAATAAAGTTTGCTACCTATAAAATAATTAATTATGGTTACTTTAGTTATTTTACAATAAAGAAAAGAACCCTTAAGAACATAGTTACGATGTATAGATACTGGACAAACCAAGGAGGTGAATCACGGGCGTCTGTAGTAGGCCTATTCTAAACTGGCCACGGTAAGTACACAATAATATTTACGTTCACATAAAACAAATATTACCAAACACATGTGCCTAATGCTCAGAAAAAAGTTACTTCTCTCAGCAACATTTTAAAACATTTTTTTTTTTAAACGTGCTTTTCCAAGTTTCGTATTAAAATTTAAAGAAACCAAAAGTGTAGATTATCGTGTCAAATAGTAAAAAAAAGGTTTACTATATATTTGCATATTCTCGACACGTGAAGTAAACATCTCTCCTAAACAATAGCACTGACATCGTTTATTTCTTGTTGTTCAACCGTGGAGAAGATTTTCACGTTTCAAATCAGAATACAATATTCATAAATATTATGTTACGTTACACTACTATTCATCTCTCATCCCGTGGACTGTGGAAATTAATTTATAAAGTACACTGAATTACAAAGTAATACTTGCATTTAAGTCACTTTGAATAATGATAAATATTTGCACATAATGGATTGCTCACAGGTTAAGTGCAGAACAAGGTACACTTAACGTGAGAATGTGAAGTGCTTTGAAGTTTAAAGCATGACCTAGCAAAAAAGGAATGTGATAATGATTTACAAGTGTATTCTTGAGCTACCAAACTGAACACCATTTATATACTTATTATTGTATAACGTTCAGTTCAATTACTGTTCGACAGTTTAGTTAGCGGTGGTCGACAATTACGATACATAAGGTTCTAAGACATCCTCCACATACGTGTAGAGCTAAGAACACACACACTCTTATAATTTCGTTTCCTTACGAGAAACTTCACTGTAATTTATGAGGTATTGGCGTATCGTCTGTTTCAAATCGGTAATAATGTCTAAAATTACGTGCACATCAATATAAAAAATGAAGAGTTACTCCGTCAGTGGTAATCGGCATTTAGAAAGGTGTTTGGAAGGAACAAGGAAAGATATAATCGTTATTTGCTATAATAAAAAACCAATACAGATAGTAAAACCACCACTTAGATATTATTTTACACACATATACAAACACGTATATATAGATGTTCGTTTTTCCTACTCTCGTTCCTATTGCAACTAGTAGTTTTATGATACTGGTATTAGAAAGTAAATATATTAGATTTGAAAAATTTTGAAAGAGACTACCGTTTTATAGGATCGCCAGATTATTTGTATTTCACCTGATGATAGTTATTAAAACATAAAACATATGTTTACACTCATTACATATCTTAAGAAATTTAAAAAGAGCCTCAGCTTTAAAAAGAGAACAGCCATAGAATAATGTGCAGCACACCACGGAGAAACATATCCTTAATATTATAAATGCACCCTATTTATTGCTTTTCATACATTACCACTTCAATCACGAAAGAAGGAAAGTAAGCATAGCGCACAGGCAGACAAAGTGGAATAGTTCGCTTAAGGGTAAAGTGGACTACATTGCGGCTTACTCAAATAGAGAGAAGTGGCTAAATCGTAACTACGAAAAGTTCACTTATTACCCGACCCAGTTATTGTCTGGAACCCAAATGTTTCTGTGGCTATTTATTTACTTAGGTGCAAGCACAAGCAGCAGTCAGCTAAACGTTTATACTGCTGTAGAATGCCCGAAGGTACAGAGCTTGTTCTTTAGGCGTCCACGTTGCGCTGACCCAATGGTCCAAAATCTGCGATGCGAGTCATCGATTCCGATGACAGAAGATTTGCGTCTTGTGTTTCCTTGACGAAATTAAATAAATTAATTTGCCTCTTTTGTGTTGAAGGAATTTTGGCACGTCGAAAGGGACAAAAATAAGACTCAGCATCCCTAAATTCATTATAGCGTGAACATAGAAATTTTACAGTCCACTTGAGAAATAGTTTTGGCTGATACCGCTTCCCGTGAAGTAGTGTTTAACAGCTGCTTCGCAGAGAAATAATCCTAAGTCAGTGTCGAACAATTGGGTAAGTACGTTCTTCCCTGCTTGCAATACCTTCTCGAGAAAACCACACACATACATAAGTTGGTTACACTATCAGCGTCTCATCACAAAAGTACATTGGCAATAGGACTTGGATTTACTGCTAAAGGTGGCATTTCTCCGTTTTAATTCAATACATTACCTAATACAATTTCCTTCATCGCAACTAACTACTCCAACTACTACAACATAACACATTGACTCACAGGAATAGTGTTCTGAGCAATCCTTTTATTCCTTTCATCTCTTCTAGATCAATATTCTGCATATACTGTTTTCTGAAAGACGACTGATGTAACATGCTTGTGACAGGTGTTGCTTAAGAGAAGTGCCACATTTCACTATTAAATTTCATCAGCAAACTTGAACAACGTACTGAATACATAGAAATATTATTAAAACTTACTATCCAAAAGCTTTGTGATGGCAATATATTTTGATTACATTAATTGACCAAAGACTTAATTTTTAGAATTATGTTTGTGGTTGAAGGAAAGTAGTTAAAAAACTACTGCGAATGCTAACGTCAATTTGTGTAATATAATAAAATATGACTATATTATGTACACTTATACATACACACATATTTATACACGCACACACATATTCTTATTAGCGATGAGCCAAATCCTTAGCATAAATGTCTTTGAATTTTACATACTCCAGGTCCACGTCTACGGAGCAGCAGCTAGTCGTGCTCCGGTGGTCGCAGTGTCCGGGCGAGCCCGATGACTGCATGTTGCCTGTTTGTTACCATGACTAGCGATTTCGCGCTAACATAGACAAAATATGATGGCGAATGGAACCTCCATCGATTTTATTTTGGAGGGACAGGATGATGTTAATTTTATTGGACCCTCGGACCTCGAAGAGACCCACGACGGCAGAATGGGGGAGACCTCGGAGACCTTTCGTTTGAGAAGTACGAATTACCCCCCCCCCCCAAACGGGCAGGGCGCCTCTAACCGCTCAGGAAAAGTCGCCGAGGTCTGCCAAGCGGCAATGTCGGCGCACGGGAGAGAGCGTTTTACATATGGTCCAATTTACTAATATATATTACAAAAAGTGAGTATAGGAAGGCATACTTTCTGCGTTTCTATTGATCGTTCGTTCTAATAAAAACTGATTTTTTTAAGCGGTACGTGTGCAGTTAGAAACAGGAATATCACAGATTATAGAACAGACTTTAAATAAGTTTTGACAATAATAATGCTTTAAGAATCGCAATTGTTACAGTTTGTTATTAACAATTTTCTTGTCTTTGAATATAATTATT
The DNA here is from genome assembly GCA_034769895.1 of Magicicada septendecula. Lineage (NCBI taxonomy): Eukaryota > Metazoa > Arthropoda > Insecta > Hemiptera > Cicadidae > Magicicada > Magicicada septendecula. The sequence goes on from CM068367.1 coordinate 957,314,205, forward strand.
GTTTAGAAGATTGACTAATAATATAAATAATAATGCTCTTAAAAAACGTAGTCCTTTTCGGGAATGTGATCCAGTACCTATTTTTTCTCACTTTACAGTTTACTGTGTAACACGGTTGTCTGTCTCTACAATCTACACAGCAACGTTTGCTGTAAGTACAGCAAAAATGATTACAGTTTAAAGTCACATATGTTCAGTAAATGTCATTGTGTACAGTTGCGAGGAACTGTACGAAGTCACATTCCTAACACGACATCCACCTCCTTTTACTATGACAAAGTCAGTAGTCATTTCATATTCACCCGGACACGTACCCGAATCCATTTTCCCAAATGGACATTTTCCCGAATGACGAGATACAAGAAATCAGTTTTTCCAAATACGTTTTTCCGAATCCATTCACCCAAACGTCCTTTTTCAGGAATAAAAATTAATTTTATAACCATAAATCTTTTATATAAACCTTTTATTTTGTCTATAAAAAACTAAAGCAAACAGGAATCGAAATACATAATTACAAATTTGTAAATTGTTATAAATTAATATTGTTCGCTATTGCGTGCAAAAAATCAATGTTACACCTTTCATCTTTACAATTTTGGCAACTTTCACTTATGGTTTTCAGTCTTCTTTGAAGCTCGATCCATTTCTTCTTTAGTGCGATTTTGATTTGTTTGCCTAAACTTAGCTCTGCAAGACTGGTCTCAGTGTCAGCCTGTTCTTTTTGAAACTTCGTTAAGGCAGAGTATAGATCCGGATGGTGCTTACCGATTACGATACGAAACCTGTTATGCCACCCTTCGCTCGTGTTATTGTGCCAAACTGTGACTCCCTTGAAGCGCTGCATTATATTGTTTCCACAGCTGGGGTACATAACGTGGCGGAACACTTTGTCTTCTGCCTCTAGCAGGCCGTCCACTCACATAATTTTCTTCAAAGTAGTCCACAACCGACTTCATTTTCAGAAAACAGGTGAATATCTTCATTTATTTGGACATTTGTTGCTAGTACATATTATTTATTATTACTTCCTTCAAACCCATTGTATTAACTCTTTCACTTTCGTGTTCCATTCTTTTATTATTAGGACGAGCGAAGAGAGTCCTACTACTAGGCAACAATTGGTACATTTTTATGGTATACTTTCGGAAAACTACTGAACCTATAGACTTGAAATTGAACATAATTATTCACATTCATGTCTATTGTGTCATCAATCATTATTTTTATAAAAAATTATTTTGACAAGAAATAATTGTAATATTTTTTTTTGTATAAATCTATATATATGTATGTAAAATGTCGCCATCTGTGGGATTGCGAGTCCTACTACTATATAGTCTGTTACTATTGTGTTCCGTGGTATGTATGTAAAGTGTCGCCCATCTGTGGGATTTCTTTAATATTACTGTATAGTCTGTTACTAATGCGTTCCGTGGTTTTAGACAAAGAGTGTATATACCGAATATTCTACCGTTTTTCTTGAATGAAAGATACTGGTGTGCTGTGTTGTTTATAAAATATATTTCATAAATTTCGTAAATCATAAAACATATTTCATAAATCCAAGATTCATTTTTCATGTATACTTTTTTTATAAATATCGGCAAGTGAAAATATTTTTTGTATTTTTATATTTGCGGTTGAGGTTAAGTTACATTGTTAACGAGATTTTTTGTGTGAAAGGTAAGTTTTTTACTGTTTCAATCAAAAAAGTATATACGTAATTATTTAAATTATACGGCTCCTATAAGTCCACATGCTTAGTTTCCATCTAATGAAATAAGAGCCTTTAACTAGATTACACACAATAATATTATAAGTTTTTATAAGTTATATTAAAGTTATATAAGTTTTTAAATGCGGGAAGGACACAAATCAAGAGCATAATCCAAAATAAAGACCAAACTTGAAAAGAGTGAGAATCTAGTATGAATCGGGGCAAGTGGGCAAGGTCCAGTATGAGTCCAAGTAAATGAAATTCTTTACAAGTGGTTTAAATGTGTTCGCTAAACAAAAAACTCTCAGGTTGTGGAAGTATGTGACGGGAGAAGGCATTCGAAATTTTTACTGAAATTATAATCGAAAATTTCGTAGCAAACAATTGGTGGCTGGAGTGGTTTAGAAAGTGCCACAACATGTCTTTTAAAACAATTTCGTGTGAAGGTGAGGATATGCCTGTTAATGAAGTCAGTGATTGGAAATAGAGGTTACTGAGCACGAATTAAGAGACATTTACAACGTTGATAAGACTGGATATATTTTATGCGTGTACTAAATAAATAATTAAATTACAAAAAGGAGCGTGTAATATTGGAAAAATGGCTAAACAAAGAGTAACAATTATGTTATGTTGTAGTGCTGCTGGTAAAAAAGAGCAGCCGTTAGTTATCGGAAAGTTATAAAAACTAAGGTATTTCAAGAATTACGGGGTGTTAGTTGGCAAAACAATATTTACCGTGTAATTTTGTTAAAGGACGTACAGAGTGAAGAACAAGAAATTAAAGAATTGCCGATAGTTACAATTCTAGTGCGGAATTGTTACAATCTCTCTTGTGGATCAAAGGTATTTGCGTTATTCTCGACAAGGAATGTTGGGAGAATGAGAATGCTGTGGAACAGTGTGGTAAACTTTACTGATTGGTCGAAAATTACGCAATTAAAAAAAAGACTGGTACCGCGAAACAAAACACATTAAAAGACTATTTTTCAAAAGTATAATTTCTTTATCATGTGTTGCATTTTATTGTAAACATACTGTAAATAGAAATACAACTGCAAGTGCATAATAAAATGATACAGCTGATTATCCTTATTTAATATACTGTACTCACCAACCCTTCGTTAAACGGCCACCTTTCTAAGCGGCCACATTTTACGGAGATCCAAGAGTGGCCGCTTAATACAGGTTTTACTGTGTATTATAAGCAAACTGATGTCTTAACTGTAGAAATAGTCATCTTCTTAGAAACGCGTAACTAAATGTCTTTAATTCACATCGTCTACTCCGTACCACACCATTTTAGATAGTAAGGATGGATTATCTTATTTGACAATAACTTTGTTATTATTAAGCTGGAATGAAATTATTCATTAACAAAAAATGACAGAGGCAACAATCTTGAGCATTATTCATTACACTCATTTTGTTAACCATAATTATTTTCAAAATATTCAAACCGTATCTTCCCTATATAAATTATTTTACGTTAAGATGATAACACTAGAGTATTGCGGGTTTATTTTAGATTTGTTTCACTCTCAGCTTGAAAACAATGTTCTGTCATATAATCGTATTTAAAAAAGCAATTGTACATAAGTGAATTTAATTGTAGTATGTCTTGCAGCGATACGTTTTTTACGCAGACAATAATTTTAGATGTATTATGTAATTTTGTATAACCAATCAATTCATTAGCTACAACTGATGAAACACTATATTTAATAAATCAATTATTTTTTACAAAGCAATAAATTTGTTATCCGTTACTTATTTGGTTAGATTTATTCGATAAATAATTTTGATGTTAGTTAGTGCCTAAATTTTGGGGACTCTTTTATTTCCTACGAATTGTGTATACGACGGTTCACGATTTTTAATACTAAGTGTAAAACATGAATGAATAACAATATTTTTTATCTTCATACCTCTAAAGGAAATTGATGTTACAAGTCTCATACCAGCTTATTCAATTTTATTTTATTCTCTTACCTGTTATATCTAAAATAGTTGAAATCATATTTACCAAATAGAAAGCTTATGTAAACTCTTCACAGCCCCAGTAAACTTTGTGACATTAATACGTCAAAATGGATATTCAGTTTCTAACACACGTCATGGTGTGACTTCAAAGGGAACTCTAACACGAATGAAATTATCCAATTTCAAATTATCCTTTTTCATGTTTTTTAAATACGGATAAAAAAGTATTCCGATCAACAGTCCAAAGGAGATGTGTACCGCTACCCCTATTCTGCACGGAATATTATTTCTAAACGTATGGGTACGAAAATACAGAACGAAGACGTAAAACAGAGAGAAAGCAAATTTGTAAAGATTTCTTTACAAGACAATAGATCATGTTTCTTAGTAATATTTTGTAGATTTGCCAAAAAGTTTATTTACTCACTTATTGATGGAACAAATCTTTTATATAATCTGAGAATGATAATTTAACACCCCTAAATGTTTAAAAGTCGTTAACAACGTTTTAATTCATAATATTAACTAGCATTCACTAATATAGTAATTACTCATTTACAATGTTAGCTTTAAATAAATTTTTTTGTTTCCAGCTGCTAGTTAATGAAACAAGTTACATTAACTAGTAGCTGGAAACGTGATTACCAGCGTTTAATAAAATATTGCACATTTACACGGATTGCACTATTGTCGCTGAGCAAGGATTACATGAAGTAACTTAATATCTTTACTTTCAATTTCCGTCAATAGGTGCTTACAGCCAATTCACTATACAATCTTAGACGTATTGTATATTTTTATACCACTCAACCTAATGAAATTTTATCACATTTGCTTTGAAGTATAACTAAAACAAGGAAATAGAAATCTTAAAAGCAAAGCTAAAAACTAAATACATTCACTAAAATACGGTTTTTTTTTTAAACTAAGTGCTTCTGTTGTACAACGTACGTTATAATTTACAGTTACTTCCACTTTATTATACATTGAAACCCTAAACGCAGATGGGAATTACAAAAACTAGGAATGTAATATTACTATTAATGATAATATTTCAGGTTAATCAATAAATGTGCACTGCAGTCAATAGCTTTAACCACAATATGTGATTTCACAATGATGTACTTTAGAAAATTGAATGGCCTAATTGTATGACGTAGATATTCTTAAAATTGACGAAATCTGTTCATTAAAACTCAAACCGGATGTGCAGCAGGTCGGATTATTTTTAGCAGAACTACACAGCTGGTCTGCGTAGACATACTTTGACGAGCAAACTTCGTCGCTTCACGTCAGAGTATGGAAGACCTGTCACTACCCGTACCACCTTGAGCAGTACCATGTTGTATGTATTTTGTGATGTTTGAGTTACGTTGACTTTAATAAACACTTAGTCATAATAATTAAATGCGTGTCACGCTAAAGTTAAACCCTTCACTGATCTATCTGTTGACTGATTATTGTTGACACTCCAGACATATTCCTATATATACATAGGTCTCGTAATAAATACTTCACAAACAGAATACAATCTTTGCCAAACTTGGATATAAAAGTTAGTACCACATTTTATAAACACATTTTTCACGTTCAAAATCAAAAAACTGATAAGTTTCTATATTAAAGAAAAAGGTGATTATAAAATATTAATTACGTCAAAATGTGTCTCTGCTTCTACAAGTATACTTACTTTTAATTCAGACAATAGTGCAATACTTGCCTGCGTCCTACGTAGCACAGTATTGATAATATTTATGTCAATTAGAGTTTACTAATTGTTTTCACTTGGGTCGTTGCTACAGTCAAAGATCATAACACTATTCTTTTCAGTGCAACATTAATTCAAAAAGTCTATATAAATTTTTATAATTACATTTTAAGTATAGGCCTAATTACTTTTGCATATTAGATCCAACGTCAGAATATGTACTTTTTGTTATACTGAAAACCGATTGGGAAAGTGGCATGTAAACTAATTCAAGTCTAAGAAGATATAATTACAGTTTATATTTACTTTTAGTGAAAAATATAAACGCACATTACAAACCCATTTTGGTAATCTGCAAACTATTAACATTTGTATCCGAGAAAATATACATGAAACGATTGCTGTTATCACAGGTTTACGGTGTGATAAGAGGGCTGCCCATCACACATTTAGAATAGGCATTACGGCCATTTATTTTATTATGTGAGTATTTATACATATACCTTGAATAACACAAATTACGTGACTTTAAGCAATCAAACAAAATTTGACACACATTAGTATAAATGACATAAAATCAACATCTTCATCCACTAAAACTGGTGATATACCATGAAATTGAATTATTTTTAAGTGATCACCAAGATTTCAAGCCGGAGATGCTCAACATTGTCTCCAAATATTAAGATCAATATGCAAACTATGTAAATGATCAGAATTTTTCTGACTTTCATCTTTCTTAACGTTAAACGTACCAACGAAACTCATACAGAACTAGAATATAACTTAATTCAATATTTCAAACTGTACGTAATGTAATTTAGATCACCTTTTTCTACTAAAATGAACACATAATGACAGTCTTATTTCTACGTATATAAATTTGTATGCAAGATCCAAGCCAACCACACCCATGTAACAAAGTCACATGACAATTAAAAAGTGTGTATTTTGGTTTGCGTCATCGTATACAACAATTAGACCCAAACTGTATATTAATAAAACTTTAAGCCTGATTAGCTGCAAAGACAAAACAAGTTGTTGTCATAACAATGAGAAAACATAGAATAATTACATAAACTTTTTTTTTAGAACAATTTCATTTTCTGGCTATTACGATGCCTGTAATAAGATAGCTCTCTTATAAGATGATCACAAAGCATGCAAGCATGCATTTAGCAAATTATTTTACAGCTCTTAGTGCCATCGTATTTAGTGCGAGTGTTACTGGTTAAACTAGAGTCCAGTAAATTTATTCATTTAGTGATGTGATTGTTTTTTGCATTTATAACAAAGTAATAGTTAACAATTTTTTATATTATTGTTTCTCATGTAGTTGTTCCTCAAAGACAATTAATCGATTCTTTTTTGTTACATAATGGGAACATACTGGGTTGTCTTTTGCTTTTCTAACTTATATAAAGTAAATTATAATCTTTTATATTAATATGTTTTAGGCGTATAATAATTGGTCTTAGATAATCTCTTACGCATGGACTTGCATAATCCTTGCTAATTGTAAACAACAATTTTATTTAACAACACAGATTTACCAATTTGCAATATGGAGCAACAAATAAATATACCAAAAAAGATGCCAATACAGAAATCACCCAGCGCACAATTTGGCCGATTAAATGGCTTCAATTTTCTTCATCTGCAGACCGTGGAAGGTCAGATGGCCAGGGTCTGTCCGTCTGTCCAGTTTTCTTTTTACCATTGGCAGAGAGCCTGTTTCTACAAAGATTAAGCTTCATGGCCCAGTATACGTTGCTGACATAGTATCAAATAATTTCAAAATATTGTCGAAAACCTATCGATTATGGAATGTACAGATCACTGTGGACTATAAAATTGAAAAGACATGAAAGTGAGTTACTTATGATCACAAGATTTTCTATCCGAAACTGTGGATAATTAGTTTATATATATATATATATATATATATATATATATATTGTGGTGGTGGTAATTTTTAATGTGTGCTTGCATAAAAGAATTTTGTTTCCCAGGGATAATTTTTTCGACTCAACAATCAAGACATTTCTCGTAGCTTTAAACTTAAATGTTAACGCTTTATTTTGACACTTTTCTGCCACGTTAACTTTTATTCTACATAAAAGCCCAAGTTTTTTGTTTCAGTTTGGACTAAAATTTTCATAACTTTAAGGCCAACCTTTCTTGAATTGTCTGTTCTATGGAAAAATTAACTAATAACGATGTCATTTCATTTATTTTGCAACCCCATTTGTCAAAGCAATCTTGGAGAAGATAGAATTGGTTGTGTTGTTGCTTTTGGGTCATGAGGAGCTGCTAGGAAGGTAGCACTGCTGTTTCTTGCATCGATGTGTGTGAACTACATAGTGTAGTTTATATACATCAATGGTTTGTTGTGGGTAAGTCAGCATGAAAACAAATATAGTACAGGTACTAACATTTTCCTTCCAGAACATCACATTATTCTTGTCTGTCATTATGGATGTGTCAGTTTAACAAGAGATCATAGGACCTCAGAGGTATAGCTTCTACCTTGTATAACTGACTAGAGTACCACTCTTTGTCAAAATTCTGAGCGACATCCAAGAAAACTGCTGCATAGTGTGTTTACTTCAAAGTTTGTGGTAATCCTTGAAGATACTTCCATTTGTTGTGAATTCAATTATGTCTCTGTGTGATACTTGAGTTATGACATACTGAAGTTGGAAGACAAACTAGTGACCAAGGATAATATTGGGTATGACAAGATCTTTTCTGATCCTGCTAAGGAATAATTTTTTGAAAATATTCGATGGAGTAGGGAGCAGGCTAATGCAATGATAAAAGTTTATTGTAAAACAAACATGAATTGATGGTTCTCAAAGCAATTTATTAATAACTTTATCATCTGATTAAGTGTGCTAAATGTAGAAAGTATTGGTTTTATACATATATGCTCCTCTTGACATATACATGCGGTTGGAAACATAGCCCTCTTTACTATTTATTTCAAACGAAACAGGTAATTGAACCTTTGTATACTTCTACGGAGGAAATAAATAAAGGTGTGTGTGTGTGTGTGCGCGCGCGCGCGCGGGTGATAGTAGTAGTAGTAGTAGTAGTAGTAGTAGTAGTAGTAGTAGTAGTAGTTCTTGTTGTTGTTGTTGTTGTTGTTGTTGTTGTTGTTGTTGTTGTTGTTGTTGTTGTTGTTGTTGTTGTTGTTGTTGTTGTTGTTGTTGTTGTTGTTGTTGTTGTTGTAGAACACACTGTTTGGAAAAATACTGATATGTAGACTTATAGTTGTGATAATTACTTTGCTTCACTTGTAGCAAACAAATAGCAAAGTACATGAAAATATACACTAGTTACACAGTCACTTGGAAATAATTTCCCTGTATACAATAACCAACCAAATAAAATTTAAAAAATAATGTTCAAATGAGCCTGCTTGTAGTGTAGCAATTGGGATATATGGAAATTTTAAAGGTGGTTTACTTTAGTTCACAGGACATTAATTTAAGCATCAATTTACGTCAGCTGACTAAACGTCAATTTAGATGAACGACTGCAAACTTGTACGATTCAGTTCTGCAACGTTATTTGTTGCAGCATTTATCTATTCTCAGACCACAATTTTCACTTTATGTTTGTTCTCATAAATCATTTTCTCAGCTGCACTTCTACAAAATGACAACGCAAATACTAAATTCCAAACTATTTGAAGCCTGCAAATATTAAATTTAAAAGTAATATATATAGATCTATTTAAATTCCTTTGTTTCCATATTCAAATAGTCTGAATACACCCTCACATTAACCCCCACATAATAAAGGTTGAAGTTCTTAAAGCACACAATTATGCAGTAAGAAATTAATATTAAGTAATAAATACTGAACGTTTTGGATAAAGTATTGACTGTATTGAATTAAAACTTTTAACGTAAACGTTTTAAAAACTTTAAAAGTCGCAAATATTATCGTACGAAGGGCGACATTTTACAAAGAACAAAACAAAAAGGAAAACGAACACTTTAGCGAACATTTGCGTCTATAAAAAGTACATACTAGAAGCCTTGTGATTAAATAATGAACCCACTAATATTTTTACGGAAGCTTATACAATACACTAGGTTTGTGGATAATAGTTGGCTGCTCACTGACAGGAGAATAGAATTATATTCGTAACATAGTTAATACCAATCTGACTAAAAGAAAACAGTGATACATTTATAGGCTTCTACAAAGTCAAAATGTAATACTGATGACGTTGGTAAACAATTATATAGGCCCTACAACTTGTTTTGTTCTACACGTTTACTTAGAATGACTAACAAAAGTTCATCTTCAATAAATGTGAAAGTTACATTGTATTCACACGTCATGCTCTTCTTTCCACCATTGATGTGCAAAATATGTTACTTTTCTATGAGCATTTGAATAAGATAACCATGAAGAAACGTTTGGAACAGCGACGTTGATCCAAAAGTAACAGCCGAGCGTTTCCTACCTTAGCCTCTAACTCTAAAGAATAATGGTGAGACGTAAAATGCAGCTATTTGTTTTGTGTCTTGTTATTTTTGTCTAACACTGAAAAATCGTAAAATCAGATTAAAAATTGCAAACGTGCAAAACAATGTAATGAGTTTTCTGCATCATCCTATCAGGATTGTTTTGTTTGTATCATAGTTTTGTATAATTGTCAGCATAGCTTTTTAGGAAGTAAACTAACAACAGAAATTTCAAGTATTTTCAACGGATTATTGTGGTATAATTCTTTAATTAAGCAAATTATTTATAATTAACAACCATATAAAAATGCTAACAACATAGTTCAAAAAAGGCGAGAACCCATACCGTCATGAGAGCTTCAAAAATAACAGAGCTTTGGAACGCATGAATGACAAAATAAGGTCAGAATTCTTTCTACATAACTGATAAAATAAAAAGCGCATTAATTTAGACGGTCCTGGATGAAGTAAGTCACAATTGTTGTTATTGTATGTGACCCAAAGTTATATGGTAATCTTCCAAAAGTCACGTAATTTTATCCTCGGTTTTCAATTTTAAAATTTTAATTTATTTATGAGACCTGCTTCCAATGTACACATATTATAAATATATAATTATGCCGAGCATTTCACTGCTATTGATCTTGATACAGAGCGTAATTCAAAGTTCAAATGGGATTCCTACAAAGTTACAGGTAAACACAAAACACATTACGAGGTTATATGGAACGACATACAACAACTAGTTTGTTTAAAATGCAAAATTAATTTAATAAATTTTATCAGAAAATTAAGTACATGTTAACATTAGTTTCTTAGTGTGATTACGTATTATACTAGAATTAATTTGTATGTGTTCTGCATACTGTATAAGTCGAATATTAATTTTTGTGGAATATTATTTCTACAACTTACAAATATTCAAACTTCAATATTAATATTGAAACTTCAATATTAATATTGAAACTTCCAATATTAAAGTAAAGTAAGATTAAAATAGAGTAAAGATTCTTTCTAAAGACAGTACTGTATGCATTTTTCTGATAACTGATTTTCTTATTCTATGCGCTAAGTCATTTTACCCACAGGCTTAACCACTGTACTCTTGAACAATGTAACTCGCGGCTAACGGGTGATTACTGTACTGAAATTTGGAAAGAAACAGTTTACAGTGTTAATCTTGTGATATTCTCTTAACTGCTAACACATTTTAAAGAGTATTATTCGGGAAAATTAATCCAACTAAAGAAGAAAACATCGTTTTACCACAGAAGTTTTACAAAAGAATATATAAACTGTAGTCTCGAAAGTTCAACATTACACCGGCTTATAATATACGTATTACTCAATTATATAGAGTATGAGATTAAGGAAAGTCTATTCCAATTTGACAGCTAATTACTATAATTTCATCTGAATAAGACCATTTTAGTAAGATTGTATTATTGCTGTTGGAAATTTATTTTTATTAATTAAATATTACAACACAATCCAAAAGCAATAAAACATTGACTACGATTAACGATGTTCATACAATTATACTTTACACAAGTCCCGGCAATAGGATAATAAATTTTCGTCTTTTAATAGAAAAATCTTACATCAAAATTTGAAAATAATATCATTTCAAAAAGCTTCCACTCAACAGATCATCTACGTAAAACTGGTACCACACGCTAAGATCTCTCTCCAGGCAGGTATTTTGCTTGCAATCAAATTTAGATATTTGTTTCCTTGTAAGTAACGTAAATGAATATCGGAACGCGCACTTTGCATTTGCATTTACGATATAAATGCAAGAAGAAATTCTCTTTAATGAAGTAAGATAGACCTATAGTAAAGATTTATCTGATTCAACGTATGGTATTGATGAATTCAAGTTTAATTAAGCAACTCAATTCAATAATTGATAATTCTGCGGTTTTCAGAAGAAATGAGACTCAATCAATTTATAGATTAAGGTGAATAGACGTAAGCGTTGCAAAAAGTTACAAAATTTAAAGGTTTCTTGTAAATTCTGGACTTTGAGTGAAGTCGGTAAGACAGGCATTGTATTAATTTCCAGTTTGTATTCCAGCGTCAGGGCACGCTGTTTCTTAACGATAAAGATGTAGGTCAGGCAGAACAACCGCATGACATCTGTTGCGTTACAACTGATGCTGTGCACTGTTACCACTAAAACAAGCAGCACACAGATTGTCGTCGAGGATAACGAGGTGTTTATACCAGTGGAAAGGTAAGAAAAGCATCAACACATAAACAGATAGAGGGAAGGGCACATCGTTTTTATGCAATCGACGTGCTCACTTCAGAAACATTGAAATGCTGAATAATCGTACCTGGCAAACAAATAATACATGAATGTTACTTCCTTAAAGTATATTTAAGTTTTAAATAACTTTTTCTTTGTTTGGTGGTAAAGCCAAACTTAACAATAATTTGATGATGGGAAATCTTAGTCAATATGTCAGGTTCACTACGTAGGCTAATATTAACAAACTGTTCAAACAAGTATCCCGGGGTGGATGATGTTTTTCGCATGTGGATCTATACTAAATATTTGTAAATATCATCCCCAAAAATTTCAATGACGCCAACGGCGACACGATCCCACCCTGTAGGCACCCCCGTACAGAATACACAAAAACAGATTGCCATGGAAGGTTATCGCGTATAAAGGAAAAGAAATAGAGTTGTTGCAGGAGCGAATTTACGGAGGGAGGATAAGGGAATTCTCCCCAAATGTTAAAACGGCGTTTCCAGTAATTCTATTGAGAGAAAATTATTTTATTTTTTCTGGAAAACTTAATTGTGTATTATAATATTCAAAAATACCGTTTAAGAATAGTCAGAAATTGTATTTCAAATGTTTTAACTGTAACTCCAATTTGAAACTGATCAAATCAGCAACGAGATGTCAGTAAGTTTCACATCAGCGGTGGCATCACGGAACATAATGTACGGGTAATTGAGTTGGCAACCCTGAACTCTCTGTGGTGTGTCTCAAGTGCCATATTGCAGTCCCGTAGCGTTAGATATATAGGACTTTGGATTAGTGTTTCTTTCATTATGAAGACCAAAGGAATGTTCAAAGCAATCACCATCAACTAGCCTAGATTGGATGGCCACTTCAGCGGTAAGATTATATTATATTTTTTGCTTTGCAAATTACTAATATCGAACTAAAAGCGCCGATCAATAAATAGTGTCGGCCCAAAGTGCCGATGTGTTAAAATATCGTCATTTCTTTAAAGGAAAAATATTGTACATCAAATATCTGATCTCATCACCATCATCAAAGTATAAGCCTATTTAGGCGGCTTTCTTATTACAGATGGTCGTACATTACCTTAACATTCAACCCATATTTAAATTTGTGTTGTTAGGTTAAAAAAAGTTACGTAACCTGTACCTGTTATATTACGTACATACCTGTTATTTTACATAAATAAGTATAAATTCTATAGATTATTCTTTAGTAGTTGTTTCATTGTGATTTACAGAAATTTCCAGCATGTGCTGGAATGTTTAGCATTCCATGTTTAGCATTTGTTTAGAAAATATAGATTTGTAGACTGAATCGGAAATTTCTCGGTTAGCTGTGTCAACTTATATATTATTTGTTTACGTGTATTTCAGGCTCGTCGACATAATTTGACATTGTCTTTTGTTGTACCAGTAAAGAAGAAACTTCCTCTGCGTCTAGACCAGAAAATAGGAGAATATCAAACTCCCACCATCGTTGTAAATCATCCATCTACTTCAGCGGGTAAGAATGATATTCAAGACAAAACCATCTCAACAGAGTTTTCAAACGATATGGGACATTAGACTGGTCAAATTAATTACAGTGTATTTCTGGAGAACCGCTATCACAACCCAAGATTAGTAGTGAAAACTTTCTCCGTGAAATTCGTCTTTTTTCACATGCATGAGAACAGAGGAAAGTTCGTCTTTTATAAAAAGAATCATTTTCCTGGGTAAACTAAACATACTATTGCGTGGACATAGAGATGATGGGCCCATTTTAGCAGATTCCCTTCCAAAAAAAGTGAAGTATCTTGACAGCAATGTTAAGATTTATAGTCGGTGCAGGAAACAAAAACCTTAGGAATCATCTTAAAACTTTGACATCAAGAGCAACGTACTAGTTATCCAGGACCAACTAATTGAGTACTGGAGGAAGAAAATTTTGGATGAAGTCTTGAAACGAGTTGATATTTCTAATTAACCTTCCAGAAGACAAGACTTTGTTCCAATCATCGTTGCATTTGATGAGATCACAAAGAGCCTGAGTAATAAAGATCAGGAATTGATTTTATGATGAAGAGGATGAAGAGGCTTATCGAAACGCGGTAGTCGATAAAACTCAAAGTAAAATTAAAGAACTTTTGTTGACTGGAGCTTTACTGGACGAATATTTTTACAGGCCATGAAGGAAATGAACTTAAAATTGGAACCTGTGTGGCAGTAGGTACTCATAGATGTGCTGTTAAGCTTAGAGAGCATGGACCGGTGAAAGTAATGCAAAACGAAGCCAAAACTACTCTCATGACACTCTGCTTTTCTCACAAGCTAACCAACAGCATCTCAAAATCGATGACAATAGCGTTGATTGAAAAAACTCCAATCATAATAAGAGGAGTAACATTTTTCTTCAAAGTCTCAAGGCCAAAGCATAACTCAATTTTGACCGACTGTCTTGGCATACAACTTGTACAGATTTGCTAAACAAGCTAAGTGGAGATGATTGATGCGGTTCTTCAAGTGACTATAAATCTACTACAAATTGTTGACGCTTTGACAAACATAAGCCAGTGGAAGAACAGCGAGAAAGGTGTCAGTTCTAATTGTTGCATTATGCAGCTGTGAATTTCTTATAACTCTATGCTACCTTGTCGAGATTTTATCGCTTACACTTCCGATCGGTGTCATCCTTCATAAAGAAACCACTGACCTGGCAAAAGCATTGGGCCTTTTATACTCATTGATTGCAGCTTTGAAAATTCAAGGGTAAGAAGTAGACGAACATTTTAATGAAATATTTATTAACGCAAAGCATATGGACGCTACGTTAAATATCGAAGTTAAAACCCCCAGAACTTGTGCCAAACAAACAAAACGAGAAAATCACAGCTATGTAGATGGTACTCATGAATATTACAGAGTTTCTACATACAGTCTTAGTTCTAGAAACTGTCAGAAAGGATTTAAAAACAAGCATTTCTCAAGAGGAGCTAGATGTTTTAAAATTAATTTTTCTGATTTCTACTTTAAATTAAGTCCAAATAAAAGAACTTCTCATGTTCCTCACCAAATATGTGGTGGTTTTCAACACACTGGAAAGCAGCACAGACATACAAATTTTAAAATTGAAAAGGTAAGTCACTCACTGGCATCAAAATGGAAGCTACAACTACAAAACAACACAGAAATTGAAAAACGTTCTGCTTCTCTTCTTGAGGCTTTAAAACGATAATGATAAGAGCGTATATTCTACTAGCCAAAAGCTCTCAACAATTTTCATCACTTTATGATTCACGAACTGAAATGCTGTACGTTCCTTCTCCTCTTGAAGAAACGTTGTCTAGGCAGCATCACTGCGTTGTATCAAACCTTGGTTGCGAACAATAATGCTTGAGAAAAGATTGATTTTCTTACCATTACTTCACTGTCATTACGATCCATTAAAACCAGAAGAAGTGGTGAAAAGACTTTTGAAAATGTGAATGCAAAAAATTTGTTGAAAAATAGAACATTATGTTTATAACATTTTCTTCTTCCTATGTTTGTAATACGACATATAAGTTAAGTTTATGATTAAATGTTTCATTCGTTAACAGAGCGGCGTCTTTTCTTCATTTGTAGTGACCTACCCAGAAATCCGCCCTCCAAATTCCTCCCTGGATCCGCCCCTGATTGTTGTAAATCATGTAGAAAACGGTTAAACATTGAGATCTGGAATATGCAAATTTGTATGTATGTACATATATTGTAATGTGACATAATGTAGCACAAGATTTCCAAGTTTAAATGAATGAAGAAAAGCTGTACACTGAAAAGCTAAGAAACAGAATTGATAGAACTAGACCAATGAACTGAATCTGACACAGACAAAGACAATGACTATGACAATACCCAATAGATTGGAAAAGTGATAAAGGAATATAATTAACATAATGAGTCCAAATGCCCTATTTCAGAAAGAATTATAATAAATATACCAATAATAAGAGTACAAAGTTAAATTGTGAAATAAAAATAGTAAGTAAATATTAAATAATTTAATGTGAAAATCAAATATAAGAACATATATAATAATAATAATAACGGAATATTGTTGATAAAATAAAGATACAATGTTATAAACTGAAATAAACTAGTGATAATCGAGAAAGAAAAGTGATGTGAGCATTAATGACTTGAAAGTAGAAAAAAAAGTAAACCTGTGAGTATTATAATAGCTAATAAACCATGAATAGGACCCAGAGATAATAAACAAACTATATGTTACCAGAAGTAATTATAGTTAGGAGTAATTGAATAGTTTTGTAAAAAATAAAATGTTTATCATCAGTATAAAAAAAATGTTTGTTAAATATAAAATACTGATACTTCCTTAAATTTTTAAAGGAAGAATTATGTTGTGTTATAAGGATAGTAAACAATCCAGTGTTATTTTTCAGTTATTTGTATTAAGGGATTTAGATTTAAAACTATTAAGATTAATGGCAAACACAATCTGTTATAATAAGCATAGGTAAAGGGAATTATGTACTGTATACTGTAAGTATATTCAATACGTAATACTAATACTCACCTAATGTTCAATTTATATTATGTTTTGTTATGATTATAATTAATCAGATGTAATATTACAACTAATGAATAACAGGAAAAGATATGTTCAATATTGGATACTGGCATTGGCCTAAAATGTTTAAAAAAAAAAAGAGTTATGTTATATTGTATAATGATTATAGCTAATCAAATGTTATAGTTTAGTTAATTGTATTATGGTAATTATGTTTAGAACACTTAAAATTAACAATATTAACATAATCAGTTGTAATGAATGAAGATAAAGAGAATTATTTATTCTAGGCATTAGGCCTATATTTGGGAACAAGAAAATTGTAAAATTTAATACCAAAACAATAACAATTAATGAAATAATGCATGTAATCCTGTTAGATTTAACAGTAAGAGTATGGAAAACAAAAATAGATATAAAATAATTAGTTTAGAGTTAATGTGCAAAAGAAAACCAAATGTTAAATGTATGGATTTGTTATTATTTGAAGAAAAGTATTCATGATGGATATCAAATTAATGTGTAAGGGAAAAGGAATACAATGATGTTATTATATATAGTATTACAGTTAGTATAAGGAAATTATGTTAATTTAAAAGATTTTAGTAATTTTGTATAGAAGAACAATAGCCATATTTAACAATATTCCCAAATTGACAACCAATAAGATGAGTGTTTGAACCCTAGCAAACAGGATCTAGTAAATAAATTCATTAGTCCATTATTAGCTTTTGATGAGTACAGATTAAAAAGCTGCAGACCATTGGAGAGAAGAAAACATTTTTAATATATTAATGATTGATGGAATACTGGACCAGAATGATGAACAATAAATAATAACCACATTGATTAAATTTTAAGTACCCAAAGAAGAGAGGAGTATCTAATTGACCAAAAGAAAACTAGCAGTACCTAAAGCAATCCTATCCGGACTGCAAATATTTGTGTGTTGATTGTAAAATTTTGTACTTTTATTAGTATATTTAATGACATTTTCTGTAGCCTCAAGAACTTCACGACCTGAGATATTTATAAGAAAATAAACAAGAAACTCCCATATTGGAAACAGAACAGCCAACCGCGAATAATTAAACATGCCGGCACCGATTTCGTGATATAATTTGGAAGGATTGGTAATATATTAAGAAACATAAGAATTGATAATAAAAACATTATATAAATTCTCACTGTATGTTTGATTTATTCTATAATCTTTACTATAATTTGGGTTTCATTTCTAACATAATAAACATTAAAAAATTTTGGATGACCAAGAAAGGTTGGTAATACCTGTTTGTCAGAAAATTCAAATTTGTACGTTAGAACGCGTGAGTTTAACTCTATGATTATTACAATAGCAGTAACGAAAATTTAATTCCGTTATAAATTGAAGCAAACCAACGGAGGACATTGATTAATTAATATACCAGAGATTTTAAATATCTTTACAAATTGGCGATCCCAACGCGAGGCTTAAGACACTCGAAGAAATACGTTTCGTTACAATATAAAAATAACTAATTCATAACGTTTTCGGCTTAATTTTGTTTTTACAAAATTAAACACAGGTTATAATTGATTACAATATATCTAACTATATATGATAACTCTTTGATAAATCTTGTATGTAGTGATTAATGTATTATGCTTTATCTTCTTGTTTGTCGTTACTTAATTACCTGCAAGAGGTTTTGTTGTATTTTCGTACGTCAACAACCGGGCTTATTTAAACAGCTTATTATCATTTTTATTAATTTTCTGTATGAAGCCGGGATATAAATGTTATACAGATACCATAAAAAATATTAGAAAATAAATATAAATATATAATATAATATTTACAAATAAATACATAAATATTGTTCAGATTATAAATAAACTAAATAAATACAGTTTCTCTGCATTACCGAATGTTTTACGTAACATGTCATTAATGCGGTAAGCATTATATTCCACATAATTATGTCTACAACCATCTACTTTTTGTAATTTCTTAAGCCTTTGTCTCAGGTCCGTTGTAATTAATTAAATAATGTGTATTAAATATGTGTATCAAATTATCCTAACGTTAAACTGTTTCATGGCAAGCAGAACAAACACGCGGAACCTTGATTGTCTCTTAGACCTATATATAGATGTTGCTTTGTTGCTATAATGACTCCTCTATTAATGCAAGAACGAGCAACGATTAATTTACTCGATTAAGCAACTCGGCCATGTATGGAAACGACAACGGGCGTTAGTGTTTATTTCGCAATAGCGGGAACCGAGATTCTGGACACATATTTCAAATACAGAATTTACCAAAATAAATCAAGTGAGACGTTTATGAAGTGACATTCATTATTCATTCTGTATGGACATGTTATTGCACTTAATGTTACTGTTTACTTTAGAATAAAAATTGATTCATGACAATGTATAATAATCATTCAGTTTTACGGTTGTCTTTACCAGTTCTGCTATACCCGACATTAGAGATGGATTATATCCTTATATTATGGATATATTATATTAATATAAAGTTTTTAAAGTACGTTGAGTGTTAAGAACACACGTTAAACGTTTACTGTGTGCAAGTATGATTATAATTTATTTTATTGCTTCATAAGTGTCATTACTGTCACAAAGAGGTATGTAAGTAAATAAATAACAGAGAAAGAGAAAGAGAGAGAGAGACAGACAGACAGACATACAGACAGACTGACAGATAGATAGACAGACAGAAGCAAAAAAGAAGTCTCGATAGATATAAAAGAGTTACACAAACAGACGAAGATAAGCAAAAAATATTAAATAAGCTTTACAGAAATTGGTGAACCGAGTGAGATAAAAATACTCCAAAAAATGTTTAATGCATGAGGGAATGTTAAAATATTATGAAATGAGAAACTAAAGGGAAAGCGTGAACAAAAGGTACTTTGTGGTGATTTTTAATATTTGATGTGAAAGTATACTACTATAATACTATATAATAGTATACTATTTAATAGAATGCTGCAGACAATAAAACTCCTTTACGATAAGCATTATGCACAAATAATTGCTAATATAAGCTAATTAATTGTGATATGTACTTATTTTATTCACACGAATCAACGAGATTAATTGAATTAAATAGCTCTAAGGAATTTTGACTGTCTCTGTGACTGCAACTATTCAATTTTTTTACTACTTGTACAGCACCTTGTATCAATCAGTACAATTTATTGTTTAAATAAACAACACTCCATATCATTAGCTTCAAATAAAAGTGAACAAATAGGACACGTAAATTGTCTCATTTTTCTTTATTTAGTAATGTAGAATTCTTATTTTTCTGATTCAATAAACTTTACAAAGTGTAAATCTTTTTTTTTTTTTTTTACGGAACAGTCGTCTCACTACCTCAAACACGGTTGTTCTTATATACAATTTATTACCTTCTGTTTGTCAACAGTACTTCTGATGATCGTGACTTTCGTACCCAGTTGCCGTCAGTACGTCATTTTGTCAGCATTTCTGTTGCATGTCGATTACACAGAGCTCAAGGAAAAAAAAATCGCCTCCAATCAAACCGCCTCTGCAAAACAAGAAAATTAAAAAATTATTATGAAACATGCAGAATAAAGTATAAAAACATACCAAAAATTCTAACCGTGTATTTTGCTGTATATTCTCTGAACAAATAAGACAGAAGAGTGAGAGCGAGAGAGAAAGATCTTCTCCCTCTATAAACTTGGTTTGAAATTATAGAACACATAAAATTATGTACAAGAAGATATTATTGTATACAATTAATATTCGTATACAATGTTTTTTGTAAGAAATTATAGGATATTTCTGTTGAATGACAATTAAAAGAATTTAAGAATTATTGAAAAAGTATGTGTTTTCTGAAGAAACATTCAAAGATCGTCCCCTCGGTTTGGAGTGCGGACATTGCAGCTGACTGAAAGTAACAGATATAAACACATTTACTAATTTCAAAAGAAGATAGTTCATATTTTTACTGTCTTACAGTGACAAAAGAATTTTCGACAAGTAAATATGAAATGTTCTAAAATAAAATTACATATTTCTTAACAACTGTTAAAAATAATAATGCGACATTCAATACTAGGCCTAGTTCTTATTTTCAAACAACTTGTAAATGTTTAAATAACATAATTACTTGCTTATATTTTTAACAAAACAACGAACTAATTAAATAACATATTTAATAAACAATGAAGGGAAACTCGTTAACTTATTCAGACCTCTGCAAAATAGCGCAAGTGTGTCTCAGCCTTGTCAGGAAGAGAAAACGTAACTTACATTTTATAGCATTCTACGGTGTTTTCATTACCGCATATCCTAAAGAAGCGTTAGTCACTCTAACACGGATAATACGCTTGAGTATCTCCTACTCAACGTTTCGAACATACGTTATCTGCTACCCTTTGTTGTCTGGTCCAATTCCAGCCCCTCAGCCCTTCAGCCCTTCAGAAAAAATTGATTACTTTGTTATTGTTGCCAGTTGAGACTAAAGCCTTTTCAACAAGTATTTAAGACAACTTGACTTTTATGTAAAGTACTCTTTACAAGTACATAGAGCATAAGTCATTGATCTGCCTATTCAAGTCATAAATATTTTGTGAGTCTTATTAATTACTAGTATAAAAACGTATAAAAACATAGTCCAAACTATGTTAACTAGCTGAATGAACTGAATACATTAATTCCTTCCTTCAGAAGCTTGCGAAAGCCCCTTAAAAATTTTCTGGAGTTTTGTGACAGTTATAAAACTCAACGGTAAATAGATCTGAGCAGTACGTAACTGTAGAAGTTGGCGATCCTTCAAAGAACGTTGAAAGATAGAACTGATAGTTTCTATCAGAGTTGATCGTATTAACAATCGCGAATGTTCAGTCAAAACATTAAACTGTATTCTTTGAGATATAATTAAAGTAGTTCGTCTTAAAACTACAAATATATCCTGTAACTACTGACACCTCTAGCAGTAATATACTATACATAGTATTTAATTACCAAGTTTCCTGGTAGCTGTTTATTGTGCATTGATATTGGAATTCAGGTTTACATGTAGCATTTATTTAGATTGGCCAGGTAAATATTACAGTTTAAATGTGTTCTTATTATATAGTATTATTAGGAAGGGGACAACAAAATTTCGTACAAAATTAGTGCTGAACGAGATTTTCTGTATAATTAGAGTAAGTTAAATTAGCAGGTAATCAGGTATAGTGACTATCATACATTATCTTCCATCGTATTTTGTCTGTCACATCACATTTAGGACAAAATTGGAGTACAAAAGCTATAAACTTGGATAGCAGTAAACAAAAGTAATAGTAAATTTACGAGTAATGGTGCCTGCGTCTGCGATCCGGTTGTATTTATTTCTGCTTTCTCTCAGAAACGTTCTTTCCTTAACGTTTCGTGATAGTTCGCAGGGATTTGCAAGATACTGTATTACTACTCACGCAATATAAATAAAACAAACAGATTTCGTTACATACTGTGTTTGCTTATTCCCTTAATCCTTTAGAACCAATTACATCGATATTTTGTGTGGTTCGGAAGGGAAGCAAGAATAGATGTGCGTGCTTCAGTAATTTGGTATTTGATTGTATGACTACCGACAAATAAAAAACGCAAATTAACTATAGAAAAACTGGTACCACTATCACTCTATCATGACGAAACTGCATGCCCTGAGCCGGATCGGACTATGTTAATATTATGTTAATATCCGTTTAATGAAAGAAGGTGGGAAATCAGAAAAAAAATGTCCCGCTCTGAAAGTACTATGCCACGAGAGCTGAAAAAGGGTAAATAAAAAGTTTCTACTTATGGATGACAGCTACCTCTGTTACAAGAAGAAAATTAATGTGGCACTTATAAATCCACATTCTTACAAGACAGTATGGAGTTCCATTAGTCTCCAAATTGCCAACGTATTACATCCTCCATTTCGTACAGAAATCTTTTGCTATCTGTGTATTTTACTGTATTTGTTTTGGTTTTAGCATCGAAGTAAAACGTAAGTCTAGTGTTCCCTGGAGACCAGAGAAACGCGTTTCAACTTACTGGCAAACGAGGAAGAGTTTAGCCTATACAGTATTCATAAAAAAAGTTACTTAAAATATTCTGTCACAAACTTACTAATTCCTTTCACTTCACAAACCTTTTTTTAATTTTAAACCCCTACTCTTTCATTTTACTATACAGTTAAGTCTAAATCTCGGTTAGTGACTTAGTGATTTCCTAGCATAATCAAAGTTCAATTTTTAGTACCACAATGCAGTGAAATAGTCAGTCATGTTTATATTTAAGAGTACTATTTAGATTTATGTAGCAGTAGCAGGTTTGTCTGAAATTTCATTTTCATATATGTGCGCAATTATTAGATGATACAATACAATTAAACGTACAACATAAGAATATAATAAGCGATGTCAGACAAAAATTTACTTTATTTTTAACTTTCAACAGCCGCTAAAAGATTATTTTGTTTGATTCCGCCCATTTAGAAGTAAAGACTTTTTTTCATAATGGTAATAGTAAATGTATTTCTGTGCTCTGTATTTAACTTTTCTAGCGAAAGGATAAAGTTTTACCCAAGAAATGAGGTTAATCGTAGTGATTTACATTCCTCTTATTGTAGAAACTTTGAGAACAAAAGTGGAATATAATTCATGAAAAGTTAAATCCCGTATTAAGTCATGATAATGTCCTCATAAAAAAACTATGATATAAAAATTTTAAATACTTATTAAAATTTATGAATGTAAAGCAAGTTAATAATAAGTAAACTATGTGTTCTTTCATACAGGAGATCGTGAAGCGGATACAAAGAGCTGAAGCTATTCACTCCACACTGTGTTATAAGGCGAGAGCTGCACCTCAGTGTAACCGTTCGGTATAACCGTCAGCTAACCTAAGAAGCGAGAACCTTACAATAAGTCTTATGTCTGAATAATTCAGACTGAGGCTGTGAGCCGTATCTCAACGCCCAGTATTGTATTATCATTATTATTAATATTATTTTTACTATTATGGAAACTTATATACATTAACACGCAAAACGACATTTTCAAAGCCTATACAGTAATCTTCCTGCTTTTGGGCATGTCAAAGTTCTGTTTATCGCTAACTGTTCGTTTCCGAGGTTTTCTTTTAGGTTACCTTTTACTCTGTGTCTCTGCCTCAGTTCTGCGCGAACTCTACAATCTTCTATTATGTGATTCACTAAGTCCACCGCCACAAGTGCAAAAGGGTTGTTTTTGTCCTTGCAGGAGGTACAAAGACGTCAAATCGACGTCAACTCAGTGAATACGTACAGATAACAAATTTCCTGTCACCTCCGTGTTTACAGAAACAAAAAGCCTGCCGCACCATGTACAGATCGGCGGTGTATACACTTGCCGCCTTGAGCAGTGTCCAGGAGTGGGAGGCACCCTCGATGATCAATCCGTTCTCCGTCTTCGACTCATCAGTGTAAACAATTGTGTGTTTCTCGACGTTTTCCTACAGGATTGATCTAAACAGAAGGTTCAGTTCAGTTGGGTGGCACGGTTTCTTGCTTCTACTGGCGACATCCAACCGGCAATCTGGTTTGCGAAGAAGCCAGGGGGGGGCAGTTTGGACGGAACGAACGTACACTTGGACCATCGGCGCCTGGATGTTGTAACACCGAGCTACTTCGAGTGCATGAATGTCGGCTGGTCTGGTGACCGTAGAACGGCGGTCGTATACTCTAGCAAGTCTGTTGTTCGCCAGAAACTCAAGGTTTATGTGGCTAACGCTAAAATTTTACCACATGTCTCAGCAACAGCAGTTGACGTCGAGGACGTCATACCTGCTTCACAGTATAAACTTTCTGCAGGGCTACTGCAGAACACCCCTGTGGAGTAGCGCACTCCTCAGTTGTGCACAGGGTCCAGCTTTTACAAGCACGACCTCCTGGCTGAAAAGGTCACCGCGCATCCGTAATCCATTTTGAATAACACCAGCGCAATAAAACTTCTCTATCTGCTCCCCAAGTCATATGGGAGATACACCTAATTGCGTTTAATGAAGAATTTCACCACGCAGCCAGGTCGTCCACATGTTTTCATGTTTAGTGTCTGTCAAAAATCAGTCCCAGAAATTTGATTATGGGCCTATATTGCGGCCGGACACCGGGTACCTTCCTCGCTTTCGACAGAAGTGGACAAAGGTTGTCCTTCTTACTGAGAAAGAACTATGTTGTTAGCATTTTCTACTAACGTGTCTATGGCAACTTGCATTTTATGCTTGATCATCGCCGTTGCCTTGGCCCCAGTACAACAGCGCAATATCGTCAACATACAAGCACTTCTTAACTGACGTTTCTATACCCTCAAAGATCCCCTTGATGGGTATAGTAAAGAGTATGCCGCTCAACGTAGATCCCTACGGTACTCCATTTACCAGCTCGCGTGTTCAATCCGAATACGACAAGTCCTGTTTCTGAGAAAGCTGGAGATAAATTTAGGTAGGTTACCTCTGAGCCGCCAATCATGTAGTTCTTACATGACGTTAAAGTGCCACGTTTTGTCGAACCCTTTTTGCAAATCGAATAATACTGCAAGCATGTGTTTGCCTACGATGAAACTCTTTTGAACTGCGTATTCCAGATATATACCAGCTGATTAGTAGTAGAATCGTGTCTCCGGTACCTATACTGCTGTGCGGTCAGAAGGCCGTGTTTTTCCAGTCACCAGTTGAGCTAGCTGTTTACCGTCCTCTCTAATAACGTTCTAGACAACACGATAACGATCCTACGATAGTTGTCTGCTCTCAGCAGATCCTTTCTGGCCTTCAGAAGCGGGATGACGATCACATCTTTCCATAGTTTTGGGTACTCCCCTTGCGTGCACATAACATTATAGAGTGCCAATAGTGTATCCATAGCTACATCCGGCAGTTAACGTATAACGCTGTAAGGAATTTAGTCCGGTCCGGTCACACTGTCGGCGGCAGCGCAATGTAATCCCTTCATCGTGAAAGGTACGTTATAGCTCCTGTACACATTCGTAGTCAAGGTCGTGTTCGACTTCATCTTTTCTTGCGAGGAAATTGAGAGGATAACTGTCTGTACGACTGACCTCGGCATATCTCACAGCCAAGGTGTCAGTAATTTGATGGGGTTTGCATATCGCGCTCTATGTAGGTGATTGGCCTAAACACTGATGAGCCAGCGATTGCTCTGATTTTTTGTTCCATATTTCTGCCACTGGGGTCGACCGTGACATAGGTATCCCAGCTCGATATTTTTGCAGCAAGGATTGTTCTACGGTGGCTTGGAGTCGTTTAAAAGCGATGCGATTATATTCAGTCGGCGCTCATTTATACCTGTTTAGGGCTCGTCGCTTTTGTCTTATTGCGTCTTTTACAGCGCTCTACCACCACGGAACCGGTGGTCTGGATGTACGAACATCGGTCCGCAGGATACGTTCCGTAGGTGCTGAGGCGATACCTGTGAAACTGTGTACGTCGTCTTCTACATTTGCACTGACGTCCATAGACGTACAAGCAGTCTATATAAGTACGCCTTTCCAATCAGCACGGGCCACGCGCCATCTTTCATTCGTGCGTATTATACACTTTGGCGTTCGCATTCTTATCAGCACAGGGAATTGGTCGCTCCCGTGAAGATCTGGACGCACTTTCCACGGCAGACGTGGAGCAAGAGCCAGGCAACTGATCGAAAGATCGATAGCCGAGAAAGTACCACTTCCAACGTTGAAATGTGTGCTCTCGCTTGTGTTTAAAAAGACAAGCGCGTTATCTGTCAAGAGATCCTCAGTTCTTAAGTCAGCGTTCTTCGTCCTAAGTCAAGCCCAATTGGGACTATGTGCGTTGAAGTCCTCGATAAAAAGAAATGGCTATGGTAGCTGCTCGACCAGATCCTGTAGATCTTCAGCTTGGACTCAGAATCTGTTAAGTGTAAGCAGCAGCTCGTCACCTTCAGTGGCTGTAATAAAGTTATTGCTACCGTTTGTAGAGGCGTAGAGGGTGAAATACGTCTAGCGGCGTGTGTGTTGCTACGAAATAAATACAGCAACGCCTCCCCCTCAAGCCTTGACGTTTAGACTCATATCCACTAATATGTTCTTGCGTTTGCTGCAGGCACACACATATCGGTGTATGCCTGAACAGTAGCATTTTCAGTTTGCAATAATCCGAAGTTCAATCGTTGATATTCCATTGAAGGATATTCCCCATACTGGACTTTTAAGACCCTTTCGGCTAGCCTTTGTTCTTCTTTTTTTGCACATTGCCGAATTCCACCAGGTCACTGAGGTCCGTGAAATCGCTGTCGCCGGCAATCGAGCTGAACTCTGATCCGGAGCTCATTTCTTGGGCATCGGGGACAGGTCTTATCGTCGGCTTTGGTTCCCTGGTATATACGGGATGACGGGGCGATGGACGGCAGTATCCCCTCACCGTCTTGCCACCATTGGAAGTGGGTGCATTTGCAGCCACAATGTTTATGCCCGCCCTTCCTGACGGATGAAGTATGGGTCTTCTGATAGACCCGTAATCCTTTCGCACGTTTGCGCGTCCTCTCAGCCGCACTATCTTTATGAATTTCTGGGTTTTTATACATTTCATAAAAGTAAAGCTTGATATACTGTGTTTTTGCAGGTAATATCTCTCTTAGAATAGGGGGTGGAGAAGCTGTTGATTTTACAGCATGTACATAACTAATTTTCCCCCGGGTTGGCTGGGCATGCGAGTTTCTTCTCATCAAAGTAGCTGAGTTTCTTCATGGCACGTACTTCCTGAATAGCTACCTTTAGCTTATAAACAAGGCAATTACGGGATCCAGATGAATGTTGACCACCGCAATTGACACCTTTCATTGCTTCAGCACAGGGATTATCTTCATGAGCTGACTTCCCACAGAAGCATATCTTGAGGGATGCTTATCTTGGCATCGGCTGAGGGATAAATGCTCTCACACTAAACCTATGAATGCCTACTCTCACATTTCCCAGCGAAGTTGTTTTGTTGAAGGTTAGGACATGGGACGTAGATGGGAGTGTCTGCCCATCCCTTCGCACCGTTAGTCTCCGACATACGATGACGCCTTGTGGAGCGATCTCAGTCGCAATTTCTTCCTCTGTGCAGTTCAACAGATCCCTCCACACTACTTTTATGTTGTTCAGGGTAGTATGAGGAAGAACTTCTACCTCTGTGTCCCCTCTCTTCTCCAGTTTCAGTAAACTCGAACCCTGTTGGTCGTTTAGGGTTACAAAAAAAATTCACCTGCTGCTTTTCTGATTTCCTGTACAGGTTATCCAAGGCAACCGGTGACAAGTTTTACAATAAGGAAGAGACTCACTTTTGCGAAGTCACCTTCCTTCCGTTTCACCACCAGATACTTCGGCACCGCCGGCACAGTGGGAGACGATGTCTGAATCTTTCGGCATCAACCGAAGAGAAACATCTTCCTTTATTCACCCTACGAGGAGGCCCTTTTTCTGAACGAGAGACCCCTCAACCCGTCAATTATTTTGGAACTTTGAGTTCTGTTTCCACGAGTACGAAGGAAGTGACAAACCAAAAGCGCCAGAGCCCTCGAGTACCACGGCTAGGACTAATTACAACAGGGTGCGTCCTGGTGCCCTCAGGCCATCGTTTGGGAATCAGTAAACTAGAGCCATCCACCATTAGCACGATCGGTTCCACCGTTGGTTACTGTGTGTTATTAAGCGCCACACGCAAGCTTCTTAGCCTTCTGCTAACGACCTGGATTATTTTTCCGTTTTGTAAGTGGGTGATCCACTTCAATTACAATGTTTGATTCCAAACCGTTTATTACGTAGTTACAGACAAAGCACCTGCATGGTAAATGGACATTTGATTTTCTTTTCAGAATATACAATAAATTTTTTGACCGCTTATCACTACAGTGTTAGAAAATCATCGGTAAATCATAAAGTAAATACAATTATCTTTATTTATTTACAAGAACAACAACTCTAAAATTAGTGTGACACTTATTTACAAAAACACTATTTGTTTGACGTTGGATTTCATTGTTTTCATTAGCCCATTTTTCGTCAAAACGTATTGGCTTTTTTTAATACCAAGGATTTTTAAATTCGTGGACACTGCCATTCACGTTTCCCGACTTCACTGATAAAATTATCAACAAACGTGTTGCTAACTGTTTTTGCTGTGGTCAATCTGCACTTCATAACCATTTCTGAATCAATATCTTTAAACATCTTTAACGTTTTAACATGCTCTCAAATCTCAGACCACCACGAATGCAAACAAAGTTGTGAAAGTGATGAGTGTAACAACCAAGAATTACAATTTTTTAATATTATGACCGAAAAGACGTTACATACAGCAAGACACCCCTACACGAGCCACGAGCAATAAATAAGGAACAGTTTTACGATGTGTCAACTGAACGTTTGCTTCGGACAATACGAATATGCTTCACATAACTTTACAATGGGAAATAGGGTTGGCCGTGACAGACTCGACTCAACCGAGATTTACAGCCTGCAACATGCAAGATAAAAGAAACTATGTCAAGCACCAATTTACAGAGAAACTGTGACGGACACACTCCAAGGTTAATTTGAAGTGTACCAGTAGTAAGAAAAGGGCGTAAGTACACAATGGTATTTACCCTGTATGAGAACTGACATCGATATCTAAAGAATATAATCGAACTTGTGCACAGCGGGGGAACGTCTTACTGGCGACAACTGATATTTACGACAGGGAGAAGGAGTGCCGTTTTGGAAACGACGACACGCTGCGTCAGGATAGCTATCGAAAAAGGGTCAAGAATAGTGAAACAATAACGAAATACGACACATTGTTCGCGTGAGAACAAGCAGCAGGGTCCGGAGTACGCTTAGACAAAGACCTGATCGACACCCGAGAAATTGCTCCTGTTCCAGGAAAAGAGTACGGAGGCTTTCGACGCGAGCTTGTGGGGAGCCAGGATACCCAATCACAACTTAGCATCTACCCAGAGAACAGGTGGAGAGGACCGTCGTCATCATGGCAACGGGAACGTCGAATGAGAAGTGAAGAACGATAGTCTTGCATAAGGGTAGGAGTTCTTCTGTCCTATCATGTGCGACCTGAGGCGTGTCTTCCAGAAGACTGCATTGTGGTAAACGATGTTTGATAAAAACTGTTTGCAGAGCACGCGGGAGGACAGTCTACTTATAATTTTCAACAGTCTTCATATAATTTTCGTCAGTCATCATATATTTTCAATCACGTACTTTTTAACAGTCTTAATATAAAGTTCGAGAGTCTTCTTATAAAGTTCTCAATCGTATACTTTACACTATACTCAACGGTATCAAAGACACTATACATTAATGTACACACAAGAAGTTCAACAATAGACAGACAGATATATACACCATAGTTAATGATGAACTTACCCACACGACACATGGTTTCATAGACTCTAACAGTAACAGCCGTATCAACAGAAAATACACACAGCGCGAGTGAATCTGATCCGCGTGTGTTGAGTGTTAGTGACGTCACAGCTACGCAACTTCACACATGGACCACCAACGAGGAGTTACACCGATGGAAATATCGGATAAATCGCTTTACAAGTAATCTTTATGCTATTCTTATTATAAGAACTCTACTGTCCTGTCTCCTTTTCAAGAAACACCCGTTGAGTATTTAAAGTAAATATGATAAATATAATTAACGCTATTCATCTGAGGCAAGCAATGAACGCATTAGTATAAGATTTATTGTTTGACTATTTGTGTTTTTCTATATATCGACTGTATTATATATATGTATGTGTATCTTTTCCAGCAAACAACGTATTGGATTCGCATTGTAATTTGATATATATACATGTGTTCTTGTTATGAATGTGTTTACAGGGAATCATCCATATTTATATATTGAAGTCTCTTTATTTGATGATGTTAATAAATAAGTGTTTATTTTATCCAGAATATATGCGTTCATTATTGTCAAAGTTACCTCAGAACAAGAAAGTAATGGCACTTGAATGATTTATAGTAGTTTTTATTAATTTATACAATAATTAGAGTCTCAATGCAGTAATTTTGCTAACATAACAGAACTAACGTATCACTTAGCTTCAATCAGTTGATATGAGTAACCTAATTGAGTGATTACACGATCTCATTTTACAAATTAGTATAATTACATAATTAATTAATTTGTTGGCATAATTAATCCCCAATTATCTTTGTATTTGGCGCTCCAGAACGCGGGGCGTAATAGGGATCAACTCCTTATCTTTGTATGAGATTTTACCGTCTTCAGCAAAGTCGTTTGCCACTTATTAGCTTATATTTGCAGAATGCATGCAATACGACGCTTTGCTCCATCGTAGTTGTACGCTTTTCCCCTGAAGTCAGAATTTTTTCAGTAAATGGGGGCATACATTCACTGGCAACCCAAATGCTTTATCTATACTGAAAACTAACGGATGTTTTTTTTCAATGGTTAATAGTAACTGGTCAGGTGTTAGCTTCTGAAGTTTTGTAGTTGCATTTAAATTCATGAAGAGAGATCAGCTTTACAACTTTTTTCGTATTCTCCAATATTAACGGCAGTAAACTAGAAGAACAAGTAGAAAGTAGCGTTTATAATACTACAAAAAAATGGAGCCGCTGTTTTAAAACGTGATTTTAATATTGTGCACAGTTCATCAGTGATTTCAAAAATATACGATAAAATTATAAAACATTTGAGGATTCACATGAATTGTTATATAAAGAGCCGCTGTTATTATTATTATTATTATTATTATTGTTATTATTATTTTTTTTATTTTAGAATAACGGAAATTGCTGTAATCGCAGTAACTGCTCGATATCAAGCATATTGTATACTGATGAATACGAAACAAAGGTAGGGGATGGAGAAGTGTGATTGGAGATTTGCTGAGCTCACCAGAGCCACTTATTGTTGATTGCGCCGCAGCGTCCAGCTTGGGATCTCTAGTTTACAAGGGCACTAAAATAAAAAGGCAACTGTTATTTACAGACGGCCATTGTACTCAAAACGTATTCACTTTAATTTGGAATTCATTTATCAGATTTGAATTATGTAATCATAGTTATACTACGTTGCTAACACATTCCGATTTGTATATTGGGGCAAGTTGCAGTAACTGGGAAGCAAATATTACGAATATCATAACAATACATAAAATCTATAAGAGTATAATTTATCACACACACACACACGATTGCACTTCCACAAAAACACACTAGCGATTTATTGTTCAACACTACGTAAACACTTGGTATTGTTCAAACCATTCTAATATGTGTTACCACGTATGACTTTTCTTCTTTTCGTTTTTAACTGTTTATTAATTCTTATTCTTAAGAATAACCAAAATATTTTTAGGCTTTCTTTCTTGTCATTACGATCTATCAATGCTATCAATGTTTGAATATCAGTTGAGTATCACAGCTTCATGCCAGACTATGCCCTAAAAATTACACGATAAAAGATATCAGTATGTCCTCCCTATAAACATTATTTATTTAGTTTCTGTGCATTAATTATAACTACAACTAAACATAACAACACTATAATTAAAACGATTAGAATTTTTAAATTAGCACTTATTATGTGAGTTTTATGCATTTTTAAAATTTCCCTCATCAACAAAGGGCCAGCGAGGTTTATAGGAAAACTACTATCATGATACTGTTATAAGGATTTAACTTCTATTAACCGTCTAAAAATAAAACATTAACAAATGTAAAATAAAGAGTCCAATTAATGAATCCAGTTAATTTTTTAAAATTTACCGAGTATTTCCTGTTATACTTTCTTCACTCTGTAATCACACATCTTTCCCGTTTTCTCTTTTTTCTTTCCTTTCCCACCTTCCCTTTTCTTCTTTACATCTTACCGATTTACTCACCTTACAATCTCTCAATCTTAAAAGAAAAAACTGAGATATTTAAAATGTACAGAGAAAATAAATAATTCGGAGAAGTAAAATAATGCGCAGGATTCAATTATTGTCGGGTACAGATCGAGAGTGTAAAAATAGTAACGTAAAAATGAAATTCTGCGCTAGCGATAGCAACAAAAACTGCTGTTTAAGATAACTAAAATTGAGGAAATCAGAAACGTCATTAACGCCACTGTGCGCGTTTTACATTTTTTACAAAAAGTTAATATCTCGAAAACAAAATAAGGAATTTTATTGAAACAAAAACCAAAATAAAATTTGGAACTTCTCTAAATTTCACTTACTGACATCATAACATAGCTATCTCATTTCCAACAAAGTTTATCGCATGCAAAAAATTTCACTACACCCAAATTAACAAAGAAATTTCATGACACCGGCCGTTATAGGGCTCTGTTCTTAAAAATTGTTAATATTATCGGTTCAGATGTATGTCTAAAACCATCCTCAAGCTTCAAAGAACACGGTGGTGAAGAATTTTTTTAAATTGGATAAGGATTTTTTGAGATTATCTCGGACAATAAAACACACAAACTTTACCTCTTTATAATTGTACAGTAGGCTATACGTATATAGATTAATGGAAGAATATAATGAAAAAATTCTGTAACGTTGTAGAACAAGAATATTAAAAATAATAAGTACAAAGAAACATTTTAACATTTATAAATGCTTTAAAAATAAAATTCAATTAACAAATAATTAGTTACGTAGTAAATGAAGTTGCCATTGAAGAAACAAATTTTAAAATTGTTATCTTCATATATGCGACGAAAATAAAGTTATAACACATTCAAAAGAGAGTTTAGTGAAACCTTATGGTAGTAAAATTGCATTTCGTTTGCTCTCATCTTTATTTCCTTCTTTGTTGGCGTTTCATAAGAACTTTTATGTAAGATATTTCATACAGATTCATATAACGCGCACAAAAAATAAACTGCAAAGCGCAGTTCGCAAGTGCATACATTTAATGTTTTATTCTTACTAATATACTAACGTGTTACTACACTCATTTGTAAATATTGTAACGTGATGTTTCCCTCAACATAAAGAATATGCGTTAATATAAAATATTTTATTATTAAAATAATGAAGGACAAAACAATAATTAAGTAATTAACTCATAGATATATATGTTAAACCATAAATTTAAGATCATTGTAAAGTAAAATAATAAGACCAAGATACCATATATGACTATCTGGAACTTTGTAACATATAACTCCAGTAGAATGAATAAGAAATATGACAAAATAGGTGAAAGCCTATTCAGCAGAACCTAACTGGATTACCAATTAGGAAAGTGTTAATAAACTAAATAAAAGGTTGATCAAACCAAACAATGAAGCTAGAGAATAATTCTACCTCAGTGTGAATGAAATCACATAGACAATTCAGAGAATAATTATATCAGATAAGTGTACAACAACAGTTTTAATTTTGTATGAACATGTTACAATATAGGTTAGGTTAAGAACCATTGTTATTTGTTAAAGAAAGGGAAGAATATAAAGAAGACTGTAATATAAAGAATGTCATAATAGAAAGTATAACCAATAAACTGAATAATAGATAAGACAATTATACGTAACTATTGTTGGTTATGAACCAAATAAATAATCAATAGTGAGAAACTAATGTTATACCTTAAGCCTACATATACTTGGTAAGAAAAAAAAGATAACTTGTAAATATAAAACTTATTGAATAATACTACATAGATTAAAAGATAATGTATTTTAGTAGAGTAAGTTATTAGTAATCAAAGGTGTTAATAATGGACCATTTATAATGTAAATAATAACAAATCAACTTTAACAAACAAAATATATCTACTGTGTAAGTTTGTAATGAACTTTACAGGGAATAAAGATTGTATTAGGTTATAAGAGATATAGTAAACGTCCATGTGATTAATAAGGAATAATTAATAACTGTTGAATTGTATTAGAGTTAAGTAATTTTGTTTAAAGAAAAGAATTATAGTCCATGAAACAATGGACAGTATTGTGCCTAGAGGGCAATTCAATGTTTTGTTAAAAAAGTTAATGTTTATAGTTATCAGTACTAATATTAAAATATCTTTTATTAGCATAAGATAGAATGTACAACCACAAAAATTTAGGTAAGGCCTATGTACAAATAGGACTAGTTTTAAACAAAAATGTTACAATAGGCCATCAGTTAATTGTTATTTTTGTTATTACTGGACAGAAATATGGCTTAAGGGATCTCAAAACGATCAGCATAAAAAATGCAGTTTAATGGTGGTAATATCTTTGTTATATTCAGTAGCATAAGGAAGATATGTCAATTTTAAGATTTTTTAATATATTTGATCAAAAAAGGGACGCTTAGGTTGGCGTCTGTTGGTGTGCATCAACCAGAAAACGGAATTTTTTGGGATTAAAAACGGAATGTTTAGTAATTCCACCAATCAGAATCTTTCACATGTCAAGTGAATCAACCCATAATGCACCGCCAATGAGTTAGTCGTTCGCCGGAAATCAAAGAGTAAAGAACACCTTCTCTTTGACACGGAAAAAGTAAATAGCCTCCAACCCAAAGTGTAAATAGTCTTGTCCCCAAAGTACAGTTATAATCTTGAACCCGAGTGAGGTTAAGTAAAGTGTAAACAAACGGGTATCTAACCTCCAAGCGGTGACGTAACCTAACAGTGAACAAGTGTTGTGAAGTGTTTTTTTTATATTTAAAGGACATTATAGTGAATAAATAGTAACAGTGAATTATATTAAATGTATAAAGAAAAAGAAAGTATATAGTGCATCTAAAAAAATTTATAACCCAACTTAATATTTAAGTATCACTATACCACGATAACTTTTTTATACACTTGTGAACTAAGTTTAATACCATCACAGTATAGAAACACTAACACTATTATAATTATTTTGTGTTTAACTATTATTTCGTTGTACTTATATTTAAACTTGAATAACCTCGCCACCAGTGGTTAACCTCAAAAGCGGACTCTGTCCAATATACGAATATATGTTCGTCACTTCAGATTTAAGTTGTTATTTTATAATATTATATATAATCTTGTATTGTACTGTTTTGTTCTTCAAAAAAGGCATTTTTGTTAATTATTGTAGTCAAAAGAACCCAGAAGGTTATATGTATTTTCATAACGTAAACCGTAACCTATGTCTCTGAGAATCTGAACTCATGCTATCAACTGTTGAACTATCAATACAACAAGCCTGGTCAACATATTACAAGAAATGTTATTCATTTTTATATCAGAAGAATAGAATAGAATTCTAAAAGAAAATAAAATAAAAGTGAAAGTAATTAATGGTGTATGATTTATCCTTTTTAATAATTAACATTTTATTGGCAATTTATGAACATCAGTGTTTACATCAACGTCAGAAGAATACGTTGGCAGTACCTATTTTGGAACAACCAGTGTTTTTTTAAATGATTTAACTAGGTCAGTGAACTCTAATAAAGTAAAAGGAATAAATTAAATAAAACTTATGAATAACAATTAATACAAACTTTTAATATCTCATAATAATAAACAAATAAAAGAAAATCAGAGCTATCTAGTTTCATACCAGCGAACACAAGGAAACCATTCCACTATAATTGCAAACCAAACCAACCTGGATAATTTATAATTAAAATTAGTAAACTGATTTTACACCACGACATATGAATTAACAATTAATAGAATAAAGTCAATTATATTGAACCGTAAAGAACAAACTACGTAAGATTAGAACATCATAATTTGATTATTATTTGTAGGCGAATGGTCGTTACAATATATAAAAGTTCTCTGGAGTAAAACTTTGTGCAAAATGAAGTAATAGTAAAACGTTTTTGTTTCATGTTTTTTATTTATTGGCCCAATCAGTTGCATCAACTTTGTTATTATAAAAGAGAAATATAAGCCACTAAAAAAGTGAGCTTCCTAACTGAACCAAATCTCTTTAATATGATATTGAAGAACACTATAAATACTTTTGATAGATAGTTCTTAGTTTCTTTATTTTCTTATATTTTCAGAGACATGCAATAAGGACGTTAAATATTTTTGTCATAACTTTATTTATAATAAATAAATATTTATAAATAAATACAATTGATGTAAATTTACTTTATCATAAAAATGGAATAAAAAAATACTTCAAATACTTTAAATGGTAATTTTTTCTAACTACGAGTAGTACCTCTTCTTTACCCCAACTGTTTCCTCTTTAATTCGGTGCCAGGAAAAAAACACTACTTTTAATTACTATTAACTCCAAATGACTTATTCATTTCAAGACGTGCCAATTTTTGTTTAAACACTTCTTTAATACCACTTCAGTGGTCTCATTTGGAGGGTGTATATATGAAGCTATGAAACCAGAAAGTTTGATGGACCGTTACTTGCTGCATTAGAGTACTGTACACCGTTAGGACCTTTAAAGAAAGTGTTAAAAATCTAATATGTTCTTACGAGAAGAGGACATTTAATTTCACTAATACTTGATAGTAACGACGATAGACGAATTCAATGACAGACACCTAGTCTACAGAGATGGATTAATCATTGTCATGAAGAGATGTGTTATTTCCTGATTAAGCTGAAAGTTTTTTAAATCTCAGAGATAATTAATTTAGATTAATCTAGAGGATTACTATCCTAATTCTAACTCAACTGTCCACATTACTCACTTTCCATAGTGTAAGTTGCATGCACTTAGCAGTACGGTTCTGAGCAATGTTTCTACCCCTCGTATTGTTCTCAGGTAATAGTCTCTACACACTGTTTCCTCAATGTCGGTTAAAGTATACTTGTGACGGACGTGGTTTTAGTGAAGATACTTTTTATTGCTAACACTAAATAAATTCATATGAGAACAAGAAATTCTGACGACATCGCTTCCCCCAGGGCTGTCTGACACAAAGTAACTTTTCACCCAGACAAATTCGCTCAGGGTAGTTCATCCTTATAATTCGTCTATTAGTACTCATAAACTAAGTATACTCCCATCGATATCACATAGTAATAATAATGACACAATTTTTCAGACAATACCAAGCTGTATTATCCTGAGCCGACACCAGTGTTAGGAAAGGTTACGATGAAATGTTAAGTGTAGGTTTTGTTCCAATCGTTGACGTGTTAATTGCACTCTCGGATGTTACTCTGACGAAAATTGGAAAATATTTTGAAAAAGTATAACCTGTATCGCTCTTTACCCGCCGCCATTATGAACAATACAACAGAGGTATGTCATACGGATCATTGTCTCTAATACTTTTGTTAAAAAACTGCTTCAAAACTTAATACAGGCCTACACTAACAAATTAATAATTTGCGGTTGTTTCCAGTAAACATAGTTTCTGCCTCTATAGTAGGGATGCCACGACTGCCTATTTATATAGCAAAATATTAGCTTAATTCATAAAAGGACGTAGTGTTACATACTTTACGTCAGTACAGCTGGTATTGGTTTCTCAGCTTCTGTAATTTCATCAGTTTCCCCAAGAAATACGTTGGGGAATGGAAGTTTGAGTTTAAATACTATTGTATCCCTGCTACACTTCCACTAGTGAGCATATAGTCTTCAAACTACATTACAATATAATGTAATGACTTTGTAAGCAAATCCGTCAACCATCGGCAGCCGTAGCAGCAGCAGAGTAGGCACGTGAGCTATGAAGGCCTTTAAAAGGTTTCTCAGCTTCTCTTTATCTCTTTGCCTTTTTTATAAAACTATGCATTGTTTGGCAGGTAGAAATAAAAATCAACACACGCGCGCGCGCGCGCACACACACACATACAGTATCCAAGGAGCCAGGAGCCTACAAAACTAATTTTAGAGTACACCTTGTACAATGGAATTAAAGAAATATGAGGAAAAACAAACAATTAATAAAAACTAGCGTTCTGTTTTGTCGGATATGCTCTATCAATCACTTTTCCGTATGGTCTATTGATTCATGAAATCCCATAATATGTAAGTACAGTTTTATAATTAACCCCTTGTTTGGTTTTAACCAAGCTTGTAAATAATACAAATAGGAGTTTTAGAGGTGGAAACATTTTCTTATTTAAAACTGTAACAACAACAATAATAACAGCAGTAGTCACGCTGCGTAAACAATAACGACAATAATAATGGCACGTCCATTAAATTTTCTGTTTTTTATATTAAGTGTTTCTCAAAATTTGTTGATGGAGTGGGTTGTGGATCTTACAGCTTAGTATCGGTTAGCCTAAAAACGCATGAGGGACGGAATGTGTTGGCATAACAGTCATCAAATAATGATAACAATAAAATAGAAAATAATCATGACAGTCGTACTTACGTCTATATAGAATTTTGAGATCAACACTGTGTCAAAATAAATTTATTGAATCCTTATCAATTACTAATTAACAGTGTAATTAATTCTGATCACTTAATGGTAGTTCACGCTTCCGTCGTTGTTTCAGATCAGTTTAATTGAATGTAGTTCAATTTTTTGAATCTAAAGAATGAAGTGCGAATAATAAAAATTTCAATTCTTTGTGCAGATGGTCCTCATGCAAAGTCCACACCTATCAGTATGTGTGAATACGTGTCATACTCTTGTATCCTGACTCCTGACTACTCATTCAAGTATCGTAAATTTAGCAATGCCATAATTTTGCAATCCAAATTATTTTTCAGAAAAATGAATAGTTGAAAATTGTTTTTTTATTCATATTATGCTGTTCTATGCTGATCTATGCTTATCTATGTGTACCATTTCTCAGTACACCGGCTAGGTCGTACGATTTTTGTGTTCCTTGCGTTAAGTATAATAGCCTATGTGGTTGCACAATAAACGTAGTTTTTAATAAGAGGAGTGAGACGTTGATGTCATGAAATAATTAATTAAAACATATTAAAATAATCATTCAACGGTTTATTAAATATTGCAAAGAAATTATTATATTATAAAAAATTGAAATTATAAAAGTAAAAAATATTATCTTTTATAAGTTTGCACTCTGTAAAACATAACATACCATTGCTATTCAGCACACATTAATAACATAGGCCTATAATCTTAAATATCTAAACATATATGATGAAAAAATTATACAATTACTTTATATTGCATGGGTGTCTGACTTTGATTCATTTTTAAAAATAGCAACAATAAAATAATATTAACTTTACTAAAATAAAATTTAATTGTTGCTATTAATACTTTAATTAAAAAAAATAACATTTACTTGAAGAATAATTATGTTTTCTAATGACACATCCAATTTGTAAAATTGAACAGAAGAAAATTATTTTTAACAACAATTTACCATTACGTCTTTTACTATAAATATTTACATTATTTACATTTAAGTCTTTAATATCTCATATTATGTTCTTTATGAGTTCTTTGCACAAAATATAATTGTTCATTTGTCATCTCATTCAATGCATCACATTATGCGTTTAAGTGTCCTTAATCTATTGGTGTCTTTATAATTGTGATATGTTTTAATAACAGGTAAAAAAGGTATTAATTAATTTATTTTAATCCTGTCAATACCTCAGTTAGTGACAACACCAACAATTCGTACGTGTTTCCCCTCGTAGAACTATGCATGTCGGTGCTGGCACATACACATACACACACACACACACACACAAACGCTGTATTTTCACTATAGGGGCAGGTGTACACTTTTGACATTCAACGACCTATACTTTCCCGCATAAAATTGTTTAAAACTGTTCGTCATATTCCTTTTAAATTAACTATTTACAAAACACACCGACCTGGGCAAATATGCAAATATATTGTTATGACGGTCTACTTGATCGTCGTATGGTACAGTGGAAAACAAAATAC
Organism: Magicicada septendecula; assembly: GCA_034769895.1. Classification (NCBI taxonomy): domain Eukaryota; kingdom Metazoa; phylum Arthropoda; class Insecta; order Hemiptera; family Cicadidae; genus Magicicada; species Magicicada septendecula. The sequence goes on from CM068367.1 coordinate 957,354,750, forward strand.
AAGACACCAATTAAGTCGCTAATCACCATCTTTAATTTTGTAACAATCTAAAAAGGTTACAAAATAATAATTTATATGTTTACCAAAATAAAAATTTTTGTTAGTGGTTTTTTTTTTTTTTTTTTGAAAAATATTGTTTAATTGGTTTTTGTTGTTTGTATTTTCTAAATTAATTTTCGTAAGTGATTCGTGTAAAATTTTAACTCTTTTGTTTCTGTTTCTGTTAATTGTATCACTTTGCGTTTTTATAATTAACTTCCGCGTTAATTGGATTATCTCCAGCACTAATCGATAGACGGTTCTTCTTCTTAATTGAGCATTCTCCTTCTTCTTTGGTAAAGGCCGCCTTTCGGATAGTCCGTGATCTCAATTTATCTTATTTTTAATTTTATTTATTAAATTTATAAATAAATTTAAACCAATTGCAGAAATTTTAGATTTATTAACAATTGTATACAGTATCGATTGTTAATCGATTATCAACAGTAGTATCGACTCGTTCTCAGGGCTGTCGATTAATTTTTTACATCAGTATTTTCTATTAATTATTAGGTTCTTTGAACGGTTATTTTATATATAGTCAGAGAAGGGTAAGGTCAGGAAAGTATAACACTTACAAGTAAAAAGCTTAATAACTAAAAATTACAAGTTATTAGTTAATATATAATGTTTATTAAAGAAAAATTTCGAACCATTGAAGACTGTGAGATTAGGTTGGTAAAGCTCGCTTTGAATTTTGGGAGTCGAGAAATTGGCGGCTCCCGGACTGCATGTGTTAAATCGTAGTTGGCTCGATGAAAATTTCTTCCAATAAATGGTGCCTTTTCAATGTTTCCTCGTCTCCGCAGTTGGGATTATTCCTTCTGGTGTTAGTAGAATGGTTCTGGTTCAGTGTCTTGTGATTCACTTCGATTAAATATGTGTGATAATGTTTAATTTACTTTGTTCAATAAGGTCGAAACTTGCACTTCTCGTCTCGTTATTAAGAATTATTTATTGTAGAGGTTTAAGTTATTATTTCACTCATTTACGGTTCCGTATTACTTTAGTTTAAATGCGGTATTAAATGCTCTCACTGAGTTTAAGGTTTAAGTTCAAAATTTAGTAATTTACGATTTTTCACTGCAGACTAGGCTTACATACCGATCGCCATATTTGTCTGCTATATAGGTTAATATTAGCAAAACTCTCGTTCAAGTGTCCTCGACAAGGTCCAATAATTAACTGTTCTCATTTCCTTCGTCTCCTGAACGTCTTAGCCAATTTAATATTAGTAATACATTGTTTTAAAATCTGTTTGGCTTCCGCTACATGTAGAAAATTTACATTATATCACTGAATATATTTTTGCTATTATTTAATTTTATGAAATACTAAATACATAATCTGTTTCTTTAGTTCATTCTGTTTTATTTGATACCAAATAAGATAGTTTTCCAAAGTTTTTTATCTAAAATGCTATATTTCTTTCATTTTGAAAAAGTGGCTTCAAAATTTACTTCCTGTCCTTCCCCAAATGTTTGCCATTTTATATGTTATATTTATGATTGTACTAAATCTCAGATTGACATAAAATGTTTATCTTCCATTAATTTCTTGTAATTTTATTAATTGGTTATCCTTTTAAATATTATTCAATAATTTATGACTCCCCACTCTGAATTTTCAGTTATTACATTTGCATTTTTTCTCATAATTCTTCCTATCTTTTTACAATATCTTTTTAAAGTATAATTTACATTATATTATTCTGTGACTGATTTACCTTACATAAATTTCATCAGTTTAACTAGTTTACTGGGTTTGATTCATCAATTATAATGTAGTTTATATTTACCATATGGCCTAGATTTTATCTGGTTTTACATACAAAGTTTTTTAATAATACAGCTTGTTTATACCCTTTCTGACCTTCTATTCTAATACAATGTTAATTAACAATTCCTTACTTTACTACAAGAACATTTAGTATTGAATTCTAACTAATAATACATAACAATTATTTGACATGAAAAACATGGTATTTAAGCTTAGACATTCTAGTCATGATTATTTCTAGTAACTCCTAATAAACATTTTATAATAAAAGAATGATATCCACACTCAGACATTGCATTCTTGATTAAAACTATTAAACATAATAAACATTTTAGAATATTAGAACATTACTCTCTCTTTCAACATCTTTATATATATAATTCTTCTGTACGTGTGTATGTCACTGAACTCCTCCTAAACGGCTGGACCGATTTTGATGAAATTTTTTGTGTATGTTTGAGTGGGTCCCTGGATGGTTTAGATTCACAATTGGACCCGGTAGGTGGCGCTGCGATCGGGTTCCAGGAATTTTTTTTTTACGAAAATGTTTTTTTTTATTTTTTTAAGATTTTTCGCATATCAGAACATATAACCACAAAATTTCATCCCCCACCACTCCCCAATATTTTTTAAAATGAAAAAACCATAAGTTCATGAATAATTGACGTTGTTTTGACATTTCAAATTCTGTTCGCTGTCTTTCGATATTCCATGTATCACAATTGCGTGCATATTGAGTGTATTATTCATCGACAAAACATATTGAAATAACGTTTTCAGTGTACTTTTAAGTGTACTTAAACACACACATTGTGCAAATAATATCTTACATGATCTTCCATGAATTTCAATTATATACATGTGCATTCAATGACAATAAATCTAACCTGCAACTTTTCATTTTCAGTGCTTATTTGTGTCGATGATTCTATAAAATTTACGGAGTGTTAAACGGTTCATCGAAAATAAACAACATGTAAGTTTGTTCAACAAATTATAACATCCATATCACAATTGGACCCGGTAGGTGGCGCTGCGATCGGGTTCCAGGAAATTTTTTTATTTATTTTTTAACGAAATTTTTTTATTTTTTTTTAAAGATTTTTCGCATATCAGAACATATAACCACAAAATTTCACCCCCCCCACCCCCAATATTTTTTAAAATGATAAAACCATAAGTTCATGAATAATTGACGTTGTTTTGACATTTAAAATTCTGTTCGCTGTGTTTCGATATTCCGTGTATCACAATTGCGTGCATATTGAGTGTATTATTCATCGACAAAACATATTTACATAACGTTTTAAGTGTACTTTTAAGTGTACTTGGTTTAGACTCACAATTGGACCCGGTAGGTGGCGCTGCGATCGGGTTCCAGGAAATTGTTTTTTTAATTTTTGACGAAATTTTTTTTTTATTTTTTTAAGATTTTTCGCATATCAGGACATATAACCACAAAATTTCACCCCCCCACCGCCACCCGATATTTTTTAAAATGAAAAAACCATAAGTTCATGAATAATTAACGTTGTTTTGACATTTCAAATTCTGTTCGCTGTGTTTTGATATTCCATGTATCATAATTGCGTGCATATTGTGTGTATTATTCATCGACAAAACATATTGAAATAACGTTTTAAGTGTACTTTTAAGTGTACTTAAACACATACATTGTGCAAATGTGTAAGGAGCAGTGTTCAAGTGAATATCTTACATGATCTTCCATGAATTTCAATTATATACATGTGCATTAAATGACAATCAATCTAACCTGCAACTTTTCATTTTCAGTGCCTATTTGTGTCGACGATTCTATAAAATTTACGGAGTGTTAAACGGTTCATCGAAAATAAACAACATGTAAGTTTGTTCAACAAATTATAACATCCATAAAATTCAAATATAAGTTACTTATATTTATGTGTTGTGTGTTTATTACAGAACAATGCCACGTCTTCGTGGACGAGGAGGAAATATTGGTCGACGTACACGGAATTCACAAATAGTCCGGACCCGTCGGTTAAATAGAACGGCAGAAGATCAATTGACGGACAATGCAAATTTAAGAGACCAGGTTGCAAACACACGTGCAAATGAAAGTCAAGAGCAACTCAACGAACGCCTTCGAGCTAATGCATTGAGACAAAGACAGGCGCGTCAACGAGCCACCGACGCACACAGAGCACATGAACGACAGCGCCTGCAAGTACATCGCGCATTGACACGTGCATCACTTCTCCGCCTTGCGTTCGAATATGAGTCGGAAATCGACTATTCGTCACATTCACAAATTGTCATCGGCGCTATGGACAAAGAATGCCAACACTGCCATGCATTCAAATACAAAGGTGAATCGGCCGGTTTCTGCTGCGCGTCTGGAAAAGTTGTACTGCCACCATTGAATTCGCCGCCAGAACCATTGAAAACACTATTGGCTGGAGCCACACCTCAATCAAAATTGTTTTTGCTTAAAATTCGTAAATTCAATTCTTGCTTCCAAATGACATCATTTGGAGCAACAAAAATCGTTCAGAATCAGGATGGTCGCAATTTTGAATCAACGTTTAAGATTCAGGGCCAAGTGTATCATCAAATTGGTTCTTTAATGTCAATGCCTGATGCCGATCCAAACTTCTTGCAAATCTACTTCATGGGCGATGAGGAGCAACAAACGTTTGCTTTCATGGGTTCAGCAAATGTTTTTTCGATATTCGAATTTTCGATAAACTATATAATAAGTGACATCTGACATTGAGTTTGACATTTCAATCTTTTCGTTTCGTCATTGTGTGATTTGCTGTTGCCCAAAGCAAAATCAAAAAATGAGTGTAATTTCTCGTTATCCTGCGCCGTTCAATTCTCGTAGCCGGACGATATTTGGTGCTTGTCATTGGCACATTTGGCGAAAGAGGCGGTACTTTTCGTGAGATTAGTGGTAAGTATAGTAATGTGATTGCAAAAAAGATATTGCTGTTTTTGTATGTGTGTAAATGTCTGACAGTTTTTTTTTTTTTATGTATTAGTTGTGTGGAGAAGACTGCGTGGAACTCAGTTGGTCCGTGAGCTCATAATGGATCTACAGGCGACTGGAGATGTGGCGACTCATGAAAATGGACGCTTCTACGCTGTGGATCCACTGAACCATATGTACACCGAAGATGGACTACGAGTAGCAGAGGAATGTGACGCCTTACCAATAACATATGATGCAAATTTGGACGATTTTCATTTTGATTAAATAATAGCAAACAAAGAAAAAACTCAAATTATTTCCATGACAGTCATATTTTTATTAATGTAAAGAAAGTAAAGTATATTGAAATAAATGTTGAATCTTAATACTAAAAGAATTAAAGTTTGTTTTGTTTTTATCTTAATGCGAGTTGATGAACAATGTTTTTCGTCAATCCCTGAGGTGTATAAATGAACAAACTTGTTGTAAATGAACAAACTTGATGGTTTGCCAACGCGAGAACACGCGACATATAATTGGCCATGTGAGAAGCACGGATTTTCTAGATCCAACCCACAACTGGACATTGTTTGGCCTTGTGACTTATTAATAGTCATTGCGAATGCCAAGAGAATTGGAAATTGCAGGCGTCTGAATGGAATGGGCGAGTCTGAAGGGATCATTGGGATCCGTGGCAGGAGAACAACTTCACCTTGAAACTTGCCGTTCAAAATGGTAGCTTCAAGAACATTTCCCATGATTTTTTTTATGACCAATCGCGTGCCATTGCATAGCTTTGGTGCATTTAAATTCCGAAGCAAAATGATTGGTAAACCAATTTTTAATCGCAAGTTATGTGGTGGCATTTCCGGTAAATCCAGTGAATTCAAGAATTCAACAGGATAATTGACTGCTTCGTCAGGATCGACAACAGTGTCGATCGATTTGAACGACATCTCATTGCCAGGCAATGACTGTTGTATTTTGAAATTAATAGCGTCAACATCGATATTTTTTGCGGCCAAAATAGCTCGTTCACGTAGCCACGCATGATTAATGTAATTAGCACGCAAATCTGGGAATATGCTTTCAATCAAAGCATCTTTCGTGGCTACCATGTTGCAAAAATTGTCTGGCAATTTGGTGCATTGTGTATTTCCATGCAATAGAATTTTTCCGTTGCCAATGTTGAGCAATTGTTCGGAGAATGACAGTGCCAATGGATCGTTTTGCAGTTGAACACGCATATTTATGGTAAGGCGTACATGTATTGACATTTCGCCATAGGTATGATTGTTTCAAACATGCGTTAATTTCGTCCGCATATGTAGCGCGTGGAATGACCGGCAATGTCTGTCTGAAATCACCGGACAGCAGCAGTGGAGCGCCACCGAAAAGTCTGGTATTATCGTTGAGATCTTTCATCGTTCTATCGAGAGCTTCAAGTGAATGCTTGTGGGCCATAGTGCATTCATCCCAGATAATAATTTAGGCATTTTTGCAAAACTTTAGCCATGCCGGAATGCTTATTTATGTTGCACATCGCGTCTGGATTATTTGTGTGAACGTTCAATGGCAACTTGAGTGCTGAATGTACAGTCCGTCCACCATCAAGCAAAGTCGCTGCAATGCCTGATGAAGCAATTGCCAACGCAATATGATTTTGTGATCGAATGCGCGCAAGTATCAGTGAGATGAGGAATGTTTTGCCAGTGCCGCCTGGTGCGTCCAAAAAAAAAAGAATCCGCCTTGTTGTGCTGTAATTGACAAATTAATTCGATCGTATATGTTCTTTTGCTCAGTAGTGAGCAGTTGCTCATTATTTGCAACAAAAGTAGTCAAAGAGGCCGCATCGAACTGTTGTTCGCGCTGAACATCGCTGTTAATGATGTCTGTTGCTGGGCGGTTAGGCGATGGCATACCGAAATGAATGAGTGGCATATTCGAAATGAGAATGCAAATATCCTCAATCTTTATTAACGCCTCGTTATATATTTCCGGCGAAAAATCGATATTGGGATCTTGATCAGAGGTCCGAATGCGATGCAGAATGTCTTCGCTCACGGAATCTTTATATTTGTCCCAGAGAGCAGAAGCTTGCGACGGAAAACACGTCGTCAACAATATGGCGAATAATTGGCGAATTTGATGAGGAGAGGAACTCAGTACTGCATCTGTAAGTGTGAGATCCCAATGGTTGTCATCTTCCAGCAAACGCAATTCGCGACACGCATCGTGGTACGTGTCGTACAAAATACCATTGACTGTTCGCAAGTATTGGAAGGACGTCGGTCCAGGAACGTTAACCAACAACAAACGCAAGAAGAAGCATTCACGTTGCTTTGGATGGACTGTGTATAATCGGCCTAATGTATATCCCATAAATATGCCGTCGTATCCTTGGACTGGAACGCCTCGCTTTAGTGGGTTCCACTTTTTTGACTGTTTGTTCCACGTGAAAAATCGTGGCACATCAGTATACATTAATGTCTTTGCGAATTGACCGAAAATACCTGGTCGGTTGCATAGTTCGAAAAACTCAGTTAGTGTGGTTTTTGGGGCAGTTAATGCTCGTTGTATAGCAGTCTCTTCAGTGAAATAAACACGCTGTCCATTTTCAAGGTGCACGGCCAAATGTATAACAGCAGGGTCTCTGTCATGTATGGGAAAACTCAAAATGCGCCAAACTGCTTCATTGCTGCTAATGTATCGGCCCATTTGATAACGTGTTATTTCGTCGTTATCATTTACATTTTGAACAGCAAATACAGCCATATCGCTGCCCTTATGAACGTATTTGCAAATGTATTTGATGGACTTCACTGAATTGCAGAACTCAACGTTTATGTGTGCTTTGTAGGTTTTGGACAGCAATGGCGAATACGGAACCACCCAGCGATTGTCGATGTCAACCTGATTTCCACCGTTGACATGCGCAATTGATATGATTGGCCACCATTGTCTGTGTCTCTACGACGATACAATGGATAACCATAGATATTAGTGATAGTATCGTTTATACACATTTTTGGGAAACGTTTCGTACATTTTCCATTGTCCATGCACGGCGCCGTCATGTTGAGATCACCGCATGGACCATGGATCATGTTAGCGGTAACAATGTCAAACAACTCTTGATCGATATTCCGATCCGGAATTTCTGCTGAAATAATTTTATCAATTTCTTCTGGCCGTACTTTGTCGACCAACCAAATCAAAATATGTGCATGTGGCAAACCTCGTTTTTGCCATTCAACAGAATACAGCCAGCAACGTGTTTCGCCGAATACAGAGTGATGTGTAATCAAGTTCATCAACGATTTTAATTTTTGTTTGAAGACACGTGCAGTGATATCATGGCGATGCATTGCTGTTTGACCTGGCAATAACGAAATTTTAATTTCATCCCAGTTTGGATTGCACATAAATGTAATGAACAAATCTGGTCGGCCGTACGCGCGCACGAAAGTCATGGCGTCTTGAATGTATTCTTGCATATGACGCGGACTACCAATATATGATGATGGAAGAATATATGCGGTACCGATGTCGTTGATATTAGTTGTTCCATCTACGTTACTGACAATAGCATCACGCAAATGAATGTACTCCTCAGAACGCAGCTTTGCTTGATTATACTTGATGTACCGTAATCGCTCGCTTTCAATTTTCGCATAAGTACATATCAACGATGTATTGATGAAACAGCTGGCGGCATCGGAGAATGTTGTTGTCTTCATTGGCACGAATCATCAACCGATATGCGTAGAAGTTCATAGCGCTCACTTTCTTGTTGGTTTGTGCACCTGCAAAGTAAAAATATAAATAAGACAAAAAGAAATTAATCGTACAGAAAAAGAAAAAAGAAAATAATGTGTAGATTGTACCTGTCGCTGGATTTCTTTGATGTTGAAATGATATCCATCTTCTCCTTACCAAAATATCAATGGATATTGCAAAGCGTCGTAAGAACAATGACTGTCTTGAATTGTCTGCACCGTGTTATCTCTCCGTTGGATCCGTATATCTCGACGTTCGTATGCGTCGCCAACCATAACAACTGCAACTTCATTAACGGTTGGTGCATTGTATTGGCCTGCGTGCTCTCCAGATGGTACTTTGTCTGCTTTGATGACGATCATGTAGCTGTCGTTTTGCAGTTTGTTTGAAACGGTATTGAACAACTGGACCAACTGGTTGTGATTTCGCAAAAACGGTTCCAAAGTCGCCACAATTTCTCGCTCCTCCATCTGCTCGATGTTGTTGTATTGGCAGCGTGTGTTTATTTGTTGCTCCTCATCGCCCATAAAGTAGATTTGCAAGAATTTTGGATCGGCATCAGGCATTGACATTAAAGAACCAATTTGATGATACACTTGGCCCTGAATCTTAAACGTTGATTCAAAATTGCGACCATCCTGATTCTGAACGATTTTTGTTGCTCCAAATGATGTCATTTGGAAGCAAGAATTGAATTTACGAATTTTACGCAAAAACAATTTTGATTGAGGTGTGGCTCCAGCCAATAGTGTTTTCAATGGTTCTGGCGGCGAATTCAATGGTGGCAGTACAACTTTTCCAGACGCGCAGCAGAAACCGGCCGATTCACCTTTGTATTTGAATGCATGGCAGTGTTGGCATTCTTTGTCCATAGCGCCGATGACAATTTGTGAATGTGACGAATAGTCGATTTCCGACTCATATTCGAACGCAAGGCGGAGAAGTGATGCACGTGTCAATGCGCGATGTACTTGCAGGCGCTGTCGTTCATGTGCTCTGTGTGCGTCGGTGGCTCGTTGACGCGCCTGTCTTTGTCTCAATGCATTAGCTCGAAGGCGTTCGTTGAGTTGCTCTTGACTTTCATTTGCACGTGTGTTTGCAACCTGGTCTCTTAAATTTGCATTGTCCGTCAATTGATCTTCTGCCGTTCTATTTAACCGACGGGTCCGGACTATTTGTGAATTCCGTGTACGTCGACCAATATTTCCTCCTCGTCCACGAAGACGTGGCATTGTTCTGTAATAAACACACAACACATAAATATAAGTAACTTATATTTGAATTTTATGGATGTTATAATTTGTTGAACAAACTTACATGTTGTTTATTTTCGATGAACCGTTTAACACTCCGTAAATTTTATAGAATCGTCGACACAAATAGGCACTGAAAATGAAAAGTTGCAGGTTAGATTGATTGTCATTTAATGCACATGTATATAATTGAAATTCATGGAAGATCATGTAAGATATTCACTTGAACACTGCTCCTTACACATTTGCACAATGTATGTGTTTAAGTACACTTAAAAGTACACTTAAAACGTTATTTCAATATGTTTTGTCGATGAATAATACACACAATATGCACGCAATTGTGATACATGGAATATCAAAACACAGCGAACAGAATTTGAAATGTCAAAACAACGTTAATTATTCATGAACTTATGGTTTTTTCATTTTAAAAAATATCGGGTGGCGGTGGGGGGGTGAAATTTTGTGGTTATATGTCCTGATATGCGAAAAATCTTAAAAAAATTAAAAAAAAATTTCGTCAAAAATTAAAAAAACAATTTCCTGGAACCCGATCGCAGCGCCACCTACCGGGTCCAATTGTGAATCTAAACCAAGTACACTTAAAAGTAGACTTAAAACGTTATGTAAATATGTTTTGTCGATGAATAATACACTCAATATGCACGCAATTGTGATACACGGAATATCGAAACACAGCGAACAGAATTTTAAATGTCAAAACAACGTCAATTATTCATGAACTTATGGTTTTATCATTTTAAAAAATATTGGGGGTGGTGGGGGGGGTGAAATTTTGTGGTTATATGTTCTGATATGCGAAAAATCTTAAAAAAATAATAAAAAAATTTCGTTAAAAAATAAATAAAAAAATTTCCTGGAACCCGATCGCAGCGCCACCTACCGGGTCCAATTGTGATATGGATGTTATAATTTGTTGAACAAACTTACATGTTGTTTATTTTCGATGAACCGTTTAACACTCCGTAAATTTTATAGAATCATCGACACAAATAAGCACTGAAAATGAAAAGTTGCAGGTTAGATTGATTGTCATTGAATGCACATGTATATAATTGAAATTCATGGAAGATCATGTAAGATATTCACTTGAACACTGCTCCTTACACATTTGCACAATGTATGTGTTTAAGTACACTTAAAACGTTATTTCAATATGTTTTGTCGATGAATAATACACTCAATATGCACGCAATTGTGATACATGGAATATCGAAACACAGCGAACAGAATTTGAAATGTCAAAACAACGTCAATTATTCATGAACTTATGGTTTTTTCATTTTAAAAAATATTGGGGGGCGGTGGGGGGTGAAATTTTGTGGTTATATGTTCTGATATGCGAAAAATCTTAAAAAAATAATAAAAAAATTTCGTTAAAAAATAAATAAAAAAATTTCCTGGAACCCGATCGCAGCGCCACCTACCGGTTCCAATTGTGATATGGATGTTATAATTTGTTGAACAAACTTACATGTTGTTTATTTTCGATGAACCGTTTAACACTCCGTAAATTTTATAGAATCATCGACACAAATAAGCACTGAAAATGAAAAGTTGCAGGTTAGATTTATTGTCATTGAATGCACATGTATATAATTGAAATTCATGGAAGATCATGTAAGATATCATTTGCACAATGTATGTGTTTAAGTACACTTAAAAGTACACTTAAAACGTTATTTCAATATGTTTTGTCGATGAATAATACACTCAATATGCACGCAATTGTGATACATGGAATATCGAAACACAGCGAACAGAATTTTAAAATGTCAAAACAACGTCAATTATTCATGAACTTATGGTTTTTTCATTTTAAAAAATATTTAGGGGTGGTGGGGGGGTGAAATTTTGTGGTTATATGTTCTGATATGCGAAAAATCTTAAAAAAATAAAAAAAACATTTTCGTAAAAAAATAAAAAAAAATAAATTTCCTGGAACCCGATCGCAGCCGGGTCCAATTGTGAATCTAAACCATCCAGGGACCCACTCAAACACACACAAAATTTCATCAAAATCGGTCCAGCCTTTTAGGAGGAGTTCAGTGACATACACACGTACAGAAGAATTATATATATAAAGATAATATTATAACTTGCACTTGTCCCCTGTTAATTCTTGATACTATCACTAATCAGTTTTATAGTTTTATATTATCAAGAAATTTATTTCTGCAGGAGGACTCTTAAGATTTGTTTTTATTCATTATAAAATAACTTTTATGGGTGCACTTTTCCTTATCACTCTAAACACTTTTGTTTACATTTATTTTACATTATTTCTGTTTTTCGGTGTTATACTTTCATTTGTGACATTTAATTTCCCTTGGGGTTTTTGTTTTCTCCTTGCTGGGTTTCCTTTGAGTATTTGTTGTAGTCTTCTCCTCCTACTATTTTGTATCTTCAAACTCATTCCTGTTTATTAGGTATTTTGGTTTGTTCTGGGTATTTTCTTTATTCATTCTTTGTTTCTTCATTACCATATAGTTATTATGTACGTTGGTTTGTTCTGGGTATCTTCCTTACTTACTCCTATCCTACCTGGGTATTTCCTTACTTTATTTAAGTTTTTTAATTTATTTTTCATTACACATTTTTGTTACATAGTTGCTTTTTCTGTCTTTTTACTTCTTCAAGTTATGTTTGTAGTTTATTGTGATACTTATTTGTTTTCATTTGGATTTTTCTTTGATAGTTATTTTAATTGACATTTATTTATGATCATATTTCATTCATCATTAAGTGGATAATCTGTCATGCTACAATTTTCACAGTTAAAACAGTTCGAAATTAACAACACAGTCTCTTACAACAAATCAAATAAAAATTGTTCACACGCAATAAAATGTCAACTAATATAGAACACAATTGTATTACAATTATACCGCCCTCCATTATAAAACACAACACTTTACTAATAGCCACTTGAACCCACACAGTAATATCGCCCGATACTAACTGAAACTAAAGCCGCTGCCACCTAGTATTTATACCCCGTTTACAGACCAGAACATTCCACAGTTACGCGTTATCTCTACTACACTACGGCGTAATTAATTGCGGCCTTGACACAGTGCGTGCGGCCGCGCGAATTCTGGTACAGTCTAGCAAATGCGTCGAGAATCACGTACGCCACACAGATTCCGCTGGATTCATCTGCAACATTCGATAAATACGTTGATTGTTGTGTGATGTCGTAACGCCATGTTAGATAGTAATTGGTAAACAATTGGTGTATAGTTTGTTAACATAATGCAAGCATAAACCATTGTCACATTCTCTTTACGCCAGGATATGCTTTGAGCATGAGGTGACTGTACAACACTTATCCCCTGAACAGTCAATGGATGTACGCAAATATTTATCAATATACCAAAAGAAGTTGTAATTGTCACTGCGCGTACCTCGTCAATCAATTGCCAACAGTACTGTAGCTAAGCGATGAAAGTTATTCAATAATTGTGAACTAATGGAAAATGAAAAAAAACTAAAGATTTTGATATGTAATTTTGATTTTCAGCAATTGGTTTGTTTGCACAAATCTATGAAGATTGCACTTTTACATAACTTTCTAGTAGCATATAGAAAGTTATATGCTACTAGAACTAGAAGTTATATGCAACTTTCTAAAGTAGCTTTGGGATGTTAATTTAATTTCATAATCGTTAAATGGCTAATGATGTCACTGTTGGAATTATGTTTGTGGCTTAAGAAAAATTGTCCATACGATATATGTTTGAAACAATTAGGCATACTAATGTCTAGCACGTGTACTAGAAAAACAAAATATAACACTCTTTCATACATCATATATTTGAAACAAGTGAATGATACCTCCTTGTCTATCCGAATTTTCAAATAGACGATTCCGGTTTCATGAAAACGAAATTAAAACGGGTAATTACTGAATAAGAAAAGTCTAAAAAGCTTCGCTGATAAATGTCAGGAAATTTCGATAAATTTTGCTAACTGATTGGATGCGAAGTCAAAATTACCTTTTAGAGGAGAAAAGTTGAATATCTGGAATGAAAAGAAGAAAATCAGAAAAAAAAAACAATATAAAAGTTTATCAAATACTGTTTACACGACAGATTCTGGCCCTGAATGGCACCGAAAATATGTTTTATAAAATACGCTATAATGGTTTATCGAAAACCAATGGAAACAGATTTTGTTGACCTAAAAAGCCCTCTACGTTGGTCGAACAGTTACGCGTGTTTTGTTGGAAAAGAGCGTATTCAAGCGGATACTTTGAAACACTGGTGACGTATAAAGTGGTCGTTATCTGTTAATCATATACATACACGTGTAAACACACACACACACACACACACACACGCACACAAAGGTATTATGTACATATCTGATAAGAAAGGATAGGCCTATATCTTAAGTCTTTTTCCGTACTTCAAAAATGTGTAAAATTCCTTACCATGATGTAAATATTTCCATATTGGTTCATAAGTAATTCTGTGTTTCTACTATTTAAGGCATTATGGAACAGCTGATATAATAAAACAAAAAAATCATCGTGTATAAAAAATAAGGAAAAATGTAGGCTATACATATTTATATTATTTATACCAATAATTATAAATATTAAAAATACAACTTTAAACGACAAATATTTTATTTAGTAAATTATATTATTTTTATTTAAACACAAACGAGTAAATCACGTATGTGTTTATTACACATAAATCTATACTCATACACACTTAAATAATTAAATAAAGACTTTAAAAACAAATAAAAATTAATATGTATATTGTGGCGATACATATCATCACCACGCATATAAGAACTGTTAGGATAAAGAAACCATAGTTAACTAGTACTAGTGTAAATGATAAGTGAAAGGAGAATCGCAAATAAGTGTATATTAAGCAGAGTATTCTGGTTCCATGCTAAAACAAAACAATGGATGAAGAAAAATAAATGTTAAAGAAAGGTAATATAATTATAATGAAAATTAGAAGAAGAGAACTTAATAACGTGATAAACCCAATAGATATGGTAAGTGAGAGGTATAAACAAGTCCAACGATGGAAACAACTAATTAAAATAGAGACATGCAACAAGCAACAAGACAGTGAGGACCACATTAATTACCAAATAACATAAATGCATGAAGAACTAAAAATAAAAATAACAAAAGAAAATAAACTAAAAACATATTAATGACCAAGTAAAATATAAATAAAAAGTACTACATAAGTTGATAATAATAATAGCAATTAAAGAGAAAAGATCAGAAAGTAGGTAGAGTTATAGAAAATGCAATACAGTGGTATAAATAAGAGTAAGAAATATGTGCATTAGTCTAAGAAAAATTGTAAAAACTTATATTGTAAGAGAGTGAAGTGATAAGTGTACAAGGTAGGAAATAGTGATGATCAAAAATCATGTTATAAACCAGTGGGGAAGGGAGAAAGTGAAGAAATGGTCTTATGTATAAAATAATACACATTAAGAACCATTAAATAAAAGTAGTATGTGTTTAAAGGGTTTTGTATACCCACAGACTTTATTATGTTACAATTAATTATTTAAAGGGTTTTGTATACCCACAGACTTTATTATGTTATGATTAGGTATTTAAAGGGTTTTGAATACCCACAGGATTTATTATTTTATAATTAGGTATTTAAAGGGTTTTGTATACCCATAATTTTAATATGTTAGAATTATCTGTTAAAAGATTTGCTAATTTTTCAAGGACAGTAGTTGTAAAAGCTGTTCAGAAATGTCAATATCAGGTACATGGTGAAACATCATAGTATGTAAAAAAATCGTTGTAAAGGAATGGCAAGATCCTAAACTTATAGGCCAAAAGAGATGAGTTGAACTTAAACTACACTAAAATATCCAAAATAGTTTTAACCAAACCAAATAAAATTAAACAGAAGCCTGACCTTAATGAACCAGGGAAGGTATTGATAAAATTATATGTAAAAACTCATAATTGTAATAACCAGATGAATAGAGAAAGTAATATTAACACATAAGACAAGCCATTGAACTGACATGCGGTCAATATTAATGTTATTATAAGAAAATTATCCATAGGTATTTAAAACTGTAATGTTAAATATAATGTAGAAGTATCAGACATTATTGTTAGTAGTAAGTACAACCCTATTAGGACATATTTGAATAGTAAAGAAGGCAATAAGAAATGTTGAGAAAAAAGATGTAAAGGCCTAAAATCTTAAATTTATAAAGGTGCTAAAATAGGTAATACTAGGCCGAAATGGGCCACATTAGGTATCAAAATAATTCTATTTTTCCAAACAACAACATAGTGTAATCCAAATTTAACTTAATCTAGAAATAAATAAGGAGTAATTTGAGGTGACAGATTTACAATTTACAGATTTCAAATAATTAACGTCACGTGACCCGGGTCAAGGAACAATGAACCAATCAGAGCTCACAAAAGCGTGGTCATAGCCGTTAGCTAAACGGATTTTTCGAATTAGTCTATTGTTAAAGCTCAAACTGAACAGATGAACTCCGTGTAGCAGAGAGTCACATTTCGATGAATAACCAATAACCAAAAGTAAAGTATAAAGAGATGTCAATATCAAAATAAGAAACAACATTAAAAATATATACAAGCAAACCATACTAACAGAAGTAATTGAAAACCGAATGAAAAGATGATGGTCAACTTAAACTAACACATTCCAAGTATGAAAAAAACGTAACTGCAATTTGGTGAGATTGAACAAACCAATAACGACATAACCATACCATACATAACACGAGATTCACTAAAGACACTGTTATATATGTTATAATGTTATATAAACATTGATTTTGTTGACGTATTGTTGATAAATTGTAAAGTTTTGTTTCCTGCTGTGTTGAGCTTTGTGGATGTGATTTGCAACAGTTTTGTGTTTGAATTGTTATTATTTTCCAATAATAAATATGGAAAGGAAGAAGAAAAGTTTACTGACCATTAGTAAAAGAAATTAACAATTGATCAACAACGTAAAAAAGTGAAATGTGGATTACAGAGACATGACCGATAAGAATATTGATGTTTCTATAAATTATTAAAAATGTAAAATTAATTTTCATGTTTTTATACATACTTTTTGGTATATCTAAAAAACTATCGTACTTACTGCTCTGACATTTTGCACAGGTCTTTGAGATATAATTACCTAAAAAAATCACATATTTTTATTTAATTTAGGCTTATAGTTCCTTGGTAATAAATTTGTATTTATAAATGTAAAAATTAAAAAAAATATTTTTACTATTTTCCTCACAAAAAAAAATTTTTTAATTACATCCTAATAAAAATACAAGTTTCTTTAGATAATTTTATCCCCTTCAAAATGACACCTCCCAAAAGGTTGTAGGACTTCTAGTTTTTCTGGAATATCAATTTGAAATATTCCCAAAACGTTGCTAAGAAACGTTAAAAAATTAAATTTTTGTACTAAAATAATTTTTTTTTTCCAGTTACAAAATTTTACCCTATATTTAGTGCAAGAATAAATAATAAAAAAATCTGAATAAATTAAAAAGTTACAAAACAAACATTTTTGCCATTTTCAGTGGCGACTCCCCTTAATATACATTTCTAGAAGTGGATGAATAGTGTCCAAGTACTTTCTTGCCATCTCACTCGTTGTTCGTTCCAATAAAAAAAGAATTATTTCAAATGGTATGTATGCAGTTAGGCCTACTTAGTTAAATAGATATAATTATGCTGGAAGGAACTTATATTCTTTTGAATTTAAATACTAATTTAGACGTGATACATTCAATACATTTTAGAGGTTAAAGTAATCGTCTGTTAAGCCAGTAACGGCTATTAGGTGGCTAAACCTTGAACAATTTAAAATGTCCAGAAGATTTTAAGAGCAAAGTCTACAAAATTAATGGATGTAAAATGTACGAGTATTGTATTTACAATAGTAAATCCAATAGGATTTTGCGCCTTTATCTTATGTTACTCTTAAGCCTTTTATAACTATAATCTTATGTTATTTAACGTTTTGTCGTTTACATTTTGGCATACTCTTTACTTTCACTAAAATTTTCTCCTCTTTTATTTCTTTCTATACATTCATATTTACCAACAATAGCAGACAGCAGTTGATATTTAATTTTTTTTTTTAATTCAGTATACACTTATAAGTTTCTACAATATTTTGTATTCTTCTAACGTTTGAAAACCATGTACATTTTAATCTAGCACAACTTAATCAAGTTTACTTCTCAGTTTATTTTATTTTCCGCAGAGTTCTCTTTATTAAAGTTAGATTCTTCCACGACTATCAAATTCTTTTCTTTTTTCTTCATTAGCACTTGTGCATACATCAAATTTTATTTTATAAATTTTAATTTTCTTATGTACTTATGTTTTGTTACTTTATATACAGTTGTAAATGTGTGTGTGTGTGTGTGTGTGTCCAGAGGTACCAGAAATGATCTGTGAGAAATTTATCAATACTTTGTGATCAATACAGCTGGTTATAAGATTTTGGTCAGTACTATACATTACATCATGTAGCTATATTCTTCTGGCACAATCATTATTATTTCTTTTACATTCTAAATTACATTTCTCACTATTATGTTACATTAGATAAACTCATTTCGTCTTTTGGTTTTGATGATTTTTTATTAGGTTGAATCAGTGTTATTTTATTTATATTTTTTTTTCTTTATTAGTTTAAAGCAATTTCTTCTAAATTGTATAGTAAGGTGTTCTTACTTATTTTTCGACTTTGGTTGTTTTTTTTTTTATCTTCAAAATTCTCTTTCTTGTATACCTCATAAATTGTTTTCTTAGATACTTGTTTGTAAGTTGAGCTTACTTCATTTTTTTGAATTTTGGGGTATTTATTCTTTTTTCATTTTAAATCATACTGTTTCTGAATAATTATTGAGTAAGTTGTTCTTACAGTTTCTTTAGAATTTTGGGTTTTAGTCTCTTCATTTTATATTATATCGTTTCGAAATTACTTGAGTAAGTTGTCCTTACAGTTTTTTTAGAATTTTGGGTTTTTTATTTACAATGGGTTGCTTGGTCCTGTATCCATAAAATTCGTCCCCTTTCTTTTATATTCTGTTTAGAATCGGTTTTTAACCGTGGTCCATTATTTCCTCTATACTGGTTGTTCGGGTCTCTCTAGTGTATAGAGTTATTTTTGTCCTTGTGACATATCTCATTATTGTACAGTTCTTGCCTCTTGTCACTATAAAATTGTCATTTATAGTCAAGCTCATCATCGTCCTTTGAACTGATTCTTCTGCACTGTCTCTTAATGTTTCTGATGGTTCATACATAAATTCCATAAGTCCTCCATGCTCCTTAGTTAGTTTTGGCCTTTTTGGTCCTTCTAGTCCATCTGGGAATTCAAGTGTGGTTCGTTTAAAGTTTCTCACTTGCCTTACTTCTCTGTTTTCCGTAATTGGTCTATTATGCAGTTTAACTAATCCCCCTTTAATCATTTCCAATTCTTCCCGTGTATCTATTAATTTTCTTTTACACATTTGTCTTATTCTCACTATCTTCATTTCATCATGAACCCGTTCTATTCTTCTGGTTCTATCAATTGGTATCTTGTCAAATTTTTCTTGGGTCTTCGCTTGTATGTTTCCTATTTGATTAATTTTGGTCTCTACTTCTACTCTGAGTTGCATGATGGGTTCATCTGTCTTTTCCAGATCCACCTTAATTTCATTTATTTGCTGTCTTACCTCCACTTCATAGCTATCAACTCCTTTGCTCCGTTTTTCATTGACAATTATAATACTTCTATTGATGACTTCCCTCAATGCTAGGCCTTGTTCATTGATGATTTGCCGCAACTCTTTATTATGGTTTTCAATTTTCTCATCCATTCGTTTGGTATTCTCCAGAATCTGCCTCATACTCTCATCATTCCTGTCAAACCTTTTATTCATTTGTTTGATTAAATTTTCGCTCAAAATTTCGTTTTGTTTTCTTGAGTTCTCATTAATACTGTCTATTTTATTTTCCAGCTTCTCATTGATTTGTCTAAAATCGGCCTTCAATTGTTCATTATTTCCATTTATGGTTTGTCTCAAAAGTTCACTAGTACTTTCCTTAATACTGTCTATTTTATTTTCCAGCTTTTCTGACCTTTCGTTCATACTGTCTATTTTTTCATTAGTTTGTCTATTATCTTCTTTGATACTGTCTATTTTATTTTCTAGCTTTTCTGAATTTTCATTTATACTGTCTATTTTATTTTCTAGCTTTTCTGTAGTTTGCTTTGAGTTTTCCTCCTGTTTTCTAAAATTTTCATCTATTGTTGTTTATTGCTTTCCTTAATGCTATCAATTTTCTCCATCATCATCCTCATAATTTCTTGCCAATCTGGTTCTCTTCTGGCTTCCGCTTTTTCTGGTTGGTCCCCTTGGGCATTCTCTGTATTGCTCGCCTGTTGTTCCATTTCGATATCTGTACCTGCCTCTGTTTCTTCTTCCCTCCTATCTTCTTCTGTTTCTTGTTCCTTCTCCATTCTTTTCGTAACACCTCTCGTATGCATTCCTGTGCCTCTAGTGGTTGCCTGCTCAAGTTAAGTAACAAATAATATGATTTTTACTTAACTAAAGCCCACTCGTTGAGCGCCAATTTGTAATCAAATTATTATTGAAGGTGTTAAGATGCGATGATGATGCCCCACGTTGCGAGCGTCAATTTGTAATCAAACTCGATATCTCTCCTTAAAGCCTCACTGTTGTAAATCAATTTAGTAACGAACTGCTTGTTAATTATGTGAGGACGTATGTTATAGTGTATGATACCAGCTGGAGACGTCAAATTGTAAAGAAATCTTGTCTATGGGTGTAATTAGTTATAAGAGACTCCTGTGTAACAAATGCCAAGTAATACGTTGTAGGTGGCGATCCGTAACTACTAAACTGCTGTTACCTGGTTTAATTAATATGTTATTCACTAATATACCTTTCGGTTGTGACCGGTGAAACCCTCAGAAAATAGATTATTAAGTCCACAAAATTAGAATTATGTTCCTGAATTTATAATGGTATTATTCTATAGACTTAATTTAGTTCTCAGTGGTTGTTTAATATGAGCAATATATATGGAGTATTTACTGAATGTAAGTGGTATTTGTTTCAACCCTAGTCCCTCAACGATAAAAATTTCATTCAAATTTAGTATTAAAAAACCAGTTAGTTCAGCAATCTCCCGTCCCACCAGCTGCAAACTTGGAGCGCTATTACTAGAAATAAGTGTACTTATAGGTTAGTTATTCGGAGTGTTTGTATCAATCTGTTACTAAATTATTACACCAACTACATATAGTATTTTCTCTGCAATGACTAAAACGTTATCTCATACAACAAATGTACTTTATTTATTTTTCTCTGGTATTTAATAAGTTACGTTGTCTCAGACAAACAATAAGACGATCCAATCGACTATCCCAACATATATCGATTCTTAATTATTCAAACTCTAAAAAACTTGAAAATAATGACAATTAATTCTTATACCAGGGTTCGTGTAGTTCTTTGAACCATTAGTAAGGCCAGGTAAAACGCATAATTAAGGTTGTTCAATTTACAAAAGAATAAAATTATTTACTTAAAATACAATGATATGAAAATAATTTGTTTTTTACCCAAACGACGAAAGCTTCGTTAGGCAGTGAATGTTTGTCAACAGCGGTCAAAATCCAGTTTATATCGTCTTTACCCAGTAAAACTGCTCTGGTTTTCAATGAATTGATGATGGTAATCCCACAGGAACTCTTGTGCTTCGATTCTTCTTTTGCGTCTTCACAATTCTTGGTCCCAACGAACTGGAATTAGGATCTCAGCTTACGCTGTCAATGAAGGTTATTTCGTCAACCGAGTCTTCTGTATTTCCAAATATTTCCGTTAATTCAGGCTTTAACTCTTTACTGGTCTTCAATTTATAGCATGAATTGGTTTGATACCAAATTCAGCGGAATTATTTAGTGACTGAGGTGAGAAGCTTTCAATTCTTTTTTATTTTACTCATTGATAATTTAGAGTGTTATTTAATTTGTACGATTCATTAGCGTTCAAATATAATTGTTTTACAAAAAGGCTTTATCAGTTTGGACATATCTTTCCTTTATATTTATTCATATATTTTTATATCGGTTCATTTCAATCTAATCGCTTGTAACAATCAGAACCATCTATCCAAAATCAACAACTTATTATATATCAGTTGCCTTAACAACCACGTTTTCTATATATCCTTGAGCCGGCATTATAGAATATTACTACTTCTTTCCAATAAAATACTCCATGCTTGGATTAATCTTGAATCACATAAAACTTTCCCCTAACCTTCCTTACTAAACAGTAAATGTTTTACTAGAGTTTCGTTGGACTGGGTTTACTAAAAAGGTATTAATTTCCTTTCACTAATATGGAATTTAGGCCTATAGATTCATTTACAACCATTATAACATTATTTGGTTTTTAACTTAATTTTCTTTTTACCTGACCTACTGTACAATTAATTATTGATTACATAGTTAATTACATGAATTTTAATTTATTGGTGGTTAGTTGTTTTTATATTAATTAACTGGTTCTGGAACCCTTTATTAATTTATGACATAATTGTCAGAACTACTTGTTAGATTTAAAACACTGGTCACACTCCTGATCCAGTTTATAAACATTAATTAGAACAACAGTATTTTTCAACATTATACAATACTGATAACTTAGTACAGTACCTAACATTGGTAACTATACTGGGTTATATAAATACAAATCTAATATAAACATAAACATAATTATTGGTGAAGTATTATTATCAAATAACATTATTTCATTTTTAGTATATTCAACATACAATATAAAATACTCTGTGACCTGAACATGCCACAGTACAAAATAAACAATTCATAACATTCAATCATTCCTTAGTCTGGCTTTTATACATTTAATACTAGTCATTGCCTCCTTCTGGTTTGAGTTACTTCTCGAGCACATGACCTATTGAACAACCTTAAGTCAGGGTATGGTCCTTGACCATATTTCATACAATCTTTTATGTAACGTTGGGGAACCTCAACTATGTTGCGTTACATAACACCCCCCCTTCGAAATAAGTTTATTTTGGTATAAACAAAGTTTAGCAAGAAATAAACTCCTAACTTGTATCTGGCCAATTGGTTTCCTATTTATAGTACTTTTATATTTCATAATTATCCGTTATATTATTATCATTTCTTCCTTCATTCTTAAAATCAATTATTTCCCAAGTTTAAATCTTATTTCTATAATTATTCTTGTGACATTCTTTATTAATTATACATTTTGGATCTGGTTTTATTTAATTCTCTATATCTATTTGTGAGTTTTTCCTCTAATATTTAATTTTCCTAAACCTCCCTAACATTATAACTGGAATCGAATCGGTGGTGCTCTATCGGCTAACCAATTACCGTCGTCCGTTACATACTTTCTGGGATCAGAGGAACATCATCTCTGCCCAGTCAAATGATTGCTGGAATATTCTACAGTCAATCTTCATTAATAAACCTCGTAAGGTAGTCATCATGTGACCTTCAATAAAATAATAAATAATAATCATATTCTAGGGATTATTCACTGTACTTTAACTCAGATCATATTACTTCTTCATATTAATTCTTCCTTCTATTATACACTTTTCATCTCCAATACTTGGCTATTTTATTGACATTTATTAATTGGTTCTTTTACGGATAATTCTTAAATATTTGTTTTTTCTTTTCTTGTGATCCTTTTGAGGGTTCCATTTTGGCTTCTTCATTCTCTTATCTTCATTGGCTTATATTCCTTTGTGATCAATACAGCTGGTTATAAGATTTTGGTCAGTACTATACATTACATCATGTAGCTATATTCTTCTGGCACAATCATTATTATTTCTTTTACATTCTAAATTACATTTCTCACTATTATGTTACATTAGATAAACTCATTTCGTCTTTTGGTTTTGATGATTTTTTATTAGGTTGAATCAGTGTTATTTTATTTATATTTTTTTTTCTTTATTAGTTTAAAGCAATTTCTTCTAAATTGTATAGTAAGGTGTTCTTACTTCTTTTTCGACTTTGGTTGTTTTTTTTTTATCTTCAAAATTCTCTTTCTTGTATACCTCATAAATTGTTTTCTTAGATACTTGTTTGTAAGTTGAGCTTACTTCATATTTTTGAATTTTGGGGTATTTATTCTTTTTTCATTTTAAATCATACTGTTTCTGAATAATTATTGAGTAAGTTGTTCTTACAGTTTCTTTAGAATTTTGGGTTTTAGTCTCTTCATTTTATATTATATCTTTTCGAAATTACTTGAGTAAGTTGTCCTTACAGTTTTTTTAGAATTTTGGGTTTTTTATTTACAATGGGTTGCTTGGTCCTGTATCCATAAAATTCGTCCCCTTTCTTTTATATTCTGTTTAGAATCGGTTTTTAACCGTGGTCCATTATTTCCTCTATACTGGTTGTTCGGGTCTCTCTAGTGTATAGAGTTATTTTTGTCCTTGTGATATATCTCATTATTGTACAGTTCTTGCCTCTTGTCACTATAAAATTGTCATTTATAGTCAAGCTCATCATCGTCCTTTGAACTGATTCTTCTGCACTGTCTCTTAATGTTTCTGATGGTTCATACATAAATTCCATAAGTCCTCCATGCTCCTTAGTTAGTTTTGGCCTTTTTGGTCCTTCTAGTCCATCTGGGAATTCAAGTGTGGTTCGTTTAAAGTTTCTCACTTGCCTTACTTCTCTGTTTTCCGTAATTGGTCTATTATGCAGTTTAACTAATCCCCCTTTAATCATTTCCAATTCTTCCCGTGTATCTATTAATTTTCTTTTACACATTTGTCTTATTCTCACTATCTTCATTTCATCATGAACCCGTTCTATTCTTCTGGTTCTATCAATTGGTATCTTGTCAAATTTTTCTTGGGTCTTCGCTTGTATGTTTCCTATTTGATTAATTTTGGTCTCTACTTCTACTCTGAGTTGCATGATGGGTTCATCTGTCTTTTCCAGATCCACCTTAATTTCATTTATTTGCTGTCTTACCTCCACTTCATAGCTATCAACTCCTTTGCTCCGTTTTTCATTGACAATTATAATACTTCTATTGATGACTTCCCTCAATGCTAGGCCTTGTTCATTGATGATTTGCCGCAACTCTTTATTATGGTTTTCAATTTTCTCATCCATTCGTTTGGTATTCTCCAGAATCTGCCTCATACTCTCATCATTCCTGTCAAACCTTTTATTCATTTGTTTGATTAAATTTTCGCTCAAAATTTCGTTTTGTTTTCTTGAGTTCTCATTAATACTGTCTATTTTATTTTCCAGCTTCTCATTGCTTTGTCTAAAATCGGCCTTCAATTGTTCATTATTTCCATTTATGGTTTGTCTCAAAAGTTCACTAGTACTTTCCTTAATACTGTCTATTTTATTTTCCAGCTTTTCTGACCTTTCGTTCATACTGTCTATTTTTTCATTAGTTTGTCTATTATCTTCTTTGATACTGTCTATTTTATTTTCTAGCTTTTCTGAATTTTCATTTATACTGTCTATTTTATTTTCTAGCTTTTCTGTAGTTTGCTTTGAGTTTTCCTCCTGTTTTCTAAAATTTTCATCTATTGTTGTTTATTGCTTTCCTTAATGCTATCAATTTTCTCCATCATCATCCTCATAATTTCTTGCCAATCTGGTTCTCTTCTGGCTTCCGCTTTTTCTGGTTGGTCCCCTTGGGCATTCTCTGTATTGCTCGCCTGTTGTTCCATTTCGATATCTGTACCTGCCTCTGTTTCTTCTTCCCTCCTATCTTCTTCTGTTTCTTGTTCCTTCTCCATTCTTTTCGTAACACCTCTCGTATGCATTCCTGTGCCTCTAGTGGTTGCCTGCTCAAGTTAAGTAACAAATAATATGATTTTTACTTAACTAAAGCCCACTCGTTGAGCGCCAATTTGTAATCAAATTATTATTGAAGGTGTTAAGATGCGATGATGATGCCCCACGTTGCGAGCGTCAATTTGTAATCAAACTCGATATCTCTCCTTAAAGCCTCACTGTTGTAAATCAATTTAGTAACGAACTGCTTGTTAATTATGTGAGGACGTATGTTATAGTGTATGATACCAGCTGGAGACGTCAAATTGTAAAGAAATCTTGTCTATGGGTGTAATTAGTTATAAGAGACTCCTGTGTAACAAATGCCAAGTAATACGTTGTAGGTGGCGATCCGTAACTACTAAACTGCTGTTACCTGGTTTAATTAATATGTTATTCACTAATATACCTTTCGGTTGTGACCGGTGAAACCCTCAGAAAATAGATTATTAAGTCCACAAAATTAGAATTATGTTCCTGAATTTATAATGGTATTATTCTATAGACTTAATTTAGTTCTCAGTGGTTGTTTAATATGAGCAATATATATGGAGTATTTACTGAATGTAAGTGGTATTTGTTTCAACCCTAGTCCCTCAACGATAAAAATTTCATTCAAATTTAGTATTAAAAAACCAGTTAGTTCAGCAATCTCCCGTCCCACCAGCTGCAAACTTGGAGCGCTATTACTAGAAATAAGTGTACTTATAGGTTAGTTATTCGGAGTGTTTGTATCAATCTGTTACTAAATTATTACACCAACTACATATAGTATTTTCTCTGCAATGACTAAAACGTTATCTCATACAACAAATGTACTTTATTTATTTTTCTCTGGTATTTAATAAGTTACGTTGTCTCAGACAAACAATAAGACGATCCAATCGACTATCCCAACATATATCGATTCTTAATTATTCAAACTCTAAAAAACTTGAAAATAATGACAATTAATTCTTATACCAGGGTTCGTGTAGTTCTTTGAACCATTAGTAAGGCCAGGTAAAACGCATAATTAAGGTTGTTCAATTTACAAAAGAATAAAATTATTTACTTAAAATACAATGATATGAAAATAATTTGTTTTTTACCCAAACGACGAAAGCTTCGTTAGGCAGTGAATGTTTGTCAACAGCGGTCAAAATCCAGTTTATATCGTCTTCACCCAGTAAAACTGCTCTGGTTTTCAATGAATTGATGATGATAATCCCACAGGAACTCTTGTGCTTCGATTCTTCTTTTGCGTCTTCACAATTCTTGGTCCCAACGAACTGGAATTAGGATCTCAGCTTACGCTGTCAATGAAGGTTATTTCGTCAACCGAGTCTTCTGTATTTCCAAATATTTCCGTTAATTCAGGCTTTAACTCTTTACTGGTCTTCAATTTATAGCATGAATTGGTTTGATACCAAATTCAGCGGAATTATTTAGTGACTGAGGTGAGAAGCTTTCAATTCTTTTTTATTTTACTCATTGATAATTTAGAGTGTTATTTAATTTGTACGATTCATTAGCGTTCAAATATAATTGTTTTACAAAAAGGCTTTATCAGTTTGGACATATCTTTCCTTTATATTTATTCATATATTTTTATATCGGTTCATTTCAATCTAATCGCTTGTAACAGTCAGAACCATCTATCCAAAATCAACAACTTATTATATATCAGTTGCCTTAACAACCACGTTTTCTATATATCCTTGAGCCGGCATTATAGAATATTACTACTTCTTTCCAATAAAATACTCCATGCTTGGATTAATCTTGAATCACATAAAACTTTCCCCTAACCTTCCTTACTAAACAGTAAATGTTTTACTAGAGTTTCGTTGGACTGGGTTTACTAAAAAGGTATTAATTTCCTTTCACTAATATGGAATTTAGGCCTATAGATTCATTTACAACCATTATAACATTATTTGGTTTTTAACTTAATTTTCTTTTTACCTGACCTACTGTACAATTAATTATTGATTACATAGTTAAATACATGAATTTTAATTTACTGGTGGTTAGTTGTTTTTATATTAATTAACTGGTTCTGGAACCCTTTATTAATTTATGACATAATTGTCAGAACTACTTGTTAGATTTAAAACACTGGTCACACTCCTGATCCAGTTTATAAACATTAATTAGAACAACAGTATTTTTCAACATTATACAATACTGATAACTTAGTACAGTACCTAACATTGGTAACTATACTGGGTTATATAAATACAAATCTAATATAAACATAAACATAATTATTGGTGAAGTATTATTATCAAATAACATTATTTCATTTTTAGTATATTCAACATACAATATAAAATACTCTGTGACCTGAACATGCCACAGTACAAAATAAACAATTCATAACATTCAATCATTCCTTAGTCTGGCTTCTATACATTTAATACTAGTCATTGCCTCCTTCTGGTTTGAGTTACTTCTCGAGCACATGACCTATTGAACAACCTTAAGTCAGGGTATGGTCCTTGACCATATTTCATACAATCTTTTATGTAACGTTGGGGAACCTCAACTATGTTGCGTTACAATATTTATATTTATATTTATATTTATATTTATATTTATATTTATATTTATATTTATATTTAAGTAGATATAAATATGATGATCCCACTCCACATTTGGAGACAACTAGAATTTTTATAAAAAATGGACCAAAGTGGCATAAAAACATCTAAGTAAACACTACATAAAACAATCACTTTTATAGCTTTCTTCACCTAACATATTTTTATGAGCACGTGAAACATATTTCCGAAATTTACTCCAGAATTAAAGAATTTATTAAAAAGTTTAACCAGTTTTAATTTTTACAAGTGGATATTTGTCATCTTCCAATCCTTTATAGATCAAGTTTGAATTATTATTTTTATTCAAATTTTTAATAGTTTTATCATCTAGTGTATTAACAAATCTTTTAGGCAAATAAACTTTATATTCTTCTAGATGACAGAATTGAAGGTCCAAATTTAGTTTTAATTTTCTCAAATCGTTCAATCATACATTTTTTATTCAATTCCAATTCTTTAATATCCTTAAATCATTTAAAGGCACATTCTCCGATCTGATTAAATACAGTGAATGAGGAATCCATTTCTCAGTTCACTATTTACTAGTGGTCGCCCAGTGGTCGAAATTCGACCGTAATTCATTAAATTTTCAAGTTTGAACGTTATTGAGGTTCTTTTGTCAAAGATTATACCTCTATAATCATTGCATATAATTTTTTTGAATTTTGTTCTATTACGTCAGCTGCGAGCGTGTACAAATACGTCATTAGCGTGTGTTGTTTGCCTTAATTCCCTGCAATACCTATGAAATTTAAAATTTAATGTTAGTAACAGTTGAAAAAACACAATTACAGCTTGTATTCGTATTTATTTTTTGATATAATTCATTGTCAGTTTTAATTTTTTCATGTTATTATTGAATCAAATAAACGCTAATAAAAATGAGACTTGACATTCATAGAAGTATAAGATACATTGTTTTCAATTGCAGTGGATTACATTTCATTTTTGGTAAGGTACAAAATTCTAAAACAGTTTGAAGATTATCTGCTACAAAGCTTATATAATTTTTTAATTTTTTTTTCTATGCATTAATTTTCGAGTTATTTGAAAAATATGAAAGATAGGAAGAATGAGGTTTAGCTTGGCTAAGCCATATTTAAAAAGCAATAACGCGTTTTTTGACATTTCCTTGGGTTTTTTTTATTGCCATACTGACCAGGTTTCGCCAAGGCTACACAGTTATTTTGCCTATCTTTTTCGAATTATATAAAATTTAAATAAAAAATTAATACAAAATAAAAAATGAAATAAAAAATACGTGCCTCGTATTTTTTCATATATTTTTCATTAAATCAAAAAAACCGGGCGGTTAAAAAAATAAATGTTGTCCATTGAACTTAAAATAGTTTGAAAGTGAATTTAGTGATTCAGAACTTCTGTGTAAATGATGTTTTTTGTAAAAACTCTTTTATCATTTGCTAAATGCCCTTGGACATTATATTCGGAAATATAAAATCTCAAACCATCGAATGATCGAACTCTACTTGCTGCGACGTACAATTGACCATGTGTAAAAACTGGCTGCCTCAATAAAATTCCAATTTTTTCGAATGTTTGTCCTTGAGACTTATTTATTGTCATCGCAAATGCAGGTATAATTGGAAATTGAGTTCTTTGAAAGTTAAATGGTAAAACAGTACCGGAATATGTTAAATTTATACGTGGAATCAAAATTCTCTTATTGCGTGCGGTCCAGTTAAAACTTCGCAATCAATACCATTACGATGCATGCACTTGATGCGCATTCTTTTTCCATTGACTAATGCTTCCTTTGTATTTAAGTTTCTGATCAGTAAAACGATGCAATTAACTTTCAATACTAACTTATGTGGTAGCAAACCACTAATAGTTAAAGAATTAAAAAACTCTAGTGGATAGTTATTGATTTCATTGTCATCATCACAAATTATTTTATCGTAGCTATGATATGTTTTCTGTTCACCTGGTATTCGATTAAGTATATCAGTATTAATAAAAGTACAATCATCATGTAGTACAATCTACTACACTCAAAACATGAAAAAAATTCGTTTTCCGAAAAGTGTCTGTGTGTGTGTCTGTGTGTCTGTCTGTCTGTCTGTGTGTCTGTCTGTAGATTTTTTTTTATATGGCAAACGATAACTGCCGCAAATTCAAACAGAATCAAATAATGTTTTGCATACAGCCCTGATTTGTAGAGTACTCGCGACCTATTGTTTTTGGTGAAGATCGGTTGAGGGAAAGGGGTAGTTTACCTGCAACGGTTTTTTTTTATCAAGGGAAATTTTTTTTTTTTGGCAAACGATAACAGCCGCAAATTCAAACAGAATCAAATAATGTTTCTCATACAGCCCTGAATTGTAGAGTTCTCAAGACCTATTGTTTTTGGTGAAGATCGGTTAAGGGAAAGGGGTAGTTTACCTGTAACGTTTTATGTTTTAACAAGGGTATTTCCTATGGCAAACGATAACAGCCGCAAATTCAAACAGAATCAAAAGATTATTTGCATACAGCCCTAAATTGTAGAGTTCTCAAGACCTATTGTTTTTGGTGAAGATCGGTTAAGGGAAAGGGATAGTTTACCTACAACGTTTTTTTAACAAGGGTATTTCCGTGGCAAACGATAACAGCCGCAAGTTCAAACAGAATCAAATAATTTTCTGCATACAGCCCTGATTTGTAGAGTACTCAAGACCTATTGTTTTTGGTGAAGATCGGTTGAGGGGAAGGGGTAGTTTACCTGCAACTTTTTTTTTCTATGGCAAACGATAACTGCCGCAAATTCAAACAGAATCAAATAATTTTTTGCATACATCCCTGAATTGTAGAGGTCTCAAGGACTTTCGATTTTGGTGAAGATCGGTTAAGGGGAAGGGGTAGTTTACCAGCAACCTTTTACGTTTTAACAAGAGTAAAGTACTTGAAAATTTATTTAAACTTTTTGAAACAATGGTAATTGTTGAAAATAAAATAATTTTGTTGCCAGGTAACAAAAATAAAGTCATATTGATTATAAAATATAAATATTTACAAGAAAAGAATTTTCAGTTTTCAAAATTTAAATATATTTTTATAAAACAATTGGTTCTTCATTGAGGTGGGGACTTGACGACAGTGACAGGGCTTTCCACCAAATTCAGCAGAGTGACAGGTAGGCCCAACTCTGATTGGCTCCTCAGATTTCCCCAGCGTTAGTAGGTTCTATGAAAATATTTTATTTCAAAAATGATTTTAAATATAAATCTTAGATATGTTTTATAAATCTCATGTTTTATGTTTTAACATGGGTAATTTTTTATATGACGAACCATAACTGCCGTAAATTCAAACAGAATCAAATAACTTTTTACATATGTGCCTGAGCTATAGAGAACTCAATGTCTGTTGATTTTGGTGAAGATCGGTTACGGGGAAAGGGCAGTTTACCTGAAACATTTTTTGTTGTAACATGAGTAAAGTACTTAATTTTGATAAAGTATCCTGATAAGATCTTAATAATCCACTGTAGAAACGTAGATGAAATATCTATAAATGAAGAGGCTAGTTGAATGGGCTGGGGTAATTTTCTATAAATCAAAATTATAGTTGAAGGGGGAGGGGATAATTTTTTTTTATATGTGTACTACGTTATTGGCAACAAAGAAGTATTTTTTTGTTAAAATTCCTTCCCTGGCTGTTTGGCTGAAAATGATTTTAAATATAAATCTTAGAATATGGAAGTCATGTATGGTTCTCCATACCGATATTTAGGTGCTAAAATAACTGACTTCAATATGTTATCTGAGAGTATGTTTTCGGAAATATTTCCATACACCTCATTAATAATATTATTTTCATCTCCTATTAATTGCTGAGGTATTTCAATAATATTTTCAACAAACTGAGGGAATTGTGGAGCTTCATCATTACCAATTTTTTTCAAGAATTCGACAAATTCTATTTCACTTGGTAAGGCTCTCATATTTTGAGTAAACGTTACTTTATGAAAATACACAAATTTATGCCAACTCGTGACACATTTTTCAATTAATTTGCACGTGATCCATGTGGGACAACTGGTAAGATTTGCCAAGAATCACCGCACAGAAGTATCGTTTTCCCTCCAAATGGTTTATGTTTATCATTTTCATCGCATAGATCCTGCAATAATCTATCTATGATTTTCAACACTTGCAGTGGGCACATAGAAATTTCATCAATAATTATCAATGATGATGAATTTATGTACCGTCCATAGCTACTATTTGCGGTAATATTCGCTACAGAATTTTCCAAAATGGGTATAGGCAATTTAAACACATTGTGTAAAGTTCTACCTCCAAGTAATAGAGTTGAAGCTATGCCACTGAACGCTGTTGCAATGCAACTAAGATTAAGCGAATTTAATTTGTGAATGATTGCTGTTTGTGTGAATGTTTTTCCACAACCTGCATGAGCGGTTAAACAAAAAACATTAGATCCAGTATCATGGTGCAAAACTTCACGAATCACACGATCAATTAGATTACGCTGTTCAATATTTGCAGTTTCATAATGCTCACAAAACAGAAACTCTTGTTCTATTGGATCAATAGCATTTGCTTCTTCTGTTCTCTGCGAATACGTGGGAACTGGTAAACCAAGTTCTTGACATGACAAATTATGAACATTCAAAATATCTTCAATTTCTAATAGAGCTGTATTAAAGGATACTTCTTCGTTGTAATCTCTCAAAAAATCTTCACTAAGATATACTTTAAATTCATTCCATAACGCCAATGCATTGGCTGGCACATTTAATGCACAAATGTAACCAAATAAATTTCGCATTTGTTTTGGTGAATGTAATTCTTTTGCTTCATTTAAATATTCGCGCCATTCATTATCATTTGAAGCAATGACGCGAGCATGGCACGCTTCAACAAAAGAAGTGTGTATAATTCCATTGTATGTTCTAACATCCTCAAATGATTTTGGACCACAGACATGTAATGAAAGCAATCGTAAATGGAAAAGTTCGATGTCTTTTGGTGATACTACATATATGCGTGTAATGATTTTATCACCTCCACGCCTTCTCTTCTTCCATTTTTTTCGGGAATCTTCCCACACATAATGCAAAGGAATTTCAATATACTTATATTCATGCGCTGATGGATCTGATCGATTCAATTCAAAAAATGCTAATAATTTTGTTTGTCTTGCATTTTCAATTGCTTGACGTTCTTGCCCTTCTCGAAAGTAAATGAATTGTTCTGTCTACGCGGTAAATGAATGTCAAGTCTAACGATGACATGTGATTGAAAATGCATTGGTAATTCATAGATGCGCCATACAGCTTCAGTTGATCCGACATAACGGCCATTTAAAAAATTTTTATCTTCATCAATTTGTATTTCTTGACCTGGTTCATTTCTCTCTGAACCTAATTTAACAGATGCACTGTCATAGCCTTTATACACGTATTTATAAATGTATTTAACACTTTTAACTGTAGTGCATACTTTAACATTTATATGGCAATTAAATTTGGCAAGTAAATACGGATTGAATGGTACAACATAACGATTGTCGAGGCAACTACCGCGAACTTCAGCATTAATACCATTATCACGCCTTCTGTATAATGGATATCCATTTAATGATTCACATGTAAATTCATTAAATCGTTTTGGATAATCTTTTGTGCATTTTCCATCTCTCACACATACATAATTTGGATTAAGTACACCGCATGGACCATGCATCATGTGTTTTACAACATATTCATGTAATGTAGGATGTGTTTGAATGTTAGGAATCTCCGCAGATACAACTTTATCAATATCGGTAGCGTTAACAATTTTATCATGCTCATTTAAAGAGAGTAAAATGTGAGCATGAGGCAATCATCTCTTTGAAACTCAGTTGTATAAATGAGTGCTTCAACTTTACCGAAGATTTCTTTTAGTTTAAGGCTTCCAGTTTGGAATCAATTCCACAACAATATCAGGTCGAAAATTAGCTGACTCACCTACACCAATATTGCTAACTATTTCAGGCCAACTTGGATTGCAAGTCATTGTAATAAACAAAGAAGGCTTTCCGAAATGTTGTACAATTGACATTGCATCTAAATAATTCTGATACATATTTCTTGGAGATCCATTGAATGAAGATGGTAAAATTACTCTACGGCCAACATTATTGGCATTGGGGCTCAATTCTAAATAATCTGTTAAATTGTTGTAAGCTTCAGACGTAAGACTTGTTTGATTTTGTCGAATGAAATCTAACCTTGTGCCCTCATATCAACTATCCACTGCAGAAATAATTTTTATGAATTGTGCAACATGCTAAAATCTTCTCTAATTGCAAGTCGATAGGCTGCATACTGACGCATGGTTAATTTATTTCTGGGCGCTCTTGAATTAGATGTAGTTGGTACATTATGAGAAATATTGATATGCCACCCAGTATCACCATTTGGAAAAAGTAATGGATACGCTAAAGGGTCCAATGATGAATCCAAAACAGAGATATTTTTAATGGTACCATTAACTTTTGAAAACGAAACCATATTTCGTTCAAAGGGTGGCTCACCATCAACTGTACTAAATATTACTGCTACATCAGTTTGAACTGCATCATTATAACGGCGTAGATCTAAATCACGATTTACTTTAATGAGCATACAACTTTCTTTATTTTGATTTTCAACTCTCTGACAATGATCTTTCATTGCAATGAATGACCGAACGAAAGGATTAATGCGTTCCAATTCAAGAGAGATTTCGCGCATTATATTGTTATTGCATGTTTGATTATAGTGTTCACGTAATCTATAATTAACAGCAGTGTCAACATCATAAAAATATAATTGCGCATAACATGGTGAGCGACCATATCCAGCAGTCACTGGACCTGATCTGTGATAAAAAACATCATGTATTTTAAAATCATACACTCCACGCGTAACTGTATCCGAAATTTTAGCTTCTGAGCTAACCATAGCAAATGATGAATTGTATTTACGAATGTTTTCAAAATAATTTTTTGACTTTCTTTTTATTGAATGTTCATTTGAAGTAAGTCCATCATACAATGATTTAAAGTATTCGTTTTGACTTAAGGCCGGTAATATTGCTTTACCCTTATGACAACCTGAAGTGAATGCAGTCCTTTCACCTAAAGTGACCTCAGATTCGAAATATTTTGCATTGCAAAACCTGCATTGTAAATGCATTAATCCACAATCAAAAGTATTAAAATTTCTTGGAATGACATTCAGTGCGCATTTAAATGTATCCCTCAAAATAATTTCATCATTTTGTATACTATTTACACTATTTAAATTTGCATTTGGTCTAGTATCATTTTGACTTTCACGCGAATATATATTCCTTCTTCTTTGTCTCTCACTCCGACCCGTCAATGTTCTATGTCGAGGCATAATGGAAGTAGGTGCGAATATCTGAATGTAAAAAAAAACATGTAATGAAATTACTGAAACTAAGATTAGACAGGGTTTAATTTAAAAATAATAAAGTGTACTCACTTTTTTGAAACCACCAATAATAATTAGGCGAGAGTAAGTCAATTCAAATTGCTGCTACAAAATTTTCCTTTTGCAACAGGTGTATATTAAGCAAGCTGTATTTCACTTTCAACTGCACATTAATATATAAAACACAGATATCTAATATACAAAATATAAAATAAACGTTTTTTGCCTTGACATACACTCCACAGACTATTGAAAAAGGAACATTTGAAATCACACAAAATTCACAGCTCATTCAGTCAATCTGTCAGTATTAAGCAAGCTGTATTTCACTTTCAACTGCACATTAATATATAAAACACAGATATCTAATATAAAAAATAAAAATAAACGCTTTTTTGCCTTGACATACACTCCACAGACTATTGTTGCCTGGCAACAAAATTATTTTATTTTAACAATTACCATTGTTTGAAAAAGTTTAAATGAATTTTCAAGTGCAAATGAATGTTTTATTTTATTTAATTTAATGTATTTGTAACACATATTATATATAAATTTTAGCTTCCTGCACTCCTTCTCCATATAAACTTTAACTATGCCAAATCTCACACTCCTCCGTGCGCGCAATATGCTTAAAAAGGGGTACAAACTTTTCTCTTCACGTATTAATATATAGATATAGAAAAATATTTAGAACAAAAATTTTATGATTGTTTTATGTAGTGTTTACTTAGACTCTTTTATGCCGCGTTGGTCCATTTTTTATACAAATTCTAGTTGTCTCCAAAAGTAGAGTAGGGTCTTCATATTTATATTTCTATTAATATTAAAATTTATATTTATATTTATATTTATATTCAAAAACTAAAAGAAATT
Source organism: Magicicada septendecula (assembly GCA_034769895.1). Classification (NCBI taxonomy): domain Eukaryota; kingdom Metazoa; phylum Arthropoda; class Insecta; order Hemiptera; family Cicadidae; genus Magicicada; species Magicicada septendecula. The sequence continues at coordinate 957,391,406 of CM068367.1, forward strand.
TATATTTATTTTCTGGTTACAAGAAACTTACGTATATAAAATTTAATTATGTTGTTACGACAATCTCATTGATCGTTGTACAGTACAGTGGAAAACAAATTACAAGACGCAATTAGGTCATTAATCACCAGCTTTAATTTACCACACAAGTTATTCAACAAGATTATACTCGTACAATAATTCAACTTAATTTTTCCACACCAATAATAATGACAACTAATAGAGTCCCGCACAATAATCACTTTTCACTAATACACCACTTAAGTCGCACCGAATAATCGCCCGCCGTAAACAGAACTGACTGTCGCTGGATGACAGAATAAGCTGCCACTTTTTCGATGACGTGTTAAACATGCGCTCTCGAATCCACTAGAAACTGTACCTTGAACACAGTGCCCCAACCGGTACGGTCTAGAATAGCCTTGATTGTTGACGCACGATAAGTGCCACGTAATTCTCTTTCATCTCAAAGTAGCAGCAATATGCACACAAACATTACAGCTGGGCTCTGTTGGGATAGCCGAGAAACACGTAGAACGAACGACACACTCCATTGTTCGAGAATGTTCCGTTGTGTAACAATATAAATTATATAATTATAACGACATACCACTGTGGCATGTATAACACGACCTGAAATAACTGTTATCATCACACAATTACTGGTCATTGTAATGAAATATATACTTTTCTAGAACGAATGAGTAAGTTTCGGAAAGTGCGATCGCAAAATGGGATCACACTTACAATATAATATCATTTAGATAAAACTTTCAATCACTAACCTTTCTTCACGCTTTTAAAAACAATTTCTCAGTAGATAATCAGTTAAAATAAATGAAAGCATTCAAACTACATATAGTTCATATGTCAGGAGGAAGTTATATTCAAATATTAGTTCATGGTCAACAGGAAATAAAATCCTACACTTTCCTACGTAAAACGTTTACGGCGGTACGATACGAATGTTTGCATAGCATTTTCTTAAAATATTTGTATATACTGTACTTTAATTTAAAATGAACTCGTATAGCTTATGCTCGTACCGTCTTCTGTCAAATAATACTTTTTGTCGATATTATATTAATTAGTAAGTTTTAATGTTATTATTAAAATATAATTACAATCTGCAGGGATAATTATGAATTATCACACGGTGGTGATAATCCTAACTATGATAGATTTAATGTATTTGGAAACTGTAGGCTGTGAGTTTATAATTCATGATTCAACGTATGATTTGCATTTGGTTTTCAGACTTTGTCACAGTAGAATAAGGACGAACTGATAACAATTTAACGTTTCACAAATATGATAATGGTTTTAATATTCTGGAAATGTAATGTGTATATATTTGTAGTTACTTTTAATATTTTTATATTTATTTTTAAGGTATATAAAGTTTTTGTAAACATATTTTTAATTGGTGATTTTCCTGTAATTTTTTTAGTCTAATTAATCTTGGAGTAAGATCCAACTTGGCCTAAAATTATTTCCATTATACTCACGAATTTGATGACAAGCGGTCGCGGTTCGTACTTGACTGTCGGCGCTTCTACGTATTGAATCAAAACTACAAAACACCTTTTGTCGGATTTATTTTATTTATTTTTTTTACTTTTTTTGCTATGCAGAAAAACTAATAGTCACACACTTCTTTCAAAGCTAAAATAGTGGTGGCTTCAAAGTCTACATGCACTGTCTCAGGACTCCAGGGAATTTCTTGCAAGATAGTTTGAAACATTGTAACATAACATACATGCTTACAGAAGTATCCAAGTCACTTGTATGATCTGAAAAACTAATCTTTTTCAGTCCGCTTTGTGACTTCTGTTTCACATATAGATGACGCGTTTCAAAGCATATGCTTCATCATCATATCATAAAATATCCTTCAAAGGTGGTCGTCATTAGTTAAAAATCCAATATCATTATGCTCTGTATACGGGTCAGTAGGTGCGTACTTATTCACGTTTGGTCGACCGCTGAGCGGTTTTCACCTCTATCTTGTAAACCAGGTTCAAGGCAGTATCGTATTGGATTTAAAGTTCAGCTGATCATTGAACACGAAACCGCTACTGTTTATATTTGTGTATGTTCTGTAAATTTCAAACTCCTCCAAGGCATTCATGATTCATGTAGTGGTTCCAACTTATGTGGTTCCTGAAATCCGTGTAATTGTGGGTCGTGTGATACCAAATGGCAAGCACATTTGGACTTTATGTTGACGGAGTTAAGATTTTTTAATTTCTTAGGTGTATGTTTAATGAAACGTTAAAGAAAAAAACCTACCCGTTTGACCGATGTAAAAACAATTACACAGTCAGTACCTGACAGTTTTCTTTTCTAAAGAAAGTGTTTTTAATATACCATTATTAGTTCTAAATTTTATGGAATATCCGTCCTTCCTTAATACTAAGGTCAAAATCCTTGTATGTGGATGACATAAAGGTTTTCTTTTCGTATCACCATTTCTTACTTGGGGATTAGGTTTTTTATTTTTATGTTTCCCCAGCAGTCGGTTAGTAGTAGAGCTCTTGTAACCACTGACAACAGCAATATATTTTATCGAATTTAGCTCCTCCCTGAAATCGTTTTCATCAAGAGGTACGGTTAGTAATCTGTGAATTAAGCTTTTATAAGCTTTTTTGTGAGAAAGGGCGATGGGAGTCAGCATCTATTGTTGTGTCAGTAGTTGTTGGTTTCTCTGGTAATAGTTAAAATGTAAATAGTTCAAATTCTTACAAATTCAGTTTCAACAGTAAACTGGATATTTTATTGACACTGTTTAAAAGATTTTTAAATGTCTCAATCTGTCTCAAAGTCCTATTAAAAATTATTCATGTATCATCTACATAATGTGAATAAGATATTATGCTATCATTGTATACATTGTTATTAAGCAAAAGATTTTCATAAAAGTTTAAATAAACATCAGCCAACAATCCAGAGAGGGGCGATCTCACAGCTAGGCCATCATCTTAAATGAAAAAATAGTTATTAAAGGTAAAATAATATTGTTTCAAAATAACCGTAAGTATATTTACTCATTTATCATCTTATATTACTACTTTCAGACAAGTTGTCACCTAAGACCTGTAATGTTTCTTTTATTGGAATATTGGTATATTATTGTATTTATTGTATCAAAGGATGGGATGTAGGTGGACGGACTTGATTTTATTAATGAACTCAGTGTTGTTTATAATACTATGATTGTTATTTAAATGCAAATTTCCTTTAATTATTTGGACAAGTTTTTTAGCTGTTCGTAAACCAGGAGCGTTGGTAAAATTAACAAGCGACCTAATACGTATATTACTTTTGGGCATTTTGGGCAAACCAGTGAGTTCCGGAGCTTTCGCATTAATAGGTTGTTAAATAACGCCGTGTGCCTTCATGAAATAAATTAACACATTTTATTAATACTGTTGTTTAAATATTTCACAAACACATCAGTAGGATCATAATTCAATAATCTGATATTATTATTGGAAATAACATTATCTGTGTCCATAACAATGAGGGTATTCCATTTATCTGCTTTAACTATAAGAGCATTGTCATCAATTAATTTTGGTTTTATTTCTCTCAAAATTATATAGTTCTTGGAAAACCTTCTTTGTTTATGTGAAATACGAGGTAGACAATTGTCCGAATTAATGGCTTGAGTGAATTTATTAAAACACGTGCTTCATTCTGCAGGCATGGATTGGAAATTGCTTTTACAGCCGCCTCCGCTCCGACCTCAAGAATTAACCTGTTTTATCAGCACTTGGGAAATTATAATTTATGCCTTTATTGAGAGTGTCGTTTTGTTTTCGTCATAAACTATTATAGTTAAGTTAGACATTCTTGGGTAAAACGTGTGTTTACAGGAGATGTTTGCTTGGCGATGTTTGCTTTCCAAATTGTGAAGTTTGCGTAACTACTTAAAGTGCGTGCTGCGAACAGTATCAAAAACGTATTTGTGTACAGAGTCCAAAATTTTATTAATAATAGGGTGAATATTGTTTGAAAATTGTATCCAAGACACTTATATGAACAGACAAACTAATATTTTTCAATCCGCCTTGTGAGTTCGTTTTTACATATAGATGACGAGCTTTAAAACATATGCTTCATCATCAGATCATACAATATCCCTCGTAGGAGGTCGTCATTAGTTAAAAATCCAATATCATTATGCTGCTATACAATCTTGAATAGGTGCGCACGTACTGACGCGTATACAGTGCATAATGATATTGAATTTTTAACTAATGACGACCTCCTACGAGGGATATTTTAGATCTGATGATAAAGCGTATGCTTTGAAACGCGTCATCTATATGTAAAAAAGAAGTCACAAGGGGGATTGAAAAAGGTTACTTTGTCTATTTCTAGCTTCATGTCGGAGCAAGGGCGAAAAAAACTGGGGCTACCTTAGTTTCTTTCTTTGTTCTACCTAAGTCTACATAGATTGTACAGGCTTATATCTGATTATAGATCTACATGGACTGGGACGGTTCCTTTAAGTATCATTCAAAACGATGTCGGTTTTCGTGAACGTAGTATTATTTTATATCTAAGAAAGAGGTATAAAATGCTCTTTCTGTGTTTTCATTTGCGTATTTCCGGCTTTGTAACAGCTTACACATGTTGTCTGATTTTAACCAATATATTTTAACCAATATAACCAGAGGCCGAGTTGCACGTTCTACGCATGCTGTGTTCTATTTTGTATGTATTTTGTGACTTTTGTATTAAGTTGGTTTAAGCAAACACGTAATCATGTCAAACTAAGTAAAACCTCTACTAAATCGAGTTGTCCTCTAAGTATTTGCTAGTAATTATGTTACTGTTAGTAGGAAAAGTATTTATAAAGGTAATATGTTTCAAGCAAGATTATTAATATGAAATATTTTAAATTTTTGTAAATTATTCTTCTTGTTCTTTGTTATTTAGTTGTCTACTAACACTTGACACAGAAACACACAAGACACTTTATTATACTTACCCAGTCATTTAACCTCTTCACAAACAAAATATAAATTATTTCAAAAGAAGTAAGTTATGAACGGAAAAGTTATGATCACGTTTTACAGTCGCATTCTTTCCGAGCAGAAGCAAACATTTCGTAAATTTCCTTGTTGGGGAAGAATGCGTCTATAAAATATGGTATAACTTTATCCTCTAAATTACAAATTACGTCGAAATGTTTTTCTACATCTGTAAAGTCTTGCTTAATTTTATTAAGGCTCTCCTAAACACAATTTCTTTTCGTCCTACGCAGTACACCACTAGTGTTAATATCAAATTTTACAACAGAATGACTATGATTCTACAATAGAACATTAAAACATTATTAGCATAAAACATAATTGGAATATAAAAGTATGTATCAAATTTTCCATTTATTTTTTGAATTATTTATAATTAACAAACGCACAATAAATGCCAACAACACAGTCCAACAAAAGTGAAAACACTTACTGTCAGGAGAGTGTCATAATAATAAAAGAATTTTGGAACACGTGAATGACGAAATAATACGAGTTTGTTTCCTTCAACATTCTAATAAAATAAAATGAGCATTAATTTAGATAGTGCTCCATAGGAGTCACAAATGCTTGCTTTGAATTTTAATGACTTAGCGTTGAACTCAAATTTAGAGTAAAAAATGTACAGTGTTGTGATTGTGTCATTTTCGTAACTGATAATAATACATTTAAAATAGTAACATTCAGAAAATTTAATGTAACGATAGTACCAAAAGAATTCTATTATAGAATTCTTACAAAATAATGCAAAATATGCTATTGAATGTTTAGTGTTAGACCTAGTTAATTAAGTTAAAGCTTATTAACGTATATTAACGAATTACTGAAGTATGTAATTAATAGAAATTAATTACAAATTTATAGCTAGTTTCTAAAATTAGGTAAAAGTAGGGTAATTTGAATTAAATTTTATTATTGTTGGTGGAATTGTTTTTTAAGACCTGTTAGTTTTAATACATAATATAAAAATCTAATTTTTAAATAATTAATAAATTACAACCACTGCCGCCAAAGACTACATATTTCATTTCTAATTATCTTTTTTTTTAATACTAAGTGTCTAAGACACACCCCTTTATGAATGGCCTTTAAAAGCTAAGGTAGATTGAAGGACAAAAATGGAACTTTTAAAAATAAGAATAATAAAACACAAGATGATACGATTGCCAGAAATATCGTATTATTCAGAAAAATAAATATAAAAAGAAATTATACTTTATCTTTTTATACGAATACGAAAGTAAGTCTTCATCTTTTAATAAAAAAACTCTTTCTTTAAACTTTGAAAATATCATTCTAAAGCGTTTCAGTCAACAGGATATCTGTATAAAACTAACGCCGTACACTAAGCTTTTTCTGTAGGTAGGCGTTGTGACTAAAATAGATTTTTTATATTTATTTTCCTGTAAGTAATTATAATGCATAGCAGAATGTTTACTTAGCAGTTGCGATTTGTGATACAAAAAGAATGATGAAATTATGTGTATTGAAATAAGATATACTAAAAACATATTCGTTTTACCGTGTGGTATTATTTTTAATTACATTACCAAATGCCAATTAAATTACCAATTAGCAATTCGATAATTTAATGTAATAATAACAAGTATATCTGATATTTCCGGAAGGAAGAAGAGGGTGAGTTTTTAGATTTATAGACTGTTCAATAAAAAGATAATTCTACTGTGCAGAAGGTGCAAACTTTTTGTGTGAGCACTGTACTTTCAGTAAAGTCACTAAAACAGGTATTGTATGAATTTCCAGTTTGTATTCCAGCATCAGTGCACACACCTTCTTAACGGTAAATATGTAGGTCAGGCAGGACAACCGACTGTGACGTCTGTTTTGTTACAACTGACTCTGTGCACAATTACCACTAACACAGCTTGTTGTCGAAAGTAACGAGGTGTTCGCACCGACGGAAAAATAAGAAAAGCAGGAAAATCTATACCGTTTTATGTACTAACTCAAGTTTGAATCTATATTATCTGAACAAATTTTTTGCTTGATTCTGATTTCACAAAACTTCTTGTCTGACTTGCTTACAAATTCTACGTATAATTGAGTTTCTTGTTTTTTGACTTTACGTAAGAACAAGATTTATTTTTAAAACTTATGATAATTTTTTTCATATTTTCTGTATACATATTCAAACATGCTAAGAGATACACGTGACAAAATGTTAGAAAAAAAGTTGTACAGATTCTGAATCAGCTAAATAAATTATTGCTTATTTATTGCAAATCAGCTTAGATGTATTGCAAATTATGAATTTGGATGATTGTTTCAATCAATTATCCTTTAGTTAAGTTGTTCCGAATCAAGCAGACGTACTACGTAGAACTTGTTTGTGCTCATGTATTGACGTTGATTTATATCTGGAACGACTCGATTAATCAGCACCACTGTGTATTTATAGTACAGGTAAGTGCTGAGTTGGACTGACTCTTAGAATGGAATCCTCATCGGGCGGTAGTGAGAACTGATTATCACGGACTAGCGAGAAGACATCTGAGATTTCGGCCACATATTTCAAAATACGAAATTTACTAGGGAAGTGATATTAATTGTATATTCTATAAGCACATATCATTGCATTTAACAGTTTTATGGTTTATTTTGGACAGAAATCAAGACCTGCTTAATAAAAATGCACAATAATTCACTTTAACGATTTGTTTGCTGATGTAAGCACTAATGTATAAACCAATTCCAATTATTTTAAAGTGTTTGTGTAGTGGTGTTGTAAAGTGGTGTGTGAAAGAGTAAAAGAATACACGTTTAACGTTATAGTATGTTAAAGTACGAATGTTTTTGTTACTTCGTAGAATTCTTTAATACGTCACGAAAAGAACCACAGTTAGCTAAGACGAGGGCACAATGAGAGAAGGGGAAAAGAGAAATAAAGGAAGGAGGGGAGAGAGAGAGAGAGAGAGAGAGAGAGAGTGAGTGGAAGGTGGGTAGATAGGCTTGTCAGAGAGACAGACAGAGACGCACACGACCAAAGGAAGATTGAATTCTAGATAGACATAAAAGATACACAAACAGGGAAAAAATTTAAAAAAATAGTAAATAAGCTTTAAAGAAATCAGTCAAACAAACTAGAAATAAATAGAACAATATACACAAATTGAAAATTTGAAAGAGCTTGAGAGATTAGTGAAATATTATAAAGTGACAGACTACAGGGAAAATGTGAGTAAAAAATACTTTGTGGTGTTATTTGTTTTATGTTAGAGTGTACTATCAGAAAGACGCAGACAACACGATTGCTTACAGTCAGAATATTACACACAAAAATGTTATCTTATACTTATTAATCGTCATGCCTATATATTTATTTACACGTTTATTTAAGAATGTGTTAAAGAGTTTAATTGAATTACACAAGTCGGTAAGAATGTTGGCTTCCTTTGTAACTGTAATTTTTACTTATATTAACCATGTGTACAGACCTCCGTTCTTCAGGCTTTGTTCCTGAAAAAATAAATTTTAGGCTCAGACCCCCATGAAAAAAAGTCTTCACCGTTAACTTCAAAATTTTAGATAATATTATGCAAGTAAAAGGCATAAATTACCGTACTTTTCTTTATTTGGTACTGGAAAATTCATTGCTTTCTGCTTGCAACAAATTTTATAGGCTTAAAGCATGAACTAGGATTTTTTTAATGTTCCACGCAATGGCCTTGGTCAGCACCTCCTAACAGCATTATTTGTTACTAGGATGGTGAACCTGAAAAATACGTAAGTGAAAACAAAAGTTTAAGAGGAGAGGTGTAGGCAGACAGAGGAAAGCTATTACAGAAACTTTAGAATTTTACAGATTAGTCTAAAATTATAAAAACAAAACTATCTTCAGAAAGATATTACCTTGTAAATAAATTTTCCTATGTACTGTTTTGGACATACAACTGTAGAATATTCCATTAGTACAATTATTTTGATATGGAACTGAAGAAGTACACACTTTTTCAAGAAACGAGAAAATATATCTCGTAGTCTCAGCGTAGACAGGACAAATTTATTTATGTTATTAGAAGGCAGTAGAACTGTCACTAACTGTAAACTGTAAATCTGCATTCTAAAGCAAAGAAAAGAGGCTTAAATTTAATGAAATTAAAACACACATACACACACACAATTTATATAAAGCTTAGATTGTCGTACCCTCTGGTGTTTTTGTTTTACCGACATATTTTACTCTCAAGAAATAAAAAAAATAAGAAAAGATGTGGATTCTCCCTGTAGCAACAAAATTTTGAAATTGTGGCCAACACTAAACTGTTAACACGAAAATTCATTTGATAAATAGCTAATACTTTTTTCTTTCAAAAATTGCAACAATGAGTTATGTTATTACCTGCGTATGTCTGTTTCTTCCGTTAATAAGTAAATTTTATCAGAGTCAGAAGCAACTGTTGAATTTCACTAACAATGTTAAAACTACATAATTATATATTGTGAAGTTTTCACAGAAACGTAAAACTATTTCTTTATACGTTCTAGGTTAAAAGATGATAAATTTAGTGTCATGAGCTAAAAACAAATTTATAAACTACCATATCTGTACTTCAAGATAGACTACTAAAATTTTTTAACTAGTTCCAGATCAAACGTATAGTTTTTACTTCACACAACTCCGAACCATAGATATGTTACTTTTAAATTATGGTATTGTAATATAAAGTATCAACTTAAATTTAAATTATTGTAATTTTGTTACCAGTAAATTAATTATTATAGTAAATATAGTAATTAAATGAATTAAACATTCCTTTGAAGGCCAGTCTTTTCCCATTTATGGATTGACATTCGTGAAAAATTAGTCAAATAGTACACTTGCCGAAATCGTCTAAATCGGTTTTATTTACTTTTCAAAACGTTTTTTATGGGGAATACTGAAAAAGTTTACATCACCCGTATACGCTAACGTTTATAACCCATACACGTTTTTTATATTAAGCTTATTTTTTCCTGGTTTATTACCTTCTTATATATTATATAGCCATACACCAGCCATCGTGTATAACCACCATATATAATGAACGATTTTTCACATATAAAGTATTTGTGCAAGTAGAATTATATTGTACTATAAACTTTGTATATTTGTATTGTTTATAATAATATTAATAATTTTATTATTAATTTATTATTATTCATATTATCCTTTGATGATGCTGATCTAATCAGTGAAATGTGCGTAAGTTGATAATACAATATAATTCTATTTGCAGAAATAGTTAATATTTGAAGAACTGTTCGTCATATAAAAAGCTGCAAGGAATACTCCAGAATTAGAACATAACTGCCTTGGCCGCAGCATCCAGTGCTTCATTGAAAGGCAATACGATGAGGAATTGTAGGCTACACGTTCATTCAAAACAAAAAGTCTAAAATGTAAAATTGTGATTTACACAATAACCTTTACTGCAGCGCAAAATTAATGCGGTACTTTCAAATTTTAAGCCGGTTTAGTGTTACTAGATTTCTACAAGATTGTATGGAATGATATTATTCTCCAACAATCACAAAATATTACATCTTCATTTCATATACAAACCATAAGTATATTTTACTGTAGAGTTTTCAAAGAAAAATACATTTTAGCATCGAAGTGATACCTAAATCTACTCTTGTCCCCTGGAGATCAGGGACAGACTTGTTAACACAGTGACAAAACGCAGAAGAGCTTAGTCAACATTCAGAAAAATCTTTTTTAAAATATTATCTTTCAAAGCTTTTAAAATACCTTTTTGTTTACACATAATTAGAAAAGTATTTAACAACTACACTTTTATTCTACTACAGAGTTGGCATTGAAATGTAAAATGAAATTCACAATGCAATGAAATACTCAGTCATGGTTTCATTTTAGAATACTACTTAAATATATGAAGTAGGTTAAAGTTTTCTCCTAAATTACGTTGTTCATATACGTGCGGAATTGTTAAAAGATACAACAAAATTAAACATTATAAACAGAGATGTCATGCATAAATTTCCTCTGTTACAAAATTTTAAAGCTGATAAAACAATAAATTGATTACGTCAACTGTGCAGTAAAATCTTTTTTTTCTGAAATAAAAACAAGAATTTCTTTTTGCGCCTTGTAATTAAATTATTATATTTGATGGTTAAATTTTTAGCTCACAAATGAGGACGCTTTACATCCCTGCTGTGGCAGAAGCTTTGAAAAATATGTGATTGATAATTCATAAAACTTAAATCCCTTATTATATTGAGAGAATTTAACACTACAGTACATTAAAATACTGCAATACTTAATACATTAAAATTAAACATGTCTACTAAAAACCTACAATTTACAAACTAGGTTAATAAAAACTAAAATAAATCAGTAGCTATTGTGTACACATTACTTCAGTTCTCAAAAGTTATTTACTTTCAATTCAATTCCAAATTATAAAAATTAAATTACGTAATCTTTATAATGACGTCACTGTTACAGTTTGGTAGACCTATTATTTTGGACACTGAGATGATGGCAAAAATTAAGAATAGATATCCCTCTGAAGACCACAGAAATGGAAGAATGTTCAAGTCGGAACAGGCTATTAGCCTAATGCTTGATTAAAAAAGGAAATAAGGTAGCCCTGTTGATTTGTAGTTCCAGTTGCAATTACTAGTAAGAATATACTACAAATGTAATAAAAAAACAAAATCTGTAAAAATTTGATTTGGTTCAGACTCGCGCGCGCGCTTGTACGCACTCATACTCGGCGAACGCGCTTTCACACAAAAAAGCTCACAATTTATTGTTCTTTCTAGACTGTATTGTTCCAACTTTCTTAACATGTTAGAACGTATGACCTTTCTTGTTTTTCTAGAACTTCTTCATTGATTTCAAGAAGAACAAATTTGTTACATTCTTCGTATTGTTTAAATTAGCAGCCATCCTTACTATTTGTTTTATGAATTTGCTAACTGCTATAATTTTTTATTGTTCGACTAAGCTTTTCGTCATTACTGACATCTTCAGGTCTTAAACAACCTAATTTGTTACAGCCTAATTTTCTTGTTATTACAACCTAGCGGTGTTTAGTAAAAGTGTTGAGTAACACAAATTTATGCTAAACTAAGTAACATGCCTTGAATTTTTTTCAAATAAACTTTAGTGAATAAAGACACCATAATGTCTCCGTTAGAGGTGTTAGGCCTTGTGCGCAGCATAAGTTAGAGATATAGTTTGAGTACAGATTACAGATTACAGCTATAAACATACAGGCAACTGAACATAAAAACGCCACGACTAACACGAACAAAATCTTTAAATTAACAAATACGATGCGTCTTTATGCGTTTTCAAAAGTTTCTCACAAGAATAGAGCACTTGACGTCCAGTAAATCGTCTCTGTCTACCGACACTTCCCCTTATTACTTATTTTTACTTATTACTCCTCTTTCTTCTTTCCTCCTTCCATTTTTCTCTTCCTTTCGCTCTATACTTCTTATAGCTTTAATCTCCGTTACAACTTCCATATCTGTTCTTCCTTACCAAACCACAGAAATGGGTTACTATAATTTTATTCGAAGTTCTTTCAGTGAACTGAAATTACTGAATCACTGTAACGTCTTACTAACACTACAGCTGTTATACCAACACCATTCCATATTTGTGTTACGTTACACAGTTGTACTAATACTTTGGTGCAATAGGTTTAGATGTGTATTTCTAGTTTTTAGATGTTTCGTACATCCAGCGACGGTAGTGAATGATGACACTTCAGCAATGGAACGTGTTCTTATCGTTTAGTTTCATGAGGAAAACAAACGTGTATTTCTCTTACATCACACACAAACAGGTGGTTTCTAGTAAGTAAACAAAATAAATTCTTCTAACAAACTTATTTCTTTGTTAGAACACATTAATACATAACATAGCTTTATACAACGAACTTATTCTTCAGCGAACTTACAACGTACACAGTTTACAAACAACCGACTCTTTTCAGTACTTAACAATTCAATAATCTCGGTATTCTATCGGAATGTCACTGTAGGACTGTCATTAAAATCATTAGTTTATTTACAATTGAACCCATAAACACACAATCGCACGCCAGCGCAAATACACAAACACCAGAAACGATAAAGCAAATCTATTTATTAACGTAAATTTTTAAAAATTATTTAGTACATGATATGTACTAATTCTTTTCAGTACGCTTAAAAATTTATAACTAAAACTTTTCCATAGTTAAATATAATAACAACTGTTTTTCTTAATATCTTGTCAAATAATTATCTTAAAGATGATAAATTCAAGTTGAATTCTTCTAAAAAAAAAATAATAGGCCTATAAAATATTTAAAATAAACAATGGAATACCCAGCATGGCATTTAAAATAATATTGTTTAGAATAATTAAAAACAATACAAATAAAAATAATGTATAATAGTATATTAAAAAATTAAGCTAACACGTAATTAAGGTTATCAAGTAAATTAAACAGAGTTACGTTGATGAAAAATATAAAATTTTTATTTTTTATATGGGCTTAAAGTAAAATCTATTAACACAGACATAGTTTATTCAAAGAAGGTTTTGAAAAGACACTAAATCTTGCATACATTTACCTCATCCTCATCTTTCTTTGCTGTTGGTAACACTACGTAAGAACATTTATGGCAGACAAGAAAGATATTTCGTAGACGTTCACGGAACGAACACAAAAAAAAAAACAAAGTATTTAGCCTAACGGGCGTTCACACGCACACCATTTCTATGTCTGTAAACGTTTCTGGAGTTAAAATTATATTTAAATTACGTAATCGTAAAAACCTGTTGTTTTGTGTTTTATTTATTGGTCTGATCAGGTGCATCAAATTTATAAGAAAGTGTAAGTCACTATGTACAAATAAACAAACACAAATGTGGAAACGTAAGTCAACACAGGTTTACCTCGCGCAACACAGGTTGACCTCGCGCTACACATGTTGACCTCGCGCTACACATGTTGACCTCGCGCAACACTGGTTGACCTCGCGCAACACTGGTTGGTCTCGCGCAACACGGTTGGCCTCGCGCAACACATGTTTACTTCGCGCAACACAGGTTGACCTCACGCTACACAGGTTGACCTCGCGCTACATAGTTGACTCGCGCAACACAGGTTTACCTCGCGCAACACAGGTTGACCTCCCGCTACACAGGTTGATCTCGCGCAACACAGGTTCAAAGACTGATCTCGCGGAACTGTAACTCATCTCTTTTAATATGATTTTAAACATAATCATGTTAACAAGTATCAAGTAAGCCTACATTGTGATAAAAGGAGATCGGTTAGTAGCTAGTTAGTACTTATCATTGTCTTATATTTCTTAGTATGTACAGTGAAGACGTTAAATACATGGTTCACAAATGTATTTTTCGATCATGTGTAATTAGACAAGTTTTCCGATTCTCATATATTTTTATAAATCCGTATGTTTTATCTGTAATGCATTAGAAAACGCATTTAATATTCAAAACTGCTTAAAAGCGAGCTTGTTATAGGCATATTACGTTTTGTTAAGTTTTTGTTTAAACTAGTACCTTCCCTCTAGTTATGTTAATCTGGTGAAGAGAAGGACTCGTCATTTTATTATCCTTAAACCCAAAAGACTTTCTTATTATGTGATGTGGCACTTTCTTGACTTCATATCCTTCATTTACTATCATTCGTAGACTTGCGTGGGCAGATCACATCTTTGCATTCATAACTACGTGTGATTGATATTATCGTTATAACCAACCAGCTTAGTAGACTCTGTGTATGGCGACTGGCTATTAACCTCGAGGCCTCGAATTCGGATCTCAATCAGCACCATTTGAAGTCAAAGTGAACTTTTCGGCATACAGATTGACTCAGCCTGGATAGTATCCTGAGCGGCTGAACAGTAACGCCGGCCACGTTCCATGTCGTGCGTCTCAAGCTGACAGACAAAAGCGGTCACGACACAGCTTAATACAACCTTTGAACAACTATGGAGGATGTTTCGGTTTCCATTCCTTAGCAGTAGGAGTAAGAGTGCCGAAGCGAGCTAATGCCGCAGGAGAGCAATGTTGATTACAGGAAACAGTAATAGAGAGGTATAAGTAACAAGTGCAATCTGTATATCGCCTTAGTGGTTTGGAGATGAACACGCATCCCGTATCTGAGGATGTGGTATGATCATATCAAAAGTGTTTCAATTGATATCGCAACACAAGCAAATGAGTGTCCGACTTGTAGCGGAATACCTGTCTTCTCTACATTCCACTCTCTGACACACTGCGCTATAATGAAGCTGTGGAACCAGAAAGTCTGATGAGAGGAAAACGTGCTACAGTATAATGCTGGATGATGTTACAGTCTCTAGAGCGAATGTTTTTAAGGATCTGAATAGGATAAGAAGCCAACTAAACATGCAACTTTACAAGTAGCTTTCAATAATAATGGGAGATAGACTCGCCATTTGATAACTAGTTTAGAGAGATGTATTAAAGGATATAACAAAGAGGAGTATTATTTTTTTAATTCGCAAGCTGTCAAATTATAGATTCTTCAGGAATTATTTAGTTAAGACTAATCTGGAAGATACTCCGGACTGCCAAGTACTGCCTTTCGATACACTGCAACATTTAACTAGGATTTCAACTTCCTCAGAAATGTGTGTGTTGAATGGCGCTCGTAAACATGTGCCAAGGAAACCTATAAATATACAACAATGTACAGGTACGTTAACACGCTGAAAAATTCCGTTTGGTTACCAAACAATTTAAAATTTTTAAATTTTACTCTGACAAAGATAATTAAGGAAACATGAGACAATCTGTTGATTCATGAGGCTGCATAATTTGCAATTACTACGCTCAGTCTCTTGTTTAATTTTAACCAATTTGAAAATAACTCAAACAGAAGCATTTATCAGTTTGTAACATTTTGTTATTTAAAAAATATAATAAGTTTCTAAAAACGTTTTGTCTTCTGTACTAAATTTTTCTCACAATTTGTTGATGCAGTGGGTGTGGAAATGACAGCGTAGTAAGGGTCAGAATAAGAGTGCTCAAAATGAGGCATAGAATGGTGTTGGCGTGAAAATCAATAATATAATCACATCGTAAAATATTAAATAACGTTGACACCCGTAATTATATTGATTTTCTTGAAACCAGTACGGTTTAAAATTAATTTATTAAAACATTGTCAATTACAAATCTACAACATAATTCAGTCTGGCCAATTAATATCTGTTTACACTTTTGTTTCCTTTTTGCATGTTTTTAATTGAGTCAGTAAGTGTAGGACACTTGTTCCGTTTTTAAAAACGAAGCGTGAACAACGAAAGCTTCAGTTCTCTATGTCGTCTACGAAGAGAAGACAGTATTATGTGCCAGTATTATGATCAACGCTCCTGACTAATCACTGGAATACTGTAAAATGCATGTAATGCCGGAACTTGTCAATCCCAGACAACAACTCGGAAAACAAGTCTGTGCTTGTTTTAATAATTGTAAAATTGAATTTTTAATTATAAGGAGCTATTATCTGTTGTTTTATTTTTATATAAGATCTGTTTATTATCTACATGTTTTACGTTATGAAAATTTGTATACTCACACATTATTTCTTACGTAGCTTTTCTGATATGAAGAATGGTAAGTGTGTACTCAGTCGCTGGTGTAGCCCGTCGATCGTCGACGGAGGTTGTTAGCTCTTACCAATGTCGAATTAAGTCGATTATTATATTGGAAAGTAATCTGGAAAAAATTGTAAGTTACTTACACCACTCAACTAACTTTGTGGGAAAGGGACTGATTACTTACATAACGTCAGTGAAAGTTATTAATGTTTATTGATTCATAATTGGGAATCTGACAAACAATTAAGTAGCAATTGCTTACTGTAAGTACAGGTGCTTTAAGAAGAAGCTCTTTATGTGTGTCTTGAAACGTAAAGAAACATAAGCATTATATAAAAACAATTGTCTAACTAGAGTACTGAAGATCTCTCTTGTTCGCCTCCATTTGACAGTCACAGTTATCACTGTCTATTAATGGAGCTGTTAAGTCGTTCGGAGCTGACATTAAACTGTAATTGCCATATATTTCCAAAGATCATATGGACATAAGCAGAGAGGTAGCCTAAAGATGATTGGAAATAATACAGCATCTGACTCGAAGCAAAGGGTTTGTAGGTATATCGAATCATGTAATGTAGAATAAGATTCCAAAACATGTTCCGCAACCACAGAAACTCAATATCCACTTGAAATATTTAGAGAATTCAGTTAATTAAATTAAAACTAAAACTGGAATAGTGATCTCAGTTGTCAATTAGTTCACTAATTCATGCATAAACAGGCAAAGTACATACGTCAATATAACATTTACTACTAATCTAATAAAACTTGGTTTCAGAAGGTACCTGTTGATTTTCATTTATCCGTTCGGCTTAGCAAGTAAAATCAGCTTTTGTGGTGTCTAATAAATGATAACTGGCAGTGTGCATGTATATGCGCGTAGCAAGTGAACTCCATAATATCTGTGTTTGTTCTAGCTGTGTTCGCTCTTAAAATGTAAATTATAATTGCAAATAAATGTAGGCATAGCGATTGTGCAAGCAGTATCAAGTAGTTAATAGTAACCAACTAATTGCCTGTACATTTGAAATAACTACTGCATTCGATGAAATATTTTTACACGACCCAGAAAAACTACAAAGTGACGCAACCCACTGTGATGACAAAACCAAGTTTTTCCTAAACGAATACTAAAGCATCCATACAAGAAATACAATATTTAATAATAACATACACAAATTGTAACTATTAAAATACGAAATTCCCAATTCTAATATACTTAGTAAATGAGTAATGAATGTATGAAAACATAAATAAAATTTTAGAAGCATACGGAAATTTTAATTGTTTTTTTAGGCCCGAGAAAGTTTTAGCCCAGCCTTTTACAAACTTGTATACGCCTTAATGTTTCTGAACTTGCTTTCCAATACAGTATATTTTAAACTGTGTTTTACGGTCATCCTTACGTTACAATGTAGCTCAAGAACTCTATAATCTTTAATTAATTAAGTTGTGTTAGTGGTTATAATCACAAACAGAAATAAAATTGTTGCACGCCAATATTTCTGATCTGTGATGAGCTGAGAAGGTTGAAAACTCTAATCGGAATAATTTTTTTATATAGTGGTGTGCAATAGTGTTATTTCTGTTTGTAACTCTATAATCTTTAACTTTAAATTGTCAGCTTCAAGATTACTGGTTTCATATATCATTGAAATTAATAAACATTAATATTTGAAAATAATATTTAACAATTGATTAGATTAATCCTTCCTGTTCATGAATATTAAAAAGAAACACGAACAATTATGGAAACATTAATGTCAACTTTTTATTTAATTTTATCTAATTTAACATTATTCAGCAGCTCAACAGATTTAATAAATAAGAGTTTGTTAATAGGTTTTCAATTTTAATTTTAATTTCTATATTGTACTTTATTTTACAATTTGTAACATATATTACGTATGTTTTTCATTACCCCACATACATTACTACAGCACAAGGAAACCCTACAGTAATAACTTATTCTTTACATAATTGCTCCTTTTTCTGACGTCGTCTGAGAGAGACGCGTCTGAAACTAGACGGACCAAGGTTATTTTGGGCATTGTGGCTCAGTAGCCTCCCCCCCCCCCCGTAAACCTTAGGGCCCGTACGAAAGGCTCCCACATTGAAAATTTTTTGTTAGGAGGTACGTACATATGGCAACACCGTGCTTGACATAATATAAGATCAGTGAGTCCATTTTAATAAATAATGATTTACATGCAGTTGTTATTGCATCATTGAGTACCTCGTGAGTAAATTGCCAGCAATCAAGAGGTTGAGAGATGAAAAATGTTTAACGATTATGGATTAATGTAAAATGAAGAATTAAAAAATTTCGAGATATAATGTTACCGTTCAGCAAGTAATTTCTGTTACGTGATTGTACCTCTACAAAGGTCATTCACTTTCCTAGAACTCGTCAGTTAGTATAAAGCAGATTTCGGGGTAACATTGTAATTTTATAACAGGTAAATGTCCAAAAACGTTATTTTTAGAATTATATTTGTGGTTTAAGGGATAGTTGCCCGTCCATGTACATATTAAAAAAGCATGTTAACATCCAGTATGTGTGCGACCAAAAACAAGTATTACGTATGATATGCGTTTAAAGCAAATGGTAGCTTGTTTGTCTACCCTAGTTTCCGATATCAAGATGTTAGATGAAAAGGAAATTTGAGCGCCTAAGTATTACGCTCTGTAAGGACGGGGACAGTCTAAAAAGTTTCAGTGGCAAGCAATACGAAAATTGTCACTAATTACTTAATAGTAAAATTAACTCATTGTTGTAATTAGTAAAGGAAATTCCTTTTTTAAGAAAACATTTAAGTCTAAAATTCACCGAAGAAAAATGATCACGTGTATCAAATGCTGTTTAAACCATCGAATCTGATACTTAATAGGAGCGTCAGTATGTTTTACAAAGTATGCATTAATAGTTTATTGAAATCCAATAAAAAAAAGGTTCTGGTGAACTGTAAAAACGCTAAGCTATTGATTACCTTGTTATATGAGTTTGTTGGAAAAAGCGTATTCAACGTGGTATTGTGAGATATTATTTTTGATGTGAAAAAATAGATCTAACTAAAAAATAGTAATTTCTTATTCATTTTAACTTGGAAAAATTAATATGATTTAGCTTATGTTTTGTGGATACAGATTATTTATATATAATTAATGTTATTTTTGTAAGGAATAGGGTATTTCGACACATAAAGGTTGGCAATCCTGACTTCAACATGTCTCTCCGATTCAGTTTAATTTTCTTCTGTTCGCGTTGTGAGGTTAAAGGTTGTTAGTGATATTCCTTTTATTTTTCAAAGTTCTGTGTGTACACTTCTCGTCAAAACTCAAAGATGCCCCGCAAATGTGTTAACAGGGGTGACAACGTTTATGGTAAAGTGCTATTTTCAGCCCACAAAACCCGTTTGCAGAACAGGTAAAAACAGCCTACTGTCACTATTTTGGAATTAAGGTAGTTGATCAAGATACACTCTGGCTTACGTTTCAGTGAATCTTCGTTGTTGGTTGAATAAAAAGCGTTCATTGCACTTTACTAGCCCAATGATTTGGTGCGAACCAACAAATCGTGTAGATGACTTCTTGTCTCTACATGATTCTCCTCTTCAGCATGATATGTCAATAAGAAATAAGTGTTTTGTAGAATACCCAAATATTTAATCAACTACCTCAGCCTCCAAAAGGATGCCAACTGCAAGTTAATGAAGTTGGGGACAATGCGAGTAAGGATACACTTTCAACCATCAACATCACACGATTCTGGTTTTGTGCCACAATCTAATTCCGGTGAGCCACAAAGTCTTACTCAGGGTAAACTGAGTAATCTCATTCGACATCTGGATCTGCCGAAAAACAAAGCAGAGCTTTTAGGCTCAAGACTCGAGATGTGGAATTTCCTACGACCTGCGTCAAAGTGACTGTGTACACGAGCAGACAGAAAGATCTGATACTATATTATAAGAACGAATATAACCTTGTTCCATACTGATATGTTAATGGTTTCATGAAAACTGGATTGGATTGGAGACTACTCATAGACTCATATAAACTGAGTTTAAAGGTGTTTTGCTTTACAAAGGCAATTGTTATCCTAATATTCATGTAGGCCACGCTGTGAATATGAAGGGAACGTACGAAAATATGAAATTATAGCTATACTTTGGGATACAATTAGGATACACAACTCATTTCTGTTCCTATGTGAATGGATCAGCCGTGATAAGTATTATAACTACAAGAGAAAAGTGTGGCCACCAAGAAGCCTGTGTCCGGCAACACAGGCAGTTAAATTGTTCAACAGCAACCTCGTTGATCGAAGTAAAATTATTTTACTACCTTTACACATCAAAATGGATTTTATGAAAAATTTTGTAAACGAGAAAGATACGGGTGGAGATGGGTTCAAGTATTTGAGAGGGACATATTTAATGCCGAGTGATGTCAGAATTAAGAAATTGATCTTTTTGGCCCGAAAACTTGTGGACTTCTGAAATATCTAACTTTTACTAAACTTGTATTGCAACCACTAACACGCAATTACTCTTTCCATAAGCGCTTTCAAACCTTTCGGTTCATCCTCAGATGGAACACAGCGACCTACCTAGAAACCTTCACTTCTTTGTATATCTTATCAAGTTTATCCTATCAAGTTCTTCTCTCAACTTTCTTTCCACCGAATTATGTTCAACCTTTATAATTTCATATTCCCCTAACGGATTAACAAACTTATCGTTTTATTCAACAAAATGTCTATGATATAGTGAGCTGAACGTCCTATTCCCTTCCCCTCTTTTATGATCCGCCAGTCTACACTCGAACTTACGGCCTGTTTCGCCTACGTACAATTTAGTACAATTCTTACATTTAGGTTTATATACCCTACTTTTCTATAAAATCGGAATTTATTCTGTATTACTATTCTTAATTTTATCAAACGCTGTCATACACTTTTTAATTCACCCTTAACTTCATCATTTTTATAAATTATGCTTTTCTACACATACTTTCAAGATTACTAGAGTAGCCAACTTCGCTGAATGTAGAGCGGGTAGTATAGTTCTCAAAAATTAGAGTCAATAAAATGATTATGAAGTCATGTTCTTTTGTTTCGGAGAATCGTAAGATTTTACTATTTTTAGGAAGGATACAAAGAAAACTTTTTTCTACAGTGATTACCTTTGTTGTATAAATTGCTTGATTATGTCTGTCGATCATATGTGCACGCGTGAACACACACATATACGTGAGTGTATAATACGTATGTGTGTTGATACGAAACTTAATATTGACATATCCTATTAAATTTATAATTATATCTTGTTTCGTACTTCAGAAGTGTACAGCATCCATCCCCACAATCACACTAATAGGTTACGTTAATATAAAATTAAATAGAATTTGAGGATTTGACAATTATAAGGAATCGCAACGGTGAAAGTTCCGTAAGTTCCGTAGTAGTATCTCTATATTCTATTTTAGACTGAATACAATTACTGTGTAAGCGAGCGACTAGTTAATAATTTTACTAAAGATACATAACATCTGTCTTAGGAATACGGTACAATGGTGCAGTAACTATTTTTTTTTTTACCTGTCCATTGATTCCCCGCTTCTGCAGCCGGTTAAACACCAGCACGCAGCTGCTGAAGTACGTATATGTTGATTAAATATCACCATATAGGCCTACCCACAAACAATCTGTGTAGACGTAGACGGAATTTGCCCACAATTTAGTTGATTTTGGGGTTTTTTATTTTCCAGGTAATACTCTCCTCAGGGTAACATTGTCTGCATTATACATAGACTTAAACACTGTAGGCGTTTGTGTATTTCCGAAAGCAGTCGCAAACTGCTTCCGGAACCCACGTATAACACCGTTTGCGAATGTTCTTTCCCATTTCCATTACCACGAAATTCTATAAAAATAAACTTTTACCCTTTCAAGGTAATGATGTTAGTCTTAAAATTAGACGTATTGTCGACGGTAACAAAATATATAGACTGCTGCAGAGCAATTGAGTTGTTTTTTGCACGTCATCAATTAAAGCAAGTTATGAGTCTCTTCATGGAGTTTTTTTTAACTTTTAACATTTAGGTTTTTTCTCCTTCTTTTTCTAGACAAAAATATTGATTTCAGACTGTACTACTAATTAATTTGTTTGTCATTTTGAAATTGTAAACGACTGTCGTCTGAACATTGAAGAACTTTCAGCGTGACTTTGAAATTTAAGCTGACGTAACAAACTTCTTGAACGTTTGTAAAGATTCGGTTATGCAATTTATGACTGAACTTTGGTTTCCACCAACGTTATAACTCTTGTACCAGGTTCCACTAGCAATTTTTAGTAATTTTGTATGTTTAACCATGTCCGTTGATTGAACTTCAAAGTTTCGTTGACTTTCGTCGTACATACGTGATCAACTAACTTGATGGGCGTTTGAGCACAAATCAAGCCAATCGGCTATTCAAGCAGGTTTGACAATTTTTCACTAGGTATGGCTAAAACATTTATATTATTTGTCCCAATGAGTAAAAAGTATTTTACGTTTAACACTAAATTTAAATATTTTAAGCAAAAATTAAAGTTTTCCTGAGTGAAGCAATCATATCGATGACCGCAAAACACGTAAGACTTTGTATACTATAATTGGTATTCAGGTCACGTCACTGATATTTGATGCAAAACGGGCAAGGATGTTGGTTAGGGTACTACGGCTACATATAACGTACGTAGAACGGCTAACAGCGTCTCCTCATAACTATATACCCCACAGCAAATATTGTCCAGTTAGCAAGATCACAGTAGTTAACCATATCGTGGAACCATCTTCTTCCCTAGCCTGACGTCCTACAAACTTGCAATTTATTTTCTAAATTGTATAAATGAAATAATCTGTTCTTATTTGATTGCGCTTCTGTATAAATATTTTTTGATTCCCGTTGAGTTTTTTCGTACAGTTCTTAAAATACTTTTTGGTGTAGTTCGCCTCCACATCTGATGCAAAGCCTCGTTAAATATTACAAATTTATTTACTTTCAAGCCAATATTTACGCTTTACTAGTTAGGCTTATTAATCAATTTCCCCATCAATTTTGCCAAACAGGTCTGCAAATCTAATAGTTGATGTGTTCCATATTATTTTATTTCTCTGTTTTACCGTAATAATCGTCTGAACACATTTTCCAATAATGCTGAGAGGAGCTTCGATAATACAGTCAACATTCTATTTCCCTTCCTACTCATTTCAGAGTCATATTTTCTTTAATAATGTATGCATTTCATTTAAATTGATGATTATTTGTATTTAAAGCAGAATCTGCAAATACCGCTTCTTACCCCTTATTTTTCAAATATCTTCATTATTACTTTATGCACATGAATCAGTAACTGCCTATTAACGACAAACACCAAAGTGGTTTTTTAAATAACAATTTCAACGTTCTTGAAGTTATTTTTACTTCTTTTCAGATCTTTTACTGTTTTTGGTATTGTCTGTACTACACAGACGATTCTCTCATTAGACAAAAGACACATCACTCACATTCTAATACAGTTCTTCAAATCACGCTTATCCTCTACGAATGCATTAAAGTAACTACAGCTTATCAATTCTTCAAGTATCTTTTAAAATAGTACCTATATACAAAAATTAATTAGTTCATGTAACACCGTATTCTTCGTAATTCATTATTATAGGAATCTTTCTATTGTTAATCTGTTATTTTTTTACGCTCTGAAGTTGCCCTTTTATCACGTTTAACAATACTTTGAGAACCTCTTCCTGTAGCAACATATGGGACGTTATCATTCTTAATTATCCATTTGGAAATTTATCTGTAGATCGTATGGATATTTGGATATTTGGACATTTTTATATTTGATCGTATGACTGTTGTTCTTACGATCTCACGGATAACTAAACATCATAGAATTCCTTACTTACAAATATACCATCAGTTTCAAGAAACAAAACACACGTAGATGCAAGTCTCCAACAGAATATTTGAGAACACCTTATACTTAAAATTTAACTATAAAATGTCCCGATAGTTTCTACATTCTAGTTTCAAGCCTTTTTTATATAATAGCCAAGTGATTACTTCTAATGGTTGATGAATGGCTTATAAAGGAGTAAACTATTTCAGTAATATATTTTACATTTACATGGATGAAGAAAAAATGCACCCCCTAAAGTATTTCCAAAGCTGATCCTGGGGTAGATCCATGCCATGGAAAAAGGGTTAGTGGTTTTGGAAGATGCAAGTCCCACGCACCGTAAAAATGCTGATCCCCTTGCGGCAAACATTAGTTTTCTACAGTCTCCGTGGACGAAAAAATAGTTGTTAATAAGTGTTCTGCCTGACGGCAGGTCTCCTAAGTTAATCTGTGAATTTTTTTTATCTTTCCCTACCTTTGTCTTTTTTTCAGTTCCTGGTACTTCCTTTCTCCATAGATCATCTACTTTTCCAAGGTCTGGAGTCTCTTCTAATTTTCATCGATAACATCATGCATCACCCAGTCACGCAGAAAGCAATTTCTTATCAGTATGTGTCTGATCCAGTTAACTTTCCTATCACGAACGGTATTCAGGATTGATCTCTTTTCGTCCACTCTTCTAAGAAGCTCTTCATTTGTCGCATTGTCTGATCACTTTACCTTTTCGTTTTTTTTTTCCAGTAAAGCTTTCAAGTTATTTCTTCTGGATTTTTCATAGTGTCTATGCTTCCGATCCAAATAAAGCATTCTCCAAATAACGCTGTCAGTTTCTTCCGCAAATCCAAGCTCAGTGCAGTATAATAGTAATAACAATATTTATCCATGCTTAGTAAACTTGGTCATGGCAATTAGTGAAGTGACTTCCTTGGCGTCCTTTGTCACCAGACTTCTAAAGTACTTGAATTGATCGGCGTTTTATAGCTCTTGATTTCCTACAAAACTTCGTAGCAGTTTTGCCTTCCTCTATATTCTCATCTTTCGACTTGTTTATGTGGATTTTCATTCCTTAGTTTCTTCCTGTTTCCACCAATCTGTTCAAATGTTTCGAAGGGTTTCTTTTTTCCGCCAGTAGCACTAGGTCAATGATTATAATTATTATATAATTATGTTTTTGATTATTATATGATTACAACTTGATAAAAATGTTCATTCCATAACTATTACATACCTTATGTATGGTACATTACTTTCGAAATGTAATTGATCTGTTCAATACGAAGATGAAATAGTTGTGTTGCATGCCAATGAATTTTTTGAGAAACAGAGATAATACTGACATATCCAGAACGATAACTTTCAGAAGGTTTGCTATAATAATGTATTCTTAATTTTGCAGAATTTCCCGATACTGTCTCGTGAATCTCGTATCTCGGAGTGAATCTAGCAAAGACTGGATCAGAGGAGCCGGAGATCCAAAGACGGACCACCATCGCTAACAAGGCATACTTCGCATTGCTGCCATCATTTAGGTCTGGGGATGTGCACAGGGAAACAAAAGATACAACAACGGACTGTATCAAATATATAAAGAGATACCAGTCTCAAAATATATAAGAATACAAAGATTGCGTTGGGCCGGACATGTTATGAGAATGGAGGATGGCAGGAACCCCAAGAGGGCTTTGCTGGGTACATGGGAGGGAACGAGACCTAGAGGCAGACCGAGGAATAGCTGGGAAGATGGCGTTGCAGAGGACGCGAGAGACATGGGGATAAGAAACTGGAGCAGGGTTGCAGTGGATAGAGTGGATTGGTGTCGGAGATTGGTGGAGGCCAGGGCCCGACTTGGGCTGTAGCGCCATAGGAGGAGGAGGAGGTCTCGTGCATCAATTGGATGCACCGTTAATAAAATAACCGTTATCACCTTCAATGGGACCGATCCATTCATCTGCAGAAATATATCTACAACGTAACTACTGTAATACGAGATAAAAAATTAATTTCGGCTGATGACAGTTGCTTTATGCTGACTGTTATACATACTGTGATACATACAACTATGATAGTTCTGCGTAGGCTTTCGTTCACGAGCAACCTTCTGCATTTCACATCAAACTATTGATTACCTACACCGACCTGCGCGACCTACACAACCTTGAATAGTACTATGTCGTATGTGTTTTACGACTTCCGAGTTAAATAATTTTAGCGAATAGCTAATCCTCATTAAATGTACATATCAAACTAAGTTAACACCATAATTAATGGATTTCCTCTATAAATGTTTTTCAGTAATCAGTGATAATTAATATATACTGTATCGGTAATATGTATCAAGCAGCATTATTTATATGGCAAATATTTTAAATAAATTAATCTTGTTTACATTAACATTTATACTTTTTGTCAATTAGGTATAGTTTTTGTTAACTTGAACATGAAATACTCCAAGACACGTAATTGTACTTACATAGTTCACTTAATAACCGCTATACAAACAGAATATGAACTCTTTGAGAAGGAATAAACCTAATTAGTATTTGAACGGAAACTTACTAATGATGACCATTTATAAACTCATTCTTCCTGGCTAGTAAAGGAGAATTACTTGAGTTTTTTTTGGTAGACCAGGATGTGTCTATAAAATTTAAAAACAAAAAATAATAATAATAACTAAAAAATACGTATTCTACGTAAAAAAATATTAACTAATCCATAAAAAATATTTAATTAGTTGAAAAGTTGAAAAGTTCCTCTAATGGTATGTATAGTTCCTTTCTTACATTTTGTATTTTGTTTATTCTATGCTGCATCATTTCTATGCGACCTACACAGTAATATTGTCAGTATTAAGGTATGTCATAATCATAAGCCATGACTATCATATTGATTCACTTGGATTGTACTAAAAACAAAGGACCGTATTATTATAATGCATAAAACGATATAAAGATTTTACTGACTTTCGTTCACTCTTTCCAAAATATTATTATCTCTTAACAACAGAGGTAACGTACGAACTTACAATTTTTATTACGCCAGAAAACTATGTGAATGATGGAATGTACGAGGGCTAAATGTTTTTCAAATTCTGATAGACCAATTAACAGACACATGAATGAGATCAATAATTTTATTATATACAAAAGTTTCAAATATATGTAAACTACTTTTCTACGTAGTCAGAACCGTTGTTGAGGCACTTATCATTGCGAGTCACCAACTTTCTATGCCCATGTTGTAGAATGTTCGCTCCTGAGTAGTCAGCCAATCTGCCACACTCATCATTGGAGTCAAACCGCTGCCCACCTAACCACTTTTTCAAGTCAATGAACAAATGGTAGTCACTTTGTGCCGAGTCTGGGCTATAAGGTGGGTGATCAAGGACTTCCCAACCAAATTCATGAAGCAGGTTTTGTGTGAGTGCAGCAGGGAACCCACCAAGCACAGAGTTTCCTATACCCAAGCTTCTGAGTAAGAATATCATAAAGAGCAGAACTAGAAATTTCAGGAAAATCAGCAGAAAGTTCAGTAATTGAGAAACGACGGCGCTCTCGAGCCATCCTGTCTACCCTTTCAACAACATCATCAGTAGCCACGGACTTTCTTCTTTGCCCTCCTTCATCATGAACATCAATTCGCCCTTCTTTAAATTTTCGACACCATTCTTGCACTGAACCATCACTCGTCACATTTTCTCCATACACATTACACAACCTTCAAAGAATTTCTTTTAGCACTATGACCTTCAGCTTGAAGAAATCTAATAACACACCGAATCACACACTTGGAGGCAATTTCAATTGTAGTTGCCGTAATTAAATTGTCGTCATCACAGTAATAGACAAAATAACTATAAAACCAGTGGTTATATTTTAGAACATAGCCTCAAAAACATGAATCAACAATCTGATTGTTGCTATGACAACAGAACCAGGTTTGCCAACTCACCGGAGGTTGAAACAAAAATAGCCCTCGTATTATTGAAACTTGATTTGAAACAAAGGAAAATTGTGACTTAAAATATCGTCGTTTGTAATTTTAATGCAATGGTATTTTTTATTTCAACCTAATTAACACCTAAGAAGACATAATTAGAGTTTATATTTAATTTTAATAATAAATATAATCGAAAAACTGTATAGTATAGTTTACAAACTGTAACATTTTGGCATTCGTTACTGTGTATCCAACAATAGGTTACAGCTGAAGCAGGTACTATTATCAGAGGTCTGCAGTGTTCTGAGCGACTTCTCAGAAGTACGTCAGAAGATGATAATAGGCAATACGGACTTATATTGATATGGGTTCGCAGAGACAACAATGCGGACTTAAAACATGCGGGTTTTACTTCGTCAGTTGATTATCTATCATTTTATTTTGTATTAATTTTCATTCATTTTAAAATGTACATCAAATATAAATGGAGGAAAAGTCATAAATATACAAATGTGGCTTATGTCATCACATGGCAATGTGCTCTAAATTCGTAGAGGTTTATACACATACTCTAAATAAAGTAAAATATGAAACTTGGTTAAAGTTACTGGCACTAGAGCAAAGTTTTGACACACAATAGTATAAGTGAATTCTTACCTCCATTACATAAAATAAATGTACTCATTTACTAAAATTGGTAGTACACAATATAAAGTTGAAATTGAACTATTGACCAAGACGTCAAGTCTCTTCCAAATTAAGGTCAAAAAACAAACCACATAAATTTTCACATTATAATCTAATTTTCCATATTTTTATCTCTTCTAATATTAAATGTACATAATAATTCAAATACTAAGACACTACTAGAAAATATGAAATATTTCAAACCATAATACGTTAAGTAGTCACATGTGTACCTCCTTTCTCTACTAAATGAAACATTAAATAATATTATATTGTGTATAAACCTAAATTTATATGCCCACGTTTCACTCCCACCCAAGGTATGTAACAAAACCACAAGTCAATTAAAAACGAGAGTGGCTGAAATTACGTCTTCATATAACAACCCAAATGTGGAAATCGTAGGCCTAAATAGGCAGAACATTAAAGTGACGTCTGGCTTCAGAGATTAAACAATCACTTTTAAAAACAGTGTGAAAACACTGTAGAGGAACTGCGTAAATAGTAAATAGTTTTGGTGTGTTCCCGGCTACTAGGACAAGTATGGCGTGACAGCGACCATTATAAAGGAAGACACAAGGCATTCAACGAGGAAGATAGCGAATTGTTTTACAGCGATTAGTGCCGCCGTATGTAACACGAGTGTTGTTGGTTTGTTATATAGGCTTTCAGTAAATTTGGCTTGTGTAAATTTGTTGTGAAAAGTATATACAGAAATACTTTTGTATTATGATAGTGACTTTTAATACATTGTTAATAAACTTGTAAATGCAAGATTTACAAGATCCTTGCTATTTAATTTAAATTCACTCTTCTAAAATAGCTATCCACAAAATAAAATATTTAAACTTGTTGAAAGCGCGCCGTTTTAGTACAAACTGTTTGAATTCATTGGGCTATATCGCTCAACTTTCACTCAAATCTAATTAACAGAGTTTGAAAATTTCTAATTAAGTCTCACGGTCATCGTACGATACAATAAGTTTTGGACTTCCTGAGAACAAAATACTGACCATAATACAAACTTTAATACAATAGTTTCTTTTACAAGATTCATCACTGACAAAATTTCTATGGTTAAAGCAGTTCGACTTATAGCACATTCGTCGAAATAATACTTTTTTAAGCTATAAAAAATATTATGAATATAGAATTAGTGTGTGCGATCTAAATCCACAGCAAATGATAAATTTTTAAATTTTATATACTTGTATCAGCACTTATACAAGAAAAATAATGATGATTCCGGTGTATAGAGACTATAAAGTAGAAGACTATAGAAGCAAACAATCTCTATGTTTACTTGGAAAAATTGAAGAAAACTCATTTTCAATAAACGTGAAACCTACATTGCAATCAAACCTCAATGACTCCCCTTCCGCCATTGATACAACCACAGGTACGCGCACTGTAGTGTGATTCCTCCTATGGGAATATCAAGAGGCTAAACATGAAGGAAGGTGTAAACAGCTTCTACAGGGACGCTGAGCGAAAAGTAACAGCCGAGTGTTTCCTACCCCAGTAACTCAAACATTATGTTGTAAGACATAAAATGCAGACGTTTGTTTTGTGTCTTACTGTCTGCTTTACAAGCACGAAAATTTTTTAAATAAATGATTTGCGATGGTATGCGAAACAAGTTTCTATTTATAGTTATGTGTACATATGTGTCATCGTTTCTGTTTCTGCTTTGTCTCATTTAAATCACAGCGTTGTAACGTTTTGAACATAACGTTATTGAAACTGAATTAATAACACAGACTGCATGCATGTTTATAATCGAGATTATTATACAATGATGATACTTTAAATCTTTAACAAATTAAATTATTTGTAAATGATGAACATAAAATAAATGTTAATAAAATAGTTCGATAATTCACAAATACTGTCACTAGTGGTTTCCAAAAAATTACAGAATTATAAAACTCATAAATGACAAAATAATGCGAGCTTGCTTCCTTCATAAATCTGACAAAATAGAATGCGGACTAATTTAGGTAGTTTTGAAAGTCAGAAATCCTGTTGTTGTTAATAACTTATACATTGTTGTCGTTGTGATATTCTCTAAACTAATAATACAGCTTAGAGAGAAGTACTAAAAAATTTATCAAGTATCAAGTAAGCCTACATTGTGATAAAAGGAGATCGGTTAGTAGCTAGTTAGTACTTATCATTGTCTTATATTTCTTAGTATGTACAGTGAAGACGTTAAATACATCGTTCACAAATGTATTTTTCGATCATGTGTAATTAGACAAGTTTTCCGATTCTCATATATTTTTATAAATCCGTATGTTTTATCTGTAATGCATTATAAAACGCATTTAATATTCAAAACTGCTTAAAAGCGAGCTTGTTATAGGCATATTACGTTTTGTTAAGTTTTTATTTAAACTAGTACCTTCCCTCTAGTTATGTTAATCTGGTGAAGAGAAGGACTCGTCATTTTATTATCCTTAAACCCAAAAGACTTTCTTATTATGTGATGTGGCACTTTCTTGACTTCATATCCTTCATTTACTATCATTCGTAGACTTGCGTGGGCAGATCACATCTTTGCATTCATAACTACGTGTGATTGAGATTATCGTTATAACCAACCAGCTTAGTAGACTCTGTGTATGGCGACTGGCTATTAACCTCGAGGCCTCGAATTCGGATCTCAATCAGCACCACTTGAAGTCAAAGTGAACTTTTCGGCATACAGATTGACTCAGCCTGGATAGTATCCTGAGCGGCTGAACAGTAACGCCGGCCACGTTCCATGTCGTGCGTCTCAAGCTGACAGACAAAAGCGGTCACGACACAGCTTAATACAACCTTTGAACAACTATGGAGGATGTTTCGGTTTCCATTCCTTAGCAGTAGGAGTAAGAGTGCCGAAGCGAGCTAATGCCGCAGGAGAGCAATGTTGATTACAGGAAACAGTAATAGAGAGGTATAAGTAACAAGTGGTAAGGAGAGGTATATCGCCTTAGTGGTTTGGAGATGAACACGCATCCCGTATCTGAGGATGTGGTATGATCATATCAAAAGTGTTGTCAATTGATATCGCAACACAAGCAAATGAGTGTCCGACTTGTAACGGAATACCTGCCTTCTCTACATTCCACTCTCTGACACACTGCGCTATAATGAAGCTGTGGAACCAGAAAGTCTGATGAGAGGAAAACGTGCTACAGTATAATGCTGGATGATGTTACAGTCTCTAGAGCGAATGTTTTTAAGGATCTGAATAGGATAAGAAGCCAACTAAACATGCAACTTTACAAGTAGCTTTCAATAATAATGGGAGATAGACTCGCCATTTGATAACTAGTTTAGAGAGATGTATTAAAGGATATAACAAAGAGGAGTATTATTTTTTTAATTCGCAAGCTGTCAAATTACAGATTCTTCAGGAATTATTTAGTTAAGACTAATCTGGAAGATACTCCGGACTGCCAAGTACTGCCTTTCGATACACTGCAACATTTAACTAGGATTTCAACTTCCTCAGAAATGTGTGTGTTGAATGGCGCTCGTAAACATGTGCCAAGGAAACCTATAAATATACAACAATGTACAGGTACGTTAACACGCTGAAAAATTCCGTTTGGTTACCAAACAATTTAAAATTTTTAAATTTTACTCTGACAAAGATAATTAAGGAAACATGAGACAATCTGTTGATTCATGAGGCTGCATAATTTCCAATTACTACGCTCAGTCTCTTGTTTAATTTTAACCAATATGAAAATAACTCAAACAGAAGCATTTATCAGTTTGTAACATTTTGTTATTTAAAAAATATAATAAGTTTCTAAAAACGTTTTGTCTTCTGTACTAAATTTTTCTCACAATTTGTTGATGCAGTGGGTGTGGAAATGACAGCGTAGTAAGGGTCAGAATAAGAGTGCTCAAAATGAGGCATAGAATGGTGTTGGCGTGAAAATCAATAATATAATCACATCGTAAAATATTAAATAACGTTGACACCCGTAATTATATTGATTTTCTTGAAACCAGTACGGTTTAAAATTAATTTATTAAAACATTGTCAATTACAAATCTACAACATAATTCAGTCTGGCCAATTAATATCTGTTTACACTTTTGTTTCCTTTTTGCATGTTTTTAATTGAGTCAGTAAGTGTAGGACACTTGTTCCGTTTTTAAAAACGAAGCGTGAACAACGAAAGCTTCAGTTCTCTATGTCGTCTACGAAGAGAAGACAGTATTATGTGCCAGTATTATGATCAACGCTCCTGACTAATCACTGGAATACTGTAAAATGCATGTAATGCCGGAACTTGTCAATCCCAGACAACAACTCGGAAAACAAGTCTGTGCTTGTTTTAATAATTGTAAAATTGAATTTTTAATTATAAGGAGCTATTATCTGTTGTTTTATTTTTATATAAGATCTGTTTATTATCTACATGTTTTACGTTATGAAAATTTGTATACTCACACATTATTTCTTACGTAGCTTTTCTGATATGAAGAATGGTAAGTGTGTACTCAGTCGCTGGTGTAGCCCGTCGATCGTCGACGGAGGTTGTTAGCTCTTACCAATGTCGAATTAAGTCGATTATTATATTGGAAAGTAATCTGGAAAAAATTGTAAGTTACTTACACCACTCAACTAACTTTGTGGGAAAGGGACTGATTACTTACATAACGTCAGTGAAAGTTATTAATGTTTATTGATTCATAATTGGGAATCTGACAAACAATTAAGTAGCAATTGCTTACTGTAAGTACAGGTGCTTTAAGAAGAAGCTCTTTATGTGTGTCTTGAAACGTAAAGAAACATAAGCATTATATAAAAACAATTGTCTAACTAGAGTACTGAAGATCTCTCTTGTTCGCCTCCATTTGACAGTCACAGTTATCACTGTCTATTAATGGAGCTGTTAAGTCGTTCGGAGCTGACATTAAACTGTAATTGCCATATATTTCCAAAGATCATATGGACATAAGCAGAGAGGTAGCCTAAAGATGATTGGAAATAATACAGCATCTGACTCGAAGCAAAGGGTTTGTAGGTATATCGAATCATGTAATGTAGAATAAGATTCCAAAACATGTTCCGCAACCACAGAAACTCAATATCCACTTGAAATATTTAGAGAATTCAGTTAATTAAATTAAAACTAAAACTGGAATAGTGATCTCAGTTGTCAATTAGTTCACTAATTCATGCATAAACAGGCAAAGTACATACGTCAATATAACATTTACTACTAATCTAATAAAACTTGGTTTCAGAAGGTACCTGTTGATTTTCATTTATCCGTTCGGCTTAGCAAGTAAAATCAGCTTTTGTGGTGTCTAATAAATGATAACTGGCAGTGTGCATGTATATGCGCGTAGCAAGTGAACTCCATAATATCTGTGTTTGTTCTAGCTGTGTTCGCTCTTAAAATGTAAATTATAATTGCAAATAAATGTAGGCATAGCGATTGTGCAAGCAGTATCAAGTAGTTAATAGTAACCAACTAATTGCCTGTACATTTGAAATAACTACTGCATTCGATGAAATATTTTTACACGACCCAGAAAAACTACAAAGTGACGCAACCCACTGTGATGACAAAACCAAGTTTTTCCTAAACGAATACTAAAGCATCCATACAAGAAATACAATATTTAATAATAACATACACAAATTGTAACTTTTAAAATACGAAATTCCCAATTCTAATATACTTAGTAAATGAGTAATGAATGTATGAAAACATAAATAAAATTTTAGAAGCATACGGAAATTTTAATTGTTTTTTTAGGCCCGAGAAAGTTTTAGCCCAGCCTTTTACAAACTTGTATACGCCTTAATGTTTCTGAACTTGCTTTCCAATACAGTATATTTTAAACTGTGTTTTACGGTCATCCTTACGTTACAATGTAGCTTCAAGAACTCTATAATCTTTAATTAATTAAGTTGTGTTAGTGGTTATAATCACAAACAGAAATAAAATTGTTGCACGCCAATATTTCTGATCTGTGATGAGCTGAGAAGGTTGAAAACTCTAATCGGAATAATTTTTTTATATAGTGGTGTGCAATAGTGTTATTTCTGTTTGTAACTCTATAATCTTTAACTTTAAATTGTCAGCTTCAAGATTACTGGTTTCATATATTATTGAAATTAATAAACATTAATATTTGAAAATAATATTTAACAATTGATTAGATTAATCCTTCCTGTTCATGAATATTAAAAAGAAACACGAACAATTATGGAAACATTAATGTCAACTTTTTATTTAATTTTATCTAATTTAACATTATTCAGCAGCTCAACAGATTTAATAAATAAGAGTTTGTTAATAGGTTTTCAATTTTAATTTTAATTTCTATATTGTACTTTATTTTACAATTTGTAACATATATTACGTATGTTTTTCATTACCCCACATACATTACTACAGCACAAGGAAACCCTACAGTAATAACTTATTCTTTACATAATTGCTCCTTTTTCTGACGTCGTCTGAGAGAGACGCGTCTGAAACTAGACGGACCAAGGTTATTTTGGGCATTGTGGCTCAGTAGCCTCCCCCCCCCCCGTAAACCTTAGGGCCCGTACGAAAGGCTCCCACATTGAAAATTTTTTGTTAGGAGGTACGTACATATGGCAACACCGTGCTTGACATAATATAAGATCAGTGAGTCCATTTTAATAAATAATGATTTACATGCAGTTGTTATTGCATCATTGAGTACCTCGTGAGTAAATTGCCAGCAATCAAGAGGTTGAGAGATGAAAAATGTTTAACGATTATGGATTAATGTAAAATGAAGAATTAAAAAATTTCGAGATATAATGTTACCGTTCAGCAAGTAATTTCTGTTACGTGATTGTACCTCTACAAAGGTCATTCACTTTCCTAGAACTCGTCAGTTAGTATAAAGCAGATTTCGGGGTAACATTGTAATTTTATAACAGGTAAATGTCCAAAAACGTTATTTTTAGAATTATATTTGTGGTTTAAGGGATAGTTGCCCGTCCATGTACATATTAAAAAAGCATGTTAACATCCAGTATGTGTGCGACCAAAAACAAGTATTACGTATGATATGCGTTTAAAGCAAATGGTAGCTTGTTTGTCTACCCTAGTTTCCGATATCAAGATGTTAGATGAAAAGGAAATTTGAGCGCCTAAGTATTACGCTCTGTAAGGACGGGGACAGTCTAAAAAGTTTCAGTGGCAAGCAATACGAAAATTGTCACTAATTACTTAATAGTAAAATTAACCCATTGTTGTAATTAGTAAAGGAAATTCCTTTTTTAAGAAAACATTTAAGTCTAAAATTCACCGAAGAAAAATGATCACGTGTATCAAATGCTGTTTAAACCATCGAATCTGATACTTAATAGGAGCGTCAGTATGTTTTACAAAGTATGCATTAATAGTTTATTGAAATCCAATAAAAAAAAGGTTCTGGTGAACTGTAAAAACGCTAAGCTATTGATTACCTTGTTATATGAGTTTGTTGGAAAAAGCGTATTCAACGTGGTATTGTGAGATATTATTTTTGATGTGAAAAAATAGATCTAACTAAAAAATAGTAATTTCTTATTCATTTTAACTTGGAAAAATTAATATGATTTAGCTTATGTTTTGTGGATACAGATTATTTATATATAATTAATGTTATTTTTGTAAGGAATAGGGTATTTCGACACATAAAGGTTGGCAATCCTGACTTCAACATGTCTCTCCGATTCAGTTTAATTTTCTTCTGTTCGCGTTGTGAGGTTAAAGGTTGTTAGTGATATTCCTTTTATTTTTCAAAGTTCTGTGTGTACACTTCTCGTCAAAACTCAAAGATGCCCCGCAAATGTGTTAACAGTGGTGACAACGTTTATGGTAAAGTGCTATTTTCAGCCCACAAAACCCGTTTGCAGAACAGGTAAAAACAGCCTACTGTCACTATTTTGGAATTAAGGTAGTTGATCAAGATACGCTCTGGCTTACGTTTCAGTGAATCTTCGTTGTTGGTTGAATAAAAAGCGTTCATTGCACTTTACTAGCCCAATGATTTGGTGCGAACCAACAAATCGTGTAGATGACTTCTTGTCTCTACATGATTCTCCTCTTCAGCATGATATGTCAATAAGAAATAAGTGTTTTGTAGAATACCCAAATATTTAATCAACTACCTCAGCCTCCAAAAGGATGCCAACTGCAAGTTAATGAAGTTGGGGACAATGCGAGTAAGGATACACTTTCAACCATCAACATCACACGATTCTGGTTTTGTGCCACAATCTAATTCCGGTGAGCCACAAAGTCTTACTCAGGGTAAACTGAGTAATCTCATTCGACATCTGGATCTGCCGAAAAACAAAGCAGAGCTTTTAGGCTCAAGACTCGAGATGTGGAATTTCCTACGACCTGCGTCAAAGTGACTGTGTACACGAGCAGACAGAAAGATTTGATGCTATATTATAAGAACGAATATAACCTTGTTCCATACTGATATGTTAATGGTTTCATGAAAACTGGATTGGATTGGAGACTACTCATAGACTCATATAAACTGAGTTTAAAGGTGTTTTGCTTTACAAAGGCAATTGTTATCCTAATATTCATGTAGGCCACGCTGTGAATATGAAGGGAACGTACGAAAATATGAAATTATAGCTATACTTTGGGATACAATTAGGATACACAACTCATTTCTGTTCCTATGTGAATGGATCAGCCGTGATAAGTATTATAACTACAAGAGAAAAGTGTGGCCACCAAGAAGCCTGTGTCCGGCAACACAGGCAGTTAAATTGTTCAACAGCAACCTCGTTGATCGAAGTAAAATTATTTTACTACCTTTACACATCAAAATGGATTTTATGAAAAATTTTGTAAACGAGAAAGATACGGGTGGAGATGGGTTCAAGTATTTGAGAGGGACATATTTAATGCCGAGTGATGTCAGAATTAAGAAATTGATCTTTTTGGCCCGAAAACTTGTGGACTTCTGAAATATCTAACTTTTACTAAACTTGTATTGCAACCACTAACACGCAATTACTCTTTCCATAAGCGCTTTCAAACCTTTCGGTTCATCCTCAGATGGAACACAGCGACCTACCTAGAAACCTTCACTTCTTTGTATATCTTATCAAGTTTATCCTATCAAGTTCTTCTCTCAACTTTCTTTCCACCGAATTATGTTCAACCTTTATAATTTCATATTCCCCTAACGGATTAACAAACTTATCGTTTTATTCAACAAAATGTCTATGATATAGTGAGCTGAACGTCCTATTCCCTTCCCCTCTTTTATGATCCGCCAGTCTACACTCGAACTTACGGCCTGTTTCGCCTACGTACAATTTAGTACAATTCTTACATTTAGGTTTATATACCCTACTTTTCTATAAAATCGGAATTTATTCTGTATTACTATTCTTAATTTTATCAAACGCTGTCATACACTTTTTAATTCACCCTTAACTTCATCATTTTTATAAATTATGCTTTTCTACACATACTTTCAAGATTACTAGAGTAGCCAACTTCGCTGAATGTAGAGCGGGTAGTATAGTTCTCAAAAATTAGAGTCAATAAAATGATTATGAAGTCATGTTCTTTTGTTTCGGAGAATCGTAAGATTTTACTATTTTTAGGAAGGATACAAAGAAAACTTTTTTCTACAGTGATTACCTTTGTTGTATAAATTGCTTGATTATGTCTGTCGATCATATGTGCACGCGTGAACACACACATATACGTGAGTGTATAATACGTATGTGTGTTGATACGGAACTTAATATTGACATATCCTATTAAATTTATAATTATATCTTGTTTCGTACTTCAGAAGTGTACAGCATCCATCCCCACAATCACACTAATAGGTTACGTTAATATAAAATTAAATAGAATTTGAGGATTTGACAATTATAAGGAATCGCAACGGTGAAAGTTCCGTAAGTTCCGTAGTAGTATCTCTATATTCTATTTTAGACTGAATACAATTACTGTGTAAGCGAGCGACTAGTTAATAATTTTACTAAAGATACATAACATCTGTCTTAGGAATACGGTACAATGGTGCAGTAACTATTTTTTTTTTTACCTGTGCATTGATTCCCCGCTTCTGCAGCCGGTTAAACACCAGCACGCAGCTGCTGAAGTACGTATATGTTGATTAAATATCACCATATAGGCCTACCCACAAACAATCTGTGTAGACGTAGACGGAATTTGCCCACAATTTGGTTGATTTTGGGGTTTTTTATTTTCCAGGTAATACTCTCCTCAGGGTAACATTGTCTGCATTATACATAGACTTAAACACTGTAGGCGTTTGTGTATTTCCGAAAGCAGTCGCAAACTGCTTCCGGAACCCACGTATAACACCGTTTGCGAATGTTCTTTCCCATTTCCATTACCACGAAATTCTATAAAAATAAACTTTTACCCTTTCAAAGTAATGATGTTAGTCTTAAAAAGAAGACGTATTGTCGACGGTAACAAAATATATAGACTGCTGCAGAGCAATTGAGTTGTTTTTTGCACGTCATCAATTAAAGCAAGTTATGAGTCTCTTCATGGAGTTTTTTTTAACTTTTAACATTTAGGTTTTTTCTCCTTCTTTTTCTAGACAAAAATATTGATTTCAGACTGTACTACTAATTAATTTGTTTGTCATTTTGAAATTGTAAACGACTGTCGTCTGAACATTGAAGAACTTTCAGCGTGACTTTGAAATTTAAGCTGACGTAACAAACTTCTTGAACGTTTGTAAAGATTCGGTTATGCAATTTATGACTGAACTTTGGTTTCCACCAACGTTATAACTCTTGTACCAGGTTTCACTAGCAATTTTTAGTAATTTTGTATGTTTAACCATGTCCGTTGATTGAACTTCAAAGTTTCGTTGACTTTCGTCGTACATACGTGATCAACTAACTTGATGGGCGTTTGAGCACAAATCAAGCCAATCGGCTATTCAAGCAGGTTTGACAATTTTTCACTAGGTATGGCTAAAACATTTATATTATTTGTCCCAATGAGTAAAAAGTATTTTACGTTTAACACTAAATTTAAATATTTTAAGCAAAAATTAAAGTTTTCCTGAGTGAAGCAATCATATCGATGACCGCAAAACACGTAAGACTTTGTATACTATAATTGGTATTCAGGTCACGTCACTGATATTTGATGCAAAACGGGCAAGGATGTTGGTTAGGGTACTACGGCTACATATAACGTACGTAGAACGGCTAACAGCGTCTCCTCATAACTATATACCCCACAGCAAATATTGTCCAGTTAGCAAGATCACAGTAGTTAACCATATCGTGGAACCATCTTCTTCCCTAGCCTGACGTCCTACAAACTTGCAATTTATTTTCTAAATTGTATAAATGAAATAATCTGTTCTTATTTGATTGCGCTTCTGTATAAATATTTTTTGATTCCCGTTGAGTTTTTTCGTACAGTTCTTAAAATACTTTTTGGTGTAGTTCGCCTCCACATCTGATGCAAAGCCTCGTTAAATATTACAAATTTATTTACTTTCAAGCCAATATTTACGCTTTACTAGTTAGGCTTATTAATCAATTTCCCCATCAATTTTGCCAAACAGGTCTGCAAATCTAATAGTTGATGTGTTCCATATTATTTTATTTCTCTGTTTTACCGTAATAATCGTCTGAACACATTTTCCAATAATGCTGAGAGGAGCTTCGATAATACAGTCAACATTCTATTTCCCTTCCTACTCATTTCAGAGTCATATTTTCTTTAATAATGTATGCATTTCATTTAAATTGATGATTATTTGTATTTAAAGCAGAATCTGCAAATACCGCTTCTTACCCCTTATTTTTCAAATATCTTCATTATTACTTTATGCACATGAATCAGTAACTGCCTATTAACGACAAACACCAAAGTGGTTTTTTAAATAACAATTTCAACGTTCTTGAAGTTATTTTTACTTCTTTTCAGATCTTTTACTGTTTTTGGTATTGTCTGTACTACACAGACGATTCTCTCATTAGACAAAAGACACATCACTCACATTCTAATACAGTTCTTCAAATCACGCTTATCCTCTACGAATGCATTAAAGTAACTACAGCTTATCAATTTTTCAAGTATCTTTTAAAATAGTACCTATATACAAAAATTAATTAGTTCATGTAACACCGTATTCTTCGTAATTCATTATTATAGGAATCTTTCTATTGTTAATCTGTTATTTTTTTACACTCTGAAGTTGCCCTTTTATCACGTTTAACAATACTTTGAGAACCTCTTCCTGTAGCAACATATGGGACGTTATCATTCTTAATTATCCATTTGGACATTTATCTGTAGATCGTATGGATATTTGGATATTTGGACATTTTTATATTTGATCGTATGACTGTTGTTATTACGATCTCACGGATAACTAAACATCATAGAATTCCTTACTTACAAATATACCATCAGTTTCAAGAAACAAAACACACGTAGATGCAAGTCTCCAACAGAATATTTGAGAACACCTTATACTTAAAATTTAACTATAAAATGTCCCGATAGTTTCTACATTCTAGTTTCAAGCCTTTTTTATATAATAGCCAAGTGATTACTTCTAATTGTTGATGAATGGCTTATAAAGGAGTAAACTATTTCAGTAATATATTTTACATTTACATGGATGAAGAAAAAATGCACCACCTGAAGTATTTCCAAAGCTGAGCCTGGGGTAGATCCATGCCATGGAAAAAGGGTTAGCGGTTTTGGAAGATGCAAGTCCCACGCACCGTAAAAATGCTGATCCCCTTGCGGCAAACATTAGTTTTCTACAGTCTCCGTGGACGAAAAAATAGTTGTTATTAAGTGTTCTGCCTGACGGCAGGTCTCCTAAGTTAATCTGTGAATTTTTTTTATCTTTCCCTACCTTTGTCTTTTTTTTCAGTTCTTGGTACTTCCTTTCTCCATAGATCATCTACTTTTCCAAGGTCTGGAGTCTCTTCTAATTTTCATCGATAACATCATGCATCACCCAATCACGCAGAAAGCAATTTCTTATCAGTATGTGTCCGATCCAGTTAACTTTCCTATCACGAACGGTATTCAGGATTGATCTCTTTTCGTCCACTCTTCTAAGAAGCTCTCCATTAGTCGCATTGTCTGATCACTTTACCTTTTCGTTTTTTTTTCCAGTAAAGCTTTCAAGGTATTTCTTCTGGAGTTTTCATAGTGTCTATGCTTCCGATCCAAATAAAGCATTCTCCAAATAACGCTGTCAGTTTCTTCCGCAAATCCAAGCTCAGTGCAGTATAATAGTAATAACAATATTTATCCATGCTTAGTAAACTTGGTCATGGCAATCAGTGAAGTGACTTCCTTGGCGTCCTTTGTCACCAGACTTCTAAAGTACTTGAATTGATCGGCGTTTTATAGCTCTTGATTTCCTACAAAACTTCGTAGCAGTTTTGCCTTCCTCTATATTCTCATCTTTCGACTTGTTTATGTGGATTTTCATTCCTTAGTTTCTTCCTGTTTCCACCAATCTGTTCAAATGTTTCGAAGGGTTTCTTTTTTCCGCCAGCAGCACTAGGTCAATGATTATAATTATTATATAAATATGTTTGTGATTATTATATGATTACAACTTGATAAAAATGTTCATTCCATAACTATTACATACCTTATGTATGGTACCTTACTTTCGAAATGTAATTGATCTGTTCAATACGAAGATGAAATGGTTGTGTTGCATGCCAATGAATTTTTTGAGGAACAGAGATAATACTGACATATCCAGAACGATAACTTTCAGAAGGTTTGCTATAATAATGTATTCTTAATTTTGCAGAATTTCCCGATACTGTCTCGTGAATCTCGTATCTCGGAGTGAATCTAGCAAAGACTGGATCAGAGGAGCCGGAGATCCAAAGACGGACCACCATCGCTAACAAGGCATACTTCGCATTGCTGCCATCATTTAGGTCTGGGGATGTGCACAGGGAAACAAAAGATACAACAACGGACTGTATCAAATATATAAAGAGATACCAGTCTCAAAATATGTAAGAATACAAAGATTGCGTTGGGCCGGACATGTTATGAGAATGGAGGATGGCAGGAACCCCAAGAGGGCTTTGCTGGGTACATGGGAGGGAACGAGACCTAGAGGCAGACCGAGGAATAGCTGGGAAGATGGCGTTGCAGAGGACGCGAGAGACATGGGGATAAGAAACTGGAGCAGGGTTGCAGTGGATAGAGTGGATTGGTGTCGGAGATTGGTGGAGGCCAGGGCCCGACTTGGGCTGTAGCGCCATAGGAGGAGGAGGAGGTCTCGTGCATCAATTGGATGCACCGTTAATAAAATAACCGTTATCACCTTCAATGGGACCGATCCATTCATCTGCAGAAATATATCTACAACGTAACTACTGTAATACGAGATAAAAAATTAATTTCGGCTGATGACAGTTGCTTTATGCTGACTGTTATACATACTGTGATACATACAACTATGATAGTTCTGCGTAGGCTTTCGTTCACGAGCAACCTTCTGCATTTCACATCAAACTATTGATTACCTACACCGACCTGCGCGACCTACACAACCTTGAATAGTACTATGTCGTATGTGTTTTACGACTTCCGAGTTAAATAATTTTAGCGAATAGCTAATCCTCATTAAATGTACATATCAAACTGAGTTAACACCATAATTAATGGATTTCCTCTATAAATGTTTTTCAGTAATCAGTGATAATTAATATATACTGTATCGGTAATATGTATCAAGCAGCATTATTTATATGGCAAATATTTTAAATAAATTAATCTTGTTTACATTAACATTTATACTTTTTGTCAATTAGGTATAGTTTTTGTTAACTTGAACATGAAATGCTCCAAGACACGTAATTGTACTTACATAGTTCACTTAATAACCGCTATACAAACAGAATATAAATTCTTTGAGAAGGAATAAACCTAATTAGTATTTGAACGGAAACTTACTAATGATGACCATTTATAAACTCATTCTTCCTGGCTAGTAAAGGAGAATTACTTGAGTTTTTTTTGGTAGACCAGGATGTGTCTATAAAATTTAAAAAAAAAATAATAATAATAACTATAAAAATACGTATTCTACGTAAAAAATATTAACTAATCCATAAAAAATATTTAATTAGTTGAAAAGTTGAAAAGTTCCTCTAATGGTATGTATAGTTCCTTTCTTACATTTTGTATTTTGTTTATTCTATGCTGCATCATTTCTATGCGACCTACACAGTAATATTGTCAGTATTAAGGTATGTCATAATCATAAGCCATGACTATCATATTGATTCACTTGGATTGTACTAAAAACAAAGGACCGTATTATTATAATGC
Organism: Magicicada septendecula; assembly: GCA_034769895.1. Lineage (NCBI taxonomy): Eukaryota > Metazoa > Arthropoda > Insecta > Hemiptera > Cicadidae > Magicicada > Magicicada septendecula. The sequence continues at coordinate 957,436,007 of CM068367.1, forward strand.
ATAAAACGATATAAAGATTTTACTGACTTTCGTTCACTCTTTCCAAAATATTATTACTTAACAACAGAGGTAACGTACGAACTTACAATTTTTATTACGCCAGAAAACTATGTGAATGATGGAATGTACGAGGGCTAAATGTTTTTCAAATTCTGATAGACCAGTCAACAGACACATGAATGACATCAATAATTTTATTATATACAAAAGTTTCAAATATATGTAAACTACTTTTCTACGTAGTCAGAACCGTTGTTGAGGCACTTATCATTGCGAGTCACCAACTTTCTATGCCCATGTTGTAGAATGTTCGCTCCTGAGTAGTCAGCCAATCTGCCACACTCATCATTGGAGTCAAACCGCTGCCCACCTAACCACTTTTTCAAGTCAATGAACAAATGGTAGTCACTTTGTGCCAAGTCTGGGCTATAAGGTGGGTGATCAAGGACTTCCCAACCAAATTCATGAAGCAGGTTTTGTGTGAGTGCAGCAGGGAACCCACCAAGCACAGAGTTTCCTATACCCAAGCTTCTGAGTAAGAATATCATAAAGAGCAGAACTAGAAATTTCAGGAAAATCAGCAGAAAGTTCAGTAATTGAGAAACGACGGCGCTCTCGAGCCATCCTGTCTACCCTTTCAACAACATCATCAGTAGCCACGGACTTTCTTCTTTGCCCTCCTTCATCATGAACATCAATTCGCCCTTCTTTAAATTTTCGACACCATTCTTGCACTGAACCATCACTCGTCACATTTTCTCCATACACATTACACAACCTTCAAAGAATTTCTTTTAGCACTATGACCTTCAGCTTGAAGAAATCTAATAACACACCGAATCACACACTTGGAGGCAATTTCAATTGTAGTTGCCGTAATTAAATTGTCGTCATCACAGTAATAGACAAAATAACTATAAAACCAGTGGTTATATTTTAGAACATAGCCTCAAAAACATGAATCAACAATCTGATTGTTGCTATGACAACAGAACCAGGTTTGCCAACTCACCGGAGGTTGAAACAAAAATAGCCCTCGTATTATTGAAACTTGATTTGAAACAAAGGAAAATTGTGACTTAAAATATCGTCGTTTGTAATTTTAATGCAATGGTATTTTTTATTTCAACCTAATTAACACCTAAGAAGACATAATTAGAGTTTATATTTAATTTTAATAATAAATATAATCGAAAAACTGTATAGTATAGTTTACAAACTGTAACATTTTGGCATTCGTTACTGTGTATCCAACAATAGGTTACAGCTGAAGCAGGTACTATTATCAGAGGTCTGCAGTGTTCTGAGCGACTTCTCAGAAGTACGTCAGAAGATGATAATAGGCAATACGGACTTATATTGATATGGGTTCGCAGAGACAACAATGCGGACTTAAAACATGCGGGTTTTACTTCGTCAGTTGATTATCTATCATTTTATTTTGTATTAATTTTCATTCATTTTAAAATGTACATCAAATATAAATGGAGGAAAAGTCATAAATATACAAATGTGGCTTATGTCATCACATGGCAATGTGCTCTAAATTCGTAGAGGTTTATACACATACTCTAAATAAAGTAAAATATGAAACTTGGTTAAAGTTACTGGCACTAGAGCAAAGTTTTGACACACAATAGTATAAGTGAATTCTTACCTCCATTACATAAAATAAATGTACTCATTTACTAAAATTGGTAGTACACAATATAAAGTTGAAATTGAACTATTGACCAAGACGTCAAGTCTCTTCCAAATTAAGGTCAAAAAACAAACCACATAAATTTTCACATTATAATCTAATTTTCCATATTTTTATCTCTTCTAATATTAAATGTACATAATAATTCAAATACTAAGACACTACTAGAAAATATGAAATATTTCAAACCATAATACGTTAAGTAGTCACATGTGTACCTCCTTTCTCTACTAAATGAAACATTAAATAATATTATATTGTGTATAAACCTAAATTTATATGCCCACGTTTCACTCCCACCCAAGGTATGTAACAAAACCACAAGTCAATTAAAAACGAGAGTGGCTGAAATTACGTCTTCATATAACAACCCAAATGTGGAAATCGTAGGCCTAAATAGGCAGAACATTAAAGTGACGTCTGGCTTCAGAGATTAAACAATCACTTTTAAAAACAGTGTGAAAACACTGTAGAGGAACTGCGTAAATAGTAAATAGTTTTGGTGTGTTCCCGGCTACTAGGACAAGTATGGCGTGACAGCGACCATTATAAAGGAAGACACAAGGCATTCAACGAGGAAGATAGCGAATTGTTTTACAGCGATTAGTGCCGCCGTATGTAACACGAGTGTTGTTGGTTTGTTATATAGGCTTTCAGTAAATTTGGCTTGTGTAAATTTGTTGTGAAAAGTATATACAGAAATACTTTTGTATTATGATAGTGACTTTTAATACATTGTTAATAAACTTGTAAATGCAAGATTTACAAGATCCTTGCTATTTAATTTAAATTCACTCTTCTAAAATAGCTATCCACAAAATAAAATATTTAAACTTGTTGAAAGCGCGCCGTTTTAGTACAAACTGTTTGAATTCATTGGGCTATATCGCTCAACTTTCACTCAAATCTAATTAACAGAGTTTGAAAATTTCTAATTAAGTCTCACGGTCATCGTACGATACAATAAGTTTTGGACTTCCTGAGAACAAAATACTGACCATAATATAAACTTTAATACAATAGTTTCTTTTACAAGATTCATCACTGACAAAATTTCTATGGTTAAAGCAGTTCGACTTATAGCACATTCGTCGAAATAATATTTTTTTATGCTATAAAAAATATTATGAATATATAATTAGTGTGTGCGATCTAAATCCACAGCAAATGATAAATTTTTAAATTTTGTATACTTGTATAAGCACTTATACAAGAAAAATAATGATGATTCCGGTGTATAGAGACTATAAAGTAGAAGACTATAGAAGCAAACAATCTCTATGTTTACTTGGAAAAATCGAAGAAAACTCATTTTCAATAAACGTGAAACCTACATTGCAATCAAACCTCAATGACTCCCCTTCCGCCATTGATACAACCACAGGTACGCGCACTGTAGTGTGATTCCTCCTATGGGAATATCAAGAGGCTAAACATGAAGGAAGGTGTAAACAGCTTCTACAGGGACGCTGAGCGAAAAGTAACAGCCGAGTGTTTCCTACCCCAGTAACTCAAACATTATGTTGTAAGACATAAAATGCAGACGTTTGTTTTGTGTCTTACTGTCTGCTTTACAAGCACGAAAATTTTTTAAATAAATGATTTGCGATGGTATGCGAAACAAGTTTCTATTTATAGTTATGTGTACATATGTGTCATCGTTTCTGTTTCGGCTTTGTCTCATTTAAATCACAGCGTTGTAACGTTTTGAACATAACGTTATTGAAACTGAATTAATAACACAGACTGCATGCATGTTTATAATCGAGATTATTATATAATGATGATACTTTAAATCTTTAACAAATTAAATTATTTGTAAATGATGAACATAAAATAAATGTTAATAAAATAGTTCGATAATTCACAAATACTGTCACTAGTGGTTTCCAAAAAATTACAGAATTACGAAACTCATAAATGACAAAATAATGCGAGCTTGCTTCCTTCATAAATCTGACAAAATAGAATGCGGACTAATTTAGGTAGTTTTGAAAGTCAGAAATGCTGTTGTTGTTAATAACTTATACATTGTTGTCGTTGTGATATTCTCTAAACTAATAATACAGCTTAGAGAGAAGTACTAAAAAATTTAACCCAATTTTTTAAACTTTGTTAAATTTTTTAGTGCTTCTCTCTAAGCTGTATTATTAGTTAAGAGAATATCACAACGACAACGATATATAAGTTATTAACAACAACAGCATTTCTGACTTTCAAAACTACCTAAATTAGTCCGCATTCTATTTTGTCAGTGCACTGAAGTAAGCATACTAAAATTTCATTCGATTTACTGTATTTTTGTAAGCTATACAATTCATATTTTAGGGAATAGTAATTGGTAATTTCAGATCTTTTAAAAGAAAAAAGAGGGATAGTTTTTGAAGTGCATAAACTGCAAACAAAAGATAACTTTACTGTTAGAGCTAACACAAGCGCTGCAGTAAATGCAAAATTTTAAAGTTTCTTGTACTTTGAGTGATGTCGAGCATTTTATTAGTTTCCACTTTGTATTCCTGCGTCAGTACACACAGCTTTCTAACGGTAAACATGTAGGTCAAGCAGAACAACCGACTGTGACGTGTGTTGTGTTACAACTAGGGCTGTGTACAATTACCACTAACACAGCTTGTCGTTGAAGGTAGCGAAATGTTCAATCTGATGAAAATGTAAGTAAAGTCTATTTTTATATTTGTAAAGCCTACCATTTTAATTTAATCCACATGCTCGCTTGAACAACAGTAGTAACATAAATGAATATTCCTAAAAATTCATTATAGGTTTAATTCTGTTTTTACAAAAATTCAAAATCTAAACTTTTAGGCACAGTTGTTTATAATTGTGCAGTTTATATGATGATTCTTTGGTAAACTTATTTATTGGAAACTTATCACGCTAATTTTCTCGATTCTCGTTCCTTACACAGCCTGAAAGTGGTTTTGTTGTTTTCGTATGTTTTGTTCACAACTATATTCAAGACAAGGAATAAACACCGTCAGCCCAAGGTCACAGTATATAAAGTTATGATTAGACCGGTGATAACATATGGCAGCGAAATTTTGACTCTGAACAAACAACCCGATAATATAGTCATTACCTTGAAAAGGAGAATTTTGAGGAGAATATATGGACCAATCCAAGTCAATGGGATATGGAGAATGCGTCACGATGAAGAACTATACAAGCTATATAAAGACAATGACCTGGCCACCACCATCCGACTACAATGGGCCGAACACATCATTAGGATGGAAGGCAGCCGAATACCTAGGAAGGTACTGTTTAATCAAATCGAGGGTAGAAGGCCTGTCGGAAGACCCAAGCATCGCTGGATTGACGCATTGGTGAGGGATGCTGATACTTTGATTAAAATAAAACGATGGACATCGATCGCCAAGGACAGGGAAAAATGGAAGCGGATGATTATGGGGGCTAAGGTTCGACTCCGAACTGGGACGCCATAAAAGAAGAAGAAGAAGACGATTAGTAGTACAGTGACTGTGTCATGAGGAGAGCTACATACCCTGAGACTGGTCGAATTGTGTTAACGTCCATTCCATGGATCGAAGCGGAAATTATAATGGATTTCCCTTTGCCTTGGCTTTACCAGCTGGTGTTTCACTGAAAGCCAATAACTTACAAGGCAATCAATGACTACATGTCTGCTTGTAACAAAAATTAAAAAGTTTATCATTGTGGATAATTTACAAAATTAAAGTGGTACTTTCAAATTCTAAGCCAGGTTACTGTATCCAGATTGCTACAAGACCCTACCTAATGGTAATAGTCTCCAACATTCCCAGATAATTACGTCTTCAATTTTGTATATAAACTCACTGTGTGTTTCACTTTTTTGTTTTTAAGGAAAAGTAAATTTTTTGTACCATCGTAAGTCTACTCTTGTTCCTGGAGATAAGGAGTGACTTTTCAAACTCAAACCAGAAGAGATCAGTTTATATGTAGAAAATTCATATTATAAACATTATCTTTCAAAGCTTTTGAAACACGTTTTTCGCTATAACTGTCTTTTAAATTTTAAATGTCTACACTTTCTTTCTATTACACAGTTAAGCTTAAAATTTTTCAGTGATCTGTGCGCTGCACAGCGCAATTTGTTATACTAAAACAATAAAAATCTCTTTTAAAACTTTAAACTGGTTTTTCTCAAAATCTACTTTTTTTAGATAAAAAACCGCTAACTTCTAGTTCGCATTACTTCAGAAACCAACTAAACTACAAAGCTGATTTTTTGTGTCTTTGGATTAGTAGAGATATAACTACACTACTAGAATTATGTAGTTTTACTGAAAAATAAAAACGTAAAAAAATATTAAGTATCCTCCTTGTATGCAAATTTTTAGGGCAAAACATAAAAAATTATTAAAAATCAAGAAACTGAGGTAACTTTATAATTGTAGTGGCGTTTAAATAGTACAATGTGCTAGCCTGCGAGCTAAATTTCAGACTTCTATCTTTTACAGTTTCTAAGATAATGGGTTTCAAAATTGATTAATTTAACATGGTAAGCATTTCAATTTTTGTGATCTGTCAGGCAGAATCTACAAATATCGTTTTCCTATCCCTTATTTTCATTACATAATACATAAAGCATATATATGTTATGTGCCTTTGGAGATTAGTGACTTTAGCGAGCAGCTACGTGGGTCCGTTGTAAAATTGTCGCGGAGCGACATCTATAGCTTGTAGTAGAACTAACATTTTTTATGTATTGTAGGATACATATTTCTTGTAAGCATCTGTTAATTTTTACATCTATCTGCTGATAAATTAGCACGTGGCATTGTTTGCTGTTCGAAATTTACGTGCCACGCATGTTTTGGAAAATGGGCAAAACCGACACCATCCTACGATTCAGTTGTTAATAAAATATATTTACCGCCAAAGGTTATTCAGAGCAAAATAGAAAATGTGTTATGAGATTCTGCACCTTCAGAAACAATGGTGGTAAAAACCGCCATTAAAAGTGGTAATCGAATCGAAAACCGCGATTGAAAATGGATGGCATTGCGGAGATCACATGCATTTCAAGTGAGCGTGTGAATCATATTTTAACTCACGAACGTGGTGTGGAAAACTGTGTGCAAGGTAAGCACCGAATTTGGAATTTTCCCACCTTTCGGTCGTCTGCTGCGGGCATCATCTTCAGTGCTCGTACGGTCACGTTCAAACTCTAATGTCTACTTACAAAACATCGTTTTGTAGGCGCAGCATCTTCTAACACACTTTGAATATCAATAGGCGCTAAACTTTATTTAACAAAGAATTATTGATTTTGTCTAATTTTTAAAACACGCTGGAGCAGTAAATTTTGAACAACTGGCAAACAATAAATAACTTACAGATAGATTTGGAAATTAAGAGGTGTTTGTACAAAATATGAATCTTTCAGGACACGAAAACTTTCTAACATTTCAACCGACCCTCGCAATCATCACTGAATGGGTGTCAAACTATTAAATCATCTACTGAATCGATTTTCTCTCTAAATGTTAGCCAGCAATTATTACTGTTGTTATAAAAGACTTGGTAGTGTCCTTCAAGTAAATTATTTATTTCATAAATATTCTAACAAATGTAATCTTCTTACGTCAATCTTTTTTGGTTGTTAGTTGCCCATTGATACTTGACACTGAGTCACACGAGGTACTTGTTATATTTACACAGTTTACTTAATAACTGGTTCACAAACAGAATATGAACTATTTCTGAAGAAGTCATTAGTATTTGAATGAAAACTTTATGATTACTTTATGTGGACATACTTACCCAGCAGAAACGGAGCACTTACAAGTTTCATTAGTAGAGACGCGTCTATAAATTAACATTCTCCTTAAAATATTAATTACGTCGGAAGTGTCTCTAATGATTTGGCTTCGTAATTATTGTTTACTTAATCTCATTGCGTAATTTGTTACACAGTACTAATGTCAATATTGAGGTTACTTATTGATTGACTTGGCTCGTTGCTAAGAAACGGAGATCGTAAAATTATCCATTTCAGTAAAACATTATTACAAAATTTCATATCGGTTTCTTATAATTATATTTTCAGTATAATAACTTTTAATAGTCGAACCAATGTAAGAAAATTTTCTTTCTTATACGCTGGAATACTGTTGGAAAGATAGCATGATATTCTAGTAACATGATTTGAAACAAAATAATTACAATTAAAAATCCTTTAGAATAAGAGTTTTTAAATTTTAACTCCATTTAAATGTCACAATTTTCATTAATATTCATTTTTGTAGAAAAAAATATAGAAAAATTGAAACGCACATTACAATAGTGTTCTAAAGTGCTAGTTGCTGGCAATTTTAAATTGTAACCAGAAAGCAGAAACCATTATTACTATCAGAGGTTTGCATTACGCTAACAGAGCTGTACGTCAGAAGGTAAATATAAGCATTAAGGACTTTCATATTACTGTGGTATCACAGAAAACCACACGGGCGTGTCCTACAAATTTTTGCTTTTTCAGTTTTGGTTTTATATTAAATTTTCTACTTTTTGAAATGAATATCATAAATAAATAAAGTGAAAATTATGAATCTATAAACCTGGATGAAACAAGTCGTTACGTACGCGTACTCACACGAACACATTCGCTAAAACGGAGATGTATAGGCTACTTACACTTTGGAAAACATAAAATGCGCAACTTGAATAAAGTTCGGGCACTCGGACAACGGTTTTTTACACATATTAGTACAAATGAATTAGTACTCCGATTATACAAAATATTGTTCTCATTTACTAAAACTGGTAGTATAGAACGTAATGTTATAATTGAATTACTTTCAAGTTATCACCAAGACATCAACCCTGATACGTCTTACATTCTCTCCAGTCATTAAGGTCAATACGTAAACTATACAAATTGTCAAACTTTGTCCTAATTTTTCTGATTTTTTTTTCTTCCAGCACTAAACATACATAGTAGGTAATTATATACCTCTCAGAGTGTACAAATACTTACATAATGATGTATCAAACCACGATATACTATGTAAGTATTCTAATTTACGAGTACATGCCTTTATCAACTAAAATGATAATTTTGTATTCTATATAAATGTATATGTGAAAGTTCGACGCCGACCCAAAGCATATAACAAAAGCACATGACAGTATTATGAACGAGTGTGTTTGTGTTTTACGTCATCTTATTCAATGTGACGCAAACAAACTGTAAATAGACAGAAAATTAAAGCGCCATCTAGCTCCAGGGATAAAATAACCTATTTTCAGACTATTCTTGGTAGTAATGTGTTCACCAATTGTAAAGGAAGCCCACAAGGTATGCAGGCTGGCAATAAGCAAATTTTTGCCAGCAATTAATGCCGCCTAATTAGGGGAAACATTATTGGTTTAAACTGTGAATTAGTTACAAACAGAAATAACACTGTTGCACACCACTATCATATGAAATAGCCTATATTTCCAATCTAATTATGAGCTGTAAAGTTTAAAAGCGCTAAACGGAAATTTTTATTTCTAGTGGTGTGCTACAGTGTTATTTCTGTTTGTGATTATAACCACTAACACAACTTTATTAAAAAAGCAAATTAGTTGACTAGTCACTGGTGTTACGTCTCGTAAAAATTATACAGGTGAATTAATGTACTTTTTGACATTTTTATACAGTGTTAATAAAATTTGTGATTATTGCTATTCTGGTATTATTTTAATTGCACTGTAATGAAATCGCTATCCACCAAAAATATTTTACTTATGTTTACATCTCACTATTTTAGTGTAATCTGTTTGAATTAATTCCATCTCTCAATTGAAATTCACGTTCTACCCAAAGTACTCACGTGCTAATCAAATGAGTCTAAGATTTTAAATTAAGCCTGTTGGTCAATGGCAGTAAAATTAGTTAAGGACCCCCTGGAAACAAAATACTCACCAGTCATGTTCAATATAGTCTATACTCTTTCAGAGTTATTATAATTAAAGAAGTTGCCTTATATCGCATTTATCGAAGAGGAAAGTGTTTACTTCAAATTGGTGCTATAATAGTCTTACTACAACTACAACAAATATCGAGCATGTAAACTGATGTATAGGCTACAAAATCTCGCAAATTACATAAAACTTAAATTATTATAACAATATTACTACAATTGGAAACTACCGGAGTGTGCCAGCATAATTTGTGTACTGTAGCAGTACTAATAGGACAGTCTTGAGTGCTTCACGACTTTGACAGGGATTCTGCACCTGCTCGAAAGCGTTACGTAATAAAAGTTGTATATATATTTTATTTTATATATATAAAACAACTTTTGTGTGTGCTCGCGCTCATAAAACTATGTATTTAGTATTAAGGAAGTGAGGAAGAAATAAGAACAGAAAAATGAACGTAATAAATAAGCTAATTACAAAACGGAGAGTTGAGATACTACTGCAGATACACAGTAGGGTATTCCTAAAAGTACCTCATACATATAGGCCTATGTACATTATAAAACAATTAACATATTTTAATACATTTTTAACTTTTTTCATGCTTTTTCAACTATTTTTTATCTCTCACTGACCTCTTCGCTTCTGTCTACACAATCGCATACTTTTCTAAAATTTTAGCAATTACTTAGTCCCATCCCTGTTTATTGATTCTAAATCGTATCAACATGTACGCGTACAGCATCCTAAAAAGCAAAACTAAAAGTCATATAAACGTAAACACGAACACTTTCACTCATAACAATATACTCACTGGGAGCCCTGTGATAAACAAAAAATCCACCACTAATATTTGCAGAGAGGTTTATCCTGCACCAGGATCAGGGAGCTACAGTTAATTACAGGAGACCAGAATTACCTAACTTAGATGACACAAATCTAACTAAATGAAAATGAAATATATTTATAGGCACCAATAAAGAAACAAATATAGGCCTAGTATGCTTTCAGTGAGAATATTGTATAAAAACTTGTTTGCTTCTATACATTTACTTAGAAAAATTGAAAAGAAATAGCCTAATATTCAATATACGTGAATCCTGCATTACGTTAAAACGCCATGCTCCCCTTTCTGCCGTTGACACAAATACATGTACGCGCACATTAGTGATATTTTCCTATGGAATTTTAAGAGGCTAAACGTGAAGAAAGGTTGAAACAACTTCTACAGGAACGCTGATACAAAAGTTACAACCGAGTGTTTCCAACCCCAGTCTCTCAAGGATTGTGGTAAAACATAAAATGTAGACGTTTGTTTTGTGTCTTGTTATTTGTTTTTCAAACCCAAAAACTTTCATTAAACTAGTGAAAAAATTTCAGATATGTTAAATTATACGTATTGTTACGACGGTCTAGTGATCGTCGTATGGTACAGTGGAAAACAAAATACAAGTCACCAATTAAATCACTAATCACCAGCTTTAATTATCAAATTAACTCGTTAGTTAATTAGTTTATAATTAACTCGTACAATATTTCCAGTTAGATTTGTCCACACCCAATAACAATTTCTATTAATAAGAGTTTCACACAATTATTAACACAATACTACCTCACTTCGACAAACTCTCAATCCGCACTAGCAAAAATCGCTCACGTAACTGAACTTACAACCCGGCTGCTATGGCTTTATATACGCCGCGCTGAGGTCCACTACAGCTTTCCCTCCTTAACTGCACGCCGGCGGCTTAACGCGTATCTCAAGTGTTCCTGGAACTCACCAGAATAACCTACTTGAATGACGCAACAACTGCCAAACTGGACGGGGGGGTGGAGAATGTTCAGGGTGGTTCGGTAGGCTTCTGGTAACAGTATACTGAATTATCATCATCGGAATAGTTTCTCTTTCTGCTTCGTCTCATTTGAACAACAGTTTGTAGAGATTTTAACACAATTTTTTTTTAATAAACTAACAATAGAGAAAGCAAAGTATAGTCAACCAATGATTATAATGTAAATTTGGAATTAAGTAAATTATGTTCAATTAACCAACATAAAAGGAGTAACAACAAAGATCAACACAACACATATTGTTATAAAATTAACAGAATTTGGAGCCCATGAATTATGAAATTATGCAAGCTTCCAATCTTCAAAAAACTGATAAAACAAAATGGCCATTAATTGAGCATTAATCTGAACTCACGGTGGCTGTCGTCGTTTATGACGGAATGTTTTACTAAAGTTTAGAGTGAAAAGTGCAAATGTTGTGCTTGTAACATTTTCTTAACTGATAATAATGTACTTAAAAGAGTAATATTTTTAAAATTTAGTACACCAATGGAAAAGAAAATCTGACAAACGAAGAATCACAAAATTCTTACGAAAACAATAATATACAATGTTATTAAAATTGATTCCCGGACTTTTGGCCGTGGTCCAGTGTAATAAATTCGAGCTGTACAAACACGTTACACGGTAACGTTAGAGGATCTTCGTAGAGGATCTTCGATGAAACGAAGCTTCTGTCGGCGGTGAGTGGGTATTTCCCTCGCCTTCATATGGAGTCCATCCAGATCCAGAAACATACTGCGATCGCTATGAATCTGCGGTTGCGTTGCGTCAGGTAGTGGAGCGTCTTTGCACCCATGGCTGAATTGCAGCTTCCGGAACGTGCCCGATGGCTGCCAGATGAAAACAATGCTGGACTTTCTAGCTGATAGGAACCTAAAATCAAAGGAAGGACACACCAACCAGTTAACAGAGAAGGCGCAGAAAATTTTTAAACAGCTTTATTTTATGTAGAGTTTAGGTCATGGTAGCACTGCCACTGGTGGCAGTAGGCAGGCGCCTTGAGGCGCCGGTCGTTTCCCGCGAGGCAGGGAACCTCCGTGCCGGTGGCAAACGGTAACAACTCCAAGCAGTGTGCCAACGTACTTGGGGAAGGATAGCACTTAGAAAGAAGGTAACAAGGAAAATGAAGTTGCTGGGGCTACTGAGAGAGGATCAAAATAGAATTTTGGGGGTCGTTTAGAATCACCCGAGGGCGTTTGACTCTTATAGGGGGTGGTGGCTCAGACGTGCTAAAGGTTTGTAGGAAGGTAAAGGACGAGGTCGCTGCAGAAGCAACGAGAGTTTCGGCGAGCGACCGGACAAAGTCGGCAAGGGTGGGAACTCGATGGCCTCCACGAATAACATTATTTCTCACAAACCATGGGGACCCCAACAAGAATCGGAGGGTACGCAACTGGAAAGCTTCCAGCCTACAATTGTTAGTGGTCTACAAAAGCGACCACCATGCGGGAGCAGCATAGGTCAACACTAACCAAAGAAGCAAAAGATAGATTGTTACTTTAGTACGCAAAGCCAGGCAGTTACGACACGAGAGCATCTTTAATATAACACGGTAGGTAGTGTGTCAGCCATCGGTATAGGAGACCAGAATTAATACCATAGTAACAAGTAAATAAACAAATGATATTTGTCGGCATCGAATGTATACCTTTATCCGTTCCTATACTTTTTAATGTTTTTACTATGCGATTGTATTAATATGTTTTGTAATTTTGTATACAGATACGTCTATATATTTTGTAATTGTCCTATATTTCTGTATATGTTTTTAATTGTAAATGATCCAATGAATAATATGGTCCAATTGTAAGTTATATGTCTTATGATCCAATGAATAAGTAATGAATTTGTTCAAAGTAAGTATTTATTCCAAGAGTTATTCTTGCACCCAGTGATCCCTGACCTTCCCTTTACATTTAGACGAAAACAGTTTCCATTTAGACTTGCTTTTGCTATGACCATCAACAAAAGCCAAGGACAAACACTGGATTCAGTTGGTATTTATTTGCCATCTCCAGTATTCAGTCATGGACAACTTTATTTTGCATTTTCAAGAACAAAGTTCTTTCAGCAAGTCAAGGTAAAAGTCTTAGGAACTGACCAACAAGGCAACTTAAAGAAAGACCACAGAGTTTACACCAAAAATGTGGTCTACAAAGAAGTTTTCGCCCAATAATTAAACTTCATAGCCAGCCGTGGCTTTATCAGTATGTGCCAATAAAAATACTCGCCACCCGGGCGTAGAACGAGTACTTCAGCTAGTGGAAAATATCTTGGCTCGGACGCCGCGAGCTTTATTGAGTGTGTCAGTCACGTGGGTGTTGAAGCTAAGACGTCGGTCAAGCCGGACGCCCAAATACTTCACCGACGCCTTCCAGGCGATAGGCAACTCCCTTGTAGCGAGAGGGACTGGCACCGGGAAGTGGACTTACGTGTGAAGCAGATCGCCTCGGATTTCTCCGTGTTGTTCGCCACCCGCCACTTCCGTAACCAGTCCGGAAGCTGATTCAACTGACGCTGCAGCTTTGTACTCGCAAATCTTGGGGACAGGGAGCTGCAGTGGTACATTGCGTCATCAGCGAACAAAGACAACGTGACTCCAGGAAGAACAGGCAGGTCGTTCGTGTACACTAGGTACAGAACGGGGTCGAGGACAGATACTTGAACTCCAGCGGCAACGAGTCGAACTGATGAACAGGACCCGTCGACGCTAACCGTGAATGAAAGTGCGATCGCTGAGGTAGCACCGCAAGACTCTTTTTGTTGGCGGTAATTGTTTAATGCTGTGACAACTCAGACGAGTTGTAAAGTTGTCGAGTGCTCTCTACGGAACCCGAACTGTTCGCTCCAAATAAAATTATCCAACAGCGGCCAGATGCGGGCTAGTAGGAGACGCTCAAACACCTTTGAGATGACCGGCAGCAACGATATGGGTCGCTAGCTGTCTGCAAGCATTCAAGGCATACCGGGCTTGGGAATCATACAGATGTTGGTATTTTTCCACAGGCGGGGGAAGTACTGCAACCGGAGACAAAAGTTGAACAGATCCAGGACCAGATCAAAGCTACGGCCCCGATCCGGTCAGGAACGGGGGCGCGACGGCGGTTTAGACGACAGATAGACGAAACAAGTTCTTTCCTGTCGAAGCGAGCGGGAGGGTCGAGTGGAGGACGGGAGAAATAACCAGATAGGAAATCCCGAACCACTGCCTCGATGAACGGTGAATTGAGTCTCCATACAGTCCCGAAATGGGAGCCAAGGGTAGTTAAAGGAAAAAAGAACTCACCAGCACGGATTTAACAAACAGACAAACACTGACACACGTACACACCAGAAACCGCACAGCACACGAACACAAAAACGGCCGCGCACTACACTGCACTAATGTATACTTGTATGTAACTCACCGAGTAAAGAATACTGCAGAATGTTGAAAGAAAACAGTTTTAAAAGTGATGAAAAACCAAAACACATAAACACAACCTTCTCCTACGTGTAATCAGAGAAGAATCCTCCGAATCTGCAGGGTGAAAGCCTGTCATTAAGTACTCTTTACCGTGGTGTGTTGCGAGCCTCTAATATGCTTCCTTCTTTCTGATTGGCTGGTGGTTGATTTATGACTGCATCGTAACACTTGGTGAATTTATAATTATGAGGGGTGTTCACGAGACAGCTAGCCTTAACCACAGTACTGTGGTCTCTAACGTGTACCACCCTACGTTAGTACAGCTGGAACTTTTTACACTGATGATGGCAATAGATGATGCTGTCGAACTGTCGAAACGTCTGTTTTTGTAAGAAACAATAGACCACGGCCAAATAGTCCGGGAATGAATTTGAATAACATTGACTCCTGCCGTGTAAGCCTGTGAAGAATAATATACAGTATTACACGGAATATTTACCGTTAGGCTCCTTAAGTAAAATCATATCCATTAATGAAGTAGACCTTATGGAATAGGTGACTAACAGAAATCTATTATAAATTATGCGCTAATTCCTGAAATTAAGTTTGAGCGCGGCAGTTTGAGTTAGATTTTATAATTGTTGATGGAAATCTCTTTTCAGTAATTACATATTATACCAAAATGTGAAGTCATTAAAGAGATAGTTCTACAATTGACAATATATTTAAGAAGTGAGTGAATTATCCTGGATACACTGTTGAAACCGGTTACGTTACAGTAATATTTAATTTTAAAACTATGTTGTAGGTTAATATACTGTTTCAGAATAGAAGTTACCAAAAATATTCTGGTACAATTCTAGTTAACAATTTGTAATGCAATGCAAGTTACAATGACGCAAGCAAGTTCGTTAGTGAGGGAGTGCCTTGGATGCGGAGAGGAGGAAGAGTTAGGGGAAATGAGATTGGGAATTGAGAGAAGGGAAGAGAGTGGGAAAGGAGTGGAGAGTCACATGCAGAAAAATACAGAAAGTATTCTAGACGAAGAGAAAGGATTTACAGAAGCAGAGAAATATGAGGAAAAATATAAAATAAGCTTCAAAGAAATTATTCAACCGAGCGAACGATAAATAGAAAAATATTGTCAAGATGAATATTTGAAATAACATGAAAGAACAGTAAAATATATGAAATGAGAGGCTACAGTGGAAGTCAATAAAAATACTTTGTGATGATTGTTATTTTTGGGTTTATTATATACTGAAACCCCCCTTATATTTTATAAAGTGTTTTATGAATTTTTTTGTTATTTTATTTTATCTTTTTTTTAAAGGGGAGAGACATAATATTTAAAACTAGGTACTGAACCTAGAGGAAGCATAAAGTGTGCAAAGACCCAAGCTACAATTTCAGACATGTCCACTGGGTGGATGACAGGACTTGCAAATGAAAAACTCTATTAACAATAACAAGTGCAAAATTTATTTGGTGTCCAGTCTCATACATGATATAATAAAAGGTATATTAAATAATTGCCACTGAGTAAAATTGAAATACATATACATATCTATGTTATACATCACTGCATTACAGACTGATAAATGATTGACAATTATCAAAGACTAAGTGCTATCCATAATCCACTTAATTCAAAAAATAGTTGACGGGCATACATCATTACATATATATACATTTGTTATACAACACCATAATTTTATGAGTGACAGCTTAATTCAGTGGCTTGTAAAATAGAATGGCTGTAACTCAAAGAATGATAGTGCTATCTGATATTTGATGCAACACTATGTCAGAGATAAAGATTATAGTATTTAATATTTGATATTTGATGTTTAATGTTAAATTTGCTAGCTCTGTCGACAATTATTTCAGCACATGTGCTATAACATCATTAATATTATCATATTCCCCCTTTCGAAAATTACACATAAACACGTAATTAATACATATAACACACACCCAATTCCTGCATCAACCCTCTCGCAATAACCCTTCACATAATATATATATATTACAAACGATACCAAGCTTAGAAATTCACACAGTTAGTGTCACATCTGAGGTGAAAATTCATATAACCATAAGAAACTGATTTGCCCCCAACAGAACAAGATAACTTGAAATTTATAAGTTAATACATCATTCAACAATTTTGAATCAAAAACTCAGAGAATTAAGTCATATTAATTGTTAAAGCAACAATACATGAACGAAAGTCAGACACCCCCAGTCCGGAATTATGCCCACACGGCAGGACGTGATTAAGCAGGACATAACCAACGCTCAGATATATAGAACACATAAAAAAATGGGAAAACTTAGAGCTGTTCATCTAGGTACATGTGTATGTGTAATTCCCTTACATAGTATAAGAATGTTGTGAAATATTACATAAGGTGCTTAGTTGTATACAGTGTCAGAACATGCAGGCACAAAACTTAACATGTGTGTTTGCAGATCTTGTGCAAGTTAAATGTGGGTTTTATAAGTCTGTTTCCGAGTGCGTCTGCCGATACACCGTATTGTGGTAGATGATATTGGTAAATTTAAATATAGAAAGATTACACCTGGATTGTCCAATGTAACTAGGTGGCCATGTGACTAGGATGTAGCTTGTAGCCTGAACTGATAACTTCTGGGGGCAGAATTTCTCTAAGTGTGTGTGTCTGTGTCCCAACTGACGGCATGTCACGGCTCATGTAGCTTCTCTGCACAAGGGGTTGGCAGATCTTCGGCCAACGCCGACACCCATCTCGCCATTGGTCGAGCACCTAAGACAGGCAATTTGCTGTATAGGGTGTCATAAAGAACATAACATAATCAGCGCTCGCACACACACCACAATTATAATATTATGGAGAAAACACACTTTAATATTTAGCAGGGCACCTGAACCTTTTCACAGACTATTAGCTTATTAACAATTTTCTCTGACCACAAGATGTGCATTATTTCGTTTTATAAATCTGGTTTTTATAATTCCTTTTTATAACCATGAAGTTATTTTCTACCTAGGCTGTTCTCATTAACAAACACTGAAATGGTAGCTGAGTGTAAGATATTTTTGAAATTTTTTAAATTGCTTTAATCGAGTCAATAAGTTACATTCACTTCAATTGTAATTTAATTCAATTGTACACTAATTCATGGCTAACAACTCACGCACACGCAAGTTACCGTTTATTAAGAAAACCTGTAACACAAAATATTTGGGGTTAATAGTTGAGTTATTATAAAGACTAAATCCATACCTGAAGCTTGCTTTAATCTATCTTGCCATAGTGGAGTTTTCAACCAGGCAGAACATATCGGATGCCGTCAATCGAGACAAGAGAAATTTCCTCGGTGAGGGTTGGAACAGAAATGGGACAGATTACATCGCAATCTTCACCCACGAAACTTCGCTTCTAAACAGGTTACTGCGTACAACAGCTGGGCAGGCCAACCAAATATTCGTCACTGCTTCTAACAAGCGAGTTACGTACACACAGTGACGACGCGCGATACATTAGCATTGAATGACGGCGAGAACGAGCCAGTTTTAAAATAAATGATACACGCCCATGCAACCGATCTTCGCGTTTTAACCAAGCGCCGAACGAAGTACGGCACACCCTCACCCCAAAAGGGCAACATGGTTGCCCCCCAAAAAAATCTAAACATAGTCTCTACCACGATTGCTGTGGGATTCCTGGGAAACCTCAGACATCTATGCGCTCTTGGTGGGTTCAGTGTCTCAGGGAAACGAAAGAAGCAGAAGGAAGGAGTGTAAGTTATACCAGTGTGTGTGTCTGAATGAGAAAGTGTAAGTGTGCGTCCTGCATGCTTGCCGGGCCCTGGTCCGCATGCAGAGATAAGGAACAGAAAAGAAAAGGAGAAAGACAAGAATCGCCGCGCCGGCTCTGAGTACTGACCACCCAAGGCCTCCTAAACCCAACAACTGAGACCCAGGACCAAATAACCGTTAAACTCCCTTTGCCATCCAGGACCATTGACACTACCAACCCGCCTCCTAGGACTGAAAATCTCCACCACACTGCGACCATCCCCACGCGAGCCCTTTCCGCCATGCCGACCTCACGGGACCGCCCCAACACGTCACCATCTCTGGTGACCACCACCTGCCTCTACTGCTACTCACATATTCATGCCCGAAGGCCAACAAGGTGCTACTGACCTTGACATGTGAGTACCACTTCTACAACCGTCCACCTCGTGGACCGACCAGCCATGTGCAGCAAAACAAGGCATCATCAATCCTCGACAAATGACTGGCCCACCTTCCCACACTAGGGTGGACGGACCCGATTAACACGGCAGAGAAGACCGCGCAGAGGGCACGCGAACATCAATCCCAACTCTTACTTCATCTTGCTTACACACAGTAACTAGCAGGGAGGGATACTTCTCCACGGCACCGTCTAAGCAACACACTCTCAACCCAAAATACACACCAAGAACATCAACCGGGTAATGCGGCATGGCTCGGACCCTACAATGATCAACATCAAAATCAACAACTATGAACCACGAAACAACACCACCTAACTTCTCCATCGTAACTTTTCAGAACAGGGGAAACTGATGATATCCAAGACCACGATCCAAGTGCACTTTCGGCAAGCTCTCTAACTCTCTAACTTCTTTTGATTTTTTTTTTCTAATTTTTTTATTTTTTTTATTTTATGTTTTTCTAAGGGGAGGAATAGGAATATCGGGAAGATGCAAAGAGCAAGGATCATTGAAAGGTCAATAGCCAGGACTAAGGGTAAGGACATGGCTCCCTCCGGAAATAAGGATGAATGGAGGAAACCAAGGCTCGCGTGGGCAGGGGCGCAACCCTGAAGTAGACGAACACCACTGGGACTGTGGGGAACATCTACCCGCTACCCGTTAACCGCTTCTTCTCACCTTTCTGTGACGGACTTTAGGTACTCGTTCCTTTCGGACACCACTCTCTGAGAGATTATTTCGTGTTGAGCTGTACGGATTTGTTTCTTCTGAATCAGAATCAAGGCAACTTACATCACTACTTTCACTCCGCTTGGGATTATCCTCATCATCTAAATACTCTGCTTCTGCCTCCCCTGCTTCTCTTTCTTCCAACCCTTCCTTTTCTTCCTCTTCCACTTCTTCCTCATGCCCTTCTTCCTCTTCTACCATTTCCCCTTCTTCGTCCCCATAACCCAAATCAACATCATGACACTGCACCTCCTCACCGTCTTCCAGTTGCTCATCTGATCCATCTTCAACAGCATCTTCACCCAGCTCCTCACCAACTTCTTCCTCACCCTCGTCACCAGCTCCTTCACAAACTTCTTCACTAACCTCTTCTCCAATCTTATTTTCATCAACACATTCATCATCAACATCATCGCCATCATGTCCACTACCACCATGCGAACACTGCACATCTTCATCATCCTCTAGTTGCTCCTCTGGTTCACACGAAACTTCTTTCCGTTCTTCGGAATCCTCAACACTATTTACAGAAGGCGTCTGCACATCTTCACACACTACATCATTCTCACTCGCACACTCCACAACGCTGCCACCAAATTTCTCCTCAACTTCTACCTCATCTCCTTCAACAACACTCGCTGCCTGGACATCCCCTTGTCCACCCGCAACCTCAGAAACTTTTGCAGCCTGGACATCCCCGTGTCCATCCGCAACCTCAGAAACACTTGCAGCCTGGACATCCCCGTGTCCATCCGCAAACTCAGACTCTTCAGTCTCCCTAACACTTACAACTATACTCCCCTGCGCAGCATCTGCCTCTTCCTTCGATTCCTCTCCTTCACCACTCTCAGCAACTATAGCGTCCTCAACATTTCCCACTCTGGAATCCAGCTGTCCAGGTCCATGTGCAATGTCTAAATTAAATTCTACTGGCGATGGTAAAGCTACACTATTAAGTGCCTTCTCATATCCCTTCATAGGCGATGATGAAATTACAGGATCCGGATCCACCATGAACCGAGGTGAAGATACCGGAACAAATTCTGCGGCATCCGGATTCAACTGCGACGTCCTCTCTGAGTCCTCTAATTCCGTATTAACAGACGTGTTCTTGTCGTCTTGTATTGATCCACAGAAGTTATTCCGCTTTTCTTCCCCCGCTTCACCTTCTTCATCGACTACTCTATTAGGCACTCGTAATTTCTCTGGAACTTTTAAACTTTCACCCTTGTCCAAATAGGAATAACGCCTTGCTACAGGCTCCCTACTGGCCGATGTTGTCTTAGTAGTATAATTTCTTTTTCCCCTGTTAAATTCATCCTTATTTGCTTTCTCTTCTCTAACTGTTGTTACCGTCTTCTCACTTGCCACCCCTTGTAGCCTCCATTACTTCCGGAATACTCAGTTTTCCTTACAGGTTCTTGTGTTCTCCACCAACAGGTTCTTGTGTTTGTCTTCTTTAGCTCTTCCTAATGAACCACTGGAGTATTGGACATCTTTAGCAGCTCTTCCCCGGGACTCGTCCTTCTCCTGGACCCTTCTGGCATGCGCACACCACCGGTCCAGATCCGCAAAACAACGTGGAGGATCTGCGAAGACCAGCCGGGATCTCTCTTGGGGAGTCAGTCCTTCTCGTATTACCTGTATTACTTCCGTCTCGGGCAACCCCAACCTTAATACCCGGGCAGCTTTCCTTACATAGTGCACGAAGTCCCCCAACGCCTCTCCGTTGGCCTGTAGGCGATAGAATAAATCAAACTTAAGCTGGGCACGTCGTCGATGGTGTATGAAGAAATCCAACACTTCCCCATGGAAAGCGTCGACACTGCCGCCCCGACGCAGAGTGTTGGTGACCAACCCTGCCAATGAACCCCGGCAATACGGGTATATAAGGGACAAGACCTCACCATCGGACACCCCCGGAAAATCTGCCAACTGCAGGACCAGGTCCAATAAGACCAACAACCTGTCCTCATCTACTCCATCCAAGACCGAAAGTTTCTGGAGAACCCCTGAAATGGGGTGGGGCAATCCCTGATAGCATACCGCCGCCAGAATTGCACAATTCACAACACACAACAATTAAACGTAATTCCCATTGAAACACCTAACACAAACCTAACTTACAAAACATAGTCACAAAGAATCAGGAAAAAAACTCGAGTATTCTACTTCCTTCGATCAACCCCAGAGTGCTCTAGCAATGCGACGAGATGGGTGAATAATAAAGGCAGAGAGAGCTACTCGAAATGCCCAGAAGAGAACACAACAACACAAGACTACAAATCTAACTCACAATACACAATCCACACGAAGTACACATAACATCTAAATAAACACCAATCAATGCTGTTCAGCAAATTCCATAATTAATTAATGTTGAAATTGGTGCGTCACAATGTGACCCAACTTCCAATATTCCAAAAGGATTCAACAACACATTACAACACCACGACATCTGGTCGGACCATAACCGCATTCATAAATCAATGTGACCCAAAATAGAATGCCCTCAATAAGCAAAAAAAAACAAGTCACTACATAACCGGGGGTGCTATAAAGACCAGTTCACTCTACAACAGAACAAGTCCTAACCAAAACAGGCAAGGACTGACGGCACCCGATCATGTTCAAAATTTTTCTAAGATCCAAGTGTATGTCGAAACAATATTAATTAAATCACTTTCATGCTCAATATACCATTAACCTAGCAATTATAACCCCTTACAGCACCTACCATACACTCAACATCACAAAATAATTATGCTTAAATATTAACACATATTAAAATTAATCTATCTCTATTCATTTCATATAAAATAGCATGCCAGCCAGATTATTTACTTAATTAAACTGTTCAAAATTGCAATTAACTTCTTTAAATATCTTTGACTCAGATCAAAAAAAAAAATTTTTTTTGACACAATAATTTGCAAGTCCGAACGCCAGCTGACATGCCTGTAGCCACACTAAGTTTTATTTAACATCAATAAATGCAAGTCCCCACAGATTATAAAACTTCCAAATTCAATGAATTAAGTGCTGAAATACCATTTACTACATACTCTGAATGCATATGATTATATAAACCCATTGAATAATAACCACGCTCCGATCTACCATTTGAAACCCCCTTTTATTTTATAAAGTGTTTTATGAATTTTTTTTGTTATTTTATTTTATTTTATTTTATATTTTTTTTAAAGGGGAGAGACATAATATTTAAAACTAGGTATTGAACCTAGAGGAAGCATAAAGTGTGCAAAGACCCAAGCTACAATTTCAGACATGTCCACTG
Organism: Magicicada septendecula; assembly: GCA_034769895.1. NCBI lineage: Eukaryota > Metazoa > Arthropoda > Insecta > Hemiptera > Cicadidae > Magicicada > Magicicada septendecula. Next base: position 957,459,179 of record CM068367.1, read on the forward strand.
GGTGGATGACAGGACTTGCAAATGAAAAACTCTATTAACAATAACAAGTGCAAAATTTATTTGGTGTCCAGTCTCATACATGATATAATAAAAGGTATAATTAAATAATTGCCACTGAGTAAAATTGAAGTACATATACATATCTATGTTATACATCACTGCATTACAGACTGATAAATGATTGACAATTATCAAAGACTAAGTGCTATCCATAATCCACTTAATTCAAAAAATAGTTGACGGGCATACATCATTACATATATATACATTTGTTATACAACACCATAATTTTATGAGTGACAGCTTAATTCAGTGGCTTGTAAAATAGAATGGCTGTAACTCAAAGAATGATAGTGCTATCTGATATTTGATGCAACACTATGTCAGAGATAGAGATTACAGTATTTAATATTTGATATTTGATGTTTACTGTTAAATTTGCTAGCTCTGTCGACAATTATTTCAGCACATGTGCTATAACATCATTAATATTATCATATTCCCCCTTTCGAAAATTACACATAAACACGTAATAAATACATATAACACACACCCAATTCCTGCATCAACCCTCTCGCAATAACCCTTCACATAATATATATATATATTACAAACGATGACAAGCTTAAAAATTCACGCAGTTACTGTCACATCTGAGGTGAAAATTCATATAACCATAAGAAAATAATTTACCCCCAACAGAACAAGATAACTTGAAATTTATAAGTTAATACATCATTCAACAATTTTGAATCAAAAACTCAGAGAATTAAGTCATAATCATTGTTAAAGCCACAATACATGAACGAAAGTCAGACACCCCCAGTCCGGAATTATGCCCACCCGGCAGGACGTGATTAAGCAGGACATAACCAACGCTCAGATACATAGAACACATTAAAAAAATGGGAAAACTTAGAGCTGTTCATCTAGGTACATGTGTATGTGTAATTCCCTTCCATAGTATAAGAATGTTGTGAAATATTACATAAGGTCCTTAGTTGTATACAGTATCAGAACATGCAGGCACAAAACTTAACATGTGTGTTTGCAGATCTTGTGCAAGTTAAATGTGGGTTTTATAAGTCTGCTTCCGAGTGCGTCTGCCGATACACCGTATTGTGGTAGATGATATTGGTAAATTTAAATATAGAAAGATCACACCAGGATTGTCCAATGTAACTAGGTGGCCATGTGACTAGGATGTAGCTTGTAGCCTGAACTGATAACTTCTGGGGGCAGAATTTCTCTAAGTGTGTGTGTCTGTGTCCCAACTGACGGCATCTCACGGCTCATGTAGCTTCTCTGCACAAGGGGTTGGCAGATCTTCGGCCAACCCCGATACCCATCTCGCCATTGGTCGAGCACCTAAGACAGGCAATTTGCTGTATAGGGTTTCGTAAAGAACATAACATAATCAGCGCTCGCACACACACCACAATTATAATATTATGGAGAAAACACACTTTAATATTTAGCAGAGCACCAAAACCTTTTCACAGACTATTAGCTTATTAACAATTTTCTCTGACCACAAGATGTGCATTATTTCGTTTTATAAATCTGGTTTTTATAATTCCTTTTTATAACCATGAAGTTATTTTCTACCTAGGCTGTTCTCATTAACAAACACTGAAAGGGTAGCTGAGTGTAAGATATTTTTAAAATTTTTTAAATTGCTTTAATCGAGTCAGTAAGTTACATTCATTTCAATTGTAATTTAATTCAATTGTACACTAATTCATGGCTAATAACTCACGCACACACAAGTTACCGTTTTTAAGAAAACCTGTAACACAAAATATTTTGAGGTTAATAGTTGAGTTATTATAAAGGCTAAATGCATACCTGGAGCTTGCTTTAATCTATGTTGCCATAGTGGAGTTTTTAACCAGGCAGAACATATCGGATGCCGTCAATCGAGACCTGAGAAATTTCCTCGGTGAGGGTTGGAACAGAAATGAGACAGATTACATCGCAATCTTTACCCACGAAACTTCGCTTCTAAACAGGTTACTGCGTACAACAGCTGGGCAGGCCAACCAAATATTCGTCACTGCTTCTAACAAGCGAGTTACGTACACACAGTGACGACGCGCGATACATTAGCATTGAATGACGGCGAGAACGCGCCAGTTTTAAAAGAAATGATACACGCCCATGCAATCGAGCTTCGCGTTTTAACCAAGCGCCGAACGAAGTACGGCACAATACTATAACGATTCATATTGTCGTCCTATCTGAGCGTTATATGAAAGTGTCAAACGGAGCGAGTATAGCGACGTAAGGAAGAGAGAGAGTATATAATCGCAGCCATCTCTGTCTAACCTCGTCACTGCTACGACAAATGCCGGTACAGACAGAAAATTTTACTCAATTAAATTTATGTGTTAAAACTGCAATATCTTTAAAACCAATAAATATACAGCAATTCTGAAAACAGCATAGTGTTCAACAATTAAAGCTCTATAAGTAGCCAAAATATCAACCAATATAATTAACATTTACAGAAGATATACAGAAGAAGAACGCCAAGCGAAATAACTCGAGAATTAGGCTAGGTACGAATTAGGTGTTTTCACACACACACAGATAAGGACCTAAGCAACAATATTCTGTGGTCAGATCTTTGAAAACACGTTTGCAAATACCTGTAATCAAACAATTTGCAAACAAAGGAAGTACGATTTTAGCCAGTAATTCTGTGCCGTCTCAGACCTGTCAAGGGGCGTTTGGTCGACCTGTCCGATATTGTTTCAACTGGAAAAACGCATAATTTATTTGAACAACCAATCAGAATCCTGCATTTAGAACAGACGCCAACTCTGACGGAGGGTAGCGAGTACTCTTCGTTCGGATCTTCAATGCGCTAGACGCGTGTAAATTACGTGCTTAATTTCACAAACACGCAAAGTTTCATTTAAGTAAAAAGTTCGAGAAGTAGTCCGCAGTTGCAGAGGAACTAGTACAGTTCGACAACAACTCTCGCTGTGTAACACCACATTAATTAATTAAATAATTAATAATCAATTGTGAAGTGACTGGTGCAACAGAGAGCTACAGCATCTGTAATTGCCCAGATCATCGTTCAACAGGATTGGTCAACATCATTTCTTCTGTGCTGAACCATCAAAAGGAGGATCTCTACGGATTCCTATCTACGTCGACGCATCAAACAGTAAGAAATAGATTCATTGATCAATGAAATAAATAATAAAGAAATAATAAACAATTTTAAAAGACACTAAGAATTTCACACTTTGTATTTAATTAGTAAGATTAGTTATAACATAGTATAGGAGTGTTGAATGGAAGGTGAGGTGTAGTATTGAACGTGCAAATTATTGCAGACCTGTTCTTTAGCACTGGTTTGGGAGATATAAATTTTCTAAATTAAACCAGATAAGAGCAATAGGTCGTTTGGACGTTTTAATCTTCACTTTTCACGCACACTCATTAATTATAAGAGTTAGGGTAGCAATAAGTCCTACAATTAGCATTTTTCAAGAAGTTAACAAAATAATTAAAACGGTAATTAAACAAACTTCAATAAAAATTTTAATTGTTATTTGTAACGATTCCCCTTGAATTTCACATTCACTGAACGAATCCTGAGAAAGTGTGTCTCTATGCTCTGAGCTAAGCTGAAACCGTGTCATTTGTATCTGGGATTTGTTCTGGCGCCCAGGTAAAGTAAAATCATGGGTAAGTAACGTTTTATCTATCATTAAATATATTATATAAGTGTGTTAGATAAAAAGTAGCGTTGTAATACTGATAAGAAACCAGCAGAAAATAAGAAGATGACTTACAATAAAAATATTTAAAAAATAATGTACACTTACTGTAATATGTAACTACTTATTTATTTATTCCTGTGTTAATGAGTTTAACTGATTTAACATTTCTGAAAGAACTTTAACTATCTTCGTAACCGTATTTTTCATGTTATTAACTGTTTATACAACGCCTTGTAAACCTATCAAAAATTGTTCTTAAATAGAAAATAGTTTAAGAAAATAGTTGTTTTAGCATCATATCCCATTTAATTAAAGCAGGGTCTTACCTTTTACTTTTAAAATTTGAGCTAAAAGTAGGCAAGTAAACACGTAAATTGTTGGTGTTTTCTTTATTTGGTACTGTAGTGTTCACAGTTTTATACTTTTCGAAAGAAAGAAATCTAGTTTTTTCAAATGCTTTACAGAATAATTCTGACTACTACCTGTTATCAGACTATTTGTTATATACAATATATCAACCTATGAATAACAAAATACATTCTCATAACATTCTAGTCTACATTGAAGTTAAGTCTTCAAGTCTACATTGTTCTCAGTTGGATGTTGAAGAAAATAGAAACTAAGTCAAAAGTAAAGTAGCAAAATACTGACAGAATACAAATAAAATATTGTATACATTCTAGTAAAAGAGACAAATGAATTGAATTGTAATGTTGTATTTCATAAAATATTCAGACCTCTTGAAAACAGGAGAGTTTGGAAATGATATGGGAGAAAGGTAGAGAGACTCATTTCTCTATCTAAGAATATGGTTTGAAATTTAGAAGAAAAAAACAATTATCTGCATGAAGATAGTATTTGGTAAACTAATTTTTTCTGCGGAATTTCGGATATAATTGTATAAGTATGCACTGTCTCAATAAATGTTCAAAGGAAGAACTAATAATTTCTGTCTCACTTTAGACAAGAACACTACAGCTGACTGAGATTGTAACAGATAGGGCAGATTCGCCCACAGCAGTATCAGGTACTCATATTGTCAAAACGTTAAGCTAATAATTAGTAAATACAATAAATAAATAAATACTAGTAAAATGCCTGTATGTATGAAAAAACAGAAATACGTCTAATTTTATAAACATTAACGTATACTTAAGGAAACAGATGGAAGCAACTTCAGAGGTCTAGTCTCTACGGACTTCTTCTCTTGAGTAAGTGAACAGTAAGAGTTATATGTTCACTCCCTAAGAACATAGTTTGACATAGCAGCTAAAATTTAATTACTTGGAGGAAGATTAACTAGATGAAATTTACTTAATGATACAATTTTTTCGTTTAAAAATTGGAACATTGTTTTTAAACACATGAGGTCACGCTGACACATGAGCTGTGCGTTGTTTCCTCCTTTAAATAATACTATGAGGTCAAAAGCAACTTTTGAATTTTTTCACTAACAGTATTAAGGCAACATATATTGTAAAGTTTTTTTCAGAACATAAAACCTATGTAGTCTGAAGGATGCTAAAGTTTGTAATTTTACCAACAATTGTTTAGGCATTATTAACACGACCTGTCCGTTAACAGTATGCACTACAATTTCTTTAACAAATTCTCAATACAACTTACATATCTTTCTTGCCGCAATTCCGGACTGGAAATATGTTACTTTCAAGTTATTGAATTGTATGCTTTCAGTGCATGCATACAACTTATTAAAAAGTTAAAAAATTTAGCTGATTGTATTTCTTTCATTCATAAATTATTTTACTAAATAACATAGTTTAAAATAATGTTAAAATATCTATTCTTAAGTTTACTTTCTTCTGACACATTACCTTTAATACTTATACGTTTCATGACTTCTTTGAATATGCAACTCATATTATGCACCCCAATAAGATTAAATTCATTAATTACATAATCGTACACTAAAGATTAACTTAACGATTAGACTTTAAAAAATTAAAAGAAGTGCTAATTAACATTAATTGCAATGTATAAACTTTTTCTTTGAGTAACAAAGTAATACATATAAAAATTATAAAATATTAAGAGAATTTCAGATTGAAGAAAAATACATAAATTTCATCTTAATTGTACGTTATAAAAGTTCAAAATTAACATAACCGCGAGAAACATATCTGTAGATTGTTTCATGTAATATGGGAAAGGAAAAATTTATATGGTTCGTAATTCGACTCTTAATAATGGGGATGAGTGTCTCGCAAAATTATTGTTATTGTTAAAACTTTAACTAAGTTATACAATGCGCGTTAGTACGGGTAATGCAGAGGCAGTGAAACAGTAATTTTGTAACTATGTATTTGTATAATTAATTTCAAATAATTTCAAACACGTTCCAAATGATTTCGCCATTAAAATTAAATGTCTCGAAACAAATTAAATTATTTCCTAAACACAATTAACAAACACAGTTCAATTACAGTTGGTTGGCATAAAAGAAAATATTAATTTTTAAAAGAACGTAATCACATCCTTCTAGTAGATTTCAATCAAAATACGTAATAATCACGAATTGAATAAACGCTGTAGGAAAACTCCATAATTTATTTAGATCTCTGCAAACTTGCACAAGTGTTTTTAGGCCTCTATTTAGAGCCAAGAGGAAATGTAATTTAATTTTTTTGTAATTGTACAGTCCTTTCAATACTATGTATCCTGATAAATTTGTCACAATTACACAGATGATACACTGCAGTATCTTCTACTTAACGTTTCTAACGTATGTTGCTATCTGCTCAATATCCAGCCCCTCCGCCCTTCAGAATACATTACTTTGTTACTGCCTTGCCGATTGAGAGCCAAGCATTCCAACAAACACTTCAGATAAAATAAATTATGTTCTATGTGAAGTACTCTCTTTGCAAGTACGTAGAGCATATGTCATTTATCTGCTGATTCGTTGCTCATTAATATCCTATCAACTTGTACGCTAGAAAATCTGTCTTAACTATCTGAACGAACTGTATATAAGCACCTTCCTCTAGAACATTGAAACCTCTTTTTGAGTGTCACCTGGAATAACCTGATAGTTACAATATCAGCAGTAAGTAGCTCTGAGAACCATTACGTGACTGTGGATGTCTCCTCTAGTTCAACGTTCAAAGATACAACTCATTATCTGTATCAGTTGATAACATTAAAAAATCCTGGATAGTCGAAGAGAATCAACCATGTTCAATTATTTACAGTATTACTAGATTTAAATGTATCGGGCTCCAAATATTCCACTTTATTTTTCTATAAAGATAATACTAGTTTGTCTTAAAACTATAAATATATTCTGTAAATTGTAAACTACTTACATTGCTAACAATATTTTATATATTCGTCATTAAGGCACATTCACTTGAAAGCTTTTCTGGCGGCTACTTAACGTTTATTCATATTGGAATTGTGTTCTAGCTTTTCACTTAGATCTTGCAACATTAGTATTTTAAATTAAGTGTGTTCCTAATAGATATTATTAATAAGAAGACAAAAATAACTAACGCGTAAAATTAGAGTTAAAGACACGTTCTGTTTAAGGAGACGGCAAGATAAATTATCAGGGAATACGTAAATACGGTGATTATTATCTATTTATCTTCTCTTACTAATTCACATTCAGGACAAGATTTGAGAACGAAAACTTATAAACTGTGTACCTGGATACCCAAGTACCTGTATCTGCGTCTGCAACCCAGATGTATTCAGTTTTCCTATTTCATAGAAAGTTTCCTCCTTCAGCGTTTCGTGCGACGTCGAAGAGGGTTTCATGATACCCTATTACTAATCATGTTAAACAATAAAGAGAGTCTGGTGTACAGTAGAACTTCTAGAGTCCCTTACTTCTTTAGGAGCAATTACATTGATATATTATATGGTGTGATAAGAGGGGGGGCAGAAAACAATGTGCGTTAGACCTTTGGGATTTGATTGGGTCACCAGGAAATTAAGCATGTACGGAGATTGGCACCACAACCACTTCATCATGAGGAGAACTGCACGTCTTGAGGCCCGTCGAACTCTCTTAAAATCTATTCCAACGAAGAAAGTGGAAAATTAGAAAGAATTTTTATCGCCGCCTCTGTCTTGGCTGTAGTATCCGGTGCTTCACGAAAAGATAGTAGCTTACGCTACTAGGCACTGAATGGCTACATGTTCGCTCATAACATAGAGTAAAATATTTACTTTGTGGACAACACAACCTTTGCTGCAGCGCAAAATTAATCTGGTACTTAATGTGGCATCCAGATTTTAAAGAGAGTATGAAGTGGTATTATTCTCTAACATTCACAAAGTGTTATGTCTTCCATTTAATATGGAAGATATAATATAATCCTGTACTTATATTTATACTACGTTTTTGTTTTTAAGGAAAAGCAAATTTGTTTTCAGCATCAAAGTGAAACATAAGTCTACAGACTCTTATTTCCTAGAGAAAAGTGACAGGCTTTCCAGGATATGTCTCCTGAAGCTCAGTAGTTCAGCTAGAGGATAAGGGAGCATCGGGCAGACTCCTGCGTTATTATTAAATCAAAACATTTAACATCTTGATAGAACGAATGACACTCGCATCTTCGTTTAGCTCGGTGGCTAAGGATTGACAAAAAATGCCCCTAATCCCCATATCCCTAATCCCTAACGTGAAACACGTTATCAGTTTTAATTCAACCGATCGGCATCGTTAATGTCTATCTGTTAAGACGTGATCGTTATGATCTCTCTGAGTATTTGGCTTTTCTCATAATAATTATTTAACAAATATCCGATTGGCTTCAAATTTCACATTCATGTTTGTTGTATATACCCATACAACATGATATGGTTGCAATGTAAATTTTGGGCGGCTCCGCACTAAGAAAACTGAAATCGTCTCTTCTAGACATTACACTGAGGGTCACTCATTATTGATTTTTTATAATTATAATTTTCTGGAACAGTCAATGAAACCAAAACATTTAAAAACGTTATACGTGAAATGTTAAAACGAATTTTTATACTAATTCAAATAAGATACCGTATACTTCCATTTATCCTAGGTAAATGTGGATTGTTGCTATCTCGGATAACTGAAGCAAATTTAAACAAATGGTTACAGCTATTTCGAATTAAGAATCTATAATATATTTGCCAAAGCCCACTCACTGACTCATCACTGTATCTCAACAATGACAAGGCCTAGAAAGATGAAACTTTACATAGATATTCACTAGATACTGTAGATGTGCAAGAAGACGGGGTTTGACAAAATTCAAAATTTAAGGGGGGTTTTGGAGGGGTCAAAGTGACCGATTATTCTCATACTCACTCATTCACTCATCACTGTATCTCAACAATAACAAGGCCTAGAAAGATGAAACTTTACATAAATATTCATTAGATGTGCAATAAGACGGGGTTTGACAAAATTCAAAATTTTAGGGGGGTTTTGGAGGGGTCAAAGTGACCGAATATTCTCATAAGAAATACATGACAGTTAAAACGTGACAACTGTTAGGCAGCTTCTAGATGAGATAGAAACATGAAATTTGTTCTACAAGTTAACTTAACCTCAATCTTAAAAAATTTTAATTAAAACTACCCTAAAGAAATCTATAATATATTTGCCAAAGCCCACTTAGTCATCACTGTATCTCAAGAACAACAGGGCCTACATAGAAAATATTTCCGAATAAATTGATTCAAAGTTGTAAAAGGAGCGTAATAAATATATAGAAAACATTTGTCGGTAGAAAACAATATTATACGATATATTAACTATTGTCTTAAATAAATATTAATTAATTATGAACACTTGAATTTTATGCATTCCTGCGATAAGAACGTGTTCCCAGAAGTACTATCACACAATTTACGTAACATATTTGTTTACGTTGCAATGTAGTCCATAAACAGTTGTTATGTTTAGTCTGGTCTGGACACAACTCAGACACACTTGCGTCACGGGGTTCAGTCTAAAGGCCACTGATAACAGGCCAGAATGCTGCTTTGTTCAGTTCAGTTCAGTCGCTACACTGCCACTGCACACTCCTGCTACTTTGTTTAAGACGATTATTTTGTTATTTTTAGTTTGAGCATTGGATATTCTTGATTTTTTATTAGTTTGTATCTTATTTTTTAGTTTATTTGTCAAGTTTGCAAGTTTGACTATTTTTCTTATTTTTGCAGTGTAGGTTCCACTTTATTCAATAGGTTTTTGTTCTACCGCCGTTGTTGCTCTTACAGTTTTTGTTAAGAAGAGAATAATTTTGTTTTAGTTTGTTTTAAATAGGCTTTCTTTTCTGCTTTTTATATAAATTCTATATCCCTAATACATGATGGAACAAATTGAAGTTGATGGGATCATGGTACCTCACCGTATTGTGCCTGTGGGTGCAGATGGGTCGTGCTTCTTTTACTCCCTGTCTTACCTCATGTACGGTACTGTCTCCCATGCGTCTCAAGTGCGAACAAGCGTTGTACAGTACATTTGTAACAACTGGCAACGGTTTGAGGAGCATACAATGATGGCGTGTGGTAACATTTATAGACGTTTGGCTGAATACCGTGCTCACATGTCTCTGTACACCACATATGCCACCCACTGTGAAATTCAGGCTGCTGCCGAAATATACCCTTACCATCTGGTGGTGTATCGTGATGGTGAGGTGATTGTACAGGCTGATGAGTATGAGGAGGGAAAGCCCATATTGCGATTCAAGTGTTCTGGACCCATGATGAATGCCCACTTTGAACCTCTTAGTCCTCAATACATTCCTCCTCATACATCAACTGTTGTTAACCGTCCCATCTGCACCTCGCTTGGTACTGAGAGCCTAGAAAAAATCGTTGTCGAGCAAACTGCCCAAGACCAATCCGACGATGATATACCACTTACTGTTGTTAACCGTCCCATCTGCACCTCGCTTGGTAATGAGAGCCTAGAAAAATTCGTTGTCGAGCAAACTGCGCAAGACAAATCCGAGGATGATATACCACTTACTTACTTGCTAAACTCTGCTAAACGTGATATCCAGAACCGTTGTGTGACGCCCCCTACTGACCTAATTTCGTCTTCCTCAGAGATCAGTGCTACAGTTGATTCGAGTGTTGGGAAGAAAAGACAAAAAATCGACGTTCAAGAGTTAATGACAGAATCAAAAGACACAAAAATAGGGAGTCCGTAAGAAAATACAATAGCAAAAAAGTTCATAGAGAGGCTGTTAAAAGATACAACAAGGCAAACCCTGACGTTAACAGGGGTTCAGTTTCTAGATACTCAAAGAAATCCGGAAGTTAATCAGGAAGCTGTTCGAAGGTACACTGAGAAGAGGCAACTGATCCCATGGAAAACAAAATCTTTACCAGGATTTAAATATGACCGTAGTACAGACTACAATAATGACAAGGTTGTTTCTCTTGGTCACCACATTGAATGCAAGTGGTGCCATGCGAAAAAGTGGAAAGAAGAGAGCCCTGGCTTATGCTGCAGCAATGGCAAGGTTCGTCTTCCTTCTACTCAACAGCTTCCTGAGCCGCTCCATAGTCTTCTTACTTACAGTCACCGTCAGTCTCAGCATTTTTTATCAAATACCAGAAACTATAACGGATGTTTTCAAATGACTTCATTTGGAGCTAAAGAGGTGCACGAAGGAAATTTCATGCCAACTTTTAAGGTCCAAGGGCAGGTTTACCATAGAATAGGAAGTTTGTTACCTTCTCCCCAGCAAGACCCCTCTTTTCTACAAATTTATTTTGTTGGAAACGATGAAAAAGAAACAGAAATCAGATCCAACCTCTTTACTGTGGTTAAGCCTTGGTTAGTTGGCCAACTTCAAAAATGTCTGCATGATAACGATCCCTACATACGAGATTTTAAAACCGCAATGGAAAATGTTCCGGAGGGGCAGGAGTTCAAAGTTGTTATTCATGCAGACAGGAAGCCTGCAGTTGAACACAGGGGTCGTTACAACGCGCCAGCAACAAGCGAGGTAGCTTTGGTTATTGTGGGACAGGAGTTTGAAAAGAGAGACATAATTCTTCACAGCAGAGACACAAAGTTGGTACGGATCAGCGAAACTCATCGTGCATACGACGCTCTCCAGTACCCTTTTATGTTCTGCCGTAGAGAAGACGGCTACTCTATCAATATTCCACAATATGATCCAATATCTAAAGCATCTCTCAAGAAAACTGTTTCCGCTTCAGACTTCTACGCTTACAGAATAATGGAAAGACAAGGTGAAGAAAGTTACCTATTGCTGTATCGTAGTCTTTTCAACCAGTTTTTGGTTGATATGTATACCAAGATAGAGACAGAAAGGCTTAACTTTATAAGATTCAACAAGAGTAAGCTGCGAGCGGAAAACTATGTTCATCTTAAAGACGCCATGTGTAAGGGGGATGCTAACGTTTCAGATATGGGTAAGAGGGTCGTGTTACCATCCAGTTTTACTGGTGGGCACCGCTGTATGCACGAGAGAACTCAGGACGCCATGACATATGTTCGTCACTATGGTCGTCCTGATTTGTTTATCACATTTACATGTAACCCGAAATAGTCTGAAATTGGAGCTGCCTTAAGAGACAGACAAAAGCCTCAAGACAGACATGACATCATAGCTCGAGTGTTTCATTTGAAAGTTAAAAAACTTATTCATCTTTTAACTAAAGGTTCCATTTTCGGTCAAAGTAGGTGTTACATGTATACTGTGGAGTGGCAGAAGCGTGGCTTGCCTCACGCACACATCTTGCTATGGCTGCAGGACAGGATCATGGCCGACCAAACTGACAGTGTCATAAGCGCAGAGGTACCTGACCCTGAAACGGACCCTGACCTTCATGAAATTATTAAGTCGACAATGATTCATGGCCCTTGCGGAAGCTTAAACAGGAACTCGCCCTGCATGGTTAACGGCCCATGCTCCAAAAGATATCCACGTCCCTTATCTAAAGAAACCCAAACTGCTGACGATGGCTACCCCCAGTACCGTGGTCTCCTGCTGATGGTGCTTTTACAGTCAACATCAATGGAGTAGACCTAGACAGTCGGTGGGTGGTACCGTACAATCCTGTTCTGTCACGTACCTTTTTGGCACATATCAATGTCGAGTTGTGTAACTCTGTCAAATCGATAAAGTATATTTGCAAATACGTGAACAAGGGCAGTGATCAAGCAGCTTTTGTGTTGGAAAATGAGTGGGACGAAGTGTCCAAATATGAAGCAGGCCGTTACATAAGTAGTTCCGAAGCGGCATGGCGTATATTTTGCTTCCCAATCTATGAAAGATATCCTCCCGTAATGCATTTGGCTGTACACCTTGAAAATGGACAGAGAATTTATTTTAATCCCGGAAACGTTCAAGACAAAGTTCGAAATCCACCCAAAACCACTCTACTGGCATGCTTTCAAAACCTGATGGGTGGAGTCACACTTCTAATGGCCGGAGACTTCAGACAGACTTTACCTGTTGTACCTAGGGGAACTCGAGTAGATGAAGTTAAAGCCTGTCTAAAGAGTTATGTCCTGTGGCCTAAAGTCCAATTTCGTTCCTTGAGAGTCAACATGCGGGTGCATCTTAAAGGCAGTTTAAAGGCAGACGAGTTTTCAAGTTTACTTTCACAGATCGGTAATGGAAATCTACCTGAAGAAAATGGCAAAGTCAATATTACAAAAGACTTATGTGAAGTTGTATGCGACTTGACAACGTTGGCTGAAAAAATTTACCCAGATTTAACTAATTTTTACTTGAAAGATGTATCTTGGCTGAAAGAAAGAGCTATCCTTACTCCAAAGAATGACACTGCTGCAAATATCAATAACACATTATTGGAAAAACTGCCAACTGAGATTGTCCAGTACCAATCCGTGGACTCTGTGGTGGAAGTAGAAGATGCGGTCCATTACCCAGTAGAGTTCTTGCACATGCTTAATCCTCCAGGCATTCAACCGCACAATCTTTGCCTTAAAGTTGGAGCTCCAATAATGCTGCTCGAAACCTGGTACCGCCTAAGCTTTGTAACGGTACTAGGCTGCAGATTAAATCGTTGCACAACAACGTCATAGAAGCAACAATATTCACTGGATGTGGTCAGGGGGAAGCAGTCTTCATTCCACGCATTCCCTTAATTCCATCGGATTACCATTTTCAGTTTAAAAGACTCCAGTTCCCTGTCAAGCTCTGCTTTGCTATGACAATAAATAAATCACAAGGGCAGTCTTTGAAAATGGCCGGTGTTGATCTGAGGGAAGACTGCTTCTCCCATGGCCAGTTGTATGTTGCTTGCTCACGAGTTAGCTCTTCTGAGAGTTTAACTATCCTTCAGCCACAGGGTCAAACAAAGAACGTTGTCTACAAGGAAGTTTTATAAGTGCCGTATTTCGTTTCACAAAACTATTTCAGTAGACTTAGTATTAGCACCCATTTATGCTTTTAAAAATTTGTAAATATTACATTTATACAATGTGCTTGGTTACCCAAGGTTAAAAAAAAAAACCACCGAACCAATGTGTTTATTCAGTAAAAACCGTAGCGAATAACGGGTATACAGCTAGTTACGAATAAAGAACTTAGCAAATTTAAGAGTATGACATTTAGTTTCGTTAAAGTTATGTATAAACAAAGGAAAATATATTTAGTTATTTTTGTGACATATAATTTATTGAAACAAGTAGGTTTGTTTGAAGTAATACGCAGACGACAGTGGTTACCCGTGTAACCACAGCGATTCTGTACCGTACGATACGCTTAACTTTTAAAGGGAAAGTAGTGCTTTTCACTTACAGATTTATCTTGAGTAATTCTAAAACTGGGATAATTGGGGGTCGACTGTTGTGAGTTTATTGTAGTTTGTTTGTATAAAAAGGTTTGTTTTTCAAGAGTTGAAATGATCTACCAGGAAACACCCATGAACAAGTGGACATCGCGATCGAGTTATATAGGTCAGGAAGTTTACCACATGGCAATGTAAATAAATTGGTTTATCTTACTACCGACAAGAAATGAATTTTATTGTAATACCTTCAATACTTTTTAAAACAATTATTAAGTCAATTGAATTGTTACTAATCAGAAAGTTCAGGGTGCTAAAGAAAAAAATAATAGTTAGTAATCTAATCATTGCAATGGGTAGCCACTCTTAAACTTTAATCCAGTGAAATACTAGGCTTTATGATCGGGCACGAGGCAAATACAATATACTTTTTCTATAAATCAACGCCAATTAATTCTTAAACTGACGCGAAATCGGTAGTAAATTATTGAGCATTAAACGACAAAAAATGTATGATGCGATAAATGAAATTTTAGACCTTGAAAAGAATTATTAATGCTACAGAGTAAAACAAGAAAATAATCGGAAATTTGGTTGTATGCTCGATTCACGATTGATCTGTTTAGTAAAGTATTTATTGTAAATAATATAATAAACGAATTATTAAACTATAATGGCAGTTATTAAAGTAAATGCTAATAAAACTGCTGATAATGTTTTACGTAAGATGAAATTATGAGTACGTTGTAAAGTGACGTCACCGAAAATCAAACCAGAGTTTACAGTTGATGCATGAATTAGGATTGCTTACTATTATTGACTTAAACAGGTGAAAGGTAATTTATGAGATCGATCACATTCCTCAACAAGAACCACTAAAACAGTTGTATAAAAATATTATTCAAATTTCTATTGTTATATTTGAAAATAGTAATTAGATTCAAGTTTTGCAATTTCTAGAAAGAAAACTCTATTTCACAATTCTAAAAATAAAAAGTTTTTAACTGACGCCTAAAATATGGAAATTTGCAATAAAAATGAATACTGTTAAAACATTTACATGACAAATTGTATATAAATTTAGGAAAACAATAATACTACGTGTAAATAAAACACGTGAAAAAATACAACGTTAAAAATCTTCTTATATTTGACAAATCAACTTAGGTTTGGTTTAATTCTTTTAATCTCGTCAATGGACACTTGTATCGGAGCAGTTGTTGGTGCTGTCATCTCTCAGACATATCAGATCAATGCAGATGTTCTCCGTAACACTGACAAGCTTTGACAACAGCAGATCATACTTGTTTTCTACGACAACAGATTCACTTTTACGCCCATTTTTCTAATCCAGTACCCGGGAAAACCTTTCATCACACAGATTTTATATTGAAGCAAGCTAAATATGACATTATGCCTTGCTACTAAGACCTTAACGTCCGCCATATCAGTTCGATGGAGACGAGGTCATGATGGTAGATTTAAAAGACGTAGCTCATCGTGACCAGCCTTATTAAATAGTTTGTTTACTGTTTATTCTTAACTTTTATGACAGTTTTATAAGTTTATACAAACTTGTTGATGTTTCAACATGTTCTCTATATAAGGGATGCTCTTATATCTTGTTTAGACAACAAAAAGTAGATTTCCTCCTTTTTTGTTGAAAGTGCGTTCTTTCTTGACTTGTACGTTGTGATAAGTTTCGTTATCACGTTATTACATTTTAGCTTAAATTTTTCTAGTAAATTTTTACGTACAAACGTCATACTTTTCTTTATATTTTTGTAATAATCTTCCATTAATACAGATTCTCGTGGTCTGTGCGACAGGAACAAAACGCTTTTCTCTTCTTCATGCATAATTATCCTTTATCTTAGATACTTTCGGCTGACCACAGTTTCCTATAAATGTAGATTTTTGTATTAATTTTGTTTATAAATTGTTAAAAAATAAGTCAACTTATGAGCTGTGTTCATTTTTAATACAACTAAAAGTCTTCGTGTTATTTCTACTTTAGTTTGAGTTGTAAACGAAGAGATTATACGACTTTAAAGTCACTGCCCACTCACTGTTGTAAAACGTCACTGTTGCAAACGTTTATGCCATCAATTTTAATGTTTTTAATTTGCTAAACAACAGAGCTTAATCTTCATTCAACACTTCACGTGCGTAACAGCCGTTGAATGTTAATGATCCACTGTTAATACGGCATTTACAGTGGCGTCATGTTTCTGTCTAGCGCTAGCTGCTTCTGTATGCAAATCGCTGTCTGACCTACCATAGTTGGCCATAATTAAAGTTAAATTGTATATTTACGTTACAATATTATCAGTTATTGTGCATCTGAATAATACAGTTATGTGCAGTTGAGTGGTTAATAAATAAAAAACTAACAAAATAGTACTCTTTACTAATTTATTCAGAGATAAAAAAAAATATTTAATATATTATCGCTCACACATTTACAAAGGACTATAATGTTAAAATCGGTTGTTGACAGAAAGCTTTTGAAACTGTCAAGTGTTCATTGCTTTTAACAATATCATGTTTGTCAGCTACTTTTAGAAATATCGTGTTTAGTAATTTTACTGATTTAAGCAACCACTATGCATACTAAATATAACATGTCTTTATTCAGCTTCAGTGACGGTTTTGTTTACACGTAATGCCGGGAAAATATGGCAGACACAACTTAAAATGAGCAGAATGTACGAGATTCGACAAATACTGTCTTCAGTCGTCTATATTTACGTTGTCTCCTTCAAATTAATATCTATTGGAATTAATTCAATTATGCCAACGATGTTTTCACTATTAAAAACGTATCTTGAGTTTATTTATTGGTATAGCCTTGACATCGCTTAGCAATTTTTGTTTTGTGTCTTCGACAGTCTTGAAATTTGTGCTTTTTTTATCATTTTTTAAAGGAGTAGTATAGAATAGCGACATATCTGGCTAACACGGTGGTTGCAATATTATTATGATGTTTTCGCGTACACGTTAGCGCATTGTCGGGATGACACATTACATTAATTTGGAAATTCTAAGTTTCTTTATAAATCTGGCCGTTTTCTTATGACTAGTTTCAAGCAAGTGGCATAGATTTTCGGAATAGTGCTCTTTATTGAGAGTAGTACCTAGTGATAAAAATGCATGGAATATTTTACCATAATAACGACTTATTATTATGATTTACAACTCATCTTCTCATTTCTGACTGTCTCTAAGGCGTCAAATTACTTACAAACCGATTTTACAAATTCACTAACTTGTTAGTAACCTTCTGCAACACTTTCACCGTGTTATAGTAGTTCATCTCCATCTTTACATCAAATTATCAAATACTACTAAGCAAGTAAGATTCACTAATAATCTGTAATTTAAGAGTAGAAAATAAAAAAAATATTCTCTTTCCGAAAACGGAGATACGTAATAACATTTGTTTTCCGCAGATGATTAAGTATTTCCGGCCAACCCAAATCTTCTTCCTTCTCAATCTGGACCTCAGTATGTGAATTTCTGCTGGAGGATTACCAATAATATATGAATTTAGTATAATCTAATATTTTACACAAGCTGAGTTTTGTAATGTATTACCTATTTCTAAAATGTAACACCACCAATTAGAAATTCACTTATTCGGGTTCTGTACATTAACTTAGATTACAAGTACAACAGTCATCATCATCATCATCATCATCTTCAAGGATTCAACCAAGTAATGGTTTGTTCCGGTCTCAAACAGGCAAAGATTAGAGCTGGTCACTCCAGCGCTTCGTCGGACGACCCACACCTCTCCGTCCCATCGGCTTATAGTCCCATAGTTGTAGTATCCATAGTTGTAGTACCATAATATCCATAGTTGGGTAACTGGAGACCGACTGACAGCCGATGTAAGCTGACCCTCCTCTACTTGTTATTATCAAGTAGAGATTAGGGCACCCTCTTGCCTTAGGATGTGGGAGGCAAGGAGAAACCACAATATTAAAGATCCTTATGGATAACTCAACAACGAAAACTGGTCTCTTTAGTCTGATGAGACTGCCAGACAGATAATCGGCCTGAACGTTAGGCCTGAAGGTGGCAACCCCACCATACGTCATACCTTGCGATAAGGTAGTGACATATCCAGGGGACACATTCACTACTAAATTGGTTCAAATAAGTACAACAGTGATTACAATAAATTCACATTGCTAAGTTAATAAACGCAGCACGTAAGAGAGTAGTTTTTTATTAGCGTTTTAAAACCCATTTACAAGTTACACAATTTGTTTTCTGTACGCATAGATATAAATATAATACGAATGCATGGGTATTATTTTTTATTTCTAATCTCTCATTATTTGAAATAGTAAGAGAAGACTAGATGTTTTTATAAAAACAAATAAAACAATTACTACTACTACTACAATAATAATAATTGTTGTTGTTTTGTTGTTGTCGCTGTTATCGTCGTCGTAGTTATTAGTATTAACAATGTCACGCTTGTCTCCTTCTTTTTTTATATACTGTAACATTTAATGTAACCTAGAGTCAATCTTTGTTAAAGTGTACATTTAAACTCATTTAATTTTCAATTATATCAACCATTTACATGTTTCACACAATTTTTCCATTCGTTTAACTTTACACCATTAATCGCTTCACGAAATATTATTTTAATCGTTCAATCTAAAAACGCAATTTTTTGTAGACACGTATATTGTTGTCATTCAAATTTACTGAACGTAACTGTTCTCGCAGAAAGATGGTTGTAGTGCCTGTGCCCACACGCATACAAAATGAACCCATTAGGTCTATACGTTCATCTGTTTTGTAGAAATTTATCTTATTTTAATTAAAAATTAAAAGCAATAAATCAAGTCTGCTATGTCCGCGGTGAGTCTGGATTTCTGTTTCCTTGAAGTAACTATAGTATATTATAAACGAATAACATCGAACTGTACTTTCAAGCAGTAGAGAGCTTTGTTAAATAAATTTTCAAACTTTTCTGACTGCATTTCTTAAGGAGGTAATCACTTTACTTTCTGAAACAGCTGTTTCTACCAAAATTCATTTCTCTTCAAATACGGGCAATTATCAGGCTACTGCCCTTAGCTGACGGCGCTTTATTCCCAGCTGGCGTCGCAAATAGAAAGAAAGGCTTGTTTTAACTTTTATATGACAGCTTTGTCTTTTCAGACATGACTCAGTATGTCATTCAACAAGTATTTTCTCGCCCACTTTCATCTCACCCACTTTCTCATGTTTACTAAATATTTTATTTTAAAATGTGGAGTCTTTCTTAATGCCAGTAATGCACAGTCTGCGACGTTAGCGTATAAAACTAATAAAATGTTATATTATGTATACAATTTTATACACTTGTTTTATATATGTATTACATTACAAATTTTTATAGTGACAATTCTGTGATAATACTGAACGCAACAGTAATGATTAAACCACGGCTAGGTCGTATATTATTCTTTTTGTTGCACTAAGTATAATTGCTGCAATTTTTTCTTTTTGTTAAATAGAGGTGGAAGACTTTGGTTGCATGAAATAATTAATTAAATATGGGCACGTAAAATCATCGCTTCTTTTATTCTTATTTTCAAAAAATGTATACAAAAAGAAACAATACATATTTAGAATATTTCCTTTTTTTAAAAATCTAAAATAAAAACATACTGTTACGTCTCACGGATCGCCGTATGATACAGTGGAAACAAATACACATATCAATGAAGTCACTAATTACAATAATTACTGATTATTCTTTTTATTCAGTTCTAATGTTTTATCAATAATTTTGGTTTCCAACACAACGGAGTCATGTTTTTCTTTCACTGTTATTATACCCATTCATTCCACAGTTTAGTGTTGACTCATTAAGTGACTTTTTGGAGTCAGAACAATAATTGTTTTCCTTCTCACCATTGGAGGCAGATGAGATTCTCCCAATCATAAAAAAGTAGTAATATCTTTACATTTAACCATAAATATAGCGGTGTTACTATAAACAAATTAGTTTTATAATACATCCATATCTATAAGTAAAGACCCTTGGATAAAACTATAAACTAAGACAAAGGGAGATGTAGTTTCCCCATTTATCTGTGAGATTTTTGGTAAATACCTTGCAGTCAGTAATCGCTGTTACATCACGAGCTTACCTGTCCTAGGACAATCGCAAACAAACAAAAAAAGAATCCGTATATATATTAGTGTTTTATGCGATCTTCCTGAGTAAAATTTAAAATTTTGAGTATCTCAAGATTTTTAAACATTTAATGTTTATAGCAGAGTCAGCCAGCACCATAATAGATGCACTTCAAGACAAAATATTATGTAACGATTCACAGAAGTTTATACACCTTGTTTCGATGCTAAAAGTACGGAGCATAACTAACATGATAAATAAATTTCATTATTAGAAACAAATACATACATTTGAATAATTTTAATGTAATACGTGAGACCAAACGTAAATTCATAAAGAAACGAATTTTCTTTGGCGTTAAAAGGGGGCTTGATGCTTGATTAGCACTAGAATAGATGAGATAAATGACAGCGTCAACTATTGGCATTTTCTATAATGTATTTCCTGCGTCATAGGACAATCCCTTAAGCACAGCCTGCTTGATCAATCTAATAAAAATAAGATGTCTTATGTTGGGTTTTTGGTTCTTGGCTACCAACATAAATGTTCCAGGTTCAATTATCGAGCAATACCACAAACATCGAGTTGCGTGTTTAATTTCCTATCTTATTTCAGCCTGTAGAGACTATCTGTCAGAACCAACATTCCGAGATACTAATCAGGGGCTGAAGCGTGGGTCTAGCCAGACCAATTTTCTTTAAATACCTAATAGCCCGCATAGGCAGCTTGAAACGTCTAGGCTACATTTTGTAGTAGGCCTACAAAAAATGTATTATATTTATTATAGCATATGTTGTTACAGGTAAAATTAAAAATTATGTTTCCTCTTTGTCGTGTAATAAAAATAAAAATTACTCAACCAAATACTTTTAGAAATCTGTACAATATTCATTTACACTAATTTTTTACAACCCAGCACGATAGTAGCCAGGATTGTTTTCAGTTCTGTTACATGTTTTACTTACCACATACTGTTAATCCCTTTCCAAACGCTATTGGTGTGTTTTGAGTAAATAATTCTAATAAGTAGGTAAATATTTTTGGGTACCAAAACTCTACTTTAGGCCTATACTAGAAATACAGACATAACTGTATGTATTACACAGGTGTTGTCTGTCTTTCTATCAACAGATGTAACTTTGAGCGTAATGTCAAAACCTTTCGAAAAATACAACTTTTGTTGTTGTTTACTATTAAAGACAAAACAGTGACTTTACTCCCTGTAGGCCTAATACTACTAACATAAATACCTTGTGCTGTTTATAGGGCAGGGCAGGTATAAATTACATTCTCGCCAGTGACATCAAATTAATTTATGAAAAAATTAAGACCTGAATTCGTGTGAGATCATAAGACAGGCCTACTGTACGCTCAGTTTATTTTTTCAGCACCCTACTATTTTGGATTGAGACTATTCTCTACACACACACACACACACACACATCATACGTAACCGAGTTTTCAGTTTCCAGTTTCGTCAGTACTGTGTGTGTGGGGGGGGTGCGCGCGTGCGTGTGCGTGCATCCAATAGTTTGCTGGTCGTGACTGAACATATCAAAAATACTTAAGGCAGATGAGATTAATTACGTCTGACATACGTTCACCCCATTATTTCTCTAACAACAAAGTTGTCATTAACCTTTTCTTTAATTTTTACACAAAATGAAGTCGTCAGCTGATGATAACGGAGTTGTTAGTTACACATTTAGAATCTGGACAAAGTTTTATGTAAATTAAGAGTGACAGACTGCCAGACTCGTTTCAGAAAAGTAATAAAGAAAACGCAAAACATAATTTGGTCTGCAGGACTCCATCTTACCACAAGCTGTTATTATAATTACGTTCGCTGCCTGTGGCGAAGCCCACATTTACTGCGGTATCTGAATGTCTACTTCTATCTGCGACACTACGTCACTCTGTCACACTCTGACACATTTCCTTCTTTCATAAGAACTTTCTGTTCGCATGTCACCCAGAACTGAAAACATTCTTCATCTTTTTTTTTTATGCATTTTACCTTACAGTACATTTAAACTTCTATTCTGCGTATTATAAGATTTGAATTTGTTTTTAGTAATTTCAGTACGTGACCCACATAACTTGAAGTTTCCGTCTCTTACTTTAACTTCCTAATTTTTTAAAGTAAATTATTTTTCCGTCAAGTTTTGTGTAATAATTTTAAACTACAGATATTCTTAACATCATTTTTATTTTACTTAAAAACAATTGCATCATGCAATTTATATTTAATGTATATTTAAAGTTACCAAATTTTATTAAACTTTCTTCAAAAAGTCTTTAGAGATTGGTTACTATATGCCTAAAATCACAGGATTGAGAGAAATTATTTTCAAGAAGAAAACTGACGAAACATTTCAAAAATATTTTAATTTGACAGATAACAAGACTGAAGGGCCGGCAATGAAACGAGCTTTATTCCAAGCAAAAAAAAAAAGTAAATAAATATCCTATCAAAGAAAGACTGAACTGACGATCATTTCTAAGGAGAGGAAACTGTAAATCCAACAGCGCCTTTTTGTCGATCGCTATGACGGTTTACAAATTGCCATATATTAATTTATTTAATGTTTTCTCATTGTTATTTGCTGGCATTCTTGACTTATAAGTTATAATTAGTATTATAATCTGTTTAGCGTTAATATGAACCACATAAAGGCCTGTAGGCCTATTGTGTAATAATACACTTTTAATAAACATGTAAAACTGTATACTTTAAAGTCGTAGTTATTTAACATTGCTAATATGGCTATGAAAATTACGTAACTTTCTCAAAAAGTCGGCAGATGCGTTTACGTAAAAGTTCTACATGTTTCTCGGCTAGCTGAGCACGTGCAGTGGCTCTGTCAAGGTCGTACACTCAAGTACCTTTGAGACCGTTCGAGCACTGGAAAATTATTCGAAACAGCGGCCAGCTTAGTTAGTTAGTTACAACTGGCGACATTGTAGAGTGCGGATCAAGTGATTGTTGCGGATTAGTGGAAAGTGATTATTGTGTTAATTAGTACGGTAGTGTAACAAGTTGACATTATTATTGCGTGTGGACAAATTTAACTTGGATTACTATATGAGAGTGCCTTGTTGATTTCAAATTGTTATTTGTGAAATATTAAAGCTGGTAATTAGTGACTTAATTGGTGTCTGTATTTTGTTTCTACTGTACAATACGACGATTTGTGTGAACGTCGTAACATTATTTTAAGTTAAATAATTCACAGTTAATGCTAGTAACAGTATTTAGAGACACTATTACAATTTTCATGTTCTTCTAAAATTACCCTCCCCCTTCCCTATCTCCAATTAGCTTTACACGCCTGGGCTGTACCTACTTCTGCGGTCACGTGCTCCCACTGCTTAGAATATAAAAGTTCAAATTACAGTTGAAAAGAAAAGAAAAACAAATTATATTAAGTTAGTAAATTATTTATTTCACAGAATAAATACACAATGGTTTTTAACAGTAATTTTAAATAACCGTTAGAATTACATATTTACTGAACGTACTGAATTGTACACGCGTTTATGTAAATGTACATGGTGACAACGATTTCTATTAAGTAATGCTCATATTTCCAAAGCTTTAAGATTATGATTGCCACAATCAAAAGTTCAGAGCAGGAGTTTGTGTTTTAGGGGAAGTGTCCAATGTGGACTCGAATGACCTCTACGGAGCGATTCTCAGAGTAAAGCTGGTAACTTACACAGTATAGGTTTTACAGACACCCTAACGTTCCACCGCTCGCACCCGAAGAACTCCTGAAACCACCCTAAACGTCTGTGAACCGTTCCTCTGTACTAAGTAAACACGTGCTGTTACACTGACCAACAGCACGTGTTAACACTTTAACCGCTTGCACGTGTGCTCAAATATTGTTACGACGGTCTAACTGATCGTCGTATGGTACAGTCGAAAACAAAATACAAGACACCAATGAAGTCACTAATCACCAGCTTTAATTAATAACAATTAACAGTTTGAAATCAACAAGTTTTTCAACAAGATTTTACTCGTGCAATAATTCAGTTCAATTTGTCCACACGCAATAATGATGTCAACTAATAAGAGTCCCACATAATAATCACTTTTCACTAATACACAACTTTACACGCACCGAGTAAGTCGCCCGATATGAACTGACTGTCCGTCGCTGGATGCTTATATTTATACCCCGCTGAAATGCCAGAATAATCGGCCACTTTCTGGATGACGTGTCGAGCAAACTGCGTATTACAGGTGTTCTATAATCCATTACAAACCGTGCAAACTGTCTGGCCTTGAACACAGTGCGCTGGATTAGCCTCGATTGTTGACGCATGACAAGTGTCATGTAATTGTCTTTCATCTCAAAATAGCAGCAATATGTACGCGCATACACATTACAGCTGGGCTCTGCTGGGATAGCCGAGATACTTGTAGAACTTTCCGTATTACTTAACAATATGTTCATGTTGACAACAGAAAGTTTTAATTTAATGCGTTCAAAAGTAAAACTATATTAATGACTAAGACCAAAAAAGTAACAAGATTGTGTGAGTGTGTGTGTATGTCAATATTATATCAGACGAGTGTGTCCTGTTTCTCACGTAGGTTTTTAGGACATAACAAATTCTATTCTATGTCGATATAAATAATTTACCTAACTTTCCTTCAAATTTGTTACAGGCAACAAACAAATTCATTGTCATAGTAACCGTAATCTAACTTGGTACCACATACTTGTATACTACGATAATTATAATTCACCAGCTAAGTGTTATACTTGGAGAAACGTAATTAGTACATTAAATTAAAAAAGGCAGGTTACAATGTTTGATACTTGTGGCTTTCACAATTCACTTACCGGTATCGTTCATTTATACGTTCAATATAATTTTTGATTAATTAAGTCAATCAGAGTTGACTACCTACAAATTCTAAAATAACCTGTCGTTTTTTTACAACTTTAAAAATACTGAATATATTAACAATAACTACAACATATTTCATCGGTATTGAATGTGAATCTTCTTCACCATCGTCCTACCTGCCCTTTCACTGTTAAGTAATTTACGGTCAGCAAAGTAGGTAACTTGTTTATGGATCGCAATAAAATATTTGTGCAATGTAAGAGATTAACTTTACCGAGAATACTAACAACAAATATTTATAGTATTGTGGCAAACATTTATTTCCTACACATCAGACGAAATACTTGCGTGTGGACAAAATAACTTGGATTACTATATGAGAGTACCTTGTTCATTTCAAATTGTTATTTGTGAAATTATTAAAGCTGGTAATTACTAACTTCATTGGTGTCTGTATTTTGTTTCTACTGTACAATACGACGATTTTTGTGAAGGTCGTAACAGTATTTTAAGTTAAATAATTCACAGTTAATACTAGATTTTTAATACTACTACTACTACTACTACTACTACTACTACTACTACTACTACTACTACTACTACTACTACTACTACTACTACTACTACTATTATTACTACTACTACTACTACTGAGGCTAAAATGTGGGAGCCACTAGTTTTTTCTTTGTTTTTATTTCTAAATGCTAACTTTAAAAATGTTTGAATTTTTGTAATGGCTTCTTAAATTTTCAAAATCTTATTATTCCTTGATTGGCAATTTATGGGATATATGTTAAACACATGCAAAACAAATGTATGCAGCACATGTACTATTATGTCAATACAGTTAAAGTTTTTGCATCACATACGCGTACATAAAATTTTTGTGTTGAAAGATAACGTTATAACTGAAGTCATAACTGCTTCCTGATTGGCTGGTGGCGTAAAAACTACATCATCGTGGTACTTAGAAGAATTTATAAGTAGAAGTGACTTTCACGGGGACGCTAGCTATTACCACATTACTGTAGTCTCTAACGTGTGTCACCTTACGTTAGCGCAAGCTCATAATTTGCACTGATGATGGCCGTCGATGGCACGGCCGAAACGTTTGCTAGAGATTTTAGCACCGGACCACGGTCAAACAGCCCGGTATCATAATTTAACAACATTGACTCCGGCCTTGAAAGCCTTCGAAGTAATTTAAGATTTCTGCCGATTTGCACACCCTTGTGGTTCTAAAAAAAAAATTACAGGCATTGCACAAATGCAATACACAGAGAAGGGCATTGAAAATGCTTCAATAAATCTAAAAAATATATATTTATGTTCATTCACCAATCAATGAATTAATTCTTCATTCACCAATCAATGAATTCATTCTTCATTCACCAATCAATAAATTCATTCTTCATTTACCAATGTACAGATTATAAGTTAAATGTAGTCGCATTCATAAGCGAAGTTTTATATGTGTACTACGTTATTGACAACAAAGAAGTAGTTTCTATGGAAACTCACCGGTTCCCATTTTCGATCACGCACCAGCGATCGGCCGCAAATGTGCGACACGTCCTTATAAACATTTTCAATGTTAAAATTCTACCGCGGCAATTTTAGTCGCATTAATGGTAACTTTCCAGTTATCAAATTTGCAATCGTTTGATTGATGACTGCTTTACGATCGAATGTATCCCGTATAAGCCCGTCGTTGATGTAAAAGAAGAACAGGATATTCTAGGACGCTCCGTTGAGGACATCTTATTACACGCCTCTTTGAAGAGACTAAGTCGCGTCTATTCTCACGTAGAAAGTCCTCTCATCGTTAGAAAGCTAGTAATCACATGAAGGTAGCAATCTCCCCAAATTTCTTATAAGAGCTCATACTGCCAAACATTATTAAAGGAGCTTATCACATCCAGGCATGGCCCCCACTAGGGGGGACCAGCGTATGCCGTGGCATATGGCCCCGGGCTAGTGGAACAAAAATTCAAAATCAACAACATTTAAAGACTGTGACTTTAAAATGACACCGATTTAAGTAACTTTTTAGTCGAAAATTGTTTTAGAGATTATTATTATTTTCTTTTATATATATATAAAGAGCAATCTAAATAAATCACATTAATAATGATAAGGCAACAAATATAGTAAATTGGTTAGTATAAGCACAAAAGACCAAGGTATTTTAAGACCAACAAAACAGGAGAGGTGATTGCCATCGAGATTGTTTCCACTTTAGTTAGCCTTAACATCCCACTACAAGATTGTCGCTCTCAGGGTTACGATAACGGTGCTGGGATAATTGCGGGGAGCAATTAAAGGATTACAAAATAGAATTCTTGAAAAGAACGAATCCGCAATATTTTCACCGTGTGGGGCGCATTCCTTGAACCGTATGGGTGTTAATGCTGCAAAACTCAATGCAGATGTGATGACATTTTTCGGAAATGTTGCAAGTTTTTACTCATCTTCTCTAGCAGCCCTGCACGTTGGGAAGTTTTAAAAAGCACATTCCTTTATCACTACAGAGCCTCTCTGGTGAAGTGAGAGGATCCAAGCTGTGAAACCGATAGGTAAGCACTACCCAGGAGTACTTAAATTGTTGGATATATTTTTAAAAGAGATGTCTTCTAGCCTAACTCCCTCTGCCTACAACATCGTATTAGGTCTTAAAAAATATTTCAATTCCACAAGGGGCTTAACGTTGGCATCTTTTTGGTTCATAGTGCTTTCATGTATTGACCAAAAAAATGTTGTTATTGAAAGCAAAAAATCACAATATTGAAGTATCTCTAATGGAAGATTTGCTGACAGAATTGCAATTGTTGCGTAATAATCCTGACAGCATAATTGAAGAAACAAAATTAGTTGCAAATTAACTAATAAAAGTTCCTCCTGAATCTCCCAAAAGGCAGAAGAAAAGTACGGATCAATTCAGTAGTTATTTTTTAGTAAATAAAGATCAAGAAAATATATTTAAAACCTCAGTCATGTACCCAGTGTTAGACTTTATAATGGGCAAATAAAATCAAGATTCATTTCAGTTAGTTCAATTCGTGACTTGTTATCACCCGTTTGAAATTTCCCGACTTGGGAAATGATGAATTAGAATTGAAAGTAAAAGTTCTTGTTAGCAATTTTAAAAAAGACTTGGCAATAGATCTCTTTGAAGAAATATTACACTTGAAGAACATTTATAAAATAGTGTTTGAATCTGAAAAGAATCCACAAAGCCTACTCCAATCTATTTTTAATAAAAACCTTCAAGCTATATTTGTAACCTTCTGTCTTACCCCTAGGCTTTTCCGTACTATTCCAGTTACTGTTTCGTCTGCTGAAAGACTTTTCAGCAGGTTAGCGAATTCACTGAAAACTTGGCAGAGAAACACTACCTCACAAGAAATAATGAATAATTTGGTAATTTTAGCTATTGAAAACGAATTGGCTAACAGTATTAATTTTTCAGATGTAATTGACCAGTTTGCTCAAATGAAAGTAAGTAAAAAAACATTGGACTAGTTAAGCCATTTTAGAAGCAGGCCTCTCACTTTCACTTACGATTTGTTATGTTCTTAGACATATTATTGCTTTTTGTTTATTTTTATAACAATTTTAGGCCTATCACGTATGTGCTTATCACTTATGTTTATCAATATGAACGTAGATTGTGTTTACTTTTTGTCTTATAAAATTTAATTTTAGTAGATGGTTGAGGTAAAAAATGAGTTAATTGTTTGATTTGATTAAGTACTTAAACTTTGAAACGTTGTAGATTTTAAGTATTCTAAGTAGTTCGTTAATTCTGTTTTACTTTAAAGCGATACGTCTAAAATTTTCTATCTAGTGAAAAGAATTTTAACCTATTTAGAATTTTTATTATTAGCCTGTTTACAGAAAAATGATATTAGACAAACAAATAATATGTCTGTGTAATAAGAAATTATTATTATATATAATATAATAGGAGCCCCAGGAAAGATGTGGAGGCCATGCATCCAGGAAAAACCAACGATCTGCTCCAACCCTAATTTTTTTGTAAAAGCCTCATCAGTTGATGAAGTGGCGGAAGCTGAACTGTTCAGGGACGACTGTATTGACAGAGACTCCGCTCATCTCAGTATTCTCTGCTCAATGCTATCTCCTGACTGGTTATTGATCTGGCCAATCAAACTGCAAATCCTTCTCCCAAGCTCTCAACTCTATATTGGCCCCGGCAACCAAACTATGTTTACCATCAGATTCTCTTCCCGTTAAAGCTGTTACGGTGATTCCGGCGCTATCATGTGTTTCGTCAATGAAGGCAACGCCTGAATATCTTCGAACAAGATGATAGCACCATGAGTTTTTATGCTCCATAACATGTTCGCAACAGCTGACGTCTGCGGCTAACCCAAATGGCAAAATTTTTCATGTTCTCTGATGTGTGTTTTCACATCACGCTACGCTGAAAAACCAAAACTATTTCACCCCGTGTTACCATTTAAGTGCGAGACAGATGTTATGAATACCACAGACCACGAATTGGCACTGTATCCTAGAAACATGTTATTAAATTGTTATTTGTTAGTTATTTTAAGTTAGTTAATTTAATAACATTTGTTGATTAATGAAGAAGAAATGTGAACTGTGAAATAATATTTATTTGTGGATTGTGTGAATGGAATCTTTTACATCTAGTGTAAATGTCTCCAATATATTTGTAATATATTTTTGTGCTTAGATGTTACCATAAATCAACTGAAAATTGTCATAACACACACAGTTGTCTACTTTGAATTAAAATTTGTCCTATGAGTATCTGGTTAAAATAGTTGAGGAACATATAAATATCAATAACGATTGATTGTCTTTACTTTTATAAAATTTTGTAGGCTATCACCATTATTCACTTAAAAAGTATTGTTCTAAAACAATATTAAGTTTTAAGATCTGAGCAGTGTTTGCTAAGATTTTTAATGCTATATTTGATCTTATATTTTATGATCAAAATGGAGGATAAGGAGCACGCCTAAATGAAGTGTCCTAGCGCTGTTTATTATCCAGTCACTAGTCAGCAGTGATCGGCTAACTTAAACATACAAATCGTAGATTAAATTTTAAAGTGAAACACAGCCGGACAGAGGCGTGTAATTAGTACACACAGTTTCTTGGTATAGTTCTGTTCACATGCATCTGTACGGAGAAAACTAATGTTATGAACGAATTAGCATGTTGGGGTTATTTATTATCAAACTAACCGAATTATATGTGTTCCTATGTAAAAAAAAATTGGTGAATAGAAGTATATTTACCTTATCTTAAGTGTTTGTTGAAAAGACGTAGCGGTGCAAATTTACTTTGAACTGGCGAAGTAGTAACGAAGTAACAGCGGGGAATTGGGGCAGACAGCAAAGAGTAACTGATAACAACGTACGTTAGAATTGTTAAGTAGAAGATACTGTAGCGCGTTATCTGTGTTAGTGTGACAAACGCTTCATCAGGATATGCAATAATTAAAAGGCGAACAACTGTGGAGCTCAAGTAAAGCCGTTAATTGCTTACAATTGTATAAGCCCGTACTACTGCAAACATTTAAATTAAATATGCCCTGACTCCCTTGAGAGGACTTCACACACCGCTAGAACACACGTAGTGAATAAGGTACGAACACTTTAGTTTATATTCATCCTCTATCCATCTTTTAGTTTTCCTTTTTTCCTCTATAGTTGTTTCGTTTAAACATGCTGTCACTTCCTCTTGTAACTGGTAGTAGTAGTAAAGTAGTAGTAGTAGTAGTAGTAGTAGTAGTAGTAGTAGTAGTAGTAGTAGTAGTAGTAGTAGTAGTAGTAGTAGTAGTAACCAAAAAAGTAATAATAATAGTTCTGTTTTGTATCGCCCAGTTTGTTTATAAGTTACAAGGTAGGGTGTCTGTAATGAGCCGTTCTGCACTCAAGGCAGATGTTGGCTTCAGCCGCCCACTATTTCCTAAATGTTATCTCATGTGCTCACTTCCACAGGCTAGTCGACTTTGGGAGCTGAGCATTATGGGGGCATCAAATTATTATTATTATAGTAATACTATGTTAATATTAATGACTTATATAACAAACCAGATTAAGAAATGCGTCTTTTGTTGTTTTGACTAATGAATGAAAACTTAATGGTATGTTTAAAACCGTCGCAGTAAGATATTTTTGATACCATGAATTTACTGGAACAAAGTTGATATTCGAAGTCAATGGAACATTCGTATACCTAACCTGAATAATCCCTAGGTATAAAAAGATATATTCGCTAATGGACACACAAAATCTCTGGACACACAGACTAGTAAAATACGAAGGCTGAAGCATTCTGTCTCCTCCTTTTACAGTTGAAACAATATCATTGTTTCTCTCGTTTTGAGATACAAAATAACACAGTCTCCAAAACCGGTTGTTCATCTTCTACTTTTACAAAGCTTAAAATGTTCATTGATATAATATTAAAGCTCCTCGTTCTTCATCAAAGGAAACTTTTTAATTTCTGAAAATGATTTTTACGTTTGGATGAGTATTTTGTGTTGTCAAAATACACGTGCGTTAATTTTGGCTCAAGTTATTTGACTCATAAATTCGATTTCATATATATATATATATATATATTCTTTTTATTGATGTCATTACTAACATTATAAAAATTAAAAATAATTAACATTATACCTGTGAAATTGATGTTAGGTCAAATTAAATAGAATTTAATTAAGATCTGAATGTAGTGTTACATTTTGAAAATTTCAAAATTTTGGGCGCAGTAAAGAGACAATTTTTTTAAGTTGGGAATCCAGCAGGGTGAGACTAAAGGAATAATTCTAACCCACATCCGTATGATTCTAACTTTTAGTGTTAATTGTACGATTGTGTGCTCTACAATTGTTATGTTACTGAAGAAGTTGTACAATGATCGGTATCTTTGTACGTTTTCCCATAATTAAAAAAATTATGTAATATCGAAATTTATGTAATAATAAATATACACCATTGAAAATATTGAGCGAGTTCTGCAGCTAATGGAACATACCAGTTATGTAAATTCCATGAAATAAATCCACATAAAATGTCTTCAATCGGTTTTAAAAATCAAGAGTATTTACGTACTTAAATGCATGTTTTATTTCGTCAAATATTGTAATGCAATATTGACATTAAATATTCTTCAAATCCTTTCATTGGTAGAAGGCCTGTATTAATACGAAAATTTTTGTTCAATTTTTAGTTTAGAATTTGAACAACTTTGTTTCTGAATTTATATTTTAATATTTATTTTGATTTTAATATTTATATTATACGTCTATAAATAAGTGTTTATGTTTCGAAAACAAATTTAAAAATATATTCATAATTAAAAGCTGTTATAAAAGCCACGTTACAAGTGCACTGTACATAAAAACACTGAAATCAACATCTATACATATAATGAGAAACACTGTGCCTTTTTCTTAACAAAATAAGTTATAGCTATATAAATTAAATGTTTTGCAAGAGTAAGTTCTATTGCAAAAATAAAGACAGAATTACGCCGATACTTACTGTTTTCCGGTAATATTAATTACAGCTGGAAGTAATTACTGTTATCGTTGTTGATCAAATCACCAAGAAAACCAGTGAAGTACACAAAAACTGAAAAAACTGAAGTTGCTTTTTCCTGTTTTCCATCGGTGCGAACATCTCGTTACCTTCAACGACAAGCTGTGTCCTGTGTGTTTTAGTGGTAATTGTGCACAGCGTCAGTTGTAACACAACAGACGTCACGGTCGGTTGTTCTGGCTGACCTATATCTTTACCGTTAACAAGGTGTGTGCACTGATGCTGGAATACAAAGTGGGAATTAATACAATACCACTGCAGTATTGACTTTACTCAAGAGTCAAATGCTCACAGGAAACTTTTAAAATTTGTATTATCAGCGCTGCTTATGTTCACAGCAGAGATTGCTTTTCTTTGCACTTTATCAACTACAGAAACCCGCTCTTTTCTATCCTTAAATTTGTGTTGTTATTGATTCTAATTTCCTAAAATATTAACATGTTTAAAAGTCCCCAATCTAGAATATGATCTAAATATTTCTATATAAGTAATTCTCTATCACTTTTTAACGTTAACGCTAAGAAATTTACCAACAGACCAAAGTATACTGTAGTTCCAGTGATTTAAAAGGAAGTACGTCAAACACACAGACAGCCAAAAATTACGTCAAACAGCCAACTATATTAAAATGTTATACACAATAAGTATAATCCAAAATATTGTTAAATATCTTTCTTCTAAGTTGTTGTTCTCTTATTATGGTGATTAAACTTCATGTGGTGTTCAGTATTAAACGCCCCAAGTTGCGGTGCCACTCTGTTAAATAACGAGTTATACCCGTTTAAGATGGGTTAAAAACCACACGTTGGTTGCGTCATTCTGTATAATTTCGGACGTGTCCTCTTTTAAATTTTTAATTGATTATGAAGTATTAGTTGTATTATTATTATAATTATTATGATTATTGTTGTTAAAATATTATTATTGTTGTTACGATATTATTAATTTCGGATAATTGGTTTCTTGATTTAATCTGAAGAAAGATTCAGTAAGAGTAACACTGTTTACTCCGGTTGAACTCTCGCCGCATTAAGGTACCCATCGCGTAGACATATTATCATACTATCGTAGTACGAGATAAATTTGTATAGGTTATTATTACCGCTGTTAGGCACTAAACTAGGTACTTACGTCGTATTTTCTTCTTCACTGTCCACTACACTATTCATTAGTAAGTGTAGAATGTGTACACTGGCCTGTTTTCAAATTCATCAATGGCGCGAGTCTTAAGTGTTGCCAACCGATACGTATTTAAACATCACCTGAACTACTCTACCACTCTTATCCTGCTATCGAAATAAATTGAATTCGTACTTCAGTTAAGGTGTTTACATTCCTTTTATTCATACTCTGAGGTGTTATGAATTCTTTAATACAATAAGTCATTCTTATAGGTTGAATAAAACAATCCATTACTTTAATTTAAACTCATCTCCCAGAGTTGGTTACAATAATTTTATGTCGACCATTCTTTAGTCAACAGAGTTGTCTAATTATTTTTATAACAAAGTAGGTTCTTTGAACTGCAATAAACGGAACAAAAAATGCGGATTCCTATTCTTAAAACATTTGATAAAGAGAGTGATTACAATATAATGGTAACTTAAACTTTAACTACTACAATAAAGTTTGGTTATTATCGGAAATCATAAGTGAGGTTATCATCAACCTACACGGTTGCCTAGGTTAAGTCAATTTATAATAAAAACACAATAAATAGTTAAATATGTAGTTAGAATCATGTTGTGTGAGTAGTGTAGTGTGACAAAAGGTTAAAAGTGGTTCTTAAGTTCGTTAATTCCTAAACATAATCATATCATAATATATTTTCATTAATTATTTTCAAAAATTCACTCTACTCCCTTTTAAACCTTTTTAATAGGGTTCACTTCACTAAATAATACTTATTGGCATTCATGCTTGAGTATTATTCCACTTTCACTTCACTGTCACTCGAACTAGGTTAGTTGTCTGGCTTGAAGGTTAGGATTCCCCGTTTACATTCGGAAAACGCACTGAATTATGGGTAACCGACGACTTTTCTTAGCGTGGAGCTGGTCAACTATACTCTGTAAAATCTAACGGCAAACTCTTTTAAAAATCAAGTGTCCCTCCCGCTATTACAATGAGTACACACCGCAGAATTTCCGATATACGCGACGTGATTGATCAAAATCTTGACATTCCAATATGACACTTCCTCCCCAGGTGGATAAAATTATTAAATTTTATAGAAAGCGTGAGGTTTTGGTCTGGAGATTAAAAACGTGACGCCAAATATTTTGTCTAAAATAATAAAAATGCTTTAAAACTGATAATTACTCATTATGCGAGTTGTGAGCTATGATACAGCTTTACCATGCATTGGCAATTGTTCAGATAAGCATTTTGATATCTCACAACACATCTTTCTGTTCATTATCAACGAAGGTCACTTTCCGAACTTATGATTAATACAATTTTAATAAACGTATGCACTATTTTACTTAAATTAACATTTGGTTATCATATCTTATACAGATAATGCATGCCAAGTCCTCTTTTGCACTTATTATTCAGTATTTACATACAATTGTGCACCAAACACATATGTTAGGCCTAGGCTTCTGTATGCCTACAGCACTATCAACTAGATTCACTTATGATAGTTTAATAGTTGAGTCCGGACAATTTCTAACTTGTCATAATTAATCTCAGGTGACCATTCCAACCTTTGGTCACCTCAGTTTTTGTTAATATACCCTTATTTTGTTGGATTTAGTCATTATAATCACCTAAAGTTTCTGTACTACTCTAGGTGTCATATTAATTATCCTTATTTTAATTCACACATTTGTTATTAAGTCCTTATCTTTTACATAGACAATCATCGTAGTTACTATCAAAGTTTTACAATAGTTGGTTTACATCTGGATATTCTTATTTACTGGTAATTCAATAATGACTCTTGCACCTAGTGCCAACAGATCATGTACCTCTTATTTATATTCTTATAAATTAATTCAGTGATAAGCATTATTGGTTTACATAACAATAGTTATATTACATATCATTGTTTACATTGAGATCATTTTCTTTCTCTTTTTACTAGTATTTCTATGGTTTTTGAGTGTCCTTAGTGAGTAAATTCTATGCTGTCCCATTTCAGTCTGTTAATTTACATTAATCACAACACATACCACACTTTTGGTAATTAATCTTTGTCACAGAATGGTCTTTATAATATTTAGTTTCAGTATAGTATAAGATACTATAGTTTCATAACATTTTTAGTATTGAATCTTGTAATTATAAGTGAACATTCTCAGTGAGTTATGTTATGTGGACCCCCCACTCTGATTTACAACAATAAATTTACATGGTGTGTTGTCTCTATACATTTCACTCACTTATTCTTACCTACTAATAGTATTAACTATTATTTATTGTTCTGGTAGTTATTGTTCAATTTAACTTATATTCTATTTACATTTTTAATGGTTATTTATCAGTTTTTCTGATATCCATTGAGTTATATCAATTACACAAGTTGCAGATAAGAGACAATCTTATTGTTATCTATATAGTATATACATTATTATTTTATGCTAATACAGGTTTTATTTTGACTCTCCTGATCATTATTGAGTATGTTCTTATTTTAAATCACAGTTATAGACATAGTCAAGTCATTTTAGATGGTCTGTTAGTGGTTTTATATTATCATTTGTCCTTCAATCTGGAGTTCCCTTTTTCTATTTTATTTATCTTATGGCTATTCTCATCTTGGTATAGAGTGGTAGAGATATTTTATTTCTTCCTTTCCTTATATTCTTATTTGGGTTTCTCGTGGTGCCTTTTAACTTATTCTTTTCATACTTATCGTACCTGTCTTTTGGGTTTACTCACCTACCTAATCTATTGGGTATTTGGGTTAATCACATTTGGTATAGTATCTTCTTTGTGTTGTCTTCATTACTACATTATTCATTGTTTGTCGATTCATTATTTAGTCATTAATTCCTGAACTGAATTTTATACTTGTTACACAATTCCTTATACTTGGTTGTTCCTGTGTCAGCTGATGGTCAGTTTATGTTTAATCGGGGTTCTTGGATATGGTGACGATATGTAACATTACAATATTTCCAAAGTATCAACATTTTTAAAATTAAGTTAAGAGGCTTCAATCTAGAATATGGTCTAAACATTTTTATATAAGTAATGCATTTAAGTCTATGTTGTAGTACTTTCTATGTATGTCCTATTACTTTTTAACGCTAATGTTAAGAAATGTACCACTAGACCAGAATATATATTGTAGTTCCAATGGTTTAAAACAAAATAGGCTTGCGTCAAACACATAATGTCTAAAAACACCGACTATATTGAAATGTTATACACAATACGTATAATATAGTGGCCAAAACAATCTTACTGCTTGAAGTAAAATTATGGACAAACTTTAACGAAACGGTCAAACACAATCGTGAGATTCACTGAACTAATCCCATTCGATTGACAAATATAATTTTCTTTGTTATGTTTTTAATGTTGAATTAAAGTTTATTTTTTGAGACGTTATATTTAATATATTTCTATTGTGTTTTTAAAAACTATTCTTTTGTAATCTATAAGGTTCTTTGGTGGTTCAATCATGATGGTGGTCGGCAAGGCTTTGGATTGATAAAGAACCCAAAGATCTAAATTACTTGAACATACATAAGCGAAGTAAACGCTAGTGTATTTCAGTATCTGAGAATCTGCATCCTGTCTCCAGATTCTGACAGACAGTACATTCGGTATTGGCAACATTACATAATTAGTCGATATTTATTAAAGATAATGACAAAAATAATGACAGCAGGCGTGTAGCGAATTTGATTACAGTTTATTTTTAAAATTAAATTTTGAATATGAATCCGCGGGATTTAGCGATTTTATTTACTATGAAATGTATGTTTCTCTATTGTTCCTTACTATTTATTACTTAAACTTTTTTCTATGCTTCATGGATTTGGATGTCAAATATAACAATATGTATATGTGGATAAATATATGATCAAATTGTGAACTTAAATTTAGGCCTATATATAGAAATAATGATATATTGAAACATTTTTTACTAGTTAGTTTATGACGTATACTTAATTCACAGTTAAGACATAATACAGAGTAAATTTTACTTGATATTTACTTGATTAATGTCTTCTGTTTCATTTTATTCGTGACGTATCCTGTGTCAACCAATTAAGTATTGATTGATTTGTTAATGTCATGTAGTTCTATTACTGTTTTGGCGTTCTTTAGTTCAGTCATGACTTACTGGTTGGGATTAACAAAAATTTCATTCTTCAGAAGGGATGTCAGAATACAAAGACAAATTTTTAAAATCGTTATTTTTACTTGCACTTATCTAAATGAAACTTGCATTATATTTTTTCTTACTCTCTTCCCCTTCTGTGCACTTAATTCAACTCTAAACTAGTTTTAGAATTCTTTCCGATCAGGAAATTTTTGGTCTCGCGTGCAGAAAATTTCGCACCAATTCTATGGTCATCTAAAAAAAAACTCTGATTGCCTCGCGCTTCTTCTTTGAATTGGTCATAAAAAAATGAAAATCCCTTCAAAACCAAATCAGAACTATACATAAGTACACCAAAATTATTAAATGAACAAAACATCAACAGGTTTTTTATTTGAATTTTTATTTCGTTTTGTTATGTGTATTTTATTATAAAAGAAACATAACCGGTACATCACGTACTTCACACAACACAAAGAAACGTCATTATGACAACTTTTTTGTTACTTCGGGATTTTATTTTTCTGACGCTTCCTGGGAGAAGAATGTCTCTATAGACCTGATACGACCGGGACCCTGCTACGAAAGGCTCACGGTCGGAAAAACTCTTGCCGAAATTTGGTTGGGAGGTTATCGTTCTGTTCACGTATATCCGCGAGTGGAGATCAACGGCTATGACAACCCTGCTCTAACTTCTCGTAAGTTGAGTGGAAATACACCCCAGAATACATGCACTACTGGATGTTGACTTCCAAATAAAACCGGTTGGTTTTGGAATTTTAAATTTAATTAACTTTTTTTTGCTGTTACTTTTCATATTAATTTGTTAGCGTGTTAAGTGCATATGTAAGTGAAATATTTAATTCACGTTTGGCACCTCTAAACTAAATATGAGAGACTTAATTATGAAGTTAGATAAATATATTATAAATTATTATAAAGTGCTCGGTTGTAGTATTTGCTTTATTAGAAGAATGTGCATAGAATGACCGGCAACACTACTCTTCTTACGAAATAAATTAAATACACACTAATATCATAGTCTATTAAATATAGTTTTTTTTTAGTTTTGAGTCCTAGCAAGATTTTAGTCCTAATCAGCGATTTACTACTTGACTTAACAAGGAACTACCAAGTATTTGCATGAGCATTAACAATGCCTTTAGTTATTTTTATCAAATGTTTGTATCATTCATGAACATAACAAAATTAATAAACAATCATAATATATAATCAATATATGTTTGTATTTAAAATTTAATCCTCTTATTATTTATAATTTTTTGAAAATTATAACTAAATATCTGTACGAGGCACGAAGTTTGGTGAGTTGTACTTTAAGCTGACCGAATAGTTGTCATCCTACGTCACTGTCGACGCCATGCTATACAATAATTAGTAAACAATTGGCATGCAATTTGTGAACACAACAATGCAAGAATAAACCATTATCACCTTTCCTTTACGCCAGTATACGCTTTAAACAGCGAGGTGATTGTATCTTGTACAACAGTTACAATCCATGTATGCAAATATTTATCAATATACCTAATGGTTTATATGTAGTTGTAGTTGTGTTATCGCACATATCTCGTCAATAAATTGCCAACAGTACAGAAGTTGAGCAATGAAAAATATTGAATGATTGTGAACAATGTAAAGTAAAAAAAAAAGATTTGATATGTAATTTTACTGTTCAGCAATTAGTTTGTTTTCACAAGTCTACAAAGCCTCAAAGACTCTACTTTATACAGAACCTGTCAGTAGTAACAAGTAATTTTGGAGATAATGTGTACCCCCCCACCATGGCAGCAGGCAAAATTACATACCTATTATTTTAGCGAGTCGTTAATTCGCTAATGACGTCACTTTTGAAATTATGTTTATGGTTTAAGAAAGATTGTCCATACGATATATGTTTGAAACAATTAGTCATACTAATGTCAAGCACGTGTACTACAAAAGCAAAATATGACACTGTTATTATGGATTACAGATTCATCCTTGACTACCCGAACTTTCAAATAGACGATTGCGATTTGGATAAAAAATGAAATTTAAGCAAAAATGTAGTTACTGAATAAGAAAAGTCTAAAAGCTACGCTGAAGAAACAAGTATAAAATCTGAAAACCAAAGGAAACAGATTCTGTTGGCCTCTACGTTGGTCGGCCTATTACGGATGTTTTGTTGGTAAAGCGGATATGTGAAACATAGTTGACGTATAATGATCACTTTATCTGTGGATCGTATACGCACGCGTAAACATATACATTGAACACACACACACACACACACACACACAGATAGCTATTATGTACATACATGATAAGAAATGATCTTGATCTTAAGTACATCTATTTCGTACTTCTAAAACGTGTGCAATCCCAATCATGATCTAAAAATTTCGATATGGGTTTATATCTAATTTTTAGCTTCTATTATTATTATTACATATTCATGGAACAGCTGATATACAGGGGAAATGTAGGCTATGCGTATTTACATTATTTAGGCCAATAGGCCTCATTATAAGGATTAAAAATACAACTTTCAGTAACAGATATTTTATTCTGTAATTTAACATTTTTATTTAAACGCAAACGAAGTAGACTACGTAAAATTAAACACGCCAGTATAAATAAATACTGTAAAAATAAATAAAAATTGTAACGTTACATATAATCAACCCTATACCAACGTAAAACAAACTGATTATAAACAATCCAAAGCAAAATAAACAACAAAATGGGAACATCAAAAAGGAACATAGGACGAATAGTGACTAGTATAAAGGAATAAAAGAAATTATTATTAACAAGTAATGTATTACAGAAGAAATGAAGACACACGACTAAAGACAAGACAACGTTGACCCAAATACCCAATAGATCAGACAGTGAGAAGAAGACAGCAACACCTATAACAAGAGATTTATTAAGGATGATAATAGAATCAGTGCAAATAGGGAAAATAAAATGAATTCAACTACAAGCAGGAACAAATAATGACAAGAATAAAATAAACCATGAGAATATAAATTATTGTTAATGATAGAGAAAACAGAAGTAATCTAAAAGCTGATTTAAAACCCTATCTGACTTG
Source organism: Magicicada septendecula (assembly GCA_034769895.1). Taxonomy (NCBI): domain Eukaryota; kingdom Metazoa; phylum Arthropoda; class Insecta; order Hemiptera; family Cicadidae; genus Magicicada; species Magicicada septendecula. The sequence goes on from CM068367.1 coordinate 957,500,685, forward strand.
ACACTGACATCAAACTATTAAGAAACTAAATTCAATGACTTGACAATATAACCAGAACTCAAAGGTAAAACAATGATGATAGAAAATAAGAGGGAGAGTGAATATAAAAATTATAAAGGTATAAAGTAAGAATGTATAAAAATAACCACTAAATGATGTCCAAAAGTCTAGTTCAAATTGTAAGGTAGATATAAAATTATAAGAGAAAACTATTAATCAACAATAAGGTTGAGATAGTCACAAAAAAGAAAAATATAACTATAAATAATAAAACTTAGCATTAGTAAATGTAAAGAATTCAATGCAATATGTAAAAAATAAAAATCTGAGGTTCAAACATTGTTAGGAACCCAGGTGAGGACACATAACCTGAACAACCAGCAAGTTTCAATTAGAATTGCACAAAATGATAACAGGAATGTCTTAAACTAGAATGTATTATAATACAAGCAAACTAGAGACTACAAGGAGCATTCCATTTACAAAAATTAATTATATAAAAGGACTTGTGTACATTATAAGTGTAAATTAACATGCTCAAGAGGTACAGCATAGTACTGGCACCTTGAACAATAATAATCACACATAAAATGATTATAAAAGAAAAGGGACTAAGGTCATGATTGTAACTGAGATGTAACTGACTAATTTTAGGCAAATCAATGTTTATTGCCATAAACTTAATACTAATGATGTATTTTATATGTAACTCATAACTGAAACTAGATGCAGGAAGCATTAGATATGTACCAACAAATGTCAAAATACCAGAGCAGAACAAAACACTGCCAAACCTTAACATTACTATGATAAACATTATACAAACTAAACCATAATCAAAAGATGAAGGTGTAATGTCAAATAAGAAAAAATGTATCACTCAAGAATACTGAATGATAGGCTGAGGAAAAATGTAAATAAATTAAAATAGGACAATACTAGCTAATACTGAGATAATCAGAAGTTGTGGTGATTAGTTCAGTATAAATAGGCCACAGCAAATATGGTTTAGAAACCCATAATAATATAAAATGAATAAAAACAAGTAGCAATGCCATAAACCAAGTGTCTAACCAATAGAAATATGATTGTTATGGATAATAATTAAGTAATTATGTAAAATAAGAATGTGCAATAAGAATAAGATATCACAGAGAACAAAAGTAGAACACAAGAGGAAGTAAAAATTATAAGAGTTTATCAAAAAATGAACATAATAAATAAAATAGAAAATAAGATATATAAATAGATCGTAAGAAATAGTAATAAAATTTATTTTGTTAATCCTTATCAAAGCCGTATGGTGTGGGTAACCGAAATACTCGTGGTAAAAAGACAAAAGCGATGGGAACAATGAAAAAAGGATTAGTGTATTTATAAATGAACAATTTAAATTATAAGGAAATAATTAATTTGTGGGCGTACAATTGGGAACCTAAATTCGATAATCTCAAACCCAGCGAGATGACGCCAAGAACGCGTTTTGGCAAAATTACACCAATTGACCAATCAAAGGCCGGTATTAATTACTAGGTACGAGATTTTGACACAGGTAAGATCATCAGTTCATCATCTCAAGCCTTCGACGAGGAATCCACGCCGGTGACCGTACCCAACAATACGGAATTAATAGCCGAAAGCTGATCACAAGCGTTTTAACCACGAAACACGAAGTTGAGGTTAGGTCGGATGTAAACAGAGTGAAAGTTTTATTTCATCAGTGTTCTAATCCGGAGTATGTGCGCATAGGCAGTGAACGACAAAGAATTATTAAAAATGATTTTATTCAAATAAATAAAAAAATTTTTTTTAATAGTGATACTCCAAGAAACGACTTAGAACGCAAGTATAAGTGACAATGACTAAATATTCAAATAGTAATAAAATATTCGATGACGCTATTAGAGAAATAGATTAACAGAATTATGTCAATTTTAACCCAACCAAGATTAGAACAATACTTTAATTATTAAATCAGGTAATTAATAGTGAAAGATTTAATCGTAATCAAACTTTAATTTTAGAATTAACTTGATGGACATATCGAGATAGGATGCATCAACCAGTTAATGATGAACTTTAAAAACTTTGACCATTATGTTATGTTGAACATTAAGATTATTACTAAATATTTAATAATGTTCACACTTATTAGTGAGGAATACCCAAATACCTGTAAACTTTGTATTATCCAATCTAAGAAGGTAGATAATGAATATTATCACTAGATTACATTCCTAACCGTATTGTACGAATATGTTAGAATCGTTAAAGAGATATTAATTATTTAAAGTTGATTAATTCATGTTCCAATGAAACTAGTTTAACCTCAAATATCAACAATAATCACATATTCACTTTTTATGTTATTCGTTAAGGAATTTTAATAATGCTATCACTCTCCTACTACTAAACCGTGATAGTAGTGTATTGTTTTAGTTTTGCTTGTATCTTGCAGTCTCAAAGAACCTGCTTTATTTATTAAATAATTTAACGAAATTATTAGCGTCCAAGGCGACGAACAATTTGAGGAAGGAACTCATCATAATGAAGGAATGCCTTGAATTAAAGGAAGATAAACAATATTATTGTATTTTAATGATAAATCAAAAATGAGTTCGAAGAATAAAATTAATTTATAATCCACCCAAGAGTTTTGACTAAATATTTTACTAGACTAAGACGTTGCAGCTTAGGTGGACAGCATCCATGGTTGGCAGCAGTGGTGGCGGTAACAAGTGAGTTTAAATAATTTTAAAATTTATGACCATCAATACCCATCAGCTTTATTAGCAAAACCACACTACAAGTAAGTAAATGTATTACCGATAACTTCTTTTTTCAGTGAGAAGACACAGAAATAGTTCCGTCCTAGCAACGAGAGAATGTCAAAATCCAAATGCGAACTCCGTGAACCCGAACAATACAATAAACAAATTATTTTATTTAACCAATATTCAACCGAATTAATAATAATAACATTTTAACAGAAGCATACTCGTTTTATTATAAATGGGCACCAGCAATTAGGGGCTTAAACGGGTACGACTCATGGCATATTACAAAATTAATGTGTACATTCATATTTTATCGTATGTATGTGTGTGTGTGTATATATGTCAATAGTTTTTGTGATATAGAAATTAAAAAGCACACACACACACACACACACACACACATTTGTATTAGCGATGAGTCGAATTTTATACTTCGTACATTTTACATACTATCCAGTTTATTAATATAAGTTTCAAGAAGTGGGCGAGTACGTGTCAAAATATTTTCCTGGCATCTTACTCTAATAAATCTAAAACGCATTTATTTATTTATTTAAAATAGTACGTATGAGGTTAGGCCTACTTAGTTAAACTGATATATGCTGGCAGAGTCTTATATTCTTTTGAATTTAAATACCAGTTTAGACATGATACATGCAATACATTTTAGGGTTAAAAGTAATCGTCTGTTAACCCAGTAACGGCGAAATCTAGGTAGTTGGCTAAATAACTAAACAATCTAAAATGACCAGATCTTAAAAGCAAAGGCTACATAATAATGGATGTAAAATGTACCAGTATTTACTATTGGATGTTGTACCTTTACTCTTATGTCACTCTTAAGCTTTTTACAATTACTCATACGTTTTTTAAAGTTCTGCGGTTGACATTTTGGCTTACTCTTTACTTTCACTAAATTTTCCTCTCATTTATTACTTACTATACTTTCACATTTACCTACAATAGCCGTTAGCAGTTAATATTTAAATATTTTTTTGAATTCAGTATACACTAAGTTTCTACATTAGTTTGTATTTTTCTGACGTTTGAAAACCCTGTAAATTTTTAACGTAGCCTAACTTAAACGAGTTTATTTCTTCAGTTTTATTTTATTTTATCAAAGTTTAATTCTTGCTCGACTATCTTATCCTTTCTCTTTTCTCTTCATTAGCACCTTTGTATACATCAAACTTCCTTTTTATTAATTTTAATACTTTTACGTACTTATGTTGTGTTACTACTTTATACACAGTTGTAAATGTGTGTGTGTGTGTGTGTGTGTGTGTGTGTGTGTGTGTGTGTGTGTGTGTGTGTGTGTGTGTGTGTGTGTGTGTGTGTGTGTGTGTGTGTGTGTGTGTGTGTGTGTGTGTGTGTGTGTGTGTGTGTGTGTGTGTGTGTGTGTGTGTGTGTGTGTGTGTGTGTGTGTGTGTGTGTGTGTGTGTGTGTGTGTGTGTGTGTGTGTGTGTGTGTGTGTGTGTGTGTGTGTGTGTCCAAGGGTATCATAGATGAACTATGAGAAATTTATCAATACTGAGCCGCAGCAACGTAGATATTGTCAGTTCTCCGTAACATGAACTATAATGTGTTTATAATTATATAAAATAATGTTTATTGTTAATCGGTACTAATTTGTAAAAATATTTTAAAAAGATATTACTACAATATAAATTAAGAAATTTTTATTTACATTCTTTTCATAAGAAATTTACTTCTGTATAGTTCAATGACATAAATTATATAATTATAACGACATACCATTGTAGTATTCATAACACGACCAGAAGTAACTTTCATCGTCTTAAAATTAATGGTCACTGTAATAAAATAATGAAATGTATGCTTTTCTAAAATCAATGAATAATTTTCTGAAAGTTACAACATATGGGGTAACACTTATAATATGTTATTTGGCAACTAATAACGTTTTTCGTGGTTTTAAAAATAATATTGTCAGTACGGTACATAAGCAGTTAAAACAAATAAAACCATTCAAACTATATACAGTTCATATTTCCGGAGGAAGTTATATTCAAATATTGGTTTATGGACTGCCGGAAATAAAATTCTACACTTCCGTAAGTAAAACGTTCACGGGAGTGACATACAAACGTTTCCGTAGTATTCTCTTAAATATCTGTGTATACTTGAATTTAGAATTAAATCATTGGCTTAACCTCGCACAGTCTGCGTGAAATAATACTTTTGTCGATGTTAAGTGGTTAGTTTTAATTTGATTATATAAATATAAATTATAATTTGGAGGGATAATTAAACTACGTTTATATTTAATGTATTTGGGAAGTGTAGGACGTGAGTTTATAATTCTTGATTCGTCGTATGATTAACATTTGGTTTTGATTTTTGTCACAGTATAACAAGGACAACTGATAACCATTTAACGTTTCACAAACATGATAATAGTTTTAGTATTATGGAAATATAATTTGTGTATATTACATTACAAAATAATATAATACATTATACATTATAAATATATGTATAATGTATTAATACCTTTATATTAAATTTTAATGTCTATAAAGTTTTTCTAAACATATTTTTCATTGGTAACTTTAATGTAATTTTAGGAACCTAATTAATCTCGGATTACAGTCCTACTTGGCCTAAAATTGTCTCCATTAAATACACGTACTGAATGACAAACGGTCGGTGGTTCGTACTTGGATGTTGACGGTTTGCTTCTATAATCAGAAGCACAAAATTCGTTTTCCGGGGTTTATTTTATTTATATTTTTTACTTTTTATGCTATGTGAGTAAACTAACAATCATACTCTTTCTTTTAAGACTAAAATAGTGGCGGGTTAAAATCTGCACCCACAGTCTCACAGCTCCCTCCAGTCTGGAATTTCTTGCTGATTAGTTTAACACATTATAACATAGGTTTCTACCGTCTTATTTGGAAGCGCAAAAACAACTGCAACTACATTAGTTTCTTTATTAGTGCTACCTAAGTCTACATACAACTACATGGATTAGGACTGTTTCTTTAAGTATCGTTCAAAACGGTGCTGGCCTTTGTGAACGTAATTTGCTTTATATGCGAGAAAGAGGTAGAAAATACATTTGCGTACTTTCAGCTTTGTAACAGCTTACACTAGTTTTTTGCTTCCAACCAATATACTTTCAAACTCGTCCACATATCAGATGCCGATTCCTGGGTAGTATTCTGTCACTTTCGAGTTAAGTTGGCTTTAACAAAAAAGTAATCATAGTTAAATGGGTGTCACGCTCTATGAAACACCTGTTCAATCACTGTTTTCTCTAAATATTTGCTAATTATTATTACTGCTAGTAGGAAAAGATGTGATATAGAGGTAATATTGTGTCATCTTCTAGGTCAGCGATTGAAATAAAACACTCGTATCACTTCCGAGACCTTCTTTATTCACAAATACGTTTCCGCAAATAAAAAAATGACAGAAAATGGAACTTTGATCCACAACTGTGATATCGGTTGTTGACACAACTGTAATTTATAGAAACAAAAAGATAACCCACAAAATTAATACTGATCCATAAATGGTGTATCAAACACACGCACTAACCCTATACTCACTAGCTGAACTCTCAAAAAAGACGAGACTGATCTTTTGTCCGTCTAGTATTGTTTATATACAGTCGGTAATGATGTCATTCAAAACATACGTTACTTATTAGACAGTCGATATCATTCCAGGCGCTTAAACTAGAACATTGTAGAACAAACTGCGTTAAATATAAGTGTACAGTACATTGATACAGAACATTCTACTTTATTCTATAAATAATGTGTCTATAAATGGTGTGCATCAATATACATGAATTACAAATCAAAAATTGTGGATAATTTAATACACGTTAGTAACATAACCTTCGTACTTAACATACGTGGTAACAACCTATTTACTATTCCAATAACAAATAGTTTTAATAATACCAATCACAATATCATTTATTATGTTATATAATTATTCATAATATTACTTTGAATGTGGACTGGGGGTTCTCTAATTTACAACGATGTTTCAAGCAATATTATTTATAACACAATTATTTTTACCACTTTTTCTTCATTAATCACCTTGTTCTTTGTTAATTAGTTGTCTATTAACAACTGACACTAAGGCACATCATAAATTTCATTATACTTCTTACACAGTCATTTAGCCGCTTCACAACCAGAATATAGTGTAAAATTATTTCAATAGAAGTAAATGAAATCATCTTTTCTAGTTTACGTTTCTATTTAAATGTTTCTTGTCGTCCCTAGAGATTCCTCGTAGAGTCCTTCCAATTCTATTCGACATCTGTTCTACGTTGTATCATACTCGTTTACGTATACTATCAACACTTATGACTCATCATATTTATGTAATTGACAAAATTGCACAAAAATAAAAAATACCCGCTGTAAACAAAAAAGCAGTTTGCTTTTCTACAGACTATTGAACACTTTCTAAAACTTCAAAACCAGACAGTAAGATCTTATGTAATTGACAATTTATAACAATTATTTGTTGGTACCTTACCCAAGTACTTCAATTTATTAACAACTCTCAGACCATTACTATCAGTTTATAGTTTCAGATCTCCACAGCTGATACAAACACACTAAATACATTTATTTATTTTTAGGGCAATGTTTACACTTTTCTAGTTAAGCTTATTAATCAATTTCTCTACCAATTTTACCAAATAAGTCTGCAAATCTTACAGTTGATGTGATCCATATAATTTTATTTTTTGTTTTTCCCGTAATAATTGTCTGAACACATTTTCCAATAATGCTGAGAGCAACTTCGATAATAGAGACATGATTTTATTTCCCTTCCTACTCATTTCTGAGTGATATTTCCTTTAATAATGTATGCATCTGATTTAAATTGATGATTATTCGTATTTCAAGCAGAATCTGCAAACATCCCTTCTTATCCCTTATTTTTAAAATATCTTCATTACTACTTTATGCAGATCAGCCAATAACTGCCTAGTACCGACAATTTCCAAAATGGATTTAAATACCATTTCCAACGTTCTTGAAGTATGGTTTACTTCATTGTAGATTTTTACTGTTTTGGTTATTGTCTGTAATACACAGACGATTTTATCATTGGACAAAAGCCGCATCACTGACATTCTAATATAGTTCTTTAGATCACGCTTATCTTTATTAATGCATTAAAGTCACTACAGCTTGCAAATTCTACAAGTATCCTTTAAAACAGTACCTATACAAAAAATTAATTAGTTCCTGTAACACCGTATTCTTCGTAATTCATTAATATAGAGATCTTTCTATCGTTAATCTCATTTTTTTACGTCCTGAAGGTGCCCTCTTATCACGTGTATCAATACTTTGAAAACGTTTTCCTGTAATAACATATGGGACGTTGTCATTCTTCATTATTCATTTGGACAATTATCTGTAGCATATACGACTGTTGTTATTACAATCTCACAAATAACTGAACATCATATAATTTGTTACTTACAAATATACCATCAGTTTTAAGAAACAAAAAAAAAGGTAGAGGAATTCTTCAAGTTTACAATTCTTCAACAAACACTTTGATAACAATCGATAAACATTACCTAATCAACAATGTTACAAAATAACACAAGTCACCAGTTACAAATAACCGCACGTAGTAATTCACAATTTATACTTAACACTGTACCACTGACAAGTAAGCCGCACCTATGCGCATCTGACAACTATTGCTAACATATCTTACTTGCTGTACACAGTTAACAACTACAACTCTACCCAGCCGCTTTCAGAACACTGCTATTTATACTTCCTGAGTACTCTATAAATAGAGAGTGTCCTAGATGCCGGTAGAATAATGAAACACATCTGAATGAACCAAAACATACAAGAGTGTTGCGTCATCCTGTGCCTCACACATCGCGTGCAAAGCATCACATAGCATGTTACCTATCTCCTAAACGTAACATTATTTATTTACTTTGTACACCCTTTACGGAAACTACTGTACATTAATTTCTCTTGCTTGTATTTCTTACTATTTTCTAAATTTATATCTATTAGCCGTCAACATTTTCTATCCATAGGCTATATCCATATAACATTTGGCATTACACTCTTTACGTTTCTATATTATTTTGTATTCTTCTGGTGTTGGAAAATCCAGTAATTTTCTAACTAACCTAACTCTCCCTAATTTCTGTCTGTTATAAGGTCCAATTATTTTTGGAATATATTTTATTAAACTCGATTTTGGTCAACAGCACCTCTACTTTTTTGAAAACTACACTGATAACTAACAAATTTTCTTATTTTTGTGTGGTGCCAACCGTGAATATAGAAAGTTTTGAAAACACCTTATACTTACAATTTAACCATAAAATGTCCCGATAATGTCTACATTCTAATTTCAAGTCTTTTTTATATAATGGTCAAATGATACTTCTAATCCAAACTTGATGAATGGTTTATAAAGGGGTAAAATATTTCAGCAATATATTTTACATTTACATGGACGAAGAACAAATGAAGTATTGCCAAAGCTGAGCCTGGGGTGGATCCATCCCATGGATAAAGGGTTAGTGGTTTCGGAAGATGCAAGTCACACGCCCCGTAAAAATATGGACTCTCTTGCGGCAAACATTAGTTTTCCTCAGTCTCAATGATGAAAAAATAGATGTTATTAAGTGTTCTGCCTGACGGCAGTTCTCCTAACTTAATCTGTGAATTTTGCTTTCCATCTTGCCCTACCGTTGACTTTCTTTTTCAGTTCCTGGTACCTCCCTTTTTCATAAACCATCCATTTTTTCCAAGGTCTGGAGTCTCCTGTAACTTTCCTCGATAACATCATGCATCACCCAATCACGCAGAAAGCAATTTCTTATCAGTATATGTCCGATCCAGTTAACTTTCCTATCACGAACTGTATTCATTATTGATCTCTTCTCGTTCACTCCTCTAAGAAGCTAGTTGCGTGACATATTCTTCATTTGTCACTTTGTCTGATCACTTTACCTTTTCGTTTTTTTTCCAGTAAAGATTTGAAGATATTTCTTCCAGATTTTTTATAGTGTCTATGCTTCCAATCAAAATAAAACTGTCACCAAAGAATATTGTCAGTTTCGTCCGCAAATCCAAGCTCAGTTCAGTATAATAGTGATAATTATATTTATCCATGCTTTTTTAAGGCAGTATTGGTCATGGCAATCCGTGATGTGATTTCCTTGGTGCAGCAGGCGTCCTTTGTCACCAGACTTCCTAAGTACTTGAACTGATCGGCGTTTTATAGTTCTTGATTTTCTACGAAAATTCGTAGCAGTTCTTCCTTCTTCTATATTCTCATTTGTGACTTGTCTATGTGGATTTCCATTCCTTAGTTTCTTCCTGTTTCCACAATCTGTTCAAATGTCTTCAAGGGTTTCTTCTTTTTTCTTCTTTAATTGGCCTAGCAGCACTAGGTCAAACATAATTATATTATATAATTACGTTTGTGATTATTATATGATTAGAAATTGACGAAAATGTACATTCCGTGACTATTACATAACTTATGTATGGTACATTACAGTACTTCCGAAATATTCGAGATCTGTTCAATACGAAGATAAAATGGTTGTGTTGCATGCCAAAGAATTTTTGAGGGACAGAGATACTGACTCGGCAAGAACCATAACTTTCAGAAGGTTTGCTATAAGAATGTATTACTAATTTTGCAGCTTTTCCCGACATTGTCTCGTGCATCAATTGGATTACACCATTAGTAAGATGACGGTTATCACCTTCAATGAAACCGATTCATTCATCTGCAGAAATATATCTACAACGTAACTACTGTAATATGAGATAAAAATTAATTTCGGCTGATAACAGTTGCTTTATGCCGACTGTTATACTTCTGGAGGAGGGAGTTATGCTAGTCTTTTTTGACGAGCAACTTTCTGCATTTCACATCAAACTATTGATTACCAACACCGACGTATACGACCTATACAACATTGAATAGTACTATGTCGTATGTGTTTTACGACTTCCGAGTTAAATAATTTTAGCGAACAGCTAATCGTCATGAAAAAGTGTATCAAACCCTAATTAATGGATTTGCTCTATAAATATTTTTCATTAATCATTATATATATATTATGATAATTAGTATATACTGTATCGTTAATACGTATCAAGCAGCATTATTTATATGCCAAATATTTTAAATAAATTAATATTGTTTACATTAACATTTATATTTTTTGTTAATTAGGTATAGTTTTTTTAACTTGATCATGAAATACTTCAAGACACCTAATTATACTTACATAGTTCATTTAATAACCGCTTCACAAATAGAATATCAACCCTTTCAAAAGGAATAAACCTAATTAGTATTTGAACAGAAACTTGGTTATGATGACAATTTATAGACTCATTCTTCCTGGGTAATAAAGGAAATGTATTTGAGTTTTCTTTGGTAGAACAGGACGCGTCTATAAAATGTAAAAACAAAAATAATAATAATAATAATAACTGTATAAATGCTAATTCTGCGTATAAAAATATTAACTAATCCCTAAAATATATCTAATTATTTGAAAAGTTTCTGTAATGCTATACTTCCTTTCTTACTTGTATTTTGTTTATTCTATGCTGCATTCTAGTCACATTTGTACCTCCTTTCTCTACTAAATGAAACATTTAATTAAAGTATTATATTCTATATAGGCCTACATTTATATGCGCACGTTTCACTCCCCATCTTGTATGTAACAAGAGCACGCATCAATTAAAAACGAGAGTGGTTGAAATTACGTCATCGTATAACAGAAATGTGCAAACTGTAAACAGGCACAACATTAAAGTGACGTCTAGCTTCAGAGATTAAACAAGAACTTTTCGAAATATTGTGAAAACACTGTAGAAGAACTATGTAAACGGTTCTGGTGTGTCCCCGGCTATTAGAACAAGTATGCCGTAACAGCGACCATTATAAAGAAAGACTCAAGGCATGCAACGAGGAAGATAGTAAATGGGTTTACAGCGATTAGTGCCACCGTATTTAACACGAGTGTTGTTGGTTTATATAGGCTTTCTGTAAATTTGACTTAAGGACTGTCATTATTTGTTGTGAAAAGTATATACAGGAACACTTTTGTATTATGATAGTGACTTTTGATACATTGTTAATAAATCTTGTAAATAAAAGATTTACAAGATTCTTGCTGTTTAATTTAAATCCACTCTTCAAAAACATCTATTCACAAAAAAAAACTGTTTAAAAGTGTTGAAAGCGCGCCATTTTAGTACAAACTGTTTGAATTAATTGAGCTGTATTCCTCAACTTTCACTCAAATCTAATTAACGGAGTTTGAGGAGTTCTAATTAAGTCTCACGGTCATCGAACGATACAATAACTTTCGGACTCTCTGAGAACAAAATACTAACCATAATATAATATTTAATGCAATCGTTTCTTACAGGATTCATCACTGACAAAATTCCTATGATTTAAACAGTTCGTCTTATAGCATATTCGTCGAAATATTATCTTCTTTATTTCTGTTATTCTATAAAAAGTATTATGCACTAATAATTAATGTGCAATCTAAATTCACAAGAAATGAAAAAAATTTAAATTTTAAATATTTGTATAAGCACCTATACAACAAAAATATTGATGATTCCGGTGTATAGAGACTACAGTATAAAGACTTGTTTGCTTCTGTATGTTTACTTAGAAAAATTGAAGAAAACTCATTTTCAATAAACGTGAAACCTACATTGCAATCAAACCTCAATGCCTTCCCTTCCGCCATTGATACAACCACAGGTACGCGCACTTTAGTGTGATTCCTCCTATGGGAATATCAAGAGACTAAACATGAAGGAAGGTGGAAACAGCTTCTACAGGGACGCTGATCGAAAGGTAACAGCCAAGTGTTTCCTACCCCAGTACCTCAAACATTATTGTAAGACATAAAATGCAGACGTATGTTTTGTGTCATACTGTATGCTTTACAAACATGAAAACTTTCATTAAAATTATTTAAAAATGTATAGGTACGCGAAACAAGTACTGAGTCTCCTGTGTCATCGTTTCTGTTTCCGCTTCGCGTCACTTAAAACACAGTGTTGTAACGTTTTAAACATAACGCTATTGAAACTGAACTAATAACAGAGACTGCATGCATGTTTATAATCGAGATAATTATACAATGATTATATTTTTAATCTTTAACAAATTAAATTATTTGTAATTGATAAACATAAAATAAATGTTAATAAAATAGTTCGATAATGCAAAAATACTGTCACTAGTGGTTTCAAAAAATTACAGAATTATGGAACACATGAATGACAAAATAATGCAAGCTTGCTTCCTTCACAAATCTGACAAAATAGAATGCGGACAAATTTAGGTGATGCCGAAAGTCAGTATAATGTTTCAGTAAATTCTGAAGGAAGTATTTTTCTATGAGCTAGCAGAAATTACAACTGCATCACAGGGGCAGTCACCATTAATCCTAAATGCAACTACGTTTTACTCCTTATTAATAATATAGGAAGGACACATTTAATTTTAATATTAATCTTATCAATTTAAATGAAAAACTACAAGTAGAACTGAATTTCAACATCAATTCGTCTTACTGATGTATCTTCATCGCATTAAAATGTATTGTTAGTGATGTCGAAAGTATGTTGTTAATAACATAGACCCGTACTAAAATTCTGAATGAAAAGTATACACTGCTGTCGTTGTGACATTCTCTTAACTAATAATACAGATTAGACAGCAGAAGGCTTACTGAAAAAATTTAATTATTAATATAAAATACAATATGTTAGCCCGGATACAATCCCTTGAAGTCCGTTATGTTATACTAAACTACAAACTTTAAAACAATTTTAAAAGTTAATATACTGCTTCCGAATAGAGGTTGACAGAAACATTCTTTAAATAATTCAGAAGGTAAGTATGGTGTACTATAAGCTGTGAACATGTCCACTACACTACAGCCTATTGAAAGTCAAAGTAAAGGGAAAATAGCTTAAAAAACAGATTCTGTGTAAACAATTATTTTTTGATAGCAGGGACTTTCAAACTGAGACTTTAATCAGCTTCAAACTAAAATATTTAGTAATAACAAACAATATACAAACTATAATTTTTAACGAATTCCGTAGAAATAATTTTTAAGTATTTAAATAATTTTAAAGACCATCCCTTTTGCAGACAAGGCATGATATGCAGGCTACTTTGTTTCTAAGCCTTTCATGAATACGTATCGTAGACAAGCCTTTCTAAGTATCGTAGACAAAAGCGCTTACAAAACCTTTTTAGAAATTCTGAAAGGCAAGAAACTGATTTTTAAAAACAAAATAATAAAATACGGATGTTCTGTTTACACTAATCACTATTTCATTTGCAAGGAATATGATAATGGAAATTATACTTTATAAATAACTGCAATAAGGATAGTAAATCCCCGCCTTTAACAATAAACGTTGTTAAAACATTTATTATTTCAATGATACCGTCATTTCAAATCGTTTTAGTTATTAGATTATTTGTGTAAAAATAATACCACATGCAAATACTTCTTTGCAAGTAGATTTTGTAATTAAAAAATCTACTTTAATATTTGGTTGCCTATTATTATTATTATAATTATTATTTATCAGTAAAGGGTTAGTGAGGATCGGTCAAATATAACACAAATTTTAACTTATTTTTGTGTCGACGTTTCGACAATGTTTATTGTCATCATCAGGACTTGTGTATGAAATACAAAAGAAATGTCAAACACAACAGAACAATTATTTGGGTAAACCTGTTCGTGTATGTGAGTGTGTGTGCGTGCGTATGTATCTATCGTTGTATATGTGAAGAGTTGAAATAGTTTGTTTACATCTTCAAATGTTATCTTTAAGAAAACGAGAAAATTATAGTATCACTGAACTTAATTTATACACTATTACAATTTAAATTACTATATGTAATGATATTTTAATTAATTAAACACACAGTAATCAACAATTGGAAATTAGATTGGTACACAAAACGTTTACACATACAGCAGTCAACATATAGCATAGTAAAATATATTAGGCCTACCTATAACTAAAAACAGATTAGGGGATGTTAAACTATGTAATTATTAAAAGTTATTTTTAACACGTTTCACTCACTACTGGTATTAAAAAACAATCATAATTTAGAAACATACAAATTACACAATAACTGTAGAACTTTACGACCTTACATCAGATAGTTGACATAAGGTTACAAACAAAAGTTTATGGTAAATTTATCTAACAAGTAAACTTGGATAATAATTGTAATCATATTGTAAATTATAGTCAAGAGTACTATAGAATATTGTAAATTTATGTATATGTCCACAATCACACCTTCTCTCTCACCCATTCTCCCCCTACCTCTCCTTCTCTCAGCCTCTCACTCTAACCTGAAATCGCTCTCTCACTCACTATCCCTCCCACTCACTCTCTATCTTACTACCTCTCGCTCACTGTCACCCTTCCTCTCTCTCTCTCTCTCTCTCTCTCTCTCTCTCTCTGTCTTTGTCTCTTTCTAGACTCATACAACACCTTCTCACTCAAATTACTCACTCGGGCGCTCTCTCTCTCTCTCTCTCTCTCTCTCTCTCCCTCTCTCTCCCTCTCTCTCCCTCTCTCTCTCTCTCTCTCACTCGCAATCTAAACAGATATATACCCTCAACCTAACACGCAGACGTGTACGTACACACACGCTAGCACAACACACATAAGCACACACACATTGATTGACGGTCACTACGAATTTAAGGATTTAATTATTATTATTATTATTATTATTGGGTCCTTCAGTCTTTCGACAGATTTGTACCCTCCCCACACGAACCCATGGTGGTTGCCTGTAAATAAAGGTAATGAATGTTAGAATGCCTACTTTATGATGTAAGACCTTGCAGTTTATGACACACAAAACAAGGCAAAATTGTGTGCACTAAAGAATACTAAAATTTTATTCAATTTACTGTATTTTTTGTAAGCTACACAATTCATATTTTAGGGAATAATAATTGGTAATTTCAGAGCTTTCAAAAGAAAAAGAGCGATAGTTTTTGAAGTTCGTAGACTAGAGACAAAAGATACTTTACTGTTAGAGCTAACACAAGCGTGTTTAAATGCAAAATTTTAAAGTTTCTTGTACTTTGAGTGATGTCGAGCATTATATTAGTTTCCACTTTGTATTCCAGCGTCAGTGCACACAGCTTTCTAACGACAAACATGTAGGTCAAGCAGAACAACCGACTGTGATGTCTGTTGTGTTACAACTGGCGCTGTACACAATTACCACTAACTACAACAAGCAGGACACGACTTGTCGCTGAAGGTAGCGAGATGAAAAAGTAAGTAAAGCATCAACATTTATAAAGCCTTCCATTTTAATTTAATTCACAGGCTCGTTCGAACAACAGTAGTAACGTAAATTAATATTACTAAAAAAACATTATAGGTTTAATTGTGTTTTTAACAACTCTAGATATCTTTAAAACAATCATACACGGTGTCGGAAAACCGCGATTGAAAGTGGATGGCACTGCGTAGATAACAGGCATTTCACATGAGCGTGTGACTCATATTTTAACTCACAAACGTGGTGGGGAAAACTGTGTGCAAGGTGGGTGCCGCATTTGGAGTTGTCGCTCCTTTCGGTCGTCCACTGCGGGCATCATCTTCAGTGCTGGTACGGCCACGTTTAAACTCTAATGTTCACTTACAAAACATCGTTTTGTAGTCGCAGCATCTTCTAACACACTTTGAATATCCACAGGCACTAAACTTTATTTATCAAAGTTTTTCTGATTTTGTGCAATTTTAAAAACACGCGTGACATGTAAATTTTGAGCAACTGGCAAACAATAAATAAATTGACAGATTTGGAAATTAAGAGGTGTTTGTACAAAATATGAATCTTTCAACACACGAAAAATTTTATTTCCATGGCTAAGCTATAATGTCGATCCGCTAACTTTTCAACTAAACCTCGCAATCATCAATGAATGGGTGTCAAACTAAGTTAAATCACATACTGAATAAATTTTCTCTCTAAGTGCTAGCCAGCAATTATTACTGTTGTTATAAAAGACTTTGTAGCGTCCTTCAAGTAAATTTATTTATTTCATACCTTCATACCTATTCTAACAAATTTAATCTCGCTTACGTCAAACATTTTTGGTTGTTAATTAACCCACTGACACTTGACACTTGACACTGAGTCACAGCAGATACTTCATTATACTTACACAGTTCACTTAATAACTGCTTCACAAACAGAATATGAACTATTTCTGAAGAAGTCATTAGTATTTGAATGGAAAAGTTACGACTATTTTATATGGACATTCTTGTCCAGCAGAAACGGAGAACTTACAATTTTCTTTAGTAGAGACGGGTCTATAAATTACATTCATAACTTTTTCTTTAAAATACTAATTACTTCGAAAGTGTCTCTAATACTATGGCTTTGTACTTATTGTTTACTTAATCTAATTGCATAATTTCGTACACAGTACTAATGTCAATATTGAGGTTCTATAGTTCTGTAGTTCTTACTACACAGTACTAAGGTCAACATTGATTGACTTGGCTCGTTGCTAAAAAACAAAGATCTTAAAATTATCCATTTCAGTAAAACATTATTACAAAATTTGACATCGGTTTCTTATAATTACATTTCCAGTATAATAACTTTTAATAGTCGAACCAATGTAACAAAATTTTCTTTCTTATACGCTGGAAGACTACTGGAAAGATAACATGATATTCTAGTAACATGATTTGAATCAAATGAAAATTACCAATCAAAATACTTTAGAATAAGATTTTCTAAATTTTAACTTCATTAAATTATATAAGGTACAATTTTCATTTATATTTATTTTAGTAGGAAAAATATAAAAATAGAAACGCAAATTGCAATAGTGTTCCAACGTGCTAGTTGCTGGCATTTTAAAATTGTAGCCAGAAAGCAGAACCATTACTACTATCAGGGGTTTGCAGTACGCTAACAGAGCTGTACGTCAGAAGATAAATATAAGCATTACGGACTTTCATGTTACCGTGGTATCACAGAAACCCACACGCGCATGTCCCACAAATTTTTGCTTTTTCAGTTTTGGTTTTATATTAAATTTGCTACTTTTTAAAATAAATATCATAAATAAATAAAGTGAAAATTATGAATCTAGAAACCTGGGTGAAACAAGTCGAACTCACACGTACTCACACGAACACATTCGCTAAAACGGAGATGTATAGGCTACTTACACTTTGGGAAACATAAAATACGTAGCTTGAATAAAGTGTCAGGCACTCGGACAACGGTTTTCTAGACATATTGGTATAAATTAATTAGTACTATCCGATCAGTGGCGGTTTCTTAATTGGTGCACATGAGCACGTGAACCCCCTACATAAATAAATATAAATTAATTAATTTTAACAAACACTAAATAAACGGGAAATAATTTGGTTCAGTTTTATGATGCAATAACAAAATGCTCGTTCTGGTAAAACAGTCGTGCAGTCGACGCAGTGTAAGGTGTGCGCACAGCTCTGTACGTGCGCTGCTGGATCAAATGAGAGCGGTGACGTGTGCGGCATTGGCGCGGTGGTGGGGGCAAACCTCTCCCATGTAAAGAATGTGCGCACATTCGGTTTGTGAACCAGTGCTGTTCTAGCCGTTGTAGGCGTCACGTTACTCGCTCTCCCAGTGTCGCTCGCGCCTAGTGCAGTTGTGTTTGTGTTGTGTTAATGTTGGTGATCGATTAGCAATGGCTGCTACCCCTGTGTCTGTGTTAAAAGAAACAATTTTTTCAAGTATTTCATTAGAAAAGAAACTCGAAATAAAACAACGTGGTCGTCCGACCCCAAAGCTTAATATCGTACAAGTGACCAAAGGTAAAGATAGAGATTTCAAAAGGGTATTTAAAGAAACTTTATATGAAAAGACTTCTTGGCTCTGCGGTTGTGAAGCTACAAATAAACTATATTGTTCCCTTGTCTGCTATTTGCAAAACAAAGCTCTGAAAACTTAAACTGGATAAAAGTATGGTGTGAATGATTTAGGTCATTTACTCTCGAAAATTAAAAAACATGAATGTTCTCAAACTCATTTGAACTCTTTGCTAGAGTTTAACTTGCTTGGTAAAGTCGACATACGTCAGCAGTTGAACAGCGCTTATCGGAGGAATGTAAAAGAACATAATGAAAAAGTAGAGAAAAATCGTTATGCATTATCAAAAATAATTGACTGCATTATTTTGCGGCGCTTTGATCTGGCACTTCGGGGACACAGGGAAGGAGATGATTCTTCAAATCCTGGCATTTTTCGAGGCTTAGTGGATTTTGCTGCTCAGATTGATGCCTCACTAAGACAACACTTACGTAATGCAACCGTTTTTAAAGGAACATCAAAAGAAATTCAAAACGACCTGCTCGATTGTATGCTTCTTGTTTGCCAGGAAAAGATTAAGGAGGAAATAAAATTTGCAGATTTCTTCTCTGTAATCGCTGATGAGACCACAGATGTTAGTTTGACATTTCAATTAGCTATTGTTTTTCGCTACGTATTACCTAATGGAGAACCAGTAGAAAGATTTTGGGGGTTTATACATCCCCCCGGACACGACTCAGACTCGATCGCTGGATGCATTCCTGGCGCCCTAAAAAATGTTGATAAGCCGGAAAAGTTAATCTCTCAGAGTTATGATGGAGCAAACGTGATGAGCGGACACCTAACCGGTGTACAAACAATTATTCAACGACATTACGAGTATGCTTTTTATATCCATTGCTATGCTCATCAATTAAATCTAGTGATTACTCGAGCTGCTAGCCAAAATCAGCAAGTGCGGATATTTTTCGCGAATTTGAGTGATGTAACAAACTTTTTCAGCAATTCACCTCAAAGAGCAGAAATTTTGGATAATATTGTAGGGAAAAGAATCCCTCGAGCTTCAAGCACTAGATGGAATTTTAAAAGCAGAACTGTAAATACAGTATTAGAACATCGGGAAGACCTTATTACCTGTATGGAGGAAATAGAATCAACCTCTAAACAAGAATCTTCTATTACCAAAGCTGGAGCAATCCGGCGAATGCTGGAAGACCCAACTTTTGTGTTTTGGCTTACAGTTTTCCATAATATAATGCCACACGTCGACATTTTATACAGACAAATTCAGCTTACCTATACAGATCCTGTGCGAACAAAAAAGGACGTGGAAACCTTTCTGAGGGAAATAAATAAAGAAAGAGAAAAAATGAACTCCGTGAAAAGTGCTGTAGACCAGATGCCTCTACAACGCAAAAGAGCAAGACATGAAGAAGGCGGTCATGCTAATAGGACGATCGCGGCTAAAGAAGTATGTGATGTAATTTTGACGCAAATAAAAGAGCGGTTTTCATTTACATCGCACCATTCAGCCGTATCCCTTATTGTACCTCAAAAATTTAGTGAGTACAGTAAATCATTTCCTCAATATGCATTAGATGAAACAATATAAAAATGCCCCTTTTTGGACAAAGCAAAGCTAAAAACCGAACTTGGAGTGTTTTACCGACGTGAAGACATAAGATGTATGAATGGTGCTGTGAGCTTACTGCAATTTCTTATACAAAATGATCTGAAAGATTCGTTTTCAGAGTCATATAAGCTTTTAAGGATGATATCGACAATCCCAATGACTTTAGCTGAAGCCGAACGATGCTTCTCGACTCTGAAGAGGATAAAATCCTTTTTGAGAAGTACGATGTCTCAAGAAAGACTTAATGCCTTAGCCATGTTATCAATAGAGAAAGAACTGGTGAAGACCCTCCCTAAGTTTAATGAAATAGTGATTGATAGATTTGTTTCCAAGAAAGACCGAAGGATGGACTTTGTTTACAAGAAGTTCACTTAGTTTTTGTTAAAGATCCGATTAACCTACTGATACTTGTAAGTAGTATGTATATAATTTTACTATTGTTTCAGAACGTGATTGCTATCATTATTACTACATTTAATTTTTCTAAGATTAATTAAATAAATAATCCAGTTGAAGCTTAGTAAACTACAATATTAGATTCATTTTGTTAATATTACTTACTAAAATGATTTAAAATTTTTTAGTAACGTCATTTACTTTAATGTTGAAAAATTATTGGAAATGCTACTGTCAGTGCAAATATTAGCAGGCACATGGATTAATAACGTACAATATTATCTGTGTGAACCGCTGGTGAGTTTACTCACGAGCCGCCACTGACTCCGATTATATAAAATATTGTTCTCATTTACTAAAACTGGTAGTAAAGAACATAATGTTAATATTGCATTACTTTAAAGTTATCACCAACACATCAACCCTGATATATTTTACATTCTCTCAAATCAATAAGGTCAATAAATTCTCAAACTGCGTCCTAATTTTTATGATTTTTTTTCTTCTAACACTAAACATACACAGTAATTATATACCTTACAGAGTGCACAGATACTTAAATAACGATATATCAAACCACAATATACTATGTAAATATTATAATTTACATGCCTTTCTCAACTAAAATGACAATTTTGTATTCTATATAAATCTATATGTGTAAAAGTTCCAGCCGACCCAAAGCATATAACAAAACCCATGACAGAATTATGAACGAGCGTGTTGGTCTTTTACATCATCTTATTCAATGTGACGCAAACAAACTGTAAATAGACAGAACATTAAAGCGTCAAGCTCCAGAGATAAAATAACATATTTTCAGACTATTCTTGGTAGTAATGTGTTCCCGGCTGTTCAACAAGCATAGGCCTACAGTGACCCCACCAATTGTAAAAGAAGCCCACAAGGTATGCACGCTGGCAATAAGCAAATGTTTTCCAGCAATTAATGCCGCCTAATTAGGGCAAATATTATTGGTTTAAACTGTAAATTACTGTAGTTACAAACAGAAATAACACTGTTGCACACCACTATCATATGAAATAGCCTATATTTCCAATCTAATTATGAGCTGTAAAGTTTAAAAGCGCTAATCGGAAATTTTTATTTCTAGTGGTGTGCTACAGTGTTATTTCTGTTTGTGATTATAACCACTAACACAACTTTATTAAAAAAGCAAATTAGTTGACTAGTCACTGGTGTTACGTCTCGTAAAAATTATACAGGTGAATTACTGTACTTTGAGTGACATTTTTGATACAGTGTTAATAAAATTTGTGACTATTGCTATTCTGGTATTATTTTAATTGCACTGTAATGAAATCGCTATCCACCAAAAATATTTTTACTTATGTTTACATCTCACTATTTTAGTGTAATCTGTCTGAATTAATTCCATCTCTCAATTGAAATTCACGTTCTACCCAAAGTACTCACGTGCTAATCAAATGAGTCTAAGATTTTTAATTAATCCTGTTGGTCAATGGACAGTAAAATTAGTTAAGGACCCCCTGGAAACAAAATACTCACCAGTCTATACTCTTTCAGAGTTATTATAATTAAAGAAGTTGCCTTATATCGCATTTGTCGACGAGGAAAGTGTTTACTTCAAATTGGTGCTATAATAGTCTTACTACAACTACAGAAAATATCGAGCATGTAAACTGATGTATAGGCTACAAAATCTCGCAAATGACATAAATCTTCAATTATTACAACAATATTACTACAATTGGAAACTACCGGAGGATTGTGTACAAAGCGTGGCAGCATAATTTGCGTAGTGTAGCAGTACTAATAGGACAGTCTTGAGTGCTTCACGACCTTGACAGGGACTCTGCACCTGCTCGAGAGCGTTACGTAAAAAAGTTGTATATATATTTTATTTTAAACAAATTTTGTGTGTGTGTGTGTGTGTGTGTGTGTGTGTGTGTGTGTGTGTGTGTGTGTGTGTGTGTGTGTGTGTGTGTGTGTGTGTGTGTGTGTGTGTGTGTGTGTGTGTGTGTGTGTGTGTGTGTGTGTGTGTGTGTGTGTGTGTGTGCTCGCGCTCATAAAACGATGTATTTAGTTTTCAGGAAGTGAGGAAGAAATAAGTACAGAAAAATGAACGTAATGAATAAGCTAATTAAAAAACAGGGAGTTGAGATACTACTGCAGATACACAGTAGGGTATGCCTAAGTGTATCTCATACATATAGGCCTATGAACATTATAAAACAACTAATATATTATAATACATTTTTAACTTTTCTTCATGCTTCTTCCACTCTTTTTTTATCTCTCACTGACCTCTTTGCTTCTGTCTACACAATCCCATACCTTTCTAAAATTTTAACAATTTGTTAGTCCCATGCCTGTTTATTGATTCTAAATCTTATCGACATGTACGCGTACATTAGCCAAAAAAGCAAATAAAAGTCATATAAACACAAACACGAATAATTTCACTCATAACAGTATACTTACTTGGAGCCCTACGATAAACAATTAATGCACCATTATTATTTGCAGAGAGGTTTATCCTGTACACCAGGATCAGGGAGCAACAGTTGAAAGTTCATTAACAGGAGACCAGAATTATCTAACTTAGATGACAAAAATCTGACTAAATGAAAATGAAATATATTTATATTCACAAATAAAGGAAAAATATAGGCCTAGTATGCTTTCTGTGAGAAGATTGTATAAAAACTTGTTTGCTTCAATACGTTTACTTAGAAAAATTGAAAAGAAATAGCCTAATCTTCAATATATGTGAATTCTGCATTACGTTAAAACGTCATGCTCCCCTTTCTGCCGTTGACACAAATACATGTACGCGCACAATAGTGATATTTTCCTATGGGAATTTTAAGAGGCTAAACGTGAAGGAAGGTTGAAACAGCTTCTACAGGGACGCTGATCCAAAAGTTACACCGAGTGTTTCCAACCCCAGTCTCTCAAGGATTGTGGTAAAACATAAAATGTAGACGTTTGTTTTGTGTCTTGTTATTTATTTTTCAAACCCAAAAACTTTCATTAAATTAGTTAAAAAATTTCAGATATGTCAGATTATACGTATACTGAATTACCAACATCAGAATAGTTTTTCTTTCTGCTTCGCCTCACTTGAACCACAGTTTGTAGCTTTTTTAACGTAACTTTTTTTTTAAATTGAACTAACAACAGAGAAAACAAATATAGTCAACCAATCATTATAGTGTAGTTTTGGAATTAAGTAAATAATGTATAATTAACCAACATAAAAGGAGTAACGATAAAGATCAACACAATACATACTGTTATAAAAAGTTTACAAAAAAAAAAACAGAATTTGGAGCACAAGAATTATAAAATTATGCAAGCTTCCAACCTTCAAAAATCTGATAATAAAATGTCCATTAATTGAGCATTAATCTGAACTCACGGTGGCTGTCATCGTATATGACGGAATGTTAAAATACTGAAGTTTAGAGTGAAAAGTGCAAATGTTGAGAGTAATATTTTAAAAATTTAGTGCATCAATGGAAGAGAAAATCTGTGAAACGAAGAATCACAAAATTCTTACGGAAACAATAATATACAATGTTATTAAAATTCATTCCCGGGCTGGTTGGCCGTGGTTCATTGTTTCTTACGAGAGTGCGGAGCACAAAAGAAGGCGAGAGCTACCAGCTGCGCAGAGGCAAGAGCATAGTATCACATGATGTATCAGCTAATAAGAGCCAGTCAATCGTTTCGCTTACTGGCTGTCGCAGTGTTACACTCTGTCTATCTCTCTGCGCAATGCGCTTTCACTTTTCGCCTTTATATGTGCTCCCGAGTATAAAACAGACGTTTCGACAGTACCATCGACTGCCATCATCAGTGTAAAAAATTCGAGCTGTACTATCGTAGGATGGTACACGTTAGAGGACCTTCGATGAGACGAAGCTTCTGTCGGCGGTGAGTGCGTATTTCCCTCGCCTTCATATGGAGTCCATACAGATCCAAAAACATGTTGCGATCGCTACGAATCGGCGGGGTGAAAGCCTGTCATTAAGTACTCTTTGGTATGTGGGGTTGCGAGCCTCTAATATGCTTCCTTCTTTCTGAATGGCTGCTGGTTGATTTATGACTGCATCGTGACACTAAGTGAATTTATAAGTATGAGTGGTGTTCAAAGGACTGCTAGCCTTAACCACAGTACTATGGTCTCTAACGTGTACCACCCTACGTTAGTACAGCTCGATTGTTTTTATACTGATGATAGCAGTCGATGGTGCTGTCAAAACGTCTGTTTCAGTAAGAAACAATGGACCACGGCCAAACAGCCCGGGAATGAATTTGAATAACATTGACTCCTGCCGTGTAAGCCTGTGAAGAATAATATACAGTATTACACGGAATATTTACCGTTAGGCTCCTTAAGTAAAATCATATCCATTAATGAAGTAGACCTTATGGAATAGGTGACTAACAGAAATCTATTATAAATTATGGGCTAATTACTAAAATTAAGTTTGAGCACGACAGTTTGAGTTAGATTTTATAATTGTTGATGGAAATCTCTTTTCAGTTATTACATATTATATCAAAATCTGAAGTCATTAAAGAAATAGTTCTACAATAGACAATATATTTAAGAACTGGATGACTTATCCTGGATAGACTGTTGAAACCGATTACGTTACAGTAATATTTAATTTTAAAACTATGTTGTTAGTTAATATACTGTTTCAGAATAGAAGTTAGCAAAATATTCTAGTACTATTCTATTAACAATTTTTAATGCAATGCAAGTTACAATGATGCAAGTAAGTTCGTTAGTGAGGGAGTCCTGTGTAGGACGAGAGGGGGTGGAGTTAGGGGAAATGAGATGGGGAATTGAGAGAGGGGAAGAGAGTGGGAAAGAGGAGAGAGTGACATGCAGAAAAAATAAAGAAAGTACTCTAGATGAATAGAAAGGATTTACAGAAGCAGAGAAATATGAAGAAAAATATAAAATAAGCTTCCATGAAATTGATCAGCCAAGCGAGAGATAAATAAATAAATTTTGTCAAGAAGAATATTTAAAACAACGTGAAAGAAAAGTAAAATATATGAAATGAGGGCAAAAGGGGAAATGAATAAAAATACTTTGTAATTATATTTAGCAAATTTGACTCTAATTAAATTTGTTATGCCCCACGTTCTTTGGGAGCCATTTATATTTAATGATATAAATGATTTACATTTAGTAAATGGGATTAGTGGTATTTTATGTGAATTTATTACTTTCTCATATGTATCTCGCCCTAAAGCTGGACGCCATTTACATTTAATGCCACGCGTTGTGCAGCCATTTACATTTAGTGGTGTAAATGTAATTTACATCTGTGGTAATTAATTGTGTAAACCATTTACATCTAGTGAATATTAATCTGTGCTAATTATCTGCGCGGATTAATTACTCAACAATTATGAATCATATTAATTAAAGGTTTATGTTTTACGTTAAATTTGATATATCTAAAATTGTTTCTATTCGTCAGATTTGACTCAACACAGTGACTAATTAAATACGATTTTATGAGTCTATTAATCAGACGTTTCAATGGTCGTGTTTATTGTATCCATTGATGTTTAGCATAAGTTGTGAGATCTTTAGTGTAATACTCAGAATGAAATACATCAATAACAAAGGTGAAATTTCAATAATGAACGCATGAATACTGTAAATTAACTACTTATTTATTACACTTGTTACTTAAGTAAGTAACTATATCCTGCAAATTACATACATATTAAAACACATGATATAAAATACAATTTATCAATTTATACGATGTTTCCTGAAACATAAACACATGGTACATTCAAATGCGGTAAATAATGCACATATATAAAACATATACGAATAATAAACAATCAACAATTATACGTATTCCTACCTAAAATGCGTTCATTATTTCTCAGATAACGAATTACGTTAGTGTTATTTTATAGATTTTATGATTCATATGATTCATATATATTTGTTCTCTTGGGGTTAGTTCTTTGAAAAGAGGCAACAGAACAGTAGTATATACTACTAAGATTAAGTATACATAAAGCTTATCTTTTGAAAGTGTTTATCCAATTCCACCGTCGTGAGAAGACACTTTCTGGATGATTCGTCGAAGATCATAATCACTGTTATGAAGAGCACTGATAACTTCACTTCACTCCACTAAATCTCCACTCCCGTCATGTGTGTGGTGTTGTGGTAACCCGCTGATGTCGAGTGTCCGGAGTTCAAATAGTGAGGTGTTAATGTTGTCATTACACTGAATTGTTCTGAAAGTTTGCCATGTTTGTGTACTTGGTTAACTGTGCCGCCTATCTGGGTGTACCGCGTACTGCGTGCTTAATTGTTTGGTATAGTTTATTCAATTAATTGTTCAACATGGTGATACATTGTGATGTGAGAATGTTTGAAGTGTCACTCACTGTGCTACTTTAAGTGTTAATTAGTATGTTATTATGTGCGCGTCAGTTGAGGTTTCAAGTCCCGTGCGCACTTATAGTTTATGTTTCCCGCACAGAATTGTGTATAAGTGTGATTATATCGAAGTCTCTGTTCATTTATGAATTTACAAATTTGTGAAACCGGTCGGTCGCACAAACTATTTCTATCACGAACCGTATTACTGTTCCGACATAATCAATCGTCTGACTATCGTACGTACTAACTTCTGACTATATATTGCGACTATCAACTGCTACTATTAACTACATACTCTTGACTACCGACTGCGACTATTAACTGACTGACTGTTCGATTGAATGACTGACTGCCCGATTGAATGACTGACTGCCCGCTCCGCGTCTTCGCCAAACAGTTTTATTGGAACATCTTACCCATAAGTCTAAGTTTTGGATTTCTACGCCTTCTCGGATTCTTGATTGGTCGTACAAATTCCTACTCTTCTGCAGATCTCATCCTCTGTTTCACGATTCGTCGTCCGAACCCTTCCTACTCTCTCCACGAGCTCTCTTAGAAGATGCTTGACGCTGGTTGGTCGTCGTCATCCCCGGAGTGTTTCATGTGACGAGCGTAGCACGGATTCTTAGAAACGAGGGCAATTTCATGGCCTTCCGTTATCCTTTGTTTAGACTTTCCCTAAGGTTCTTACTGAGCTTTTGTTAACAGGCTCCAGAGTCTTGGTTAATTGTTTAAGTTACTCGACGTTCGTTCCGCCGATTATCAACCCTTCGTTGGCGTCATTTCGGTGAAACTCTACTTTCCAGTCGTAAATCTCAGTAGACTGTCAAGGGTTTGTTTTCACGCTGTGCAGGATGCACTGGCAGTATTCACTGAGTTACGTCTATTGTCTATCTCTCCGTTAAAATTGCTCTATACTCCTTTTGTAACATAGTAAAGCCTTTCATAATTGTGCAGTTACGCCTCACCTCCACAGCAGACGTTCCATCTCGATTCCGTGTAACTCGGCAGCTGTACGAAGCCTTTGTTTCAGATTGTTGGGTGCTGTAAATTGTGACAAACGGCTAGCTGTCAGCGACGCCCTGAAATACTCATTGTGTGCAGTGCTCAGACATTTTTTCTTTGTCTTCGCACTGTCGTCGGGTTTGACGTGCCCCTGATTCGTCATTATTTACGACCTGGGCTTGTGTCCGTCGACTTGAGTGTGGGAACGTGTCACTTGATCGAGGAATTAGAAATTTTTTTTAAATTTCGATCATTACATTGTCCCCAAATTGGATTGGATGTTGGACTTCGGGAGACATCTGATCCAATTTCTGCGCTCTGTCCCAGTCGTGGATGTCTGCTTCGGAATGGACATGGTTGACTGACATCTATCTCTCATAGGAAGCAATTAATTGTTATTCCCCATTTTAATGTTTTATATGGTCATATGAATTTATTGCCGCACATCTGAGTGAATGAACGCATTTTTTTTACACTTTGTCTGTCCATATGTGGACTGTACAATACGATTTCGAGTAAATAATTGATTTAAGACATGGACGTTTGTCCATTTGACAGTTTGTCTCGTTACTGTTTATATACAATGTACTAGATAAGCTGTAGATTAGCTACCCATTATATTAATCGATCTTATGTCGATGACCTATATAGCAATAAAATACTTTTAAACTTGTTATTACTGTCTCAAGAATACAGTTGATACTAACAAATATATACATATGATCAATTCGTAACATATTATAAATGATTACATTGGTAAAAGAAACATACATATTAATTAAATAGTTAAGGAATCAGCATACTTCGTGATGCATACTCTTAAAGTTGTAAAACAATCGTCCAATTTGAATTATTAATTACATAAACAAATTATTCGAGTCTCCACATTTTAACAAGTTATTATTCATAATTATTAACGTCTTTGGTGTCCTGTGTCATAGTATCACAATGTCCTCCTGACACATGGTACACTTCACAAATCACTTTCTGTATATGTTGATATTTATATGTCTAATTAACATAACGAATGACAATTATGTGATGATCACAAACACAGTTAGCATTGAAATACAGACTAAACACAACAAGTAAAATGCACATCATTATTTGGTTAGCTGGACTGGCCGCGCGAGCAAATTACCTAAAATATGTCTTCTGCTGGTCGCCGGGAGTCGTCGCTACCACTCGTGTTATCTATACTTCTGTTCGCTGGCTCATGATACGCCTTAATTTGCCGTATATTAAATTTTCCTCTCATCTTCCCGCTATCGCACTCCACGAGCTCATATGTGGCCTCGCCGATGATGCGGTTGATTTTATATGGTCCTGCGAAAAGTTCGAAGAACTTGTCAATTCTCTTTGACGCAGCGTCGGATTGGTGGAATGCTCTCACCAGAACCTTGTCGCCAATCGCAAATTTTGTGATTTTCTTCTTCTCATTGCAGCGTTTCGCGTGTTTCTCTCGCTTCTCCTTTATCTTTACAAATATATTGTTTTCGCGTTTTCCTTCGCTGCTAATGACTCCTTTGTCCAAGCATTGCTCCCATGCTCGTGTAGGTCTCGTGCCGAGGTGTGCTTCATGAGGGGTTATTTCGATCGTCTCGTGGTACACCTCGTTTAGACACGCTTCAATCGTTTTCACGTATTGGGACCATTTAGTGTGTTGGTCACTTATGAAAATGCGAAACAAGTTTCCCAGTTGCCGGTTAATCCGCTCGGCAAGGTTGGTACATGGATTACGTATTGCAGTAAACTTTGGTTGTATGTCCAACTCCTTTAGACCGTTGACCCATCTCTTGGATGTGAACTGCGTTCCATTGTCCGTCAAAATGGTCCGCGGACGTCCAAATAGTTCGCAATACGTTTTTATTCTCCGCAACGTCGTAGTGGTTGTTGCTCTCCGGAGGGTGAATAATTTGACATATTTCGTGAAATTATCCACTATGACTAATAAATATTTGACTCCACCCGTTCCTGTCGGTAGGGGTCCATAATAATCTGCGCTTACCAGATCTCCTTTGGCTGTAGGTATCACAGCGCGTGTGCCACCAAATAGCTCTCTGTTGTTGGTGTCTTTGCACTTCTGGCATAGGTCACAGGTTTTTATATACGTTTTTATTTTCTTTGACATCCGGTCGAATGTGAAATGTTCCTGGATCATTTTGATACACTTTTTTGTTCCTAAATGCCCGAACATATGATGGATCTCAGCAATTATGTCCCCAGATATGTTGCTAGGAACATACAGCTTCCATTCATTCCGATGTCGCCTATACAACTTATCGTTAACATATTTATAAAATTTAGTTAATTTAGGGTCTATATTTCCCTCCTTAAATCTAGTGATGATCGCTTTTAGCTTATCGTCTTCCATTTGGTGCTTTCCAATATTTTGGATTAACTTCTGCACCTCAAGTCTCATTTTTACGGTTATGTGGTTAACTAAATATTCATGTGTGTTGTCGTGAATCTCTTCTAATTTTGCGTCGTGTGGATATCTACTTAAGATGTCGGCTACGATGTTTTCCTTACCCTTGCAATGAATTATGTCGAACTTATACTCCTGCACTGCAAGAATCCATCGTGTAATCCGAGAATTATTTAGATGGCATTTGTTTAAGAATGTCAACGCCTTGTTGTCGGTGATGATCGTTAATGGTTGTCCGAGAACGTATATTCGGAATTTTTCTAAGCATCGGACAATACTTAAAAGCTCTTTTTCCGTAGTATAGTAGTTCCGCTCAGCACCCTTGAATGTCTTACTAGTGAAGGCGATTACGCCGATTTCCCCGTCTTCATCGAGCTGGTAAAGTTGTCCTCCGTATGCGTAATCACTTGCATCACACTGTATATAATACCTCTGGTCTGGGCGCGGAAATCTTAAAACTACAGCGTCAATAAATAGGTTTTTGACTCTGTCAAAGCAGTCGTTTAATTCATTCGTCCATACAAATTTGTGATTCTTCTTCAATAATTCATGGAGGGGTTGTGTTGTCTCCGCATATTTGCTAGTAAAACGGTTATAAAAGTTAGTGAGGCCTAGGAAACCCTTTAATTGTTTCTGGTTCTTGGGCTTAGGGAAGTCCATAATGGCTTTCACTTTCTCTTCCGTAGCTTGGATGCCCCGTGTTGTTAGTTGGTATCCAAGATACGATATTTCTTTCCTGAAAAACTGTGACTTATTTAGGTTGACGGTCAAGTTATTTTCGTTTAGATTATTTAATAATGCCTCTAAATGTTCTAAGTGTGTTTTAACATCGTCAGAATAGCATAGACAATCGTCTACGTATATTAATGTGTTTTTCTTAACATCTTCATTTAAGACCGTATCCAATCCGCGTGTTAGTGCCGCTGAACTGGTACTAAGGCCGAATGGTGTAACGGTGAATTGGTAGCACCTTCCCTCATACATGAACGCGGTATACTTCCTGCACTCTTCCTTCAAAGGTACTTGCCAAAAGCTGCTCGACAAATCGACAGTAGACAGATATCGCATCTCGCTGCATCTTGCCAAGATTTCGTTTATTGGAGAAACGCCTTCATAGTCGGGAATAGTAACGCCGTTTATCTTTCTTGCGTCCAGGCATAGACGGACCCTTCCATCTCTTTTAATGACTGTTACGAGTGGATTTATGAACGGGCTTGTACAACGTTCAATCACACCGTATCGCAGCATTCTATCTATCTCGTCCTTTACTTTCTTCTGATAAGCAAGTGGTACAGGCCAACCCCGTTGAAAGTAGGGCGTACTGTCCGTAACTTGAAACTCATGCTCGTATCCGTCTATTCTCCCCGGGCATTCCCTAAACACTCTTCTATTCTTAACAAGTATTTCCTTCAAATTTCCCAATATCTCCTCGTCTTGACAGTCCATGTTTGATATCTTCTCGTCGATGCTCCTCAAGATTTCTTCTTCTTCTCCATTATCCATTAGTTCCATGTTCATGATGGGTACGGCGTGCACCTCTTCATCAGCCGCATTCACTATTTCTATTTTCTTACTGCCAATGTCGATACGACATCCTACCTCCTGTAAAAAACTTATCCCTAATATACATTGTTTAATAAGGTCAGGTATTATTAGAAAAACACACTCATTTTTGATCCCGTCAATTTCTATGTCACATAGTATTTGTTTTCTAATTAACTTGGACTTGTTCCCAACAGCACTAATGATTAGAGAATTCGTCATGGGTAAAATCTCATATGGTTCAATGTCTCTTTTGTTTGCGTTGAACCATTCTTCTGACAACCCATTAATAACTGAGCCGGTGTCGACAAGTGCTAAAACTTTAATGTTATTGTTAAATTGTATGATTATTTCGGGACATTTTAATATCTGTTTCGTGATGTCCTCGTCATATTCATTCAGTAGGTCATCTCTTAAGTCAGGTACCAGGATATTGACATTATTAGTGGGTTTGTTTTTGTTGTCGTCAAAAACTATGTCGTTCGCTGTGTAGGGGTGTTTTTTTTGTTGTTGTTCTGGTCATTGTTCGACCTTGAATTGCTGTCGTCGCTTGCCTGACTTGTACTCGGTTTGGAGTTCAGGTATTCGACGGTGTTTACTACTCCGTGTGATTTATTCTCGTAACGGTTACCGCCGTGCGCCCGTCCCTGCCAAACTGGTTTCCTTTCACCCTCGTTCTTGTTGACAAAGTTACCACTGGGACGATCGACAGTTCCGCTTTCCCTTTCGTTCGTTATCCTATATTGCGCACGTCTATTTCCTGCATTGTTTGATTGAATGCTAGTGTATTCAGTGATCAAGGCCTCGAAATTGGGTATGGTGACGATCCCGCGTGTTATAACGATCTGCAAGTCCCTTCCAAAGTGCCTCGAAATTTTTCTTATCAGTTGGCGGTCGGTCAACGCTGGAGTTAACTGTCGACTTTCCAAAAGAATCCTCTCGACGTACTGTATAGCTGTGACGGGTCCCTGCCATTCAAACCTGCCGTACTCAAGGTTGTCGCGGATAATGTCCTGTCGTTCCAACCCCCAATACTTCAGTGTGAACGCCTCCTTGAATTCTTCGAAGGTATTTATCTGGTCCCGGATCACACGCCACCATATACTTGCGTCCTTCTCTAGGTGTTTGCCGATCCACATGATGTCGCTGCCCGGGTAATAGGATTCTTGAAACTCCGACAACTCCTTTAGGAACTCCATCGGGAATCTGTCGGTTCCGTCATACTTCAATTCAACCTGTATTTGTCCGTTTACTGTTCTGTGAGGCCCAGACTCCCCATCGGTGATCTGTCGCCGCAGTCTCTCTACTTGACACCTGAGTTCCTGGATGTGGGTTGTTTTCTCTTTGACGTTCTCGTCGAGCTTCTGTTCGGTCGTCCTTTGTCGGCCGTCTACTTCATCGATTTTCTGTTGCAATGTGTGGTTGGCGTCACCTATCTCTTGTTGCTGTTGTCGCAGTGTGTGGTATAATTCGGTCTTCAGTTCTTCCTGCTTCTTCTGATTACTATTGATGTGTAGATCTAGCTTGTTATGGACTTTCTTTATACTAGATTGTGTGGTCTGTGCCAGGCTTTTAAGTTCTTGGTGGTCCGACTCTGATCGAATTTCTGATTGATTTCTTCTTTCTGTCTCTCGAATTTCTCTTCAAATGTGTCGAATTTCTTGCTCATGAAGTCCATCAGCGCTTGTAATGTGACTTCTCCTTGTTGTTGGTAGTTCTGTGGTTGCTGTGACTCCTGTCCCCGCGCTCTGACTTCTGACGTCTCCTCAGTCATATTTGGTTCGACGACTGATGAGTTTTCTTCGTTGGTGTCGGGTTCGCCCAACTGGTTGTTAACGTCAAAGTCCATGCTATCAGAACTACCGCTAGCCATTTTTGCCTTGCTCCGCGTTATCATTTACCAGTCAAGCTAACCTTACACTTATTTAATATCTTACGTACTATATTATTTTAACTAATCTAAATACTACTGTCTGCTCTCTTGTGCCATGCGATGGGCGCCATTTATATTTAGCAAATTTGACTCTAATTAAATTTGTTATGCCCCACGTTCTTTGGGAGCCATTTATATTTAATGATATAAATGATTTACATTTAGTAAATGGGATTAGTGGTATTTTATGTGAATTTATTACTTTCTCATATGTATCTCGCCCTAAAGCTGGACGCCATTTACATTTAATGCCACGCGTTGTGCAGCCATTTACATTTAGTGGTGTAAATGTAATTTACATCTGTGGTAATTAATTGTGTAAACCATTTACATCTAGTGAATATTAATCTGTGCTAATTATCTGCGCGGATTAATTACTCAACAATTATGAATCATATTAATTAAAGGTTTATGTTATACGTTAAATTTGATATATCTAAAATTGTTTTCTATTCGTCAGATTTGACTCAACACAGTGACTAACTAAATACGATTTTATGAGTCTATTAATCAGACGTTTCAATGGTCGTGTTTATTGTATCCATTGATGTTTAGCATAAGTTGTGAGATCTTTAGTGTAATACTCAGAATGAAATACATCAATAACAAAGGTGAAATTTCAATAATGAACGCATGAATACTGTAAATTAACTACTTATTTATTACACTTGTTACTTAAGTAAGTAACTATATCCTGCAAATTACATACATATTAAAACACATGATATAAAATACAATTTATCAATTTATACGATGTTTCCTGAAACATAAACACATGGTACATTCAAATGCGGTAAATAATGCACATATATAAAACATATACGAATAATAAACAATCAACAATTATACGTATTCCTACCTAAAATGCGTTCATTATTTCTCAGATAACGAATTACGTTAGTGTTATTTTATAGATTTTATGATTCATATGATTCATATATATTTGTTCTCTTGGGGTTAGTTCTTTGAAAAGAGGCAACAGAACAGTAGTATATACTACTAAGATTAAGTATACATAAAGCTTATCTTTTGAAAGTGTTTATCCAATTCCGCCGTCGTGAGAAGACACTTTCTGGATGATTCGTCGAAGATCATAATCACTGTTATGAAGAGCACTGATAACTTCACTTCACTCCACTAAATCTCCACTCCCGTCATGTGTGTGGTGTTGTGGTAACCCGCTGATGTCGAGTGTCCGGAGTTCAAATAGTGAGGTGTTAATGTTGTCATTACACTGAATTGTTCTGAAAGTTTGCCATGTTTGTGTACTTGGTTAACTGTGCCGTCTATCTGGGTGTACCGCGTACTGCGTGCTTAATTGTTTGGTATAGTTTATTCAATTAATTGTTCAACATGGTGATACATTGTGATGTGAGAATGTTTGAAGTGTCACTCACTGTGCTACTTTAAGTGTTAATTAGTATGTTATTATGTGCGCGTCAGTTGAGGTTTCAAGTCCCGTGCGCACTTATAGTTTATGTTTCCCGCACAGAATTGTGTATAAGTGTGATTATATCGAAGTCTCTGTTCATTTATGAATTTACAAATTTGTGAAACC
Source organism: Magicicada septendecula (assembly GCA_034769895.1). Taxonomy (NCBI): domain Eukaryota; kingdom Metazoa; phylum Arthropoda; class Insecta; order Hemiptera; family Cicadidae; genus Magicicada; species Magicicada septendecula. The sequence goes on from CM068367.1 coordinate 957,536,323, forward strand.
GGTCGGTCGCACAAACTATTTCTATCACGAACCGTATTACTGTTCCGACATAATCAATCGTCTGACTATCGTACGTACTAACTTCTGACTATATATTGCGACTATCAACTGCTACTATTAACTACATACTCTTGACTACCGACTGCGACTATTAACTGACTGACTGTTCGATTGAATGACTGACTGCCCGATTGAATGACTGACTGCCCGCTCCGCGTCTTCGCCAAACAGTTTTATTGGAACATCTTACCCATAAGTCTAAGTTTTGGATTTCTACGCCTTCTCGGATTCTTGATTGGTCGTACAAATTCCTACTCTTCTGCAGATCTCATCCTCTGTTTCACGATTCGTCGTCCGAACCCTTCCTACTCTCTCCACGAGCTCTCTTAGAAGATGCTTGACGCTGGTTGGTCGTCGTCATCCCCGGAGTGTTTCATGTGACGAGCGTAGCACGGATTCTTAGAAACGAGGGCAATTTCATGGCCTTCCGTTATCCTTTGTTTAGACTTTCCCTAAGGTTCTTACTGAGCTTTTGTTAACAGGCTCCAGAGTCTTGGTTAATTGTTTAAGTTACTCGACGTTCGTTCCGCCGATTATCAACCCTTCGTTGGCGTCATTTCGGTGAAACTCTACTTTCCAGTCGTAAATCTCAGTAGACTGTCAAGGGTTTGTTTTCACGCTGTGCAGGATGCACTGGCAGTATTCACTGAGTTACGTCTATTGTCTATCTCTTCGTTAAAATTGCTCTATACTCCTTTTGTAACATAGTAAAGCCTTTCATAATTGTGCAGTTACGCCTCACCTCCACAGCAGGCGTTCCATCTCGATTCCGTGTAACTCGGCAGCTGTACGAAGCCTTTGTTTCAGATTGTTGGGTGCTGTAAATTGTGACAAACGGCTAGCTGTCAGCGACGCCCTGAAATACTCATTGTGTGCAGTGCTCAGACATTTTTTCTTTGTCTTCGCACTGTCGTCGGGTTTGACGTGCCCCTGATTCGTCACTATTTACGACCTGGGCTTGTGTCCGTCGACTTGAGTGTGGGAACGTGTCACTTGATCGAGGAATTAAAAATATTTTTAAAATTTCGATCATTACATATTGTTATTTTTGGGTACTGCTAGAAAACAGCCAGTAAGATTACATACAATAAAAATATTAAAAAATTAATTTATCCTTACTGTAACATGTAACTACTTACTTATTTATTCCTATTTTAATTAGGTTAATTGATTTAATATTTAAAATATAATTTTAACTTTCTTCGTAACAGTATTTATTCATGTTATTAACTATTTTCACAACGCCTTGTAAACCTATCAGAATTTGTTCCCAAAATAGAAAACAGTTAAAGGAAATAGTTGTTTTAGTATCAGATCTTGTTTAATTAAAGCAGAGTCCTTACAGTTGACTTTTATTTAAGGTAGTCCTTACAGTTGACTTTTACTGAGAACAAAGTAGCCAAGTAAACACGTAAATTGTCGGTGTTTTCTTTATTTGGTACTGTAGTATTCACAGTTTTCATACTTTTCCAAAGGAGGAAATCCAGTTTTTAAAATTCTCTATAGATTTTCTCTGATCACCACCTGTTATCAGACTGTTTGTTATATACAATATATCAACCTATGATTTAAAAAATACATTCTCTTGACATTATAGTCTACACTGAAGTTAAGGTACATTAAGTCTACGTTGTTCTCAGTTGGATGTTGAAGAAAATAGAAACTCAGTCAAAAGAAAAGTAGCAAAATACTGACAGAATACAAATAAAATGTAATAAACAATCTAATAAAGTAGACAAAAGAATTTAATTATAACGGTGTATTTCATAAAATATTCACCACTTTTGTGAAAACAGAAGAGTTTGGGAATGATAGGGGGGAGAAAGGTAGAAAGACTCATTTCTCTATCTAAGAATATGGTTTGAAATAAAAACACACACACACACACACACACAATTATCTGCAGGAAGATAGTATTTGGTAAACTATATTTCTGTAGAATATATCGGGTATATAATTGTAGAAATATGCACTGTTTCAAGACATGATCAAAATAAGAGCTAATAATTTCTGTCTCACTTTAGACTACGAACACTATAGCTGACTGCGATTGTATGTAACAGATAGGGCAGATTCGCCCACAGCAGTATCAGTTATTCATATTTTCAAAACTTTACGCTAATAATTATTAAAAATAATAAATAAATAAAAACTAGTAAAATGCCTGTGTATGAAAAACTAGAAATACGTCTAATTTAATAAACCTTAACGTATACATAGGGAAACAGATGGTAGCAACTTCAGAGGTCTAGTCTCTACGCTCTTCTTCTCTTGAGTAAGTGAAGAGAAGAAGAGCACTCCCTAAGAACATAGTTTGACATCGCAGCTAAAACTGAACTACCTTCACGAAGATTAACTTGATGAAATTTACTAAATGATACAATTTTTTTCTTTTAAAAACTGCTGCGGTCACATTGACACCTGAGCTGTGCGTTGTTACCGCCTTTAAATAGTACTATGAGGTCAAAAGCAACTTTTGAATTTTTTCACAAACAATATTAAGGCAACATATTGCTACGGAACACAGGATGATAAGCTATGTTGTTTGTATCAAAGCACATGGATGACGAGCATTTTCATGTTTGAATTGGTTTTATGTAATACTTTGTCGTTTAGCCATAAGTTGTGTATTTAGAAATGGATAAGCATGTAGGGTATACCAAATTCTTCGTAAAAAGATGTTCTTTATTGTCATGTATTTTTTGAGTGAATTTGTGCGCGTGTGCGGGTGATCGCTATATCTTCCGCGGTAATTAACCGATCGACGTGAAACTTTGACAATGAATTATTTATGTAAATAGCTTCAATTTATGTGTACACTATGGTTCATAACTATTTTAGAAATATGGTTTTTTAAGTAGGAAAAACTCAATTTGAAACACTTATCATTAATAGGGTCATAAAAATTTGTAGATAATTCAATGCAAGTTAGTGCATATTTATACAAACTCTTTCTGGAAAAGTTTATATCTGATGAAAGCATCACTCATGTGACTTGGGTTTAGCCAATCGGAAAACACTAAATTCAGTAACATTCATTCTCTGTAGAGTAAAGATCGACACAGTCTGTCTATAAGAGTTGCAAGGTGAAGTTGTGCTCGTGCGTGAGAGAGTTTTTCTCGAGCGAACATAGAAAAGTATAACTTAACATAATCCTTGGTATTCGGTAAGAATTTCTGCGTACAGAGCCGAGTGGGTCAATTATTTAGATAGAATTATAATATAGTATAGTGCTTTTCGTGTAAGTTAAGATATCCGCTTAGGGAATTTAAAGACACTTCAAGATTGCGTGGAAGGTGTACGACTAATACACCTTATTAAATTGATACCCATATTCACCCTGAGATTCATAAAATTTACATATCAATTAATAATAAACTATTTTAGGGAAAATAATAAGCATTGTATGTTTGACGTATTTGAGAAGAGAACGACAAGACGAATAGGACGCCGGACGAAGAGGACGCCAGGACGAAGAGGACGCCAGGACGAAGAGGACGCCAAGAAGGAGTGACGCTGAAGAAGAGGACGCCAAGACGGGAGCGGCGGTAGGAAGCGGAGGAGTGCACGTACTGAGGTCGTAGCCTCATCAAGTAAAACCGATATATTATCGAACATTATAAACTATTATTGGAAATTACAATACATGACAAATTATAATAAAATATACCTCTTTACAAACTAGATTTGTGTGTATAATAAATAATTTTTCATCTCCTCCATAACAGACTTGTTTGTGATTTTTACACACTCACTATATCCTTATTAGTATAATAAAATTTGACCTGTTGCAATATATTGTAAAGTTTTCTTCAGAACATAAAACCGGTGTAGTCTGAAGGATGATGAAGTTTGTAATTTTACCAACAATTTTGTAGGCATTATTAACACTACCTGTCCGTTAACAATATGCACCACAATTTCTTTAACAAGTTCTCAATACAACTTACATAATTTTCTTGCCGCAATTCCAGACCGGAAATATGTTACTTTCAAATTATTGAATAGTATGCTTTCAGTGAATTCATACAACTTATGAAAAATTTTAAAAATTTAGCTGACTGTATTTCTTTCATTCATAAAATATTTTACTAAATAACATAGCTTAAAATAGTGTTAAAATAATCTATACTTAAGTTTACTTTCTTCTGACACATTACCTTTAATACTTATACGTTTCGTGACTTCTTTGGATACAGCACTCATATTATGTACCCCAATAAGATTTTAAATTCATTAATTACATAATCAAACATTAACGATTAACTTAATGATTATACGTTGAAAAATTAAAAGAAGCGCTAATTAACATTAATTGCAATATATACACTTTTTCTTTGAATAAAAACTAAATAAATATACAAATAATAAAATCTGAAAAGAATTCCAGATTTATGAAAGTACATAAATTTAATCTTAATTGTATGTTATAAAAGTTCAAACTTAACATAACCGCGAGAAACATATCTGTAGAGTGTTTCATGTAATATGGGGAAGGAAAAATTTATATGGTTCGTAATTCGGCTCTTAACAATGGGGATGAGTGTCTTGCAAAATTATTGTTATTTTTAAAACTTTAACTAAGTTATACAATGCGCGTTAGTACGGGTAATGCAGAGATCAGTGAAACAGTAATAATAATCTATGTATTTGTATAACTAATTTTAAATAATTTCAAACACGTTCCAAATGATTTCGTCATTAAAATGAAATGTTTCGAAATAAATTAAATTATTTCCTAAACACAATTAACAAACACAGTTCAACTACAGTTGGTTGTCATAAAATAAAATATTATTTTAAAAGAACGTTATCATTTTCTTAACGTACTTGCAATCAAAGTACGTAATAATCACGAATTGAATAAACCCTGTAGGACCCTGTAGGGAAACTCCATAATTTATTTAAATCTCTACAAACTTGCACAAGTGTGTTTAGGCCTCCATTTAGAGCCACGAGGAAACGTAATTTAATTTTTTTTTGTAACTGTACAGTCCTTTCAATATCCTCATGAATTTGTCACACTAACACAGATGATCTGCAGTATCTTCTACTTAACGTTTCTAACGTATGTTGCTATCTGCTCCAATTCTACCCCCCGCCCCCCGCCCTTCAGAATACATTACTTTGTTACTGTCGTGCCGGTTGAGAGCCAAGCATTCCAACAAACACTTCAGATAGAATAAATTATGTTCTATGTGAAGTACTCTCTTTGCAAGTACGTAGAGCATATGTCATTTATCTGCTGATTCGTTGCTCATTAATATCCTATCGACTTGTACACTAGAGAATCTGTGTTAACTATCTGAATGAACTGTATATAAGCACCTTCCTCTAGAAACTTGAAACCTCTTTTTGAATGCCCCCTGGAATAATCTGATAGTTACAATATCAGCAGTAAGTAGATCCATTAGGTGACTGTGGATGTCTCCTCTAGTTCAACGTTCAAAGATACAACTCATTATCTGTATCAGTTGATAACATTAAAAATCCTGGATAGTCAAAGAAAATTAACCAAGTTCAATTCTTTACAATATTATTAGATTTAAATGTATTGAGCTCCGAATATTCTACTTTATAATTCTATTAAAGATATTACTTGTTTGCCTCAAAACCACAAATATATTCTGTAAACTATTGACATACCTAACAATATTTTATATGCGTCATTAAGGCACATTCAATTTAAAGCTTTTCTGGTGACTATTTATCGTTTATTAGTATTAGAATTGTGTTCTAGCTTTCTACTTAGATCTTAAAACATTAGTATTTATAAATGTGTTTCTAATAGATATTATTAATAAGGAGACAAAAATAAAATAACGTGTAAAATTAAAGTTACAGACACATTCTGTATAAGGAGACGGCAAGATAAATTATCAGAGAATACTTAAATACGGTGATTATTATCTATTATCTTCCATTACTACCTCACATTCAGGACAAGATTTGAGAATGAAAGCTTATAAACTGTACCTGGATACCCAAGTACCTGTATCTGCGTCTGCAACCCAGTTGTATTCATTTTTCCTCTCTCATAGAAACTTTCCTCCTTCAACGTTTCGTGTGACATCGACGGGGGTTTCATAATACCCTATTACTCATCATGTTAAACGATAAGGAGATTTTTTTTTTATAGTAGGATTTCCAAAGTCCTTTACTTCTTTAGGAGCAATTATATTGATATATTATATGGTGTGATACGAATGGGCCGAAAAGTAAGTGCGTTAGAACTTTGGGATTTGACTGGGTCACCAGCAAACTAAGTAGGCACCATAACCACTCCATCATAAGGAGATTTGCTGCATGTCTTGAGGCCCGTCCAACTGTCTTAAAATCCATTCCACGGAAAAAATGGAAAATTAGAAAGAAATTTTAACGCGGCCTCTGTCTTGGCTGTAGTATCCGGTGCGTCACAAAAAGATAGTAGCTTACGCTACGGGGCATTGAATGGCTACACGTTCGCTCATAACATAAAGTAAAATACTTACTTTGTGGACCACTCAACTTTTGCAACAGCGCAAAATTAATCTGGTACTTAATTTGGCATGCAGATTTTCAAGAGAGTATGAAGTGGTATTATTCTCTAATATTCCAATAACAAAGTGTTATGTCTTTCATTTCATATGGAAGATATAATATAATCCTATACTTATATTTATACTACGTTTTTGTTTTTAAGGAAAAGAAAATTTGTTTTTAGCATCGAAGTAAAACATAAGTCTACTTACTCTTATTCCCTGGAGATAAGGGACAGGCTTTCCAGCATACAGTACTGACGCAACACGGAAGACTAACAGTCTATGTTTAGAAAAATCTTCGTAAAACATTCTTTCTCGAAGCTTATAATATTCGTTTTCCGTTTCCAAACATGTAAAATTCTTATATATTACCCTTTATTTCTATTACACAATTGAGATTTAAATGTGGTTAGTGATTTGCTGTATTACCACAGCAAAAATTTTCAACTATAGTAAGAAAAATACTCAGTAATGGTTACATTATTAAAATACCGTTTAAATGTATGTAGCAGATTAGTTTCCGCTAAAATTGCATTATTTATATAAGTGCATAACTGTTAGCAAATATATAAAATTAAAATCATGTATAATGAATGAGTTCAGGCACAAATTACCTGTACTTGTAATTTTCAGTAGTAGTTAAGTTGTTTGATTTCGTTCACTGAGAAGTAAAATCTTCCTTTTCCTGAAACGGTAACAATAAACGTTTTTGTGTGGCTCGTATTTATCTTTTATAGCCGCCGGATAAAGTTTAACCTTAGAAACGAGGGCAACCATAGCGGTTTACATCCCTACCATTGAGAACAAAAGAGGATTATAACTCATGAAAAGTTAAATCCCTTATTAAGTTGGGAAAGTATTCTGAAAATAAACAATTAAATTGAATTAAAAATATCTTATGAAAACTTGTGAATTGTATAGTAGATATAATAAGTAAACTATTATAAAAACAGAAAAAGTTGTGTACCGATGATCATTATTCGCTAGCTTATTGGAGTAGGTCTAATAGCAGACAGTATGATTGCAATAAGAAAGCATAAAATCTATGATAACACGATGTGGTTCACGCGCTCACAGCCACGCGCAGGGGCTATGCTTTCAGAGAGTTATATAAATATATACAGAGAAGTTAATTTATTGTTTTAGTGTACGTAAACGTTTGATATTGTTCCAACTGTGTTAATGTGTTACCACGTACGACCTCTCTTGTGTTTTTCTTTTTACTTATCAACTAATTCTAAAGAACAAACTACAGGTTTGGTTCAGCATTAGTTTTTTATTAGCACAATCCAACAGTGTTTAGTGAAAATGCTGAGTCGCGCCTACAGAACAGATTCTTTATCATACCTTGAAATTTATACTTTTCTAAAAATTTGTGAATCATTCACTTATCAGAACGTTTTCTTTACAGACATCTGTATGACGTTTGTGCGTACAACACAGTGATAACTAAACATAGCAACACTATAACTAAACGGATCAGGATCTTTATATTAACATAGACGGCAAGTGTTTTAAGGTTTTTAAATGATTCCCTTTTTAACAGAACGCTTGATGACCAATTACTTTTTTCAATTTACTGAATCTTTTTAATTTACTTACTTTTACTCTTTACTCTTTTCTGTTTTCCTCTTCTCCCTATTTTTCTTAATTGACTTTCCCTTTTTCCTCCCCCTCTAATTCAGTCTTCACCTTTTATTCATCTTTGCTACGACTATCATGCTCTTTTAATCCTTATCCAAACACAATAACGTCTTAGTATTCTTACTACGGTATCAAGGAACGTTGTGTTTGAACAATAGAAACATAATAACTTAACAGAGAGAATTCGCTATTTAGGTTTATTTACAGTTTATAAATAAACAAAGCCACACTCATATTCAGTAATTCTTCCAGTTTAGAATTCTCTAATACATACTAAGGTAACACACAATAAATACCACTTATTTAACAGTGGTACGTATTTTAATTTAATAAATTGTTATTTTCAACCGCCTTCTTATCAAACTACTCTTTACTCGCAGTTGGTGTGACAAAAATTAATCCGGCGGTTTTTGGAGCCGAGTCTCAGGTGATGCAAACATTAAGTACCCAGGGAGATGAATCTCTAGGCTTAACACTAGATTTTCTGGAGTCATACCTGTTACGTCGTGTACAGACGATTTTAGACTATTGAAAATAATTGAAAATACGAAAATCCGAATCTGTTTAGTTCTCGTCATTAACCTTTGATAGATGCTGCTCAAGTGTTCTCTCATCTATTTAGTTAGAACCTAATGTAGCCAGACAGCTTTTCTACCAAAATGGGTATGCTGCTTGAAATTTAATAGTTCAGCCAGAGGAATAACGGGAAAAACGGGCAGATTCCCGCGTTACTAAACCATGAAATTTAACCTTCATAGGGACGAATGGCCTCTCGCATCTTCGTTTAGCTCGGTGGCCAAGGATTGGCAAAAAATGTCGCTAATCCCCTTATCCCTAATCCCTAACGTGAAACACGTTATCAGTTTTAATTCAACCGATCAGCATTGTTAATGTCAGTCTGTTACGACATGATCGTAAGATCTCTCTGAGTGTTTGCCTTTTCTCATGATAATTATTTAACAAATATCCGATTGGCTTCAAATTTCACATTCATGTTTGTTGTATATACCCATATGATATGGTTGTAATGTTAAATTTTGGGCGGCTCCTCACTAGAAAAACTGAAATCATCTCTTCTAGACATTACACTGAGGGTCACTCATTATTGATTTTTTATAATTATAATTTTCTGGAACAGTAAATGAAACCAAAACATTTAAAAACGTTATACGTGAGATGTTAAAACGAATTTGTATACTAATACAAATAAGATACCATATACTCCCATTTATCCTAGGTAATGTGGATTGTTGCTATCTCGAATAACTGAAGCAAATTGAAACAAATGGTTACGGCTATTTCGAATTAAAAATTACGGATAAAGAACTTACCAAATTTAAGTTGTACACTATGACATTTAAGAAGACATCTAGTTTAGTTAAAGTTATGTATAAACAAGGAAAATATATTTTTAGTTATTTTTGTGGCATATAATGTGTTTAAACAAGTAGGTTTGTTTGAAGTAATACGCATACGACAGTGGTTACCCGTGTAACCACAGCGATTCTGTACCGTACGATACGCTTAACTTTTAAAGGGAACGTAGTGCTTTTCACTTACAGATTTATCTTGAGTAATTCTAAAACTGTGATAATTGTTGTGAGTTTACTGTAGTTTGTTTTTATGAAAAGGTTTGTTCTTCAAGAGTTGAAAGGATCTCCCAGGAAGCACACATGAACAAGTGGACATCGCGATCGAGTTAAATAGGTGAGGAAGTTTACCATATGGCAATGTAAATAAATTGGTTTATCTTACTACCCACAAGAAATGAATTTTATTCTAATATCTTCGATACTTTTAAAAATAAAATTATTAATTCAATGAATTGCTACTAATCAGAAAGCACCGGGTACTAAAGAAAAAATTGATAGTTAGTAATCTAATCATTGCAATGGGTAGCCACTCTTAAACTTTAATCCAATTGATTACTAGGCTGTATGATCGGACACGAGACAAATACAATATGATTTTTTCTATAAATCAACGCCAATTAATTCTTAAAATGACGCGAAATCTGTAGTAAAATATTGAGCATTAAGCGATGAAACATTTCTAATACGATAAATGAATTTTTAGGCCTTGCAAAAGAATTATTAATGCTACAGAGTAAAACAAGAAAGTAATCGGAAATTTGGTTTTATGCTCTATTGACAATTGATCTGTTTATTAAAGTATTTATTGTAAATAATATAATAAACTAATTATTAAACTATAATGGCAATTATTAAAGTAAATGCTTCATAAAATTGCTGATAATGTATTACATAAGATGAAATTATGGGTACATTGTAAAGTGACGTCACCGAAAATCAAAACAAACTGATGCATCAGTTAGGATTGCTTACCATTATTGACTTAAACAGATTAAAGGTAATTTATGAGATCGATCACTTTCCTCAACAAGAACACCTAACTAGTATGAAACAGTTGTATAAAGACGTTATGCAAATATCTACTGCTATATTTAAAAATAGTAATTAGATTCAAGTTTTGCAATTTCTAGAAAGAAGCTTTATATCACAATTCTAAAAATAAAAATTTTTCAACTGACGCCTAAAATATGGAAATTTACAACAAAAATAAATTAGTACATTTTCTCGTACAAACGTTATACTTTTCTTTATATTTTTGTAGTAATCTTTCTCAAATACAGATTCTCGTGGTCAGTGCGCCAGGAACAAAACGCTTTTCTCTTCTTCATGCATAATTATCCTTTATCTTAGATACTTTCGGCTGACCACGTTTTCCTATTAATGTAAATTTTTATAATAATTTTGTTTATAAATTATTAAAAAATAAGTCAACTCATGAAGCTGTGTTCGTTTTTAATACAACTAAAAGTCTTCGTGTTATTTCTACTTTTGTTTACGTTGTAAACGAAGAGATTATAGACTTTAAACCCCAGTATACGTAATTGGTATACATAATATACGTATTGGTTTATAATTGTCATACGAGAAACTACTTCCAATTATATAAAAACGTTTTATCTACTTAAAGCTGCGTGGTCGTAGGTAGGAGGCCGTGTGCTCTAGTAAAGGACATAGTTATTTTTAATAAACATTTTGGCTCCTTCTGGACTGTAAATGATACTCCACGTTAATAAACCTGATCATGAAAAAAAGAATAGGTTATTAAAAATGTTTCTGGATACGTATATTTAAAGATATGATTGTACAAAATCTAAGACTTGCATGTCTCCTAAACGTGCCAACTGTTTCCAGGATAAGTGCATAACAGTTATTATGAGTTACCTCATTGATTGAATCTCTAAATTAAAATTTTATAATTTATAAGAATAGGTGTCATAACTTACAGTCCGTGAAATTTTTACGTCTGCTTATAAGAAATATCCTTATCAAATAAAATACAGTTTAAAAAACCTATATAGTGAAATTTAGGATACTTACAAAAGGTTCATTGAAGTTCATTAACACAGCTTCTTAATTTATTTAAAAAGATGGCCTTTTAGAAAACAAATTATTATAAAATTTAAAAACCGAGGAGCTTCTACTGCTTTACTTACTGCAACTAGTTAAGGGTAGTCATCATTATGTTGTGTATGTTGTGTAATGTTGGGTTGTTGGACAAGTTATTTTATACTGTCAGCTTAATTAAACCCATTTCTTTCTGTAGATGGTAATTAGTTATTCTATACCAATTAAGAGTAACTTACAAAATTTACTAGTTTCTAGCTACAAGACACAAATATGATCTACGCGCATGTGTTTACCACTTTCTTCAAAATGTATATTTCACGAAATTGCAGCGGAAATGAATTAAACCCAAATCTTCTTCCCTCTCAATCTGGATCTCTTCTCAGTATGTAAAATTCTGCTGGAGGATTACCAATAATATATGAATTTAAAATATTCTAATATTTTACACAAGCTGAGTTTTGTAATGTACTACCTATCTCTAAAATATAACATCACAAATTAGAAATTCACATATTTGGGTTCTGTGCATTAACTTAGATTACAAGTACAACAGTCATCATCATCTTCAAGGATTAAACCAAGGATGGTTTGTTCCGCTCTCAAACAGGCAAAGATTAGAGCTGGTCACTCCAGCGCTTCCTCGGACGTCCCACACCTCTTCGTCCGCACGGCTTATAGTCCCATAGTTGTAGTATCCATAGTATCCATAGTTGTAGTAGCATAATATCCATAGTTGACTGTCTGGAGACCGAGTGACAGCCGGCGTAAGTTGACCCTCCTCTACTTGTTATTGTCAAGTAGAGGTTAGGGCACCCTATTGCCTTGGGGTGAGAAATTGCTCTAAAAACGGATGATCTTACGTTGGTCAACGACGTAGGATGTGGGAGGCAAGGAGAAACCACCACATTAAAGATTCTTACGGGTATCTCAACAAGAAACTAGTCTCTTTATTCTGGTAAGACGGCCAGTTTGTGGGAGAACACCCAGACAGAAATCAGGCTGGACGTAAAGCCTGAAGGTGGCAGCCCAACCATAGTCTTACTTTGCGATATGCTAGTGACATATCCAGGGACACATTCGCTACTAAATTGGTTCAAATAAATACAACAGTGATTACAATAAATTCACATTGCTAAGTTAATAAACGCAGAACGTAAGAGTCGTAGTTTTTTTATCAACTTTGTACAACCCATTTACAAGTTACACAATTTGCTTTCTGTACGTGCAGATATAAATATAATACGAATGTATGGGTATTATTTTCTATTTCTAGTCTCTCATTATTTGAAATCGTAAGAGAGGACTAGATGCTTCTATAAAAACAAATAAAACCATTACTACTACTACTACTACTACTACTACTACTACTACTACTACTACTACTACTACTACTACTACTACTACTACTACTATTACTACAATAATAATTATTACTATTGTTGTTGTTGTTATTGTCGCTGTTATCGTCGTTGTAGTTAATAAAATTAACAATATTACGCATGCCTTCTTTTTTTTAATACAGTAACATTCAATGTCACCCGGCGTCACAGTCGTTGTTAAAGTGTACATTTAGATTCATTGAATTTTCAACTGTATCAACAATTTACATGTTTCAATTTACATTCACTATTCACATGAATAACAATTTTCCCATTCGTTTAACTCAATATCATTAATCGCTTCACGAAATATTTTTTTAATAATTCATTCTAAAACGATTTATTTTATACACGTATTTTTTTTTAATTCAGACTTAATGAATCGAAACTGTTCTCGCAGAGAAATGGTTGCAGCGTCAGTACACACATACATACGTAATTTAGCCATTAGGTCTATACGTTCATCTATTTTGTATAGAAATTTATCTTATTTTGATTAAAAATTAAAAGCAATAAACCAAGTCTGCTGTGTCCTCGGTGAGTTTGGACTTATGTTTCCTTGAGTACATTATAGACGGATAATATCGAATCGTACTTTCAAGCAGGAGAGAGCCTTGCCAAACCAATTTTCAAACTTTTAGCAATGTTAATGTTAAGTTAGCAATGTCAATTCATAGTAATCACTGCTGTACTTATTTGAACCACTTTAGTAGTGAATATGTCCTCAAGATATGTTACTAGCATATCGCAGTGTAAGACGTATGATGGGGCTGCCAGCTTCAGGCTTAACGTCAAGCCTGATTTTCTTAAATCAGGCTGAAATCAAAGTCTAGTAGGTTGAGGGTTGTGCAGGAGGGTTAACAAGCTACACACGTAAAAAATCAACATTACGGCAACTCACCAAGGTTACACTGGACTGATATCACGGATGCGGACCCGGCAAAAATTAAAGAATTGAGTAAGATATTAAGAATAGGTAAATGGCATATGCACACATTATTTAAATTAGGAAAAATGCAAGAACTTGCGGAGAAACTGAACTTATAGAATGAACGTCACGGCGCTGCAAGAAATCAGGTAGAAGTATCATGGTGAAGTACGAAAATCCTCCTACTCAGTATACCACAGTAGCAGAGCTACAATAGGAATATATGGTACAGGGGTTAGACATGCAATGATTTACTTTCAACCTGTTTATGATTGAATATACGTAATCCGCTTACAAGGGAAATTCTCAGAAGTAATCATAACTAACGTATCAATTGTAGCATGACAGATTATCCACATTATAATGAATTAAAAATGATCATAAATAAATTTAAAATAAAATGAAATCAAGGAAAAATCCAAATACAAACAAATAAGTACCACAGTAAAATGCAATCATAATTTGAAGAAATAAAAATAAATTAAAAACAACCAAGCAACGCCTATGAGTAATGAAAAATAAACCAAAAAACTAAAATAAAGTAAGGAAATACCTAGGTAGGATATGAGTAAGTAAGGAAAAACCCAGAACAATCCGTCACCCCTAATATAAGGACCATTTTTGAAGAAACAAGGTAGGATAGGAGTAAGTAAGGAAAAATCCAGAACAAACCGACACTCCTAATATAAGGACCATTTTTGAAGAAACAAAGTAGGATAGGAGTAAGTAAGGAAAACCCCAGAAAATACCGACATCCCTAATAAAAGGAATGAAATTAGAAGAAACCACGTCGTAGAACAAGATAGAGTAGGGAAATACCCAAAGTAAAAACAGTAATAAGAGGATAAAACCCCAAAAGAGAGTATATTTAAACGATGGAAGTATAATACATAAAATAACAAATAATGTAATATAGATATAAACAAAAGTGTCTAAAGGTAGAACTATAAGTGAACCAGTGGAAATTATATATATAATGGAAAAAACAAATCTTCTTAATCCTCTATAAATAAAATTCTTGATCTGATAAGACTAAAAAACTAATTAGAGATAGCAGATAAGAATAACAGGGGACCAGTGCAAGTTATTTAATTATGTTAAATAAACTTCAAGTGTCTGTGTTTAAAGTTCTTAAACTAAGTGTATCTTAAACTGATTGGTACCTTTACACAACTTTAAAGTTATTGTATCAAATACAGAAATAGTATTTTGTAGAATGTTATTATAAAAAATAGACTAAAAATGTTTTTAAGAAAGTGCCACTTTTTATCCAACAACATTCATTAAAATGACAGAGATAAAATAAGAGCAGGAAATATTTAAGTAAAGTGAAAAAGGGTACATTCCCCATATAAAACAAAAACAGCTAAGACTGCACCAAAAGTAATTTTAAGAAATGATCTAAATAATGAAAGTACAGGTGTGTTTTGTTTATGTTAAGTTCAATGAACTCAAGGCTGAAATGTCTGGGTTTGAATACAATTTTTTGTTATAAAATATTTGTTAAGAGTTAATAATTGTTATCAATGCTAAATGCTCATGTAGTTAAGTAAGGGAATTTTAATTAAAATTGTATTAGAATAGAATGTCAGAAGGGGTAGAAGCAAGCTGTAATATCCATAAAACATTGTAAATGAACACAGGTAAAATTTAGGCAAATGGTAAATCTCAACAACCTTCTAATTGATGAATAAGTCAAGTAAATTAATTCAACTGATGAAATTTGTAAAATGTAAATCAGACACAGTGTATTATAACTGAAACGATACTTTAGAAAGATATTGGAAAAAGGTATGAAAGATTATTGGAAAAAATGCAAATGTAATAACAGAAAAATCAAAGAGGGTAGTCCCAAATTAAAGAATAATATTTAAAAAAGATAACTAATTCATAAAATTACCAGGAATTAATGGAAAATAAACATTTTATTTCAATCAGGGATTTTGTTCAATCATTATTATAACTTCATAAGCATGGTAAACCATTTAATGTGACAGGAAGTAAAATTATAGGCCTACCTGTTAAAAATACTGTAAATAAGGCATTTTGAGATGGAAAACATTGTAAAAGTATCATATTGGTATTAAATCACGTAGAATTAATTAGAGAAAGAGATTATGTATTAGGTATTTAATAAAACTAAATAATAGTAAAAATGTATTCAATCATATAATGTAAAAATCAGTTATGTAAGCGGAAATGATAGAAATTAAAAACAATGTCTTTTTAATATTAAATTGGCTAAGACGTTTCGGATGAAGAAGAAAATAGAACAGTTGATTGTTATACGTTGAACAGGACACATCTAAGCCAGCTCTCGCAAATTATTCACATATAGCGAAGGAGTAAAACATGGCGAGAGTCTAACCAAGTCGAAGAATTTTGAAATCGCGAATTTTGGAAAAAGTTTAAATTACCACTAAATTCAGTGAATTAAACCAACACCACTATTGAAGTAAACTAATACTGAACAGTTAAAGTGTAATAACAATTTTCACACCTATAAACGATAATTCTGAATAGCGAGACGAAACCTGCCATTATCGACCTTATGGCATAAAGTGAATTAAAAACATTATCCAACACAATTTAACGAGGCGAATCACTGAACACTGATCCAGGACAACTACACTATCACCGGAGGGATTAATCACTACTGCTGGGGACGAGGAAACTTGGAAAGGCGACATTTATTTGAAGAGAATTCCTTGACAGGCAGCCTTCGACAACATATGCAGCACGAAGCAGCCATTTTGAAATCCCATGATCCTCTGCATGCCCGCTAGCTTCACATCAAACCGAAATTGGTTCGAACAACTTACTTTACTAAACAATATATATTAAATCATATCTTTGTATTTTTAGATAATTAAGCTTATAATTGTGTTATACTTTCCAGACTTGCCCTTTCTCTGGCTATTATAATAAAACAGCTCAAAGAACCTGTGAATTAATCTTAATAATTTATATAAAAATAATCGTTCGCCCTGAGAGAACGAGTCGATAATTATCTGTTGAATAATCGATTTACAATCGATCCATAATTAATTTGTTAATAAAACTTGGAATTCTGCAAAATTGATTTCTATTTATTTCTAAAACATATACATAGAATAAAATAGGATAACATTTAAATCACGGACTACACGAAAAGCGGCAATTACCAAAGTGGAAGGAGCATACACTCAGAAGAAGAAGAACCGCAAATCGATTAGTACAGGAGATAATCCTATTAACGCAGAACCTATTTCTAATTACACGAAGTAATATAATTTGACAAAAACAATTTCAATAGAATTAAATTTACACCACAACAGTTTAAAATAATTAATCCAAAAACAAAACATAAAACAAATTTAAAAAAAATAAACAAAATTTTTATTTTGTTACACAATTAACAATAATTAATTATGATTAATGCCACTGAAGATGATGAAGAAGAAAGCATGAAAAATATTCTATGAAAACCTGTAACATAGGTGTGAGAAAATAGCCAAACACAACTTATTGATAGTTCTCAGAAACCTTAACTCTACAATAGGGCAAGGCTACAATTCGTGAAAGTCGTCCGTAACACAGTTTACATCCGATAACAAGCCCAAATGGAGAACCAGTATGCCAACTAGCTGAAGTGCACACCTTAGTGATAAGTAGCACTTTTTTCCCACACAAAAACATACACAAAGCGTCACGGAGAATACGAGGAACGCGAGATTATAACAAAATTGATAATATGTTGGTATAAAACGGTGGGTCTCCTCTGTCCAGGATGATGAATCATATAGAGAAGTGAACTACGACTCTGATTGTTTCTTGGTTACAGCCCTCATAAAACAAAACATTAGTAATATTCAAACGCACAAAGGATATAAGCAATGGAGTTGGAATATAAGTAAAAGTATATATAAATTAACAAATGAGAATCAACTAAGAATATTACGAAGAAGCAATGGTAGATTAAGTGTAATGCTATTAATAATGTAGAACAAGAACAAATTAAAAGCAGTGTGCTAAGGTCAGCAAAAACTTGCGGGTGAGGTTACCCAAAGACCTAATTTATAATGGTTTGATGGAGAGTGTAGGCAGACCATGAGAGATAAGGATGAAGCCGGAAGTAAATACAAGTAAATACTTGCAACAGAAAACAAGAAGCAACAAAACTAAATATTACAATAAGGAAAGAATGACTAAAAAACTTTATAGATACAAAAAGGGGAGTACTATGATAACAAGATAAGGGAACTTGAGGAAATTAATAACAATTGCATGTATTAAAAGTTCTATATGGATGCTAAACAACAGCATACAAAGAATTTAAACCAAGTGAATATTCGTGTAAAGATAAGAAAGGTAACTTGCTACAATCAAGAGCACGGCTAAAGTCCGTTGAGAGTGGAGCCTACTGAGCGCGCAACCTTGAACAAACAAATCAGTGCGGAACGATGTTGCCACACTGATCGCGTACTATTTTTAGACTATTCCTGGAAAAGGTGACTTGACTGAACACATTCTGTACCAACGTTTTTTTCCCTTGTTATGATTCAGTTGAGTGGGAGCGTTCAAACTGTTCAGTTTGTGACAAGTGCTATCCGATTTTGAAGTGACGTTTTAAGTGTTTAAAAGTGTTTTACCTTGTGTAATCATGGAAGTTACAGGTGTTAACGCCAATACTTTTAGAAGTACAGGAAAAAAGGAAAACCCCTGCATAGTGGTGAGAGGAACATTGTTTGGAATGTATACAATTTTTTTAAAAAGTTTTCGAATCCGCAGTTTAGGGAAACTGTTAACTTTAATCAATGTGCAAAATTGTGTAGTTTAGCCTGCAATATCAGTGAAAAGACTGTAAACAGAGTTTGCAAGGAGGCTAATACAACAGTGAATGAAGATCCATCTGATAAAACATTTTCAACCCTGGAAAAAAAGAAAAAGAAAATGTGAAATGACTGAAATGGACAAATTTGATGAGGACGTTGTACGGAGAACAATATTTTCGTATTATGATAAGGGAGAATTTCCAACAGCAAAAAAAATAACTACAGATTTAAGAAACAGTTTAGGCTATAAGGGTTCAGTTTGGTCGACTCGTAGACTGTTAAAAAAATTGGTTTCAAATATCGTAAAATGAAAGACGGAAGGAAATTTTTAATGGAGAGAAGTGACATCGTGGCATCACGCTTAAGATTTTTAAGGACAATGCACCAGTTAAGGCAGTCGGAAGATAAACGCCCTGTTTATTATTTGGACGAAACATGGGTCAACGAACACCATAGTCTGAAATACGGTTGGCAAGATAACAATGAATCATTTGGCGTTAAAGTACCCCTCGGTAAGGGAAGACGGCTTATAATATGCCACGTTGGCCCGAATGAGGGATTTATGAAAGACTGTGAATGGGTTTTCCAATCGAAGACTAACAGCCAGGACTATCATGACGAGATGAATGCTCAGTCTTTCAAAGAATGGTTCATCTCATTCCTCAAGTTACTAGAGGAAGGTTCCGTAATAGTAATGGACAATGCCCCTTATCACTCGGTGCTGGCAGAAAAAATACCAGCCACTAACTGGAAAAAAGAAGAAATTCAGAAATGGCTTACTGAAAAGTGTATTGCTTTTAGTCATAATGAAACTAAGGTGGAACTCTTAGAAAAGGTGAAGCGATTTAAGAACAAAGAAAAAACTTACGAACTGGATGTGATTGCCAGTTTAATGGGTCCATTCAGTGGTTAGACTTCCACCATATCACTGCCAGTATAACCCGATCGAACTGATTTGGGCAAAGGTTAAGAGGGACGTTGCTGAAAATAACAAGACATTTAAGTTGTCTGATGTCGAAACGCTTGTCCGTGAAGCACTTGACCGAGTGACCAAAGAGGACTGGCAATCGCGCATTAAACATGCCGAAAAACTACAAGAAGATGATGTTGACAAAGAATGTGCAAGGGCGGATAACCTTGTTAAAATAGTGATCAATCTGGTAGATGATAGTGATACGGACAGCAATTATTCAGATACTGAGTGTGACAACGACGACAGTGCGTCAGAAGTGCTAGCCACCCCCCTCGACGACGACGCAGATATTGCCGACACACTAACAGCAATTTAAGGTAGATTCACTTCAATTTCATGCTGTCAAAACCTAATAATTTATATTTATAATATTTAACTTAAATTTATAATATTTTATTCAATTAATTACATAAAATGTGTCGATAAGAGAATTTTGGCACACTGCATTCTATATCAGCGCTACAATCTGTAGCAAAGCACACAACCAAATTGTCGGCGTGTCGCTAAAGTGTAATATAACGTGTCTAACTTAATTCCATTAATAACATGACAATTATTTTGTCATTTAAATTTAATAAATCAAAATAACAAAATAAATTGTTACAAAGCACATTTTCACGTTAATAAACAACTACAATAAGAATAACTCAAAGATATCTTGGCATAAAAATACAATAGTATAAAATAGAATTTACAAATTAAAAAGTATTCTTTTACAAATTAGAATATAAGTATTCTTTAATGTAGAATAAAATATCACTATTCTGTTAATAATTGTGACTTAATAAAACCAATTTAAAAATTAAATTGTTTTTCAGTATAAACATCTTTACCTCAGATTAGATTACAATAAGAAACAATAATTTTATAAACGTTTTATACATTAATTGTTACTTATTTTAAATTAAAAATGTCATTACTGTCTTTAATAACACTGTGATAATAGGTGAGCGAAAAATAGAATAGATATATATTTATTATAAAGTATTATAATATATTTTTTTATTACTTTATTTATTTATAATTATACTTATTTATTTATTTATTACTTTATTAATACTTTATTTATATAAATATAAATACTTTATTTATTATTATAAAAGATATACTTTATAATAATGTTATAATTTATTTTATTAGTTATTTATTTACCGGTAGTTAAATAATTGGAGCTTTCTATGAAGACAACTAGGCTACTATACACTTGAAAACGCTGCGCTCTCACCTCGTTGGCTGCATCCCAACGGAATTCTCCCGTGCTCGGGATAATAGTTAATGAATAAGATGTATGTAGGAGATATTAGAATTACTTTTATGAATTATTGAATAAGGAAAGTAGTGAAGAACAAGTTGATGATAAGTATTGTTACGAGAAGCGTACCGAACTATCCAGAACATTCTCCACCCCCCCCCCCGTCCAGTGTGGCTTATGTTGCGTCATTCACGTAGGTGGTTCTACTGAGTTCCAGGAACACTTGAGATAAGCATTAATCCGCTGGCGTGCAGTAAGGAGGTAAAGCTGTACTGCACCTCTCCGGGGCCTATATAAAGCCATAGCAGGCGGATTGTCAGTTCAGTTACGTGAGCGATTGTCGCTAGTGCGGATTGAGTGTGTCGAAGTAAAGTAGTATTGTGTTAATAATTGTGTGACATTAATAGACATTGTGTAATATTAATAGACATTGTTATTGCGTGTGGACAAATCTAACTGGAAATATTGTACAAGTTAATTACGAACTGATTAACCGAGAAACTTAAAGCTTGTGATTAGTGACTTAATTGGTGTCTTGTATTTTGTTTTCCACTGTACCTACGATGATCAAGTAGACCATCGTAACAGTATACTGCTGTAAACCACTGCTAGAAAACCCATTGCTAGATGAAGTCACAGATATAATAAAGTCGTTAAAAAATAATAAAGCGCCTGTATGTAACAACAATCACTTTAGAAATTTTAAAATACGGAAATCAGAACCTACGGAATCAAATTCACAAAACTTTATAACTAATTTAGAATAAAGAAACCATGCCCCAAGAATGGAAATGGGGCCTATTAAACACTATAAACAATAAAGGAGATAAACAAGTTTGTAAAAACTATAGAAGAATTATGACATCAATAAGGTATTCTTTTCTTTATACACAAGACATTGAATTTCTTTGTAGAAATAGTTCTTGATTACTACTTCCGACTCCGACTAAACAGTTATACTATTAACAATGGGGCTATATACACAATAAGACATGTATTCGATTATGACATTTTTTGAAGACAGATAAAATATTATGACTACGGTATTAGCAGCCGAACATCAAACAGGCCTTCACTGTGAATAGGCAACTGCTGTTTCAAATCCTAAGATTATTAGATACTCCTAGCAAGCTAGTTAAGCTTGTGCAAGAAACGCTGTATGATTCTAAAGCGGCAGTGATTATTCAAAGACAGAGGACTGGTTACATTAAAATTAGTAGTGGTTTAAGGCAGGGTGATACATTATGAGCTCTCTCATTATTTTCAATCTCATTCTGCACGCAAGTAATGGTACAGGTTTGTTGAGGAAGCCAAATCTCACACAGGGATGTAGAGCCAGACTGCGAAGAAGTCTATACCGGTACTATATTCTTGTACAAAACATTTGTTTTCGGAAATGCCTGGGTACAAAACTAGAAGTGAAAAATTGTAAAAGAGAAAGAAAGCATATCTTTCAAGATGTCTATAAAGTAACACACAATCTCTTTTAGTTATAGGCCTATTAGGGGTTTAGCCAGAACATTTATAAAGTCCCCTATAGAAGGAACAAATCATTCCGATAATCGTTTCTTTAGACGAAAACAATAACTTAAACAGCAGATCTCAAATTTTTAAACCATTAATAAATTTTGATTTATAATATTTACTAACATTCTCTAAAATACTAAGGTTCTTGTCTACAGTGTTAGTTCTAAGCCACAAATATTCGTTTTGTGAGGCTTAGAAGTCAGTGGTTGCAATGATAATATTAGGAAATTAGTCATATTAATGTCATATTAATATATTAATGACAATTCCGCATTGCAGTTAATAGCGTTAGCTGCAATGTGTGTGTGTGTGTGTGTGTGTGTGTGTGTGTGTGTGTGTGTGTGTGTGTGTGTGTGTGTGTGTGTGTGTGTGTGTGTGTGTGTGTGTGTGTGTGTGTGTGTGTGTGTGTGTGTTAAATCTATATTATTTATATTATTATATAACTTTGTACAACAGTTGTTGTTGTTGTTGTTGTTGTTGTTGTTGTTGTTGTTGTTGTTGTTGTTGTTGTTGTTGTTGTTGTTGTTGTTGTTGTTGTTGTTGTTGTTGTTGTTGTTGTTGTTGTTGTTGTTGTTGTTGTTGTTGTTGTTGTTGTTGTTGTTGTTGTTGTTGTTGTTGTTGTTGTTGTTGTTGTTGTTGTTGTTGTTGTTGTTGTTGTTGTTGTTGTTGTTGTTGTTGTTGTTGTTGTTACACTATATCGTTACCTGTGTAAGATGGGGAAAGTAGACAGACCAGACTGCATTTTCAATGAAACAGCTACTAGACGATGTGCATCATACGTTTTTAACCTGTGACAGAGGAAGGCTAACTCTGGAGATATAGTGGAACAGATCATACCCAACTATATCATCGGACTGATGCTTCAAACCTTTTCGGTAACCTCTAACAATTTTCTTATTTATGTGAGGTTCCAACCGTAAATACAGAATGTTTGAAAACACCTCATACATACCATTTAACAATGAAATGCCCTGATAGTTGCTGCAGTCAAATTGTAGGCCTTTTTTTGTAACGACCAAATGATACTTCGAATCCAATCTTGATGAATCATTTATAAACGATGTAGTTTTTTCAATAATATATTTTACACCAACATGATCGAGAAACGAATGTTACTAAGTTGAATATTGCCCACTGAAGTTGACCTCTGGGTAGATATTCATGCCTTGGAAGAAGGGTTTATAAGTATTGGTAGATGCAAGTCCCACGAACCTGGCAGAGGGAGCTATACTAGTTCTGCGTAGCGTTTCTTGGACGAGCAACTTTCTGCACTTTGCAACAAAGTATTGAATACCTGTCACCGACGTATACCGCCTTCAATAGCACCATTTCGTATGTATTTGACAACTTTCGAGTTAAGTAATTTTAGCAAACAGCTAGTCGTCATTAAATGGCTATCAAACTAAGTCAAACCCCTAATAAACAGATTTGCTCTATAAATATTTTCCAGTGATTATTACTACTATTATGAAAATCAGTATTTACTGTACTAGTTATATGTATCAAGCAGCATTATTTATTATCACAAGTATTTTAATTAATTTAATTTTGTTTACATTTACATTTTTATTTTTTGTTAATTAATTATCTGGTGTTATTTGATCATGAAACATGCCAAGATTCTTAATTCTACTTGCATAGTTTAATTAATAACCGCTTCACAAACAGAATATAAACTCTTTGAGAATGAATAAATCTAATTAGTATTTGAATGGTAACTTGGTTATGATCTCAATTTATAGACTCATTCGTCCTGCACAGTACAGGCGAACTTGATCTTCCTTTGGTAGAGCAAGACTCGTCTATAAAATGTAAAAACAAAAATAATAATACCTTTAAAAATACTAATTACTGCGTATACAGATTCTAATTAGTGAAAATGCTATAGTTCTAATTCTCTAATGCTATAGTTTATTTTTCAGTTATATATTTCGTTTACCCTATGCTACGACAGTAAGTAATTTCGTTTACCATCGTACATCATTCCTATGCGTCCTAAACAGTAATAAGGACAATATGAAAGTATGTCACAATCATAAATCACGACTATCGTATAAATTCACTTGGTTTGTGCTAAAAACAAAAACATATCATTATTCTAAATAAAACAATATTATAAATGTATTATTGAACTTTTTTATATAAGTCTACAATCTTACAATTACTTTACACCAGAGGCAACGTAAGAACATGTAATTTATATTACGCTAGAAATTCTATTGAGAAGTTAATACTTTAACTTGATTTGAAACAAAAGAAAATTATAATTTAGTGCTTCCTTGTTTTTAAATTTAATACAATGGCATTACTTTATTTCAACCCAATTTAAACCTGAGAAGACATAACTACAACTTATATTTACTTTTAATAAAAAAATAGACTCGGAAATTAGTTCAGTGTTACGACATCACAGAACAATCTACGTGTTTATGGAATGTTCCAGAGGGATCCGGAATGTAATGCGTGTGGTGTACGTGCTTCTCGACGCATTTGCTAGACGGTGCCAGAATTCACGCGGCCGCTCGCACTGTGTCAAGGCCGCAATCAATTACGTCGTAGTTTAGAGGTAATACGTAGTATGTGGAATAGTCTAGATTTTCGGCGGGATATAAATACAATTACTCAGGGACGCTCAGTTAGTTATTGTCGGGCGATTACAAGCGATATTACTCTGTGCGTTCAAGTGGTTAATAGTGAAGTGTTGTGATTTGTAATCGGGCGGTATATTGTAACTCGCGGCTTCGCCCCAGACCCCCTCTGTGGACGCCCCGATCCGACGAACGTCGGGGGAGCTATGTACATATTTACAACGGCCTCCGAACGAACCTGTCCCAGGAGACAATGTATTCTCGGTAATGCCTTTTATTTATTTACAATATCTGAATATTTACAATCACTTATTTTAACATGCAAACTTCAATATTACACAACTTAAACATTATTATATTACATATTTACAGGGTGGAAAGCTTATTACCGAGAATACATTATTTATAATACTTCATTATACACTATGTTTCTTGTGTGAGGAACGCCATCTATAACCTGGTCGGGAGGAACAAGTAAGTGAATATTTGTCGGAGATCTTACCCGGCTAAGCGCAACGTAAAGTTGCCCGTGGGTAAAATGGTCGGACCGTAAATCTAATCCCACGAAATCTATGGTTTGACCTTGACTTTTGTGGAGCGTTATCGCGTAACAAAGTTGGAGGGGAAACTGCCGCCTGTACATTTCGATGGGACTATTTGGGAAGATCGGAAATTTAAAAGTTATTCTTGGGATGCCAAAAAGCTCGTCAGAGCCTGTTCTTCGGCATGTGATAAGTCGACGAGTAATTGCGACGATAATTACTTTTGTGCCGTTGACTAAACCGAGATCAAAATTTAAATTTCGCGTCACCATGCAAACCGATCCTACCTTATGCCTGAGAACGTGTTCTGGAATTCCTTTCCCTTGAGCCTGATGTAATAGGGACTCATCAACATCTATTCCCGCTCCGTCCTCCTCGGCTACACTGTTTCCCCGTCGAGCGCCTGTAATACTATACCGTTAATTTCATTGACATTATTATTCAGAGTGCATATTACAACCCTTTTTGCACATTCATCAGGCTTCTGTAAAATTTCTTTGGTGAAAACAAAGTCGATCAATTCGTGAAGCTTAGTCACGTAGGATAGCTGTGGTAGTGCCACGAGTTTTTCCAAATTACGCCCTTCGCCGAGCTCGCGTTTTTCGAGTCGGAACCTATCTTCATTAAAAATTCTTCAAAATATCCTTCGCCGGTTAACCTATGGGCCGTTATAAGCGTGAACGACTTAACGTTTTTCCAGATATAAGATCCGCGAACTGACGCACGAACGATACGGCAGTTGTCTTAGCGTTTTCTACTACCGGAGGAATTTGCCTGAAATCTCCAGAGAAAATTATTATTTTACCGCCAAACAACTCATCTTTTTGCATCAGGTCTCTGAGAGATCGGTCCAACATTTCGATTAGTTTTTTATGCGCCATAGCCGCTTCATCGAAAATCAGTAAAGTCGCCTCTCGGATGAGTTCAGCTCTCTGTGTCCCGTTGGTTATCGACCAGAAACCGTCATCGCGTATATCTAGGGGTAATCTGAAAAGGCTATGTGCAGTCGTACCTCCGGTGAGTTTTTGAGCGGCGATGCCGGAACTGGCTACGCATAAGACGACCGAAGTATAAAATTAAAAGGGAAGTTGATTTTTCACACGCTTCCTGTTCGTTACCGAGACGAAAAACGACGTTGTGCTTTCCTTTTAGGTGAACCGGCAAATTTGTAACTGTTGGTTTGCGGCCTGTTAGATCGAATTCCAGAACCCTCCAAGCAGCATCTGAAGCTCCTATGTACCGTTTTGTTACGTATTCTTCAACTTCGTCGACTTCTTCATCTTCCCTAACTACTGTCATGCACCGAAGCGGAGAACCCTTCGAAATGTATTTGAAAAGATACTTTACTACTCTGCGGGGCCGACGCAATTTCCAGGTTAGCGTGGTATTCATACTTCAGCAGTAACGCCGCATTGTATGGCACTATCCACCTATCATCGACCTCTATCATTTGATGTTTAAATTGTACGGTCGTTTTGTTTTCGCTGTTCCGCTTTTAGTGTACGAATCCTCTTTCGTCTGTGTACGTGGTGTCTGTATGGGGTTTTGGATAAAATTTATTACATTTGCATTTTTACAGTTCTCGAACCCAGCACGGCAAATCTGTTCTGTATGGGGACCTGCAAGGTCCGTGCTTCATGTGCCGCAAGACAAGACTTCTTAATCTGCCGCCAGCCTCTTCTTCGCCCGGAATATCTGCCCTAATTATCCTGTCTATTTCCGTGTTCTGTTTTGGGCCACCATCTTTAACCCTGAAACAAATATTCACGTGAGGTAAACCGCGCATTTGAAATTCTATTACCCATACTATATACGCGATTTCCCCGAATAATCTACCACTTTGAAAATCGCGCATTAATTCTCGCCTTTTAAGTTCGAAAACCCGGTTACATAAGTGTCTACTGCCGGAGTGTTTGGATTTTTTAGTGTCTTCCCAGCCCCCGCAAGCTGTAAAAGTTAGGAAATACGTGGGGCCGCCTAATTGGGATACGAGGGCCATCGCGTCCATGTAACAAGTTTTCATATATCTCGGGCCACCGGTAAACGTGTGAGGAAGATATATTCTTCCAGCGACTATTTTTCCTTCTCCTTGCACCGCTTCGTCACGTAATATCTCTTTCTCAACCGCCGCTTGCACCTCATCCATTGGGCCAGTTCGAAGTCCTCCTGGTTTTTATGCTTTCTTCTGCTCGTTCTGAAAAAAGAACAATCGCTGTCCTTCGATCCGAAAGAAGTAAACACCGAGTATACTTCAAGAGGGACAATTTTTGTCCCTTGTTATCTGACCTACCCAAGTGCCAACCCGGTTGGCCTTCGGGATACAGAAGAGGGTATTGGAAAGGTTCGACCAAAAAATTGTTGGCGTGTACAATTCTCGGCTCTGTTAATCCCTTTTTCCAAACGCAGAATTTTCCCTGCGGTGGTTCTGATTTTTCGCAACTGAGGACTGCCGAGACTTCAGTGGAAAGCGGCCTGTCACCTAAAACCGGTCCGTGTGTTCGTCGCGCGGTGGTTTCGAATTCAAGGCGGGCATTTTCTGAAGGTTCCTCATGTAACGTCTTGTAAAGGAAAACGTATGGGTTTCGGGATCCAAGAAATTGTTGGATTTCGCGTATTATTTCCGGTTCCAGTTGCTTCTGTTGGCCCTCAGCGATCCGCACATTACCGTCCTCTATATAAAGAAAACTATTATTCCGGCCTCCGCAATTTAAATCATACACCAAATGGTATGTCCGACCTAATATTTTCATAAAAGGGTCCTTTAGGGTGGTGATAGCCTAAGGGAACCGAAAGGACACAAATAGAGAAGAGGTCGTTATACCTCCGCGGATGTTTTAGGAACCGCTTGTCCGAATAAATTTTATCTGAAAGAATTGGAAAATCCATCACATTGTATTTTCCTAGTCCGCAGCACCACTGTGTTCTTCCAACTTCCTCCTCGAAGAGTCGCGTTCCACAGTGAGAACACTTGTGGGTTCCATCAAGTAGAGAAGGAGTTTTAAGACGATAGGCATTTATTTCATCCAAAGATTTTCCCGTCCGTTCAGCAATTATTTTCTAAGCACTGTCGGTAGATGAGGTCCAGGATGAGAATCTTTGTATTTCTTGACTGCCCCTTTATTTACCTCCGGATTTTCTTTTCTATATTTCCCTACCGCCTTTCTGTTTACCTCAGGATGTTCTTGCGAGTAATTTTCGACAGCCTTTCTGTGTACCTCAGGATATTCTTGTGTGTATTTTTCTACCGCTTTTCTGTTACCTCCGGATGTGTTTGCGTGTATTTTTCTACCGCTTTTCTGTTTACCTCCGGATGTGTTTGCGTGTATTTTTCTACAGCTTTTCTGTGTACCTCTAGATGGCTTTGGGTGTATCGTTGAACCGCTTCTCGGTGCTGATCTCTTGTGCTCGACGAGGAAGTCTTTGGACGACCACGGGGCCTTTTAGGCCTTCCGGCTTTTCTTTTTGGCGCAGTTTTATCCTTTGAAAGCTCAGTGATGTCTAATCCCCCAATATCTTCCAAAACTAGCGATATTCGCGCTTTAAATTTCGGATCCGACTTAAGTTCGAGTGGAATTGGTCTCTTTGTAGAACACTGGGGCTCTTGACCTCTTGTTGCTACCACCCGCGTAATTTTATATTGGTTAATTAAACCATTAAAAGGAGACCTTTTCATAAGAAACCTTGCCATTTCTTTCAAATTAGAAAACGCGAATAGGCGGCCGACACCGTCAGAAGAGTGGGTTCCATTCTCGTTTACCCCGTGGGAATCGAAAATAAAATATCGGGAGTTGCATTTCCAAAGCGAAACCGCGACGTGTAATCCGATAAAAACGAAACCCGACTCCGCTTAATTTTCGAATAAATTTGTAAGCTTTTCTTTCAATTCCTCCGTGCAAGACCCTAAATCATTATCCGAAGATGGATAAACACCGTAATCTTCAAAGTGCAATTTATTTTAAAAGTTTGACTTTCTAATTTGAGATATTCGGCTACCTCGTTTACCGTTAAAAAAGCTTGGCGGTGGTTTTCCCCGAATGTCCGTTTTGTTTGTTTATAATAATAATCGCCCTGAACTATCAAGCGGTCAATATCTTGTGTTGTGAGATAATCTCTACGCACATTTTCGATGAAGCAAAAGGTTGCGACTAAAATGCAAACACATTGAACGTTACGAGTTTCACTAAATCGCGGATTGGCCTGGGAAATGGTACCGGAGGCTACGCATTCGAAACGCGATATCTTTAAAAATAATTTCAAAAAAAATCTTAGAAATAAACACAAAAAAATAATAATTGCTTACAATGTAAAGGAAAAATATAAGTAAACAATAAATATTATACTAATAATATAAATACAAAATTATCATGCAATAAAAACGAAAATAATAAAGTATTAATTTCTTTTAACTCACATAAAACCATGTCTTCAAATCGCCATCCTGCGTTAATCCTGTTCCTACGATAATCTGGAACTGATGACGTATGATCCTCTACAGCTGCTAATCCTCGTCAGGTTATCAGATGTCTTCAATGATGATCCAGACCGCAGAAATATAGATGAACTGCAAACTGTGGTGTCTTGAAATCTGGAACTGATGGCTTCTGAGTTGTCAGCTGCTAATTTTCCTCTGCAAAATGTTTTTCAGATGTCCTGTGTGATGATCCTCGCTGTAGTCGTATAGTTGAAGTGAAGTGAAAAGTGTGATTTCATAAAATTGAGTAACAAAGTAGCACGGGTTCCCCCTTTTTTACTTGTTTACTCTTCGGCTCCTGATCTCACACTGAGCTCCGATGTGGAGGCAAGCCTTTATAAAGGTAGGATCGGTGGTGGGGAGAATTGGTAGTGGGGGATGAGCAGTGATTGAAACAGTTCACACTGCGCAACGACGAGAGGGGATAGGATGCGCATTACACCAAAAATTCTAGCATTGCGCATTTACGTCAATGCTGACGTCATATCGATTGCGTAACATTCTGACGTAACAGGATGACTCATCGATTGCGCAATATTGCGCAATACCTTTTATTTTGTATTTCTACATTTAAATACATGGTAAATGGTACGTTTATTGCAGAAAACAACTGCTCAAAATAAGAAACTAATACCAGTTTCCCACTGGGCCATAAAACAAACAAGAAACAATAAAGTTATTCATAAATTTCAAACATCCGATAATCGGTTTACATTTAGTCAGGCGAGCCGACTGGATTAAAATTACTCCCAGCTCGATAGCGCTAACCGTTCTCGAGATAGGTTCCCCTCTTATATCCGGTATGAAAATCGGTCAGACGAAATTCGTTTTTCGGGCTTCCGGTTGCACAAAGCTTTGGTTTTATAATGTTTCCCCAAGTTACTTCGGACGGGGAATAAAAAAGGTCTCTTGTGTTTTTTCGCTCCGAGGCTTCCTTATATCCGGTATGAAAATCGGTCAGACGAAACTCGTTTTTTCGGCGGTTGCACAAAGCTTTGGTTTTATAATTTTTCCCCAAATTACTTCGGACGGGGAATAAAAAACGTCTCTTGTGTTTTTTCGCTCCGAGGCTTCCTTATGGGTTAGAATTTATGTCAGTCAGCGAGTGAGTCAGTGAGTGACCTCTGGGGCTTTATATGTTATAGATACAATTGTGTTTTAATATTAGTGACTTTTTATTGCGCGTGAACAATTTTTATTGGATTTGTTGTAAGACACTGTGTTGTTAATTACGAACTGTTTAACTGTGAAAATTAAAGCTGGTGATTAGTGACTTAATTGGTGTCTTGTATTTTGTTTCCACTGTACCTACAACGATCAAGTAGACCGTCGTAACAGTGGTGTCAGAACTGGGATAGAACGGATAACAGTGGAAACAGTGGACAGTTTGTACAAGACGAGGTAATTCGTAATTAATCGGTAAACATGGATGCCAGTCAGATGATGGAAACTTTTCAAACGCTGCTGCTGCAGACACAGGAAGAAACAGAAAAACGACACGACGAGAAAGCGGAAGTGAGGCAGAAAACCCTCCTGCAGGAGGCAGAGGAACGGAAGCGTGAAACAGAAGACGTCAAAGCATTAATACAGGAGCAGAAACAGATGCAAGAACATAGTACCGCAGATTTGGGTCTCCTATGAGGTGAGCTTAATAAAGTTACTAATATATCAGAGGTACAAGAATCAATGACATTAAAAATAGCTGAAGTAGAAAAATCTGTCTCGAGTGTTGAAGAATCGATGTCTAATAAAATAGCTGAAGTAGAAAGATCTGTCACGAGTGTGGAAAAAGCTATGACAACAAAAATAGAAGACTCGATTACAAACATAAAAGATCAGATTAAAAATGAAGTCGAGCAGTGACTGAAGATACAACCAAAACAACTTTGTGAACAGACTGTACCAATGATAAAAGACAGAAAAAGGCGCAGAAAATAAGTTAATAGAAGGAGTCATTTTGCCTGCAGTAGGGACAGTTCATGTCAAAGTTCCAACCTTTGACGGAAGTAGTCACTGAGCAACGTACCTCCGCCAATTTGAAGCAGCTGCATGCGCAAATAATTGGACAGAGAAAGACAAGGCAGTTTCATTCGTTCTCTCATTAAAAGGACCCGCGGCAGAACTACTACAGAACGTGCCACCTGACAGCTAAAACACCTATGCCGAATTGATAAAAGCTCTGGAATTACGGTATGGTGATAAACATTTGCGAGATGTGTACTGCACTCAGTTGAGAGGAAGGCGACAGCATTCCGGGGAGAGCCTTCAAGAGTTTGAAGCAAGTACTAACAGACTAATTAGACTGGCCTATCCTGAAGCGCCAGAAGATTTTCGAACGAGTTTTGCGATGCAGATATTTACTGCCGGTATCCAAGATAACGAACTACAGCAAGTGTTACGAATGGCAAGACACCAGAACAGTGCGGACACCCTGGTACATGCTTTGCAATTTAAGGCCGCCAAATCAGCGTCTGGTTGGACAAGTCATAAATTGAGCGAGCTAAAAGATCGCGACGGCACATACGATGAGGAAGAAGAACAAGGAACAGAAACTAGACGGTCGGCGGCACAGAATAAAGTAAGAAAGCATGGAAGACCGAAGTGTTATCGATGTGGGAAACCTGGACATCTACAACGGGATTGTCGGGTTAGAGTTCAGCAGCAGGGAAACGAGCAGTAGTCGGTACAACGTGGCGTGTGCTGACTAACTGGAGGAACGAAGCCCCTAGAGAAGTGTAGTTTGGTGGTTACCGGATTCGTTCAAGAAAGCCCAACCTCGATTACAGTTGACACAGATGCAACAGATTCCATTGTGCGACTCGACGTGGTGAAAGATCTTAACCCAATCTGGTGCTCTTGCAGCTTGCGAACAGCTACTGTACGGCCTGTAAAAGTGTTTGGTAATGCGGAGATTCACTTGGTCGACTTGAGTTTTATCATCAAGTACTGGTTACAGACATTGTAGATGAATCAATTCTTGGTGTGGACGTTATGAAAGCATACAGATTTATAGTCGACTTCAAAACAATGTCTTGAGAATCGGAGGAGACAATAAAAAACAATGTCTTGAGAATGCTCTCCACAATTACGACATTTGAAAAATCGATGGACGTCATAAATCAAGTGGCCGTAACTGTTCCGCTAAACTCCGAAACGATCATTATGGTTAGAACCGAGGTAGATACTAGTGGCAACCAGTGCTCTATATTCGAACCCCAGGTAGTCAGCACACCGAGCTTGCCAGAAGTTTTGTAAAACCTGACGCAACCGGAAATTACCTACTAGAGTGGCGATTATTTTGGATCAAGCTGTCACTTTACATACCAATACGCTCCTAGGCAAATTGACTCCTGTGGCCTGGGTAGCCGGAATGACGCAACAAAGATCCAGTTGTGCTTCGGATACTTCCAAATTACCAGAGGAACTGCAGGAATTATTGAACAGATCATCTAACGACCTCTCAAAGGGTGGGGTAAAATAACTCAGACGGTTTTTACATGAATTCAAAGATTCTTTTGCAGTTCGGGGACAGTCACTGGGAAGAACCTCTCTTGTACAACATCGCATCCATACCGGGGACACAACACCGATACGCCAACCTCCTCGAAGGCCTCCATTGCCATTATGTAAGCAAGAGGAAATGTCTCGCTTGGTACAGGACATGTTGACAGAGGGAGTAATCGAAACTTCATCAAGTGCTTGGTCTTCTCCTGTAGTGCTGGTAGCGA
The DNA here is from genome assembly GCA_034769895.1 of Magicicada septendecula. Taxonomy (NCBI): domain Eukaryota; kingdom Metazoa; phylum Arthropoda; class Insecta; order Hemiptera; family Cicadidae; genus Magicicada; species Magicicada septendecula. Next base: position 957,570,190 of record CM068367.1, read on the forward strand.
AGAAGGATAGTGGATTGCGTTTCTGCGTAAACTACCGGAGGTTGAATTACGTTACAAAGAAAGACTGCTATCCATTACCTCGCGTTGACGATACACTCGACACGTTGTCCGGAGCACAGTGGTTTTCCACATTGGACCTGAAGAGCGGATATTGGCAAGTGGGTTTTCATCAAGAAGACAAGGAAAAAAAGACCGCTTTCTCGACCCCAAGTGGCTTATTCCAATTTAACGTCATGCCATTTGGACTCTGTAATGCACCGGCAACATTTGAAAGATTGATGGACCTGGTACTCTCAGACCTGACATGGAAAACTTGCCTTGTTTATTTAGACGATGTCATAGTCATCGAGAAGACTTTCAAAGACCATTTGGAAAACCTTAAGGAGGTTCTAACTAGAACTCACGGTGCACGACTGAGCTGAGCCCGAAGAAGTGTTCTCTATTCCAGAAGGAAGTACAGTATCTGGGCCATCTGGTTTCGGCATCGGGTGTTAACATGGATCCTAATAAAGTAGACACCGTAAGAGACTGGCCAGTTCCGAAGAGTAAACACGAAGTTCGGAGTTTCTTGGGGTTATGCTCATATTACCGACGTTTTGTGAAAGGTTTCGCTAGTATTGCTAAACCACTACATGAGCTAACGGAAAATAAACGAAACTTCCAGTGGTCGAGAGAGTGTGATCAAGCATTTAGGACTTTGAAAATTGCATTATGCTCGCAGCCAATTCTCGTTTTCCCACCTTCCGAAGGGAAGTACATCGTAGACACGGACGCAAGAAATACTGGTCTAGGAGCAGTTTTCTCTCAAGTGCAAACGGTGAAGAACGAGTAATTGCGTATTACCGCAAAACGCTTTCTAAACCAGAGAGAAATTATTGCGTTACAAGGAGAGAGTTGCTGGCAATCCTCCGAGCTTTGGAGCACTTCCATAAATACCTCTATGGAAGGACGTTTTCACTACGCACCGACCATGCCGCGCTTGCATGGCTCTTGAGATTTAAAAATCCGGAAGGGCAGTTGGCAAGGTGGCTTGAACGTCTGCAAGAGTACAACTTCAAAGTGCAACATCGGCGAGGGCGCCTGCATGGTAATGCGGATGGCTTATCACGAAGACCGTGCCCGGAAGACTGCCGACATTGCCACAGAAAGGAAGAACAAAACTCAAGCGAACATGTTCAAGCCATCACTGTAGATTTTCTGGCAGACGGCTGGACGACACAAGATTATCGACAAGCGCAGATGACTGATGAAGACAATGGACCGATCTTGATAGCAAAAGAGGAAGGTCGCCGCCCGGATTGACAAGATATCTCCCATGGTTCCGAAGTGCTGAAGGGCTACTGGGCACAATGGGCATCCTTTACCTTAGAGAACGGATTGCTAAAAAGGGCTTGGGAAAGATGCATGATGGGACGTCTGGAGGCCATCTTGCCGTTAACAAAACCCTTGACAAAATACGGAAGCGATTCTATTGGCTTCACCTTTGCCACGACGTAGAGGAATGTGTTCGGACATGTGAAATATGTGCTGCAAGTAAGGACCCACAAAGCAGAAGCAGGGGAAAAATGAGACAGTATAACGTTGGATTGCCTTTCGAGAGAATTGCCATAGACATTGGTGGACCATTCCCAGTTACTGACGATGGAAACCGGTACATCATGGTTGTAGGGGACTACTTTACTAAGTCAATGGAAGCCTACACAATTCCAAATCAGGAGGTTACCACTGTGGCAAAGGAGTTAGTTCACAACTTCTGTTGCCGTTATGGAGCCCCTATGGAAATCCATACGGTTCAAGAGAGAAATTTCGAATAGGAGTGTTTAAAGAATTATGGCGTCTACTCGGAATTAGAAAGATCAGGACAACGCCTCTACATCCTCAATCTGACGAGATGGTTGAGAGATTTAATAGGACACTTGAGCAACATCTTTCGAAGGTTGTTGACGAGAACCAAACAGACTGGGACCAACGTATACCACTACTCCTCATGGCGTATAGATCATCAGTACATGATACAACAGGCATGACTCCAGCAAAATTGGTGTTTGGGCGGGAGATTCGTCTTCCTGGTGACTTGATGTTCGGATCATCTGAGACTCTGTCCCAAGTGCCACAGAACTATTCCTCTCAATTAGAAAACCAACTGCGAGAAATGAATCGCTTGATAAGAGGACGGCTGAAGATTGCCAGTGATAAAATGAAAACTCGGTATGATATTCGCAGCAATAGTGTGGGTTTCCAAGAAAGAGATCAGGTCTGGTTGTTCAACCCAAACCGCCGTCGTGGTCGCTCATCTAAGTTGCAGACTAACTGGGAAGGACCCTATACTGTGAAAAAAAGGAGTAACGATGTTGTTTATTGGATTCAACAGGAAGGACAGCGGACGTTCAAGGTCGTCCACCTAGATCGCCTAGCTAAGTATTACTTCAGAGACGGTTTGCCAGTTCGGAACGAAAAGGATTAAGGAGGGGGCAGTGTTACGACATCACAGAACAATCTACGTGTTTATGGAATGTTCCAGAGGGATCTGGAATGTAATGCGTGTGGTGTACGTGCTTCTCGACACATTTGCTAGACGGTGTCAGAATTCACGCGGCCGCTCGCACTGTGTCAAGGCCGCAATCAATTACGTCGTAGTTTAGAGGTAATACGTAGTATGTGGAATAGTCTAGATTTTCGGCGGGATATAAATACAATTACTCAGGGACGCTCAGTTAGTTATTGTCGGGCGATTACAAGCGATATTACTCTGTGCGTTCAAGTGGTTAATAGAGAAGTGTTGTGATTTGTAATCGGGCGGTATATTGTAATACAATTGTGTTTTAATATTAGTGACTTTTTATTGCGTGTGAACAATTTTTATTTGATTTGTTGTAAGAGACTGTGTTGTTAATTACGAACTGTTTAACTGTGAAAATTAAAGCTGGTGATTAGTGACTTGATTGGTGTCTTGTATTTTGTTTCCACTGTACCTATATACATACACCTATACACCTATATGTTTCCGTCGTAACAATAGTTTACAAACTGTAACAAACTGGTATTCGTTAATGTGTATCCAACAATATGTTACACCTAAAACAGGTACTATTATCAGAGGTCTGCAGTGTGCTGAGATACCTTTCAATCAGAAGTTGACAATAGGCATTACGTAATTATATTGTTGTGGGTTCGCAGAGACCCACATGTGTGTGTCACACAGATTTTTACTTTTTCAGACCTGATCTCAATCATCTTACTTTTTAACATATGTGAATGAAAGAAAAATCACAACTTACAAATGTGGATTATGTCATCACATCGGCATGTGCTCTATGTAGACCTACGTAGAGATTGATACACCTACTTCGAATAAAACAAAATACATAACTTGATTAAAGTTACAGTCACTAGTGTAAAGTTTTGACACACGTTAGTATAAGTGAATTGGGGTCTCCATTGCATAAAATAAACGTCCTGATTTATTAAAACAGGTAGTATAGAATACCATGTTGAAATTGAACAGTTTTGACGTGTTGACCAAGACGTCAAGCCTGTACGTCAAACAGTCTTTCAACTTACGATTAATAAATTACATAAATTGTTATATTGAATCCTGATTTCCAATATATTTATCTTTTCTATCATTAAATGCACACAATAATTCAAAAACTCACTAAATACTCGAAAAATACATTATGAATTATTTAAAACAACGCATTATGTAAGTAGTCAAATTTATATTTATTTCTCTATGGAATAAAAATTTTAATGTTATTATTATATTTTGTTTACTTTTATGTGCGCATGTTTCACGTCTGGCCAAGGTATGTAACAAAAACAACATACATTAAAAACGAGAGTGTTTGAAATTACGTCATCATATAACAACGCAAATGTGCAAACTGTAAACAGGCAGAACATTAAAGTGACGTCTAGCTTCAGAGATAAAACAAGCACTTTTCGGAAATTGTGAAAACACCGTAGAGGAACTGTGTAAACAGTTCTGGTGTGTTCCCCGGCTACTAGGACAAGTATGGCGTGACAGCGTGCATTATAAAGGAAGACACAAGGCATGCAAGGAGGAAGATAGCGAATGATTTTACAGCGATTAGTGCCGTCGTATTTAACACAAGTGTTATTGGTTTATATTGGTTTTCAGTAAATTTATTGACTTAGTGACTGCCCATATTTGCTTTGAAAAGTTGACAGGAAAATTTTTGAATTATGAGAGTGATTTTTGATACACAGTTAATATATCTAGTAAATGCCGCCTGTGTGCTATTTACTGTAAATCCATGCTTATAAAATAGCTGTCCACAAAACAAATGTTTAAACATGTTGAAATCTCACTGTCTTAGTATAAACTGTTTGAATTAATTATATTTCATAACTGAAGTACAACTTTCGTTCAAATAAAAGTCACAGCCATCGACAATACAATTAGCTACGGACTCACTGAAAATAAAATACTGACCATAATATAACCATAATCTTTAAAATATTTATTTCTTTTACAGGATTCATCACTGACAGAGTTACCAAAATTAAAACAGTATGTTCTGTAGCTTATTCGTAGAAATATTATTTTATTTATTACTTCTTTTGTATAAAAAATGCACGTGTAATCCACAACAAATTATAAAATTTTAAATTTTTTACTTCCTAACTTATTTGACATACATCCTAGCTAAGCAAAGGCAGTGATATAAGAAAAATAAGGCACCTATACAATAAAAATATTACATTGATAATTCTGGTGAGGAGATTGTATAGAAACTATAACGACTTGTTTGCTTCTACATGTATACTTAGAAAAATGTTTTTTAAACTCATTTTCAATAAATGTGAAATCTACATTGAAATCAAAACATCAATGCCTTCCCTTCCGCCATTGATACAAACACAGGTACGCGCAATGTAGCGTGATTTCTCGTATGGGAATATCAAGAGGCTAAACATGAAGGAAGGTTGAAACAGCTTCTACAGGGACGCTCATCGAAAAGTAACAGCAAAGTATTGCCTACCCCAGTATCTCAAACATTATTGTAAGACATAAAATGCAGACGTTTAGTTTGAGTCTTACTGTCTGCTTTACAAGCATGAAAATTTTCATAAAAATGATTTAACAATTTATGCGAAACAAGTCTGAGTCTCCTGTGTCATCGTTATCAGCACCGTTTCAGTTTTTGTTTCGGCTCACTTAAGTAACACTTTTGTAGCGTTTTGAACATAACTTTTTAGAAACTGAACTAATACTGCGTGCAGTTTTATAATGTTTTTAACCAAAACTATAATATAATTATTATATTATAAATTTATAACTAAGTAAATTATTTATAATTATTAATAAGCATAACATAAATGTAAATAAAATAGTTCGACAATACAAAAATACTGTCACGAGTGGTTAACAAAAATTAATATAATTATACAACACGTAAATGACAAAATAATGTGAGCTTGCTTCCTTCATAAATTTGACAAAGTAGAATGCGGATGGTGCCGCAAGTCAGAAATGCTGTTGTTGTTGACAACATACAGTCGTAGTGAAATCTGGAGTGAAAAATATACATTGTTGTTATAATATTCTCTTAACTAATAATACCGATTAAAGAGTAGTTCTGAGATAATTTAATCCAACGAGATAATAAAAAGTCTCATAAAGGGTTCATCACAAAATCTTATAAACGAATGCAGTATATTGAACTAGAGTAAAGGTATGATTGTTATTGAAATACGCTATAGAGATTATGAGATTAACGGGAATCTATTATAGATTAAGAGCTAATTACTAAAATTTAATTTAAGTAATCTAATTAAAGTTGGATTTTATTATTGTTGTTGTAAATCTCTCTTCACTAATTAAATATAACAACAGAATCTGAAAGCAATAAAGACAAAATTCAACAATTACAAACTTTTAATATAAAAAAATAAATAAATTAGCCCGGATACGAGCCCGTAAAGGCGGTTATATTACTGTAATGAAGTTCAAATGAATTTTAAAAGTTAATATACTCCTTCCGAATAGAGGTTAAAGAAAAAATTCTTTAAATAATTCTGAAGATTAGTTTGTTGTATGACGTACTGTGTTCACGATGCACAACATTGCAGCCTATTGAACGTCAGAGTAAAGGGAAATCTGGCTTTGTTACTACCTGCGTAAAAACAGATTTTGTGCAAACATTTACTGTAAAAGCTGGGACTCTCAAACTTAGGTTTTATCAGTTTCAATGTGAACTTGTTAGTTTTAATAAATACTGTAAAAATATAATTTTTAAGGAATCCCTTAAATGTAGTTTTTAAGGATTTAAACAAACAATTTGTATAAACGTTCCTTTTACAGACGAAACATGATATATATTTCGGTTCTAAGCATTTCTTGAATACTATAAAAGCCTAACAGAAAGCTCTTATAAATAGTCGTAGAAACTAAAGAATACTTAAAGGGAAAAAATTGTTTTTTTTTTTAATAAAATAAATAAAATATGAATGTTTCGTCTACACCAGATACTATTTCATTTACAAGAAATATAATACTGAAATTATACTTTATAAATGTATGGATTAAAGACAGTAGATCTCCGCCTTTTAATAATAAACATTTTTCAAACTTTAAAAATACTGTTATTTCTAAGTGTTTTAATTAATAGATTATCTGTGTAAAACTAATACCACACGCTAAGATTTCTATGCAAGTAGTCTTTACAATTAAATAGGAATTTTAATTGAAGATAAATGAAAATAAATGAAGATAATGAATGTGTGAATGCCTACTTTATGATATAAAACCTTGTAGTTTCTTACATACAAAACGGGGCGAAATCGTGTGCACTGAAGTAAAAATACTAAATGTTATTCGATTCACTCTGAACTTTGTAAGCTACCCAATTCAGTATTTTGGTGAATAATAATAGGTAATTTTAGTGCTTTCGAAAAAAGAGGGAAAGTTTTTGGGGTGGATAGATTGCAGACAAAATTCAACTTTACCGTGATCTTAATTAGTACGTGCAAAATTTTAAAGTTTCTTGTAAGCATTGTACTTTGAGTAATTATATTAGTTTCCACTTTGTATTTCAGCGTCAGTACATACAGCTTTCTAACGGTAAACATGTAGGTCAAGCAGAACAACCGGCTGTGACGTCTGTTGTGTTACAACTGGCGTTGTGCAAAATTACCACTATAACAAGCAGGACAGAGCTTGTGCTCGAAGGTAGGGAGATGTTCGAACTGATGAAAAAGTAAGAAAAACCACCAACATTTATAAAGCCTACCATTTTAATTTAATCTAAATGCTCATTTAAGCAACACTAGTAACATCAGTTACTCAAAATTATAATTAATACTACTTAAAAATCATTTTAGGTTTAATTCTGTTTTTACAAAAATTTAAAAAACTAAAATTTTATAGACACTTGTTTGTTTATAAGTATGTACTTTATATGATGATTCTTTCGTAAACTTATTATTCATTGAAAACATATCATGGTTACCTTCTTAATTGGCCTTGCTTACACAGCCTGAAAAAGGTTTCGTTGTTTTCGTATGTAAACAACAAGGCTTAGTTAAATACTTTGTAATCTTTTTTACATATTCTCTGTAAGCAAATGCATTATAAACGTATTTACAGATACACGTGACAAAATATTATAAATACAAATTTTAAGGATTCTGAATCGAGTAAATAAATTCAGCCATAAGCGTCGATGCATACAGTAATTAAAATACATTGTAAAATATTTGATTTATGAACGTACGCACGTTAACCTTATAATATTCGAAATTACGATTACATTTTTCTTTTATTACTTCATAGGTTTCAATAGAATGTCATGGAAAAAGGGTGTAAGTAAAGAGAGATGGAAAATGACTCAGGGAAATGAAAGAGAAATATCTAGCATATACATAAAAAAGACAGAAAATACTAGATAGTCAGATTTATTACTTTTATCATTCTACATATTTTGTAATCTCATCGAAAACAGCACTCATGTTGAGGACTAAATTGAATACAATTAATTGATTAATTGGTCAATTCCTAAAAATTAACGCAGTATTAAACGTTATAAAATAAAAGAACCATACGATAACATAAATTTGAATTTATACATTTTTATACAGGCTCTGTTTAAAGGACCAGCTCTGTCTTTTCAGTAGTTATGTTAAGACCATGGCCCATTATTAAAGACTATACCAGTCTCATAACTTCTATAACCGGCAAGGAAGGTTACAGTACCATCAGCACTTCTTCATCTTCCCTTAGTGGTTTTGTGCCTAAGGTGGAGACATCACCAATGGAGGCCGGCTATTTCTTGATCCATCAATGTACTGGTGTCCTTGGACGTTTGCTTTTCCATGACATCGAGGCATTGCACCGTTGAGGTATAAGACGCTTTTTTTGTGGCACTAGCTACCACATCCGCGGTGCCAGGCATCACTAAAATTTGGCCTTTCTCACATTCATTCATAAATGTGAGAGCCCCAACATCAAGTCTGGCCACATTCCACATAGGTGATCGGGATAATTTGTTTCTCGTTCTATGGACAATTAGATGTAGTTTCTCATTCTGTTCTTTCTGCAGATCGAACACTATATATTGGTGGATGCTGCCTGTATAATAGTGAAATAACAATAGTAATAGTAATAACAAACGATATATCAGTATAATTATGCTTTTTGACAAATTCCAAATAATTTCGCGAACAAAATTAAATATTTTGTAAACACTATTAATAGACGTGGGTCTTAGTTTCAATTGCAATTACTTGTTCTTGAAGAAAATTTTAAAATAATGTTATTTGCTTACAGTACATTTAAACAAAATTACGAACAAATCAAATAACGAATTTAATAAACGCTGAAGGGAAACTCCATAAATTATTCAGATTTCTGCAAACTCGTACAACTGTGCAACTGGACATGTATTGTACATTTTGTGGAATTCACAGTGCTATTGTACAGTGCTTTCATAACTGCGTATTCTGATGAAGCGTTTGTCACACTAACATACATGACGCACTACAGTAGCTTCTACTTAACGTTTTAACGTACGTTGTTACCTGCTACCCTTTGTTGTCTGCTCCAATTCTACCCCTCTGCTCTTCAAAAAACATTACTTTGTTATTCTCGGGCCAGTTGAGAGTCAAGCCATTCAATAAGCACTTAAAATAAAATAAATTGAGATAAAATAAATAAACTATGTTAATTAGCTTAATGAACTGAATAAATAATCTCCTTTCTCTAGAAGCTTGTAACATCTCTTTAAATGTTAGACAAAGCTATCTTATGGTTATAATATCAACAGTAAGTCGCTCTGAGCACCATTACTTTTTTGTAGAAGTATGAAGTATGCATACAGTATGCATACTCTTAGTTTCTGTATCAGCTGACGATATTTATAATCCTGAATAGTCGATCAAAATAAACTAAATTGTAGGCTTTGAGATATCCTATGTAGTAGTCTATGTTGAAAATACAAATATATTATGTAACTACTAACATCCCTAAGAAACATTTTAAGTGCGATGTAGACACATCGGTAAGATGCGCTGATATTGAAATTCAGTTGTACATGTGGTTTCTCATTTAGATTGACAAGCAAAATTAAATGTGTTCTGGCTACATATTATTAATAAGGAGTAAAACGTAGTTGTATTTACGAGTAACGGTGTCTTCCCCTGTGATGCAGTTGTAATTTATACTAGCTCATAGAAAACTCCTTCCTTCAACGTTTCGTGAAAGATTGCTGGGACACTAAGGTACTACTACTGATACTACTAATTAGCAATATGAACAAATAGATTTGATTTAGTGTGTTTGATTAGCACTTAGTCCTTGAGGATCAAATACGTAGGTATATTATATTGTGTCATAAAGAGTAGACAAGAACTGACGAGTGTTAGTACTTTGAGATTTGACTGGGTGACCACAAAAATAATTAATTAAGTACTGATATTAGGACTACAGTGACTCTGTCATGAGGAGAACTACATACCCTGAGACTGGTCGAATTGTGTTAACATCCATTCCATGGATCGAAGCGAAAAAGTATAATGAATTTCCAATGCGCCCTTTGCCTTGGCTGTAGCAGCCGGTGCTTCACTGAAAGCCAATAACCTAAGAGTAAATCAAGAACTACACGTTCACTTATAACAAAAATTGTAAAGTTCATGATTGTGGATTACACTACGTAAGCTACAGCACAAAATTAAAGTGGTACTTTTAATTCTAAGCCAGGTTACGTACCCAGAATGCTATAAGACTATAGTGTATAGTGGTAACAGTCTCCAACATTCCCAGACAATTACGTCTTCAATTTTTTGTACAAATTCTGTGTGTATTTTACTGTTTTTTTTGTTTAATGGAAAAAACAATTTGTTTTAGCATCAAAATCAAAATTAAACATAAGTCTACTCTTGTTCTCAGGAAATAGGTGACAGTCTTTCCGAAACTCAATGCAAAAGAATTCAGTCTATATTTAGAAAATTTATATTTTTTATTCTCTCGCTTTTATCTAAAGCTTTAAAAACTTGTTTTTTGTTACAAGTGTCTTTAAAATTTTAAACTACTGCGCTTTTATTCTACTACACAGTTGAGGCTGAATTATTTTCACTGTACTGTGAGCTACACAGGGTAATTTTTCATACAACAATACAGTGGAGTGCTTAGTGATGGTTACATTTTTAGAGTACTATTTAAATATATGTAGAAGGTTACAGTTATCTCTAAAATTCTGTTATTCGTACAAACACTAATTTTTTTACAATTCTACTAACCTCCACCTGCCTGTCAAAAGACTGAGTTTTTCATTTTGCCCACTGAGAATAGGAACCTATTTCTGTAACGAGAACAATAAACGTATTTGTGTTCCCTATGTTTAACTTTTGTAGCCGACAGATAAACGTTAACCCAAAAAAGAGGACAAGTATAGTGGTTTACTTCCTCGCTATTACAGAAACTTTGAAAATAAGAGAATAACTTATGAAAAGTTAAATCGCTTATTTAGTTGAAAATATATCCTTAACACGTAACAAAATAAAATATAAAATGTTTACTGAAAACTTACGAATTATAAAGTAGGTGAGTAACAATGAAAATAAAAAATTGAACAGAAAATTGATTTACCGTCATTTACAAACTTAAACTTAAATTATATAATGTATAAATGACGTTCCTACTACATTTTATTACGTGGTAGGTTTAATTGGGCTCGCCATGATCAACCAGGCATCGCAAATCTTTTTATTGGACAACTTCGAGCAAAATGCAATGAGTGCAGCACAGCTAAAACCTACCTTGGGGGTTTCGTCGATACTGCTTCATAACTGGCCACATAGGAAAGATACATTAAGACAGTTCTTAACATAACACCATCCATTCAAAATGGAGATTGAGACAAACAGCCCCATTCCATTCCGAGCCCTCCTCATAAAGAGGAAAGACAGTGACGTCAGCTGTCCACATACAGAAATCCCACGCACACAAACAGATAATAAACAGGCCTTCCCACTACCATCCGGGGCCGCTACAATCTGTAGTAAAGACACACACACAGGAACACACCTACACCTAACCGACGAGGGACACAAAACTTTGAAGGAGACACTGCTGATGAATAGATAGCACACCCCAATTGATACAAACAGAGCAATCTAACAATATATATATAAACAACACTCAACCGGGGAATCAAACACGGGAGTACACCACCTTTTTAACATTACCATATATAAAGGGCACAACGACCTAGTAAGGAGAATACTCTAGAAACATCACGCAATTTTCATCAAGCAAAAATGTCAGTGCTTTTCTACTAAACTTAAAGGACCGCATAAGTTTATAGAAACAATATATATCAAATACTTTGCAAAACCTGCAACAATTCCTATATCGGCCACTATAAGTTCTCTTGCGTTTATATGTGTTCTCTTACGTTTGGAATTGATTTTTCTACTGCAGACAATCTTACACCCTGGCCACCGCGCAATTCATCCAACTCACCACGTAGGAGACGCAACTCTGCGGTAGTATGCTCTTGCATCTGTTTTTATATAGTTTCAAAAAGAGCTACCGTTTTACCTGTCTCTAGCTTACGTTCTTCTTTTTGTCGTCCTTCATATTCCAAAATTAGTGTTTCCTGTCTTTCTTCTGTTTCCAGCATTATTGCTTTCGGCGTTGTCCTTTTTATTGTCTTTCTGCTTCTTCCGTCTCCTGTCTGCGTTTCTCATTCTGTTGTTTTCTGCTTCTTCTGCCTCTTATCGGCGTCTTTTCTCTGCTTCTTCTGCCTCCTGTCGTCATCGTTCTTCTGCCTACAATACCAGCGCCTGGAAATATTTTATCATCGGACTGGTATCCATTTTCTCAAATAAATTACAACGTACACTACTCTTCTACGAAGTGTCCTCTGTTTCCTTTGTTAAAGGTTCTATCGCACTTCTAACCCAGTGCTACGGCGGTCTCACGGATCGTCGTGTCGTACAGTGGAAACAGAATACAGACTCCTTTGACGTCACTAATTACCAGATTTAATTGTTAACTAGTAGAGTTCTGCACTAATTATAACACAATAATCACTTTCCACTAATCCACAATAACTACATGATCCGCACTCTGGAATATAGCTTGTGTGTGTGTGTGTGTGTGTGTGTGTGTGTGTGTGTGTGTGTGTGTGTGTGTGTGTGTGTGTGTGTGTGTGTGTGTGTGTGTGTGTGTGTGTGTGTGTGTGTGTGTGTGTGTGTGTGTGTGTGTGTGTGTGTGTGTGTGTGTGTGTGTGTGTGTGTGTGTGTGTGTGTGTGTGTGTGTGTTCAGAAACGCTCATAGTCACGCGTATTCGTGTCCACTTTTAACAGACACATAAACAAACACATACATAAAGCAGTTCACAAATTATTGTTTCAATAAAAGCAGATACTTGGCAGTTACCATGTATGATCTTGTTTGTATTTTACTTATTTATTTATTCCATAGAATACTTTATTACTCATTTAACCTTATTTTCTTGTTAAGACATTCTGTGGTTGGTCAAAACGTTGAGTATGACGCCTTGATGCCACATTCCCTGTCATGAACTTTGCATGTGTCTTCAACTTCACATTTTCTCAAAATTCAAGATACCTTTCTTAAAAGATAGCCTATGCTGATCTTAATAGGTGCATATCAAAATATTTCCTTTAGAGATATTACTAATTACTTTTATCTGTAGGATATATTAAATAAACGTAACTAAATATCAGAATACGGCAAACAAAACGATCAGAATCTTTAAAATTAAAACAAATAATATTTATGAGTTATCAAATGTTTCTCTTACAAACAGAGAGCTTTACGGCTAGTTAATTTTGTCTGCCCTTTTTGAGTCTTCTCCTCTTTACCTATTTTTAATCTTCACTTTTCTCTTTTCCCTTTTTTCTTTCTTCTTTCTTGTTTCACCTTCTCTTCTTCCTCTTCTTCTTTCCTATTCACCTTATACCGCTTTATTCTTCCCTACAACTTCAATGTCTGTTATAGCTTACCCAGCCACAGAAATGTGTTAGTATCTTACTGTATTGTCAAAATTCCCCGCTATCCAATCATTGTAACATTTTACTGTTACAACAGCTGTTGCCGAACTTACCATTCTGTCTTTGTAATACTTTAAAATGTTATTCTGACGGTGTAGTAATAATTACATATGTATTACCTCTCTTTACATGTTACGTGCATCCAGCGATCACTTTTAATCACTCATCTCAACGTTTAATGTGTTCTCAACATTTAGTTACAAAAAGAATAGAACCTCATTGTTCCTCTTACAAAATAAAAACTTAAATAAATGGGCTTAAATAAATATAAAGGTAAAGTTCTTCTAATAAACATTAGCTTAACTTACAACGTATGTAATTTACAACCAACAGTATTATGTCTTATGTAATTAACAATTTTGGTATCCTTCTGGTGACATGTAACTACATTTTTAGAATAGTTGCTATTAATTAATATACGTGGAAATGAAGCGGCGCGCACGCGTACATTGGCAGTAAGAAGAAATCACGGAACATTATATAACTAGTATCAACATAAATTACTTTAAATTAATTTAATCAGTGACGTCCATTTTTTTACTTTGAATAAGGTTTATAAACTATAGATTTATAATGAAACCTTTTTGTATTTAGTTACAATTGTACCTTAATAAAAAAGTGATAGCATATTAAAAATGATAACACTGTTCACTCTACGCATAAAAAAGAATTAACTGTGGCAAACTTAAATTCTCCAAAAGTATTAGAGTATTAGTATGGCCCAATACACTAAAAGCATTTTAAAATATTAAGGGAATTTTAATACATACTATAATAATTAAAATTTAACCAAATTGTTATGGAAAAACTTTTCTGTGGTATTTTAAAATAAAAGTTTTGAGTAGTTAAAGTAATGTATAATAATACATTAAAATAAATATGAATTAATGTTCAATTGACGTCACAAAGGAAATAACGTTACAATTGAAGCAAAATATAAAATATTGAACTCTTCAAGTGCGGTTGAAACGAAATCCAATAAAAGCGGCTTTCGAATAGGAAGTGAATTTTATAGAGAATATGAAATCATTATGAGGAAAAATGTAGAACGTACTTGTACCACTACTTCTTTTGTTGTTAGCTTTTACGTAAAAACTATTTTGATAAATAACATCTTTTGTAGAGATTCACGGAACACGAAGTATTTGTCCTCACTCACGCGTGCGCACATTTAAAACTCACACGCTTACACGCGCGCGCACGCACACACATTCATATTGATTTTACCAGACTCCTTTGTTAGTATCTAAATTTTTCATAAATAAAAGTGTGCGCAAAATTTAGTAAAACTCAAATGCTTATAGTTGGACTTGGACCAGCGGCACACTAGCTTAGTGGATCGGAGGAGAAATTTGATGAATATAGCAGTCGTTAACTTGGATGAAATTTGTTTGTAGATGTGTGTGTGTGTGTTTAAATACCTTTATTTTATCAGCATGCTCCATTACAAATAAAGTAATACTACATGCTATATATAAACTTATTACAAGCTAATTCTCAATACATATAAAGACAACTCCATTATTACAACAATTACAAAGATTCAAAATAAACAAGAAAAATAAAAATCAATCATTTACAATGATACAATGAATTAGTACTACATTATTAATATGTTAAAACTGTATGTATGTATGTATGCATGATGAAGCTGTTCGACCAATATGTAAGTTAATTCATAATAACAAACGCATACAATAATTCAAAATAGATAGACAAGCACAATAACAATAAACACTACAAAGAATCAAAATCAATGTTATTAACATATTTAATAAACTGTCTAACATATTTTGATGTCAATTCACTTCTATTTGGAGGCCATCGCCCACCACTCCTTAGTACACTATTTTTGAAAACCCGTCTTTCTTCATTCAACATATTGCACTCATATAACAAATGTTCCACTGTTTGGTCACCGTCGTTGCAGACACATATTGGATCATGTTTTATTTTGAAACGATAGTAGTAGGCTCTAAGCCTGCCATGACCAGTCACCATTGTGGTAAAATTAGGAGACAGTGCAAACCTTGAGGACAGTCTGTGCTTCACACTAAGGAAAAACAACTAGTCAGCACTCCATTTAATGTTTGTTCCCACTCGCTTCGCCACTCCAGTAGGCTCACCTCACGGAATTTGTTAATCATTGCACTTTTTGGTATTCGTTCATAGCACACCATACTGTTACTGCACGCAGCTTTTTTAGCAAGATTGTCAGCCAGTTCATTACCATAAATACCCACATGTGCCCTAACCCAACCAAAATCAATTGACCAGTTGTCCGCCTTTAAACTTCTTAACTTATTCCTTATTTCTTCTATATAGTAGTTATGATTCCTCGAGCTCCTAAGTGAGTCCAGAGTTACTCTGCTGTCGGTGTAAACAGCTGCCGTTCTCAAATTAGTTATAATATAATTTAATTCAGCTATCTTTTCCAGGGCCTTCAAGACTGCCAATTGCTCAGCCTGATTATTAGAGCACCCAACACCCAACTTATACTGCATCTCATATTTGAGCTCACCATTAACAAACAAGGCTATACCCGACCCAACCCATTGTTGTGCTTACTGCCATCTGTATATGCTTGTACTGTGTATACTTTACTTTCATGGCTCGAGTTTATAATAACTGTATCTGCCGGATGAGGCCATTCCTTGAACGGAATTACTGTGTCCATCAAAATATTAGCACCATCACAACCTCTAGCAATTCTGTAAGCACTAACAATCTCTCTCAACTTTATTATTATTAGAGCCAGTCCTGTCAAAATCCACAAAGCTTTATGCGGCACTGTACGAAAAGCCTTCGCAATTTTAATATTGATGAGACGTTGCACTCTTTTGAACTTCATCTGATTACTTTTGCTTTCTAATGCGTCTATCCAAACGGGTGCTCCATATGATAAAAGGGGGAGAATTGCCCCCTTATATATTGTTTTAAGTGCCTCATGTCCCAACCCGCAGTTTAATTTTGCAGATCTTGATAGCATATGAATCAGTTTTGTACACCTCTCGACCACATACTGGATATGCTCATTAAAATTGAATTTTGTGTCAATAATGAAACCCAAATATTTTAACTTATTAACTTGTTGAAGTTTTTTAGAATTAAGGTAAATGCTTAATTCTGAATTCTGAAGTCTTTTACGAGAAATCAAGAGTATTTTTGATTTTTGTTCATTAAAAGAAACTTTGTTATTTGTAGCCCACTTTGAAATTTTGACCATCTCTAAATTGGCATAATTTTCAGCTTTTAAGAGAGACTTACCACTTGTTAACACAATTAAATCATCTGCAAAAGCTATAAGTTTTGTACGTTTAGTGAAGTCTAAATTGAGCAACGAGTTATACTGTATGTTCCAAAATCCTGGCCCACAACAAGATCCCTGAGGACAACCTTTACTGACATCCCTCTCCATTGATGTATTGTGAGTAGATAGAACTGCCTTTCGTCCACCAAAGTAACTTTGTGAGAGACAATACAAGTTCCTAGGACACTCGAATTGTATTGTGTGTGTGTGTGTGTTTGTGTGTTCAAAGTTTCAATTATGGAGTCACCGGAGTGACCAACTTGTCGCAGAATATTTGAAGATGCGGATAGTGCGTTTTCAGTATTTCAGCTTATAGCATTTCCCGAGAAGTTGGAAGGTACATAATGTAAAGAGTTGTGGAACCATGAAGTCTGGTGAGAGGAAAACTTGCTACAGTAAAATATTTGAACGCTGTTAGAGCCATTAGATCAGATGTTTATAAGAATCTGTGATGAGCTGAAATGGAAACGACACTACCTGAACCACCAGTTTCATAAATACCACATGGTAATAACGGTTGATGGATCCACCAAATGACACGGGTTATAAAGTGATGGATTAAACGCTGCCATCAAGAAATGTGTTATTTCTTGATTCGCTTGCTGCAAGGTCTAGCAGCTGTGGCTTATTTAGGTCTATAGCTACAAAGGATATTTAGTTAAGATTAATCTGGATGATACTACAGTCTGACCCCGACAGCCAAGTACGGATGAGTTGCTTGTATTAACAATATTCTCTTCTAGAGACCCTTCTGTCAATGGGAGGTTCCTAAAGTTTATTCCTAAAAACTACCACTCTTTCTTAATGACTCCGAGTAACCTTCATTTTACTCCCTTCATAATTACTGCCTTTCATAATTACCCCTCATTTTATTCTTAATGACTCCGATCCCAAGTCAACTATGTGCAACTAAAAGTCTCAAATGCACTGTAAACATTCATCAATGAAGAATGAAAAGCGTATTTTGTCACATATACTGTCGCAACTTAAAGTATGAACGCAGTAGGAGTAGTGAGAGCCAACCTCCTGACCTCATTGTTGTAATGATTGGGAATCTGGGGTGAATTAATGTTAATAGGTATTAATAAAACTTGCAGATTTACATATAACGGTTGTTTTATTGCGGATTTAAGATTAACGACTTATAATAGGAGTTACAATTCATCACATTTTCAGTAGAGTATGGGATTCTATCTGTTCAAGAAAATATATGCCAAAATAAATATTTAACAATATATAGCAAAACTAATTTATTGTTTCTTGTCTCTCCTTCAGATTTCTTATACAGCCCTTTCAATGCTCCTAGGTGCAATTCGCAATGTTATGTGTTGTATCATTCTCGTTTAACAATGGGGCAGCGAGAGGGGTTTTGAAGATTAAACCCCAGTTCGTAAAGGAGTCAAATGAAAATACAAAATTTCAAAAATCGTAAAGTAATGTGTCGGTAAATGTGTGTTCTAATATAAATACAAACTCAAATACAGTCTATTCTGAATAGAAACGCAGTGTTATTCTTCACAGTATAGGTAGAAATTCTTTCCAAACCATTCAAACCAATTATTTCAAAACCAAATTGTTTTCAAAAAAGATATACATGACTCTCATTTGCTACTATGTTACCCAAATATTGTAACGTCACAGAACGTTCCATAAAGGAAATCATTTACATAAGCAATTTATCATAAGAGGAAAGTGAGGTGAACAGTATCGAACCCAAGTAGTCCCAAAAAATTTTGTAATATTGTCTAATAATTAATACTACTAACATGAAAAACGACCAGACTATGACTAAGACTCAAACCCCATATATATTATTAAAGTGAATAACAGTGAAAAAACCATAAGATACTATAAGAGAGATAAATAATATCAGAATCAACCAAAATGAAGTCATTAATTATTAAGTTTAGTAACTCTGAATAGAGTATAAAGAACTATTTATTGTGAATGAATGGACATGATCCATTATTATATTATGTAATGTAAATAAAATAAATGTATTGAATGACTTAAATACATTATTAGAAAGGATCTAAGTTAAAATAAAAAATATATAAATATTATGACAAAAAAAATATTAAGGTGTTGGATTTGAGACCAATCACTCAGATTTCATGTAAAAATTAATTATTATCAAATTGAGATAAAAACTATACATAATTGTCAACTAGACAAAGTTGAACAATTTATCTTAAATAAAGAAAGCTGTCAAATGAATAAAAGTCAGTCAAAATAGCCAAAAACCGTATTAACTAAAAACATGTAGTAGGCATATAATATTGTGATATTTATGGATTTAGTGTTGACAAAATGCAACCAAATTTCATTAGGAGTTGAAATATAATATAAAGCGACTATACTAATATATTTGACTAACTTAAACATTGTAACAGTCGAGTTAGCAAAATATTTACCTATACCATGTATGGCTGAGGCCAATCAACCATTACAAGAAATAGTCATATCTGGCTAAATGTTTAAAAAATATTGACAAAAATAAAAAAGAATGGTACAATACTTTAGTGTACCATAAAAACAAACAGACTCGGTTGAAAATAAGATCAATTATCAAAGAATTTAACTTATAAGAGTGAGATTTGTCACACAAAGAAAAAGGACAACATGGGCAAACCAATATGATGCTAAGTTATCCTGCAATAAAAATAATATGTATAAAGCTTAACCAGGTATCACAAAAGACAGACAATGTAATAAACTCTTAGTGTACACTAGTGAAATCCTATATATATTAAAGAAAAAGACTAATTATTGTATTATAACAGTGACAACAACGTAGGCCATAGGCATGGACCATATAAAATTGAACTTATTTGTGTATTATGTATGTTAAACCTTATTTATTTTGTTATAGAAAGATAGTAATATTATGTGTTAATGTTGTGGAAGAAACCTAATAGCTTCACAACAATTTTTTGTTCTAAAAATTGAATTTTAATGGAAACAACCCAAGGTAAGAGTTGTATATTGTGTTATTTATTATAGTTAATTTATTTAAAAACCAATCATAATTAGTATCATTAGATTCAGTTGAAAACAGAGAATCCAAATGTAGTAATGGCATGCAAATTGTGAGTACTGATGTAAAACTGTTTGACAAATGCCAGAGTAATTTTGAAATATCCTTAGTGTGAAGAATAAGAAATTTTGTTCTAAAAGCTTCGACGGAAGTTAAATTTGTTCCATGGTGTTCCATTTCGTTATTCTCGAACATTCTAGAAGGAATTTTTACACAAATATACGGGAAGTTCATGTCGAAAAGCTAAAACAATGAGCCTGACACAGTATATAAGAGAGACCAAATTCGACCCAAAAACACTTCATGCTTGGAATCCAGAACAGACGCATCACCCACGACACTGATCACCGCAACCGAGGCGAAACCGAAGGCGAGAAATCGACACAAGACACGAAGAAAGGCTTTTCCCGTACATTGACAAATAGACCGACTTAACCTCTACAAGAATCTACGCCAAGGTGTTGCTGAAATAGAGCAGCAACAAGGCACATTTTAATAGAAATCACGCAGCCAGAACATCAACGGCCCAGGAGGGACCAAAATTTTAAATAGAGAACCAATTCTGCTGTAATCGCTAAGACAAACTGACTTGACAAAAACTCCCATAACGTAAACATACACAAAGCCTTTCTCTCGACTGCAAGGGTATCAGCGCTGTGGCGGCCAATTTGGGAACCAACGCGAAGCAGCTGACCGCTGGCGGCGGGGTTCGAGCGAAAATCTACTGCCAAACTGTTTCACGAAAGTGCGGAAGTTGTAAAAAATCGCACTTTTGACTTAAAATAAATTCAGTGCCCACATGAAGAGGCGAGATTGAAAAACTACCCGAGAGAAGTGTCCAGTGCGAGAATAATTAACCATCGGAACGTGAGTTGTCAAACTTAAAGTCTTTTTTTTTTTACCTGGTTACATTTGTCACACAGTTGTACTACACATGCCACACACACCTTCAAATCACTTAATTTCTTGTAAAGCATCTTATTGATATGTCTTGGTAGTTCAAAGGAGTCACGTCCTGAGAGTAAAGATTTTTCACGTATTAAACTCATGCTTTTCAACTGAGTAAAAATTAAATATTTTAGCCGATACTTGATTGGAGAAAAAAATTGTCAATAATAATAATAACTTATAATTTTTTTGTAACTCTGCAATTTTATAATTTTTTCATGAATGTTAGTCCTTCAGTCGATTTTTTAAGAATCATTAAACACACTTTATTTTTTTCAAACCCAACTGTCTTGTTTACATTTTTTCATAGAATTAAGAATTCAAAATTTTAATTTTTTTTTAATAATAACATTTTTCTTGGAACAAAAGATTCCAAGTGGCGCCCACAAAAACATAGTAGATTAAGTTGTGTTACAGGACTACATCACCGCAGAGGATCCAGTCAACAGTAAGTAACAAAAAGTGCGCGGAGGTAACGCCCGACATACACGAACAAAAACACTTACACTTTCTACTTGTTATAATATTTCAATTTGTACACACGTGTCCGACCGTACCATCAATTTTCAGTTCTTCAGACATCTTCAGCTGATGTAATCTTACTAAACATTACATTTGTTTATTCCCAACACAACGCATAACTTTAGTGGTTAAGCTTATTACACAACGTTTCCATCACGCTTTCATTTTTATCAAACAAATCTGAAAATCTTAAAACTAAAGTTTTACAAATAATTTTATTAATCTGTTTTCTAGTTCTAATCGTTAGAATAGATTTTACTACAATAATGTTGAAGGTTACTTTAATAGTGGAGTATTGTCTTTCTTCTGTGCTCTCTTTCCACTGGCCAATTTTTAATAATGTATTCAACTTAATTTAAGTTTGTAATCTGTTTGATATATGTTATATCTGTTTTATATGTTAGGTGCCTTTAGATTTAAATGACTTTAGTGATCGGCTACGAGGGTCAATTGAAAAGTTCAAGGAGCGACATCTACAGTTTATTTTTAAACACGTGTGACACGTACATTTTGTAAACAATACACAAATTGACAGATAGATTTCGAAACTAAGAGGAGTGTACATTGAAATATGAAATTTGCGACATACGAAAAATTTTAGTTCTACCGCTAAGTTATAGATGGCAATCCGCTAACTATTCAACTGACTCTCTCAATCATCAATTAATTGATGTCACACTAAGTTGCGTAAATCACCTACTTAATCGATTTTCACTCTGAATGTTAGCCAGAAATTATTACAGTTATTATACAGACTTGTGTCCTTCAAACAGTATTATTTATATCATAATTATTTTCACTAATTTAATCCCGCTTACGTCAGTCTTTATTGGTTGTTAATTAGTTGCTCACGGACACTTGACACTGAGTCACATCAGATACGTCAGTACATTTTCAAAGTTCACTTAATAACTGCTTCACAAACAAAATAAAATGTAAACTATTTCTAAAGAAGTAATTAGTATTTAATTGAAAAAGTTATGATCACTTTTTATAGACTCATTCTTCCCCAGGAGAAACAGAGAACTCATAAGTTTCTTTAGTAGGGACCCGTCTATAAATTATAATCATAAATTTCTTTTTAAATAATAATTACGTCAAAAATGTTTTGAATGCTATGTTTTAGCATCATTTATTGTTTACTTAGTCTCTATTTCATACCTTCTTTAAGTCCTACACAGTACTAATGTCAATATTGAGGTTACTTATTGATACACTCGGCTCTTTGGTAAGAAACGAAGATCGTAAAATTAGCCATTTCAGTTAAACATTATTACAAAATTTTTTATCAGTTTTTTATCATTGTATTTCTAGTATAATTACTTTTAATGGCAGAACTAATGTAAGATAAGAAAACGTACTTTTCGTTACGCTGGAAGACTAATGAAAAGATTGCATGTTATTCTAATAACGTGATGTAAAACAAAAGAAATTTACAATTAAAACTCTCTTAGGATAGCAGTTTTTAAGTTTTAACTTCATTTAAATTTTAGAAGGTATTAATTTTCACTTATATTTAATTTATTAAAAAAAAAGGAAACGTACATTACAATAGTATTCCAGAATCCAAGTTTCTAGCATTTTTAAATTGCAGCCAGATTTTGTTAACCGTTTGTTAAAATGGTTATAGACGAAAACATTACTATTATCAGAGGTTTGCAGTACGCTAACAGAACTGTACGGTAGAAGATAAAAGTATTGTAAGTATTACGGACTTTCATATTACTGTGGTATCACAGAAACCCACATCCGCGCGTCCCACAAGTGGTTCCGTTCAGTCTTGGTTTTACATTAAATTTTACGAGCTTTAAAATGACTATCACATATAAACAAAATTAAAATCATGAACCTAGAACCCTGGATGAAACAAGTCATCACGTACGCGTGCACACACACACGAACACGTGCGTTAAGTATATGGAGATTTATACTTACTTACGTAACATAAACTACGTAACTTTTGTTTGGGTGGGTGAAGTTTCGGTCACTCCAATAAAGTTTCGACACATATTGGTATAAAAGAATTAGTACCCTGATTACATAAAATATTGTTCTTATTTACTAAAACTAGTAGTATAGAACTTAATGCTAAAATTTAATTAATTCCACCTTATCACCAAGACTTAAACCCTGATACGTCTAACATTCTCTCAAATCATTAAGGTCAATAAGCAAACTATGTAAGTGGTGAAACTTCATCCGAATTTCTCCGAATATTATTTCTTTTAACATTAAACATACAAAATAATTATAAACATTACAGAGGATTGAAAAACACAAAAATAATAAAATATTTTAAAATGCGATACATTATGTAAACACGAGTGTTACTGGTTTATTACTAGGGATCAGTATATTAGTTGACTAGTGACTGGTATTATGTGTTGTGAAAAGTGTGTAGAAGGGTTACTGTATTATAAGTGACATTTTTGATACTGCGATAATAAAACTTGTGACTGTTGCTGTTCTACTATTTAATTTAATTATACCGTAATAAAATCGCTGTTCATGAAAAATATTTTTTATGTGTGTTTACAACTCACTATTTTAGAGTAAATTGTTTGAATTAACTTCATCTCTCAACTGTTCACCCAAAGCTAGTCAACCGAGTTTTAGGTTTTCTGATTAAATCTTTTGTCACTGAAACAATAAAATTACTTATGCACCCACTAAAAACAAAATACAGACCAGTCATGTTTCAATATAGACTATACTCTTGCAAAATTATTGTGACTAAAACAGTTTCCTTATAGCACATTCTCGGAAGAGGAAAGCAAATACATAGTTAGTGTTATAATGGCTTACTGTAACAGTATCAAGCATTTGTCTATATGCTAACGAAATTCACACCAAGTGGCACAATTCTTAATTACAATATTTCAGAGCTGCTACCAAAAATAATGTTGCTGTGCAAGAAGATATGAATTGTGCAATAAATTGATCTCCAATTACAGTCAAAATTTGATATCAGATGTTTATATTTAATAAATTAAATTACTAGGTTTTCTTCATATTTTTACTTCTCATATTATTGTTTCTAAACAACAGCTAAATTTTTTTTTTTTAATTTCTGTTACATATTTGGGACCTGCTTCATTGGTTTTTGCTTTTTAACTAAAAATTATTAATATAATCATTTCTATTATTAAGTTACATATTAACTGGATTTTGAAAACCTCTTACATATGAATTCACACAAGCCGTGCGTTCTAATTATAAAACACATTTACAATGTAGATTAGTTTAAATATGAGACAATAAATAAACACACCGAAAAAGTACCTTTAGTGAAGAAAACGTCCAAAGAACATACTGACCGGTGAAATACCTTTGGCTTTTATCTTATATAAGAGACTAAGTAGAGCTACATTTATCAAAATCCTAACCGACACCGATGAAAACTGTTGTAAAGTATGTAGTTGTCAAAAGCCAAATCGTGTGTGCTAACTGCAGAAAGTATTTTTGTATAGCCTATGTATTTATCTGCACGTTCGTTCTCAGCAAGCTCTAGGCGCATGTGCAGTAGGAAAAATATTTCTTTCAAACCAAATAAGTCTATGCTTGCCTCATACCTATCTAAACGTCTGTATAACTGTATGGAATATTCTCTGTGTGTGTGTGTGTGTGTGTGTGTGTGTGTGTGTGTGTGTGTGTGTGTGTGCGTGCGTGCGTGCGTGCGTGAGAGAGAGAGAGAGAGAGAGAGAGAGAGAGAGAGAGAGAGAGAGAGAGAGAGAGAGAGAGAGAGAGAGAGGGGCAACCGGTGTAGTAGCGCTGTGATGTTATAGAACACGTATTTTATAGGCCTCAGCAGCTAAGCAAGGAATGTAGAATGTTCACTCATGTACTGAACACATCGTGCCACTGTATTAGGCAAGTGCATTTCTACCGGTTGAAACAATTCCTTAACCATAAAAGTACAAGGCCAGCGGCGAAGCGAAGTGATAAATTATGTGTGGTCATTCGCCAGTTTGGAGGATTGTTTACAAACGGATATTTATTGTTGCTTCGATTATTTACAGTAGACTCCTATTAAAGTTCTAAACAGCGACTTCTCTCGTGTTTCGTTATTTATTTTATCTCTTAAAATAACACGACCCTTGCGACTATCGTAACAATATGTACACATATATTATTATGATGATCGTACGTCGCCTTTCAACAGTAGAAATTAAATAATTGATTTAACCGAGTTGAAAGCTCATTGATAGGGGAATAGAATTACTTACATTACTCAGTTGATGCGAATATAACTAAACAAAGAAGTGATATATTTATAGGCACAGATAAGAGAAAAATATACTATACCTTCAGTCAGAAGACTATACCGTATAAAACCTTTTTACTCTTGTATGTTTACTTATAAAAATCGAAAAGAATTAATCTCCAATAAATGTGAAACCTGCATTACGTTTGAACGTCAAGCTCTCCTTTCTGCCGTTTACACAAACACAGATACGCTGTCAATAGTGTTATTTTTCCTATGGGAATTTTAAGAGTGTAAACGTGAAGGAAGGTTGAAACAGCTTCTACAGGGACGCTGATCTAAAAGTAACATCCAAGTGTTTCTAACCCCAGTCTCTCAAGGATTGTGGTAAACCATAAAATGTAGACTTTTGTTTTGTATCCTGTTATTTGTTTTCCACATCTGAAAAATTTTATATAATTGGTTACAAAATTTCAAGTATGTAAAATTATGTACTGAGTTTCTGTGTTCCTGTGTTATCAGCACCGGCATAGTTCCTCTATCTGCTTCGCTTAACTTGTATCACAGTTTGTACCGTTTTCAACATAACGTTTTAGAAGTTAAACTTACGATAGTAAAAACAAAGTATAATCAAACCGGATTAACATAATTCTGTAATTATGAAAATTATTTATAATTAACGAACATATAATCACGACTATCAACAAAGATCAACAGATAAATATACGGTTATATAAAATGTTTACAAAAATTAACCAAATTTGGAGCACATGAATTATGAAATCATACAAAATTACCTTTATAAATCTGATAAAATAAAATCGGCATTAATTGAGATGGATGGCATTAATGTATGAAACTCACGATTGCTGTCACCGTTAATGACGCAACGTTATGCTGGCGTTTGGAGTGAACAGTGTACAATGTTGTGGTTGTAACATGCTCTTAACCAATACTAACTTACTTGAAAGAGTAGTATTCAGATAATTGAGTGCAACAATAAAAGGGAAAGTCTGACAAAGGAGTCATCACAAAATTCTTACAAAACAATATACAATATGATATTGAATATTTACCGTTAAGCTACTTAAGTAAAAGTATATCCACTATTGAAGTAGTCTATATAGAATATATGATACACAGAAATCGTTTATAAATTATCGGCTAATTACAGTAATATTAAATAGACATGAAGCAGCGCGCAGGTTGTAGTGGGGAGAAGTCGGCAGCAGTGGAAACTAGGAGAGTGGGAAATGTCTACTAACGCAGTTGAAAATATTGGTCTACTTTACCAAACTAAATTTTACAGCCCTACCAACACCACACACACACACACGCACATACGCGAGCGCGCGCATAGATATATGTAACTTACTTTTTACTAACTTAACTAACTTTTCAATTATTCTTATAATTTTAAAATTCTTTTGTTATTCTTTTAATTGTTTTTAAGAGTTTTACAGTTTAGTACGTTTTATATTTACGCCTAATTCTCTACTTTTTACTAAGTTATTAAATAGGCATACTAAAAATTAGGTTGTAGGTAAGTTTTGATTTCGATTACGACAGTAAACGTGGACATTTTATAAGACGAAACAAGCGTCAGACACAACAGAAAGAGACAATGTAATAAAGATGTCACACAGTTATAAAACGTTTAATACTGCCATTATTTTGTAAACAGTGACGTGCCGTCTTGTGTCTGTTGCAATGTTTCTCGAAAGTCGAGCCTAGACATCAACAATCGTTATATATAAATTATATAGACTGGTAATTACTTTTATCTAATTCCTTCCTTGTAACTTTTGATTGTTTGCGTAACGACGCGTTTCAGGAGCACAGTCCCATCATCAGGTTATAAAAATGAAATCATGAACTAATCACTCGTCGTTAAGTTTAAAATAAAACCACTGCACAACATTCGAATTCACGCGAACACATAGCTATGTGCATTCACATACGTGCGCGTCGTCGTAAAGTTAAAAGACGACGGATTTTGTTATCGCAAACTTACACAGGCAGTCGTCTGCTTTCTTCTTGTTGTGTGCGTATTACTGTGTCGTAGAAGACGTTGGATTTAATTGACAACATATCATTCAATAGCTCGTCATGCTGGAATTTACTTGACGCATGCGCATTACATAACCTGCGCCATTAACACGAAA
Source organism: Magicicada septendecula (assembly GCA_034769895.1). NCBI lineage: Eukaryota > Metazoa > Arthropoda > Insecta > Hemiptera > Cicadidae > Magicicada > Magicicada septendecula. Next base: position 957,597,918 of record CM068367.1, read on the forward strand.
ACGGTTGATTCATGTCTAGTGAATTTTACTGTACTAACATTAATTTTAGTACGAGAGTTTTAGTTAGTTTTATAATTGTTGATCGAAATCTTTTTTCATTAATTACGTATTACAACAGAATCTATAGTCAATAAAGAAATAGTTCAACAATTGACAAAATATTTAAGAAGTGAATGACATCCTGGATAGACTGTTGAAATCAGTTACGTTACAGTAATATTTAATTCTAAAACAATTTTGAAAGTCAGTATACTGTTTTCAATTAGAAATTAACTAAAAATTCTAGTACAATTCTAGTTAACAATTTTTAGCACAATGCAAGTAACAAATTACAATGATGCAAGCACAGTACTTACAATACTGTACTTTTAAATTCTGTGAATGCAACTAAGTTCGTTAATAAGTGGAATGGTGGAGGAGAGGGGGAGAAGTTAGGGGAAATGGGCTGTGGAATTTAGAGAGGAGAAGAGAAACTGAGAGGGGGAGAGGTACATGTAAAAAAAGAAGTGCTCTAGATGAAGAGGAAAGATTTACAGAAGCAGAGAATGATAAACAACAATATAAAATAACCTTTAATGAAATCGGTCGACCAAGAAAGTAATAAATAGAAATATTTAGTCAAGAAGAAAATTTAAAAGAACATGGAAGGATAGAAAATATATGAAATGAAAGGCTAAAGGAAAAGTAAAAAAAATATTTTGCTTTGGAGATTGTTATTTTTGGGTTTAATATGTACTACTAGTAAGTTGCAGACAATAACACGATTACTTACACTAAAAACATTAAACAAATAATGTGAAGTTATTGTAATATGTACTTATTTATTACAGTAACATGATTACTTCCAATAAAAATATCATACAATGTGAATTAATTGTAATGTATTTGTTTATTCCTATATCAATTAGTTTAATTGAATTCATAGTTCTAAAAGAATTTTAGCTTTCCTTGTAAATGTATTTCTTTATGTTACTAACTTTCTTTGTGCTATTTGTGTAGTCTACTGTGGACTACACAACTATTGCTACAGCTCAAAATTAATTTGGTACTTAATGTGGCATCCAGATTTTTAAGAGAGTAGAGATTATTCTCTAACATTCCCAAAGTATTACATCTTCCAATTCATATACAAAACCTACTACATATATTATACTACGTTTTTATTTTTAAGGAAAAGCAAATTGCGCTTCAGCATTAAAGTAAAACTTAAGTCTACTTACTCTAGATCCTTGAAGATAAGGGACAGGCTTTTCAACATACAGTAGTGACTCAACAGGGAAGTGTCTACGTTTAGAAAAATCTTGCTTAAAATATTCTTTCACAAAGATTATAACATTCGTTTTCCGTTTCCAAACATTTACAATTTCTAAATATTACCTTATCTTTTTACTACACAATTTAGGTTTAATTTTTGTTAGTGATGTCCTTCATAAACACAGCGGAATTTTACATACTACAATACAGGAAAATACTCTGTATCTGTTACATAAAATACCGTTTAAGTGTATGTAGTAAATTAGTTTCCTCCAAAACTCCATTGTTCATATAAGTGCATATTTGTTCGCAAATACATAAAATTAAATTCATGTATAATGAGTGATTCAGGCACAAATTCCTGTATTTGTAATTTCTAGTAACCGTCAAGAGTAGGTTTAATTTCATCCACTGAGAAGTAAACTCTTCCTTTTTCTAAAACGGTAATAACAAACGTTTTTCTGTGCCTCGTATTTAACATTTATAGCCGCCGGATAAAGTTTTACCTCAGAAATAAGGGCAAGCATAGCGGTTTACATCCCTACCATTGAGAACAAAAGAGGATTATAACTCATGAAAAGTTAAATCCTTTAAGTCGGAAAATATCCTTAAAATAGTCAATTAAATTAAAAACATCTTCTGAAAACTTGCGAATTGTAAACTAGGTTTAATAAGTAGAATGGAACAGCAAAAGTTGTGTACAGATAAAAATCTATGAAAATATCATTTGGTTCACGCGCTCAAGTCACACACAGGGAATAAGATTTCACACATGTAGGTTAACCTTTGATATTGTTCCAACTGTGTTAGTGTGTTACCACGTACGACCTCTCTTGTTTTTGCTTTTTACTTATCTACTAATTCTACAGAACAAACTACAGGTTTGGTTCAGGATTATTTGCTAGTTAGCACAATCCAACAGTGTTTAGTAAATATGCTGAGTCACACCTACAGGCCTGGTATCATCTCATGAAGTTTATACTTTTATCAAAACTCGAGCATCTTTCCCTTATTACGTTTTCTTCAGACATGCTTGTATTAAGTTTGTGTGTACAACACAGTGATAACTAAAAGGATCAGAAATTTTATATTAAAATAGAGGCACTTTTCGTATGATTCCCTTATTAACAAAGCGCTTGAGGACCAAATATGTTTTTAATTTACTGTTTTCTCTTTACTTTTACTCTTTACTCTTTCCCTATTTAACTCTTTTCTCTATTCTTTCTTGATTGACTTTCCATTTTTCATTTTCCTCTTTTTCTCTTATTCCAACTTCGCTACAATTTCCATGCTCTGTTATTCCTTATCCAAAAACAGTAATTTGTTAGAACTGTTATGACGGTCGCAAGGATCGACGCGATTCAACAGTGGAAACAGAATAATCGAAACAGAGAAATCGTTATTTAGAACATTATTTACAGATATAATAAACAAACCCACTTATATACAATAATTGTTCTAGCTTACAAAATTGTCCAATACATTCTAATGTAGCACACAATAATACAGCTCATTTAACAATGGTACCGCATTATCGTTTTGTCACTGACTATCTCCGACCGTCCTCTTATCGAACGACTCATTTCTTGCAGTTGATTCCCCAATCACAATGATTAATTCGGCAGTTTTTGGAGCCGGGTCTCGGGTCATTCAAAGTATAGGCGGAGTAGGATAGTGAGCTCTAAGTCCCTGATCTCACTGTGGTAATTATGCAGTACGTGTGATGTATTAATTAATTAATACAAGTAGAAAAGGAGAACGAGTAAAACTGACAACAGTTCCTCTGCGTAATTAAGAATAATAATCTGTAATAGACGGTCATTTTAATTGATATATTTATTTAAATGTTCAGGAGCATAAGGCATTTATTTTTTAAGATTTCTACGCGTTTTTGAAGGAAAAAGTATTGGTATTGCTATGACAATTACTGAAGCTCTCAAAAAGTCTGCAGATGCAGTTACGTAAAAGGTCTACACATTACTTTACTATGACAACGTGCTGCGTCTTTGTCAAGGTCGTACTCTTGCATAGCACTCCAGACTGTTCGAGAGACTGCTAAAAGAATGGAAAATTATTCTAGAACTTCTGTGGGCTGTATATAAGCAACAGTAGCCGGCTTAGTAGTTAGTTACAGTGGGCGATTTCTTTAGTGCGGATCAACTGATCGTTGGGGCTCTAAGGAAAGTGATTATCATGTTACAGAATAATGCTGAACTCTTAACAGTTGACAATTATTATTATTGCGTGTGGACAAATTTAACTTGAATTATTGTATGAGATTACCTTGTTGATTTCACATTGTCTGTGTCTAATTAAAAGCTGGTAATTAGTGATTTCATTGGTGTCTGTATTTTAACAACACTACAATCCGTGAGACCGTTGTAACAGTATGTAGGCCTAGGTAAAAAGGTAATAAACACATTATGAGCAATTACCTATGTTTAGGTAACATAGCTCTACCTGTGTTTTTAGGTTTCGGTGAAGGAAGATCAGAGGTAAGATTCTTACGATCCGTAAAAGGCTGCACATAAAGAAGTAGATTTTACAATGAAGACGAACGCAAAGATTTTTTTTTTTAGCATCCAAGCCAGTTTGCAGAAAACAAAGGGAAGTGGATTGCACATCTGAACAGAATGCCGGGTGGCAGACTGCCTAAGGAAGTTTGCCTATTTGGTAAAGAACTGTAGAAAGACAGCAAGCGTTGGTCACGTGAATGTATTTCCTTTGGTACCGAAACAGCCGAATCGCCTGTTTTTTCAAGAATAAGAACCTATCCCTGTACCTATATTAATGAAATTTAGTATTAATAAAAATGAAAAATATTAATGAAAATTATCTTCCTGGACAGTAAATTTACTACAGATAATATAATTCAAATAGAAAAAGACATTAATCTCAAGAACGAAAATTAAATTTAATAGTCATAGTGCATAGATTCTGGCAAAATATGAAGTAAGTGCATACTGACAGTTATGTTCGCATAGAATACATGCGTACAGGATTCAGACGTTCCTAGTTTCCACATCATACTCTACTCATTCAGCAGTATTTTGAAGCACTATCCTAACAAGTTTCTTGTGTCCAAACGAACATTATTTAAAGACAAGTAGTTTTTGCCTTTTAATAAAAAATAATTAAAAAAGATTTATTTGTTTTAAATTGTCGAAGATAATACAAGCAGAAATTTAAAAAAGTTTAAAATAATGTTTGCCATCCTCATCACGTCAAATAAGTATCTCCTAAAGACTGACACTATTAATTATTTCTTGCAGCAAAGAATGTCAGTTCACTACTCAAATGACATTATTAGTTAAAGTTTACGTTACGTCAAAATAACTAGTGTTCATTTCTTAAGGACTTCACATTCCTCAACCCCTGCATTTTTGACAATTCGTTTATGACATATGTTCAATAATATAATAATGTCTACATGTAAATCACTATGAATACTAATAAATATTTGCACATAATTCATTGATCAGGGGATAAATAACTGTCCAAGATATATTTAAATCACTGTTTAAAATACATCGTGGTGCAAAAGATCTATGATAATGATTTATGCTCGCGGAGTCGTGTTTACAAAGTATTCACAAGTTATTTAGTTGTTATTTTCTGTTATGCCAACGATAGTTCAGTTTTCGTGGTTGACAGTTAAGACACATGACATGCCAAACGTTCAATCAAGTTAAAATATCACCTTGTGCCTACGTCCACAGTTTAGAACATACATTTGTACCACGTCAACATAAAAAGATATGTATTCATGAAAAAGAGGCCTACAAAAAGGTATTTAAAAGGAACAAAAGGTATACACATTATTCGGTATTACAAAGTACTTTAACAGATAATAATACCCTCCTCCAATTTTATTATCATATATATCGTTCTTCCCATCCCCGATTGCAACCAGTAGTTTCACGATAACTGTACTAGAAATTAAGCGTATTTAAGTAGTAATCTTACAAAAGTGAAGGCTATTTCATAGTATAGCCGGCTTGTTTTTATCTAACCTATTATTCGTTAAAATAAACTATTATGTAAAGTCAATTTTATTTTATACAATGTACATCCTTCCAAAGTGTAATATGCAACGTGTTTCAAAAATGTATTAATGTAATAGACTATGTACGATTTATATTAGAAAAACATCTTCCCAAACTAGAGCCTCAGCTTTTCATGTTCTAAGCAAACAGCCATAGAGTACTGAGGGAAAAAGCCACTCAGCACACCCGAGGGAAACATTTCCTTGTTTTATATATTATTACAAATGCAGCCTATTTACTTCTTCTCATCCGAGGACACTTCAAACACAAAAATGTTATATCCTCTTGCTTTTGGTACATTTGTTTATAATTATAATAACATCCATAACGCTCCTATGAAATACGAATATATTTTTCACATGTGTAGACCCATGTGAAATCATGTTAGTCCTTGCTGTTTCAATTTAAGAACGCTACATACGATTATAACTTATAAAAGTAGTAAGACAAGATTTTCATAATACTTTTAATACAATTCCACTTTCAAAAATATTTATTTCTGAAACTACTCATGTTAGACAACGAATTGACTGCGATAACTCTAATTTAGAGGACACGTTCTTAAAAACCGCAATAACTGTGACTTCTTGATAAAGTGAGTAACTTATATGTCAGTAGGGTATATGATCATTTTCTTAATTGCATTCACTTTACTTTTAAATATCAGCTTTTCATCAGTTTATTTATGGCAAATAAATTACTACGAATACTTATAAATAACTACAAATAATAATATATTCATAGAATGAAAGACACAAGTTGTGAGTGAGAACACCACTAACACCTCACCACTGGTTTATTATTGTTAATACGACACAATTGTTTTAGCGGCACTCACCTCCATCCTCAGCCTGGACATTTGGAATGTTGACACAACACTGGATGTTGACAACAACCACAATTTAGTGGGATGAAAACAACTTGTGTCTTTCATTCTGTGATTATACCTTCAATTACTCTTGCAAAATCTTCGCACGGTGTATTGCCTGCTAATACTTTCCAACAAGCTCATAAATATGTCTGAAAATTGCCGAAAAGTTGTAACCTTATACTTTATTCATGAAATGCATATTTTATAAGAGTTCCGCCTTTTTGTTTGCTCTCAAATTTAACCACAGGCTCTGCAACACATAAATCATATTATCCTTCATAAGTACACAAACAATATTAATAACTAATGATACATTTCTTTAATCGTAAGTTAACGAAGACGAAGTTATCTTTAAAAAAACTGTAAGTTAACTGACATTGTAAGCATTACAAGTGAAAGTAGAAAATCTGTTAAAAAAGTATTAACAAACAATAGGGAAATACTTAATCTTTACTGTATCTGATATATTGGCTTTATAGTAATCAGGATCAGGCTCTCAGCTTTGTATCTGACCCCTTTAGCTTTATTAGGGAGATGAGAAAAACATTTTTATTCAGAACTCTGAACTTGAAATGAGCCTACTCTTATCTCAAGTTGTTTTTATTAATATTTGTACAAATTGAGTGTTCGATTCAAAAGGATAATTGCCTTAAATTTTTAATGAGCTTAAAAGGAAGATTGGATCATCAAAACTACAATTCACCTTGGGTACTATTCTATTCGACTTCAATTAACTTGTCAGACCCGTTCGATTTACGTGTATATACAGTGTTTTTCTAGAAGGCGTTACCAAACTTCAGAAAATGTTCTACTCGTAAACCTGTAGAAAAAATGTCAAATAAATATATTTCAAAACTCCTTCGTTTTCCGTCCCTATGTTATATGTGCGTTTGTTAAGCAAATTAATTGATGATAAGCAGACGGAGGAGTGAAGTTGGAATGTGTTATAAACAGTACGTGTACTATTTTCTATATCTACAAATAAAGCCCAACTTTTAAAATGGCGACTGGCTGAATATTCTAATTCTAAATCTATTAGTTCAATACAAGAAACTTGTTAAATTTTCTGCTAAATTAAATAAATTTAAGTAAATATTTATTTGCTGATTTACTTCTCTTTTCTAAACTATTGACTATGGTTTATATTTTTATACTCTACTATGCCAAATATGAGTAAGCATCCGTTTGAATCATGAGTTGCCATGTAGTAATAATAATACAGTATAAAAAATGAATAGTATAAAAAATAATACAGTATAAAAAATAATCAGTAGTATAAAAATTGAAAAATTTAGGTAAACAATCTAAAGCAACTTACCTACCTACCAAACTAATCATGGTAAAATTATTTAAATGCAGGTACGCGGTTCTTAGGGGAAAATAGGCCATATGTTTTGTTATGAAAGAACTGTAATATCTTCAATATTTTTATCCGAATTCCTTAAACAAGTAAACAAGGTACCATTTAATTAGGAATAAATGGGGTAAATTTTTATGTAATAAGACATTTTTTTATAAGTAAGCTACTGATTTTGTGAAATTTATAATTAAAATTTTCAAAATCAGCCGCCATTTCGACAGTTTTTCAGATAATAAGTTACTCTGGTTTGTTTTGTACATAGGCCTATAAGAAATTGTAAACGTACTGTGCTACCGTATTTCAACTACACACCTCATTTCGTTCAGAAGTAATTAACTTTTCTTTAACACATGCATATGGAAGAAGAAGTATTTTTTGGCATATGTTTATTGGACATTTTTCTTTCAGTTTAATGAGTAGAATTATTTCCCGATGAGTAGCACCACTTTTTGGGACCACTTGGTATAATATTATATAACGTTAGGAAACTACGATGACAAGCATGTACATAGATTAGAAGGCAGAATGATTAACTACAATCACGCCAATCTGAGCAACTACGTAAGTAACTAGTTTTCAAATAGTAAAGGAAAATTTTTAGGAAATGGTATTATAAAAATTGTGCTTGAATGAAGAGAAACAATAACGTAACTTGAAAACCTATGACACATCTGACAAAAGCCAATTATATGACATTAGGTTTTCATGAAGCAAAGCGACTTGTTAGGTGTGAGTAACTCAAATGTTGGATGTTGGTGTTTCCATAGGAGGAGAAAATACTGTTGCCAAAACAAAATTTGAAAGTTTCCTGGATCAGGACCTTCGATGGGTTCTATACACCTGCGCCCATGGTCTGTCATTGACGTTGCAAATTTTGCTATTCTAAGAGGGTACTTGGAAGTGAGGTTGGTATGCCAAATGACGACGTGTGGTCAGACAAGTCTGATCATAACAGTAGTAGTTAGGTAAGAAGAATGTGGGAAAGTAGGCTAATTGAGTTTTAGAGAGGTGTATAACATGAGCACTGCTCACTCCTGAATTAATGACGAGTTCAGTTAACAGCGTAAACGACGACTACGAATTCTCTAACCATTAACTGCGGTTAGAAAGAATGGCCAAACCACTATTGTTTATCCAGGAAAGCACAGTCTAACCTGATTCAGGGTTTAAGCGATAGATCGTGGTCGCTTATTAAGCGCCCCCGTGATCGAAAAGATGCTGTGTCTGGCATGGATGGCATTCCAAAGAGGCATTTTACAGCTTTTGGAAACTAAAGTCCGGATAACGTTACGGAATACGTGTCTTGTCAAGATATTTCTTTTCCTAGGCTTCTCCAGATATTCTGGAATTTATTTACGGGAACACAGAGCCGGGCCGAAGTTGTTGTTAAAGTCGATGTTGTCGATTCTAACAGCTTTCTATATCTCTAGACAGGAGAGTCCTCTATACCTCTCGGCAACCTATCGCCTTGACAATAGCTACTACTGAATCCAATGTAAGGTAGCTTCTCTACCAATATGGGTATGTTGCCTGAATGTTAATCGTTCAGCCAAAGGAGGAACGGAAACAACGGGATGGGCAGATTCCCTCACAAGTTTAGTAGTTGTGTGTGTTATTATTACTAACAAAGAAATTTAACATCTTGATAGGGACGAATGACCTCTCACATCTCCGTTTAGCTCGGTGGTCAAGGATTTGCAAATAATGACCCTAATCCCCAGCCCCACAGATTTCATTCCTGCTTTAACTGATCGAACAAGGAACAAAGTAACAAAACAGAAGGATTCATCCCGACAGCTCGTGAGAGAAGATAACGGAGAAGTAGAATATTTTCTACTAATAGGAATGGAACTCGCAAAGTTAATCTCGTGATACAACACCTTTAGCGGTCTCAGCCGTATTGTAACCCCAACGGAAAACGGAATAATGATTTCACATTTGATATACATAAATGTGTACCTTATACATATTAATTTGCCCTGTCATGGCATGCATATTTATAAAACTTGGAAAGCCTAGAGCTTTAATTATCATCTATCTATCAGAGCGCGTGATTAGTATTTGCATGACTAACTTGACTATTCAGTGCACCGTTACTATAAGTGATAAGTGTATTTATTTCTGATAACTACATGACCATAGAAGTTCAAATTTTCATACTTTTTTAAACATAGTTTTGATTTTTTTATATTTGCAATCCAAGTTATTAACTTTGTTTTTGCGTACAATATTTTTCATCCAATGGTTTTTCTTTGTGTAAAATTTCTGTTTCAATGCATAGCTGAGTACATGTTTTTACATGCCTCTGTATAACACTCATGCGTCGTACCCTCTTTACTGCTTGTCCTCGACTCATCATATTAAGTCATTTAATTTACAATACTGCTTGTACACAAAATTTTACATAATGAAAGTAAAGTATAAATAATATAGAGGAAACATTTTTAAAGTTAAAATACGTAGATAAATAATCGATTACTTTTAGTTGTCAACGCTATTTACTTTAAAATAACCACGCACCTATTATTTATACTAAAATGGTGGTTCACCTATTATTTATAGTACTAACAATTATAACATAAACAGCAATATTTAAAGGTTGATAACAATAATAATAAAACTAATAACAATTCTATGATAACATACAATTATATACACCTAGGTTAAAGTATTGATGTCTTTAAAGATGACAAAAAATATTTCCGACCTTAAAATGTAATATTTTTTACAAATTATAACAACTTATTTTAGTTTTGCCAATTAATTATCAAATATTCCATGACTACACAAATGAAACAAGTTATCAGTTTTAACTCAACCGATCGGCATCGTTAATGTTCGTTTGTTAAAACATGATCGTAAGATCTGTCTGTCTGAATGATTTTTCTCATGATAGGTATAATTATTTATCAAATATCCGATTGTCTTCAAATCTGACATTCATGTTTGTTGTATGTACATATGCTTGCAATGTTAAATTTTGGGCGGCTCTATGCTAGACAAACTGAAATCGTCTCTTCTAGACATACATTTACGTGATTTTGTCTAATCTCTTATTGATTTTTTTATAATTATAATTTTCTGGAACAGTAAATGAAAAAAAAACTTCTAAATACGTTGTACGTGAAACGTCAAACTAATTTTATACCAGTTCGAATAAGATACAGTATTCTCTGATTTATCCTAAGTAAGTGGATTGTTGCTCAATCGAATAACTGAGGCAAATGGAACAAACGGTTACGGCCATTTCGGATTACGAATTACGGATAAAGAACTTAGCAAATTTAAGTTGTACAGTATGACATTTAAGATACTTAGTTCCGTTGATGTTATGTAAAAACAAATAAAAACACGTTTTTGCTTATTTATGTGGCATATAATTTGTGTAAACAAGTAGATTTGCTTGAAATAATACGCATACCCGTGTAAACACAGTGATTCTGTACCGTACGATACGCTTACCTTTTGTGATTTATAAGGAAAGTAGTGATTCTCACGTACAGGTTTGCCTCGAATAATTCTGAAACTGGGAAAATCGGGGGTCGATTGTTGGGACTTTACTGTAGTTTGTTTGTTTGTTTTTATAAAAAGTTTCGTTCTTCAAGAGTTGAAAGGATCTCCCAGGAAGCACGCATGAACAAGTGGACGTCGCGATCCAGTTATACAGGTCAGGAAGTTTACCAGTTGACAAGTTAAATCAATTGGTTTATCTTACTATCCACAAGAAATATATTTTATTGTGATACCTTTACTGCTTTCAAAAATAAAGTTATCAATTCAATTGAATTGCTACTAATCTTAAACCAACGGCTGCTACAGGAAAAAATAATAGTTTGTAATAATCGTTGCACTGAGTAGCAACTTTTAAACTTAATCTAATGAATTATTGAATTGTATGATGGGCCACTAGGCAAACACAATGTGATTTTCTATAAATCAACGACATTTAATTCTTAAAATGACGCCTTAATCATCAAAATCGGTAGTAAAACACGGAGCATTAAACGATGAAAAATTTATGATACGATAAATGAATTTTTAGGCCTTGCAAAAGAATTAGTAATACTACACAGTAAAACAAGAAAATAATCGATAATTTGATTTTATGCTCTATTGACGATTGATCTGTTTAGTAAAGTAAGCTATTTATTGTAAATCATACAATAAATAAATTATTAAACTATGGTGGCAATTATTAAAGTAAATTCTTTATAAAACTGCTAATATTGCATTTACTTCTAGCTAAGATGAAATTATGAGTACATTGTAAGGTGACGTTACCGAAAATCAAATCAGATTTTACAGTTGATACATCAGTCAGGATTGCTTATTATCGTTGACTTAAACAGGTTAAAGATAATTTATGACATCGATTTCTTTCCTCAACAATAACCACTAACTAGAATTAAACAGTTGTATAAGTATATTATGCGAATGTCTATTGTCGCATTAAAAAAATGGTAATTACATTCAAGAGTTTCGCAATTTTTAGAAAGAAAACAATTTATCACAATTATAAAAATAAAAATGTTTAAACTGACGGACGCCTAAAATATAAAAATTTGCAAAGAAAAAATAAATAATATTTTTTATACATTAAAAATTATATATTTAATTGAGACTTTGAAAACAATTAATAATATTACTTTTAAATATAACAAATGACGAAAATACAACATTACAAATTTACTTGTGCTTGTCAAAAATCAACTTCAGTTTGGTTGAATTCTTTTATTCGTTTCAATGGATGCTGTTGTATAGGAGCTGTTGTCTGTGCTGTAGTCCCTTAGACATACCAGATCAATCCAGATGTTGTCGATAACGATGTTGACTCAAGCAGATCATACTCGTTTTCTACAGTACATTCGCTTTTAGACCCATTCCTCTAATCCAGTCTCCGGAAATCTTTCTTCACACACCTTTTAAATTAAAGCAAGTTATATATGACATTATACCTTGCCACTAAGTCCTTTACGTCCGACAATCGGTTTGATGGAGACGAGGTGATGATGGTAAAGTTAAAAACCAGCTCATCATGACCATCCTAATCAAATAGTTCATTCACACCGTGTTTTCGTAATTATTGTAGTAGTTTTTGAAGTTTATAAAAAGTGAAGTTTCAATATGTTATCTGCATAAAGGATGCTCTTATATTTGTCTAGACAACAAAAAGTAAATTTCTCCTTTTTTCTGGTTGAAAATGCGTTCCTTCTTGACTTGTACGTTGCGATGAGGTTCGTTGTCACGTAATAATACGTTATCACACCTTGGATCCAATTTTTCCAGTAAATTTTCACGTACCAACTTCATACTTTTCTTCATGTTTTTGTAGTAATCTCCTACAAATGCAGGTTTCTACATATTCAGTGGCCAGGAACAAAACGCTTTTCCCTTCTACATGCATAATTATCCTTCATCTTCTGATTGAACAGTACATAACTTAGATACTTTCGACTGACCACATTTTTCTATATATGTAAATTTTTATACAAATTTTGTTTGTTTGTAAATTGTTAAAAAAAATAAATCAACTCATAAAGCTGTGTTTAATTTTAATACAACTAAAAGTCTTAGTGTCATTTCTACTTTTGTTTGCGTTATAAACGAAGAGATTATACAACTTTAAAGTCACTACCCACTCACTGTTGTAAAACGTCACTGTTGCAAAAGTTTATGCCATCAATTTTAATTTTTTTTTAATTTGCTAAACAACGCAGTTTAATCTTCATTCAACACTTTACTTGCATAACAGCCGTTGAATGTTAATGATCCACTGATAATACGGCATTTACAGTGGCGTCATGTTTCTGTCTAGCGCTGGCTGCTTCTGTATGCAAATCGCTGTCTGACCTACCATAGTTGGTCATAGTTAAAGTTAAATTGTATATTTACGTTTCAATATTTTTAGTTTTTGTGAATTCATAGAGTAACGTGTAGTTGAGTGGTTAATAAGTAAACAACTAACAAAATTTACTAATTTTTTCAATGATTAAAATAACTTATTTAACAATATTATCGCTTCCACATTTACAAAGGACTTTAATGTTCATATCGGTTGATGACACCACACTTTTGAAACTGTCAAATTTTCACTGCTTTTAGCAATATAGTGTCTATTAGCTCCTTTTAGAAATATCGTGTTTAGTAATTTCACTGATTTAAGCAAACACTAGACCATACTAAACACAACTTTATTCAGCTTCAGTGACGGTTATGGTTAACTTACCACGTAATTAATTCTGTTCAAATATGGTAGTCACAACATAAAATGAGCAGAATGTACGAGGTTCGACAAATACTGTCTTCACTCGACTATATTTAGTTGTCTTCTTCAATTGATGTATGTATTTATAGCACAATGGAGACTATGGCACCTGTGTCAACTGTAATCGAGATCGGCCTTTCCTGAACAAATCTGGTAACTACCAAGCTCCCGCTATTTTTCTGAAGTGTAGAAATTGAGTATAGTTTAGGGACTTCTTTCCTCCAGTTAGTCAGCATATGCCCCGTTGTACCGATTACTGCTCGTTTCTCTGCTTCTGAACTCTGGACCGACAATCTTGTTGTAGATATTCAGGTTTCCCACATCTATAACATTTTGTTCTTTCATCCTTTCTTACCTTATTCTGGAGCGCCGATCATTGGGCCTCTGTTCCTTGACCTTCCTCTTCATCGTCCGTGGCGTCGCGATCTTTTAGTACGCACTTATAATTTGCCCAACCAGACGCTGCCTTGGCGGCCTCAATTTGTAAAGCAGTACCAAGGCGTCGTAACACTTACTTGTTGTAGTTCACTTTCTCTCACGCCATCAATAAATGTCTGCATCGCAAACCGCATTCGAAATCTTCTAGTGCTTCAGGATAGGCCAGTCTAATGTCGATGCTTGCTTCAAACTCTTGAAGACTCTCTTCACTGCTGTCGCCTTGTTCTCAACTAAGTGCAGTACACCTCTCTCAAATGTTTGTCACCATACCGTAATTCTAAAGCTTTTATTAATTCAGCATAGGTGTTCTGGCTGTCAGATGGCACTTTCTGTAGTCGTTCTTCCGCAGGTCCTTTTAAAGCGAGAACAAGTGAAACTGCCTTGCCTTTCTCTGCCCAATTATTTGGTCATGCAGCGTCTTCAAATTGCTGAAGGTACGTCATCCAGTGGGTGCTTCCATTAAATGTTGGGTGCTTGACATAAATTGCCCCAACCGCAGGGAAAGTGACTTTCTCTATTGTCTTCTTTTCTCTGTCTTTTTCTATCTTCACCATTGGTTCAGAAATTTGGTTTGAAACTGTTGGCTGTCTTTTCATTAACTGCTCGATTTCATTTTTAATTTGCTATTTTATGTTTGCAATTGAGTCTTCTACTGCAGATATTTTTGTTGGCATTGTTTGTTCTATATTTGAGACAGATTTTTCTACTGTAGACAATCTTACCTCATGATGATTCAGATCATGATCACTTCGTACGTCACCCAAGTCACCACGTAGGAGGCCCAACTCTGCGGTAGTATGTTCTTGCAACTGTTTTGCATAGCCACAAAAGAGCTTCCTTTTTTTTGCTTCCTGCTTCCATTTCTTGTCTTGTCGACATTCCGACTTGAGCAGAAGCGTTTTTTTGCCGTTCTTCTGTTTCCAGCATTAGTGCTTTCTGTCGTTCCTCTGCTCCTTTTCTTTCCCGTCTGCTTTCTTTTTTTGTCTCTTCCGCCTCTTGTCGTCGTTCTGCTTTTGTTGATCATGTATTTGCCGTAGCAGCGCTTTGAAAGCCATCTGACTGGTATCCATGTTTACAGATTAATTACAACGTACACTACTATTGTACAAAGTGTCCTGTGTTTGCACCGTTAAAGGTTCTGTCGCACTTCTGACACCACTGTTACGACGGTCACACTGACTGTCGTATGGTACAGTGGAAATAAAATACAGACACCAATGAAATCACTCATTACCAGCTTTTAAGGAGTCATAAATAACAATTTGAAAGCAACAAGGTACTCTGATACAGTAATCCTAGTTAAATTTGTCCACGCGCAAAAATAATGTCAAATATAAAGAGTTCCACACTAATTACAACAGAATAATTACTTTCCACAACAACCACTTGAGCCGCACTGAGTAAATCGCCCAACGTAACTGACTGACAAAGCCAGCTCCAGATGTTCCAGAATAATGTTCCACTATTTGCGTCTTTAACAAGCACTCGAAAGGTCTAGAAGGTACTTTAGTATACGTCCTTGACAGAGACACACACGCTCCTTCTCTTTCTTCTAGCGGAGAAACGTATATACGACACTCTCGACGTTCGAGAGCGTTCCGTAATTCCGTAACAATATTTGTGAAAATGTATGGTGTTACAGGTAAATTTAAAAAGTATGTATCCTCGTTGTGATTAAAATTATTATATTAAATGTTTTTAAAAATCTCCACAATATTAATTTTAATCAGTTTTTGGACAACCAAAAACGTTAGTATTTTAGCTATTCAATTAGCTATTCTAAACAGAAGAAGTAGACAGGATTTTTTTCCTGTTCTGTTTTACTTACTACGTACTGTTAATCGCTTTCCAAACGCTGTGGTTGTGTTTTGAGTGAATAACTCTAATAGATGGGTAAATACATTTGTGTACCCCAACTCTGTGTTTCTGGTTTATACTAGAAACACAGTCGTAACCGTATGTAATAACAGGTGTTGTCTGGCTTTCTATCAGCAGATGTAGCTTTGAGTGTAAATGTCTAAGCATCTCGGGAAATATAACATATTTTGTTGTTTACTGTTAAAGACAAAAGTCAAATCAAACAGTGACTTTACTCCCTATAGGCTTAGTACTGTTAATATAAATATCTTGTACTGTTTATAGGGCAGGTATAAACTACATCCTCGCCAGTGACATGAAATTAATTTATGAAATATCTAAAAAATTAAGACCTGTATGAATTCGAACCCATTACGCTCAGTCTATTTTTGCAGCACTCTTCAATTTTGGAGTAAGGGTATTCTTTATAGCCTATATCATGCATAACCAAGTTTTCTGTGTCCAGTTTCGTCAGTAGTACATACAATTACATATCACGCAGGAAAACGATTGCTGCTCGTGACTGAACACATCAAAAATATTTAAAGTAGATGAGATTAATTACACCCGACAAAATTCCCTGACAACAACGTTGTCATTAACCTTTTCTTTAATTTTTACACACAAAGTCAACTGAAGATAACAGCGTTGTTGGTTACGCATTTAGAATTCGGACAAAATTTTATGTAAATTAAGAGTGACAGACTCGTTTCAGCAAAGTAATAAAGAAAACGCAAAACATAATTTGGTCTGCAGGACTCCATCTTACCACAAGCTGTTATTATAATTACGTTCGCTGCCCGTGGCGAAGCCCACATTTACTGCGGTATCTGAATGTCTACTTCTATCTGCGACACTACGTCACTCTGTCACACTCTCTGACACATTTCCTTCTTTCATGAGAACTTTCTGCTCTCATATCACTCAGAACTGAAAACGATCGTCATCTTTTTTTCTTCTTTAATATATTACACCTTGTATTACATTTGCAAACTCCTATTGTGTGTATTATAAGATTTTAATTTGTCATTAATAATTTGATTACGTGACCCACATAATCTGAAGTTTCCGTCTCTTATAATACAATAAGTCTTCCTAACTTAATAATGTAAATTATTTTTCCGTCCATTTTTTGTATAATAATTTTGAACTATTCCTAGCCACTAAATTTTTGTCGTTCTTCTACTTAAACACATATACAAGTCCTATGCCGTATGTATATGCGTATGAATACTTCCATGTCTTATCTGTGTGTGTGTGTGGGGGGGGGCATCATCTTTTTCATTGTCTTCATAAAAGTCTGTTAAACGAACGCCTGTTCAGCCCTTCCCTAGTTATATACCACCAGCGCTTGTCCAGTTTACAGTACAATGCTAGTTTCCAAAGCATCCCTCGATTTGCAGTCAACCGTCTCCACAGTGTCCTGACGCCATTTTATCTCCAGTATAACAATTTTTGTTGTAATCTTATCATCTCGACTAGCCCAGAATATCCTACATCCTTCGTATTATATAATCTTATTTCCGTTAATTATATATAATCTAGTTTGATGACGATCGTTTAATTGTTTACCTGCCTCTATTTTAAAATTTCCTATCTGCTCCCCTTCAAAAGTCATGAGTTTGTGTACTTTCTAGTGTTGCTGAGCATCTTTCAGTCTCTCAGTCAATGCGTAAAGCGTAGGTTCAACAAAAATTTTCTTTTTTAAAACATGATTAGTTTATATTTCTTTATACAAATTAGATTTTTTTTTCAAAAGGTCTTATTGCTCTTCTGTATTTGACCTTACTTCAATCATAATTTCTGGAGTTGCATCTGCATTGTTTGTTACCGTGTACCGTGTAGTTGTTTGTTTCACGACACAACTAGCGTCTTCCATCTAATAAATGTCATTTCCTAGGCTGGTACTTCCTCGTTATGGCATTAAACACAAGGCCTCTTGTGAATGTGAAAAAATGTGTGTGTGTGTGTGTGTGTGTGTGTGTGTGTGTGTGTGTGTGTGTGTGTGTGTGTGTGTGTACGTATACGTAATTTGCAAAATTGTAGGTCTTACGTGACCCTCAATTTTTCGAAATCAGTAAATTTTTCATATTATTGACATGGTATTATTAAATTTTTCATATTAAATATTGACATGGTATTATTTCGGTATCTGAATGCTTTCAAAGTAGCACACTCTTCAAATTCGCTAATAACGCTTCTCATCATTTACTGATGATTTCCATGATAACCAGCACTAATAACCTGTATTGTTTCAAACAAAGCTTTGGTTACATTTTACCCTACTACGCAAGAAGATAACGCACTCACATGTGGTTCTCGCATAACCGCAAAACTGCAACGACGGGTATAATAAATATTTACCTCATCATTGCACCTATTTTGGCAAAACAAAGCATAATTGGTTTAAAAAATAGAACAAAATATGTCTATTAGATGTTAAACGTCAAATTATTTACGAAAAAATAAAAGTTTCTACTACCCACAGAGGAAGAGATCATTAGATTCCTCTTGAACTCGCCAGGAACGTGCGGTACAAATATGCATCAATACAGATTGATTTACATTAACTAAATTTAATGGAAACTATTTGTTTTGAATTTACTCTTTAGGGCCTGTAGGCTTGAGTTCCAACGTTGTTTTCGTTGCCAAACATTTCGCGTCACCTTCAGTGGCGTGATCCAACTGCTGCAATCAGCAACAACATTCCACTGTTCTTGTTGTCCTTGGGTTGTGTGATTTGTGCGTCGTCCTGCGATAGTCGACTTCTGAACTACCGGTAGAAGAAGCTCTTGCTCCGTGGCCGTGTCCAAATAGGACGAGTTTGCTCCATAACGGCACAAACGAAGGCAACATGCGTTTAAGAATAGTAATAAATCACAACACAATCATTGACTTCCTAAAGCGAGGAACTGTGTAATTTGGCTAAAATAAAACGTAAAAATATTTTATGTGATCTGTTTATTTCCTTAAATTATATCCTGTTACTGCGTTAACTAACAGCCTAGCTACTAACCTACACGTCCCGGGCTCGATTCCTGACCAGCACTATAAAATTCACGGTGATTTTTTGTCATAGCCCAGGTGCTTCTAAAACACCCGAAATGTCTGTGAACCGTTCCTCTGTACTCAGTAAACATGTGTAGTTACACTAGCCAACGACCCGTAGGGAGCAAATCTCTGTCCACGATGTAGCCTATATTTTACCTGCTTTTACGCGTGGTCAGTTATGTGTTAAGACAACCTTTCAATTTACTTACGTGGAGAAGTAAACATATAATCCTGACTGAAGACAAAAAAGTAACGCGAAATGTGTGATTGTGTGTGTGTGTGTGTGTGTGCGTGTGCGTGCGTGCGTGCGTGCGTGCGTGCGTGCGTGCGTGCGTGCGTGCGTGTGTGTGTGTGTGCGTGCGTGTGTGCGTGCGTGTGTGTGTGTGTGTGTGTGTGTGTGTGTGTGTGTGTGTGTGTGTGTGTGTGTGTGTGTGTGTGTGTGTGTGTGTGTGTGTGTGTGTGTGTGTGTGTGTGTGTGTGTGTGTGTGTGTGTGTGTGTGTGTGTGTGTGTGTGTGTGTGTGTGTGTGTGTGTGTGTGTGTGTGTGTGTGTGTGTGTGTGTGTGTGTGTGTGTGTGTGTGTGTGTGTGTGTGTGTGTGTGTGTGTGTGTGTGTGTGTGTTCCCTGTATGTCTTGTGTTCGGAGCCGTCATAAATAATAAAACTTTGGAAATATAAACATTATATAATGAAGACAAAAGAAATTACTCTTCACGCCAGTAATAAATAACTATGTCCTTCGGCAACGAGATTTAATTTTAAAATGACATAATATAACAACAGTATTGCCAGTCAACGCAATTATTTTGTTCTTAACAATTACCGTAAAATACGAATGAACGTTTAGCTAAATACGAGTACGTGAAATTCTCAACTTCAGAAACAATTTAACTTCATGTATGAGGCAGACTATTGTACCAGACGCGCGTCTCCTGTTTCTGACGTAGGACTTGAGATACATAAAACATTCTATTGTATGTCGATAGAAATAATTTACCCAATTTTCCTTCAAATTTATTACACGCAACAAACAAGTTCATTGCCATTCTAACTATAAATCTAACTTGGTAGATACGCATACTCGAATATTACGTTAATTCACCAGCTAATTTATATACTTAGAGAAACATGTTTAGTACATTAAATTAAATTAGGCAGGTTACTATGTTCGGTATTTGCGCTTTACACATTTCGCCCTCAGGTAATGTTCATTTATACATTTATACATTTAGTATAATATATAGGATTCCACTACCTACAACCATTAACAATTTCTAAAATAGCCTGTGGCATTGTTATAACTTTTAAAAAACGGAATCTATTAACAATAACGTTCAACATATTGCATCGCCATCAGAACGTAAATCTTCTTCAACATCATTCTACCTGCATTAATATCACAGTCGTCGTCACCGTAGTCATTACTATCGTATAGTCCGTAGCGACGATGGTCTTCTTCTTTAACAGGTGGTGATTCCCAAAACAGCAATGGTTATTTATGCGGGCGTAAAAAAGTCTCTGAACTACGGTCAGCAAAGTAGATAACTTATTTTCGGATCGTAATGAAATATTTGTGCAATGTAGTACCGAGGGTATTACAGAACAAATTTTTGGCAGTATTGTGGTAAAACTCTTGTAACTCCTGGACTTTATTTCGTGCCCACTAGAGGCATCTATGATTGTTAGGCCTATATACATCTTTCTAATTAATTCTATAATCAATGTAGTAGTATTAACTAATAGTTTTGGAATTCAACAAGTCACCAGTTTTTTCTTTGTTTGTATTGCTAAATTCTGGTTTAAAAATTTTCGTAACACCTTTATAACATTTTGAAAAGCTTGTCACTTTCTGATTGGAAACTTGTAGGAGACATGCAAAAAAAATGAATTCAGCACATAAAATGGACAAGTTAAATTCTAAATTTAGTGTTTTAATTCCCTATGTAGGCTTACTACTGTATTACGTCAATATACGTAGTTACGGGTTTTTGACATTGAGTCACATACATAATATTTTTGTGTTGACATAACTGTCAGAACGTTATGGACTTTGCCATGAACTTAAGAATAATCGAACTGTAACTCACTGCAAATGATTTTACATTAAATATCACTACAGTACGTTATAGTTATTTATTTACATTGTTTCCTTCTTCTTTTTGTTTGGCCTTTTTGAAAATTACCGACACCCATCTTTGTGTTACGCTCCTGCCTTCCATGTCGGAGTTGTATCAGTTTTCAGTGTTAAATGATAGTTAATTCAATCGCTGTTAATTACTGTTAACTCTTAATTGTGTTTAGCGCTTTCGTATTTAATAAAATTTACTAAAAATAAAATTTTATTAATTATAGTGAACAATTAACCAACGCACTCGTAATTATTTTTTAAATTTATTTCCCTTAAAAAAAATTGAATGTTTAAATAAGGTGCAAGAAAGTTCATAAAATTCAAAGGATTCTAAATATTACAGTGAATATTCTTTATAAAAACAGTATTCATGATGAATTTTCAACAGGTTTCTGAAAATAATTGTTTATAAGCTAAATATTTAACAGCATTAAGACTTTATAAACGTTAAATTAAATCAAGTAATATTTAGTTGAAAACACTTATTATTGAATTCGTACTACACACTTGAACTTTAGAAATTTGGAACAAAGGTGCAACGATTAAGGAAAACCTGCACAAAATGGGTAACAACAGACGCTATAATAACCGACGTGTGGTGCTCCGAATGAGGCGACCCTACTGGAGCGGGGTCGGATTATCGTCCGAACACATTTGGTGTTGTTTTCGGGATAGTGGAATATACAGAAATAATAAAATCGGTATGGAGAACCGTACATGACTTCATGTTCTAAGATTTATATTTAAAATCATTTACTTGATTTCGGTTCGATATTTTCTAAAATATATCCCCCAACCTGAAACTATTTTCATTATTTGTAGATATTTTTGTTACTACAGGGTAATCGTTTAATATAATGTTATTTTCGAGTCACTTTATTTATAAAAATTGGGTACTTTATTCTTACAAAGAAACTGAACTACGCAGATAATCATCCCGTCTCCTCAACAGATCCCCACCATTAATGACATTTACACTTTCATAGAGTAACAGTTTTATCATATGTAATTGCTAAGGTATCTTATCCTTCCAAAATACACGTACTTTACTTAACATCAGCAAAGTAATTTTCAAAAAAATAATCGCCTCCCCCTTCAACTACCATTTTCATTTATAGATACCTCATTTACCATTTTACAGTGGATTAATATGACTTTATTTTCGGGCACTTATTTATCAAAATTAAGTACTTTACTCTTGATAAAACACAAAAGAATGCAGGTAAACTACCTCTCCCCCTTAACCAAACAACCCTATTTTTGATATTTACAGTTTTATTGAGTAGGCTCTAACAATTTCATTATATGTAATTATTAAGGTATCTTATCCTTCAAAATGAAGTACTTTATGTGACATCAAAAAGGTAGTTTTCAACTCCCCTCTCCTCTCCCTTCAACTACCCTTTTCATTTATAGATATTTCATCTATCTTTCTACAGTGGATTATGGCCTTCTTTTCAGGATACTTTATTTATCAAAATTAAGTACTTTACTCTTGTTAAAATGTAAAACGTTGCAGGTAAACTACTCCTCCCCCTTAACCGATCTTTACCAAAATCAATAGGCCTTGAGTCCTCTACAACTTGGGCACATATGGAAAAAGTATTTGATTCTGTGTGAATTTGCGGCATTTATTGTTCGCCATAGAAATTATTCTACATACAGATACACACACAGAGACACGTTTCGGGAAATGACTTTTCTTCCTGTTTTGAGGGTAGTACAATCAGAATCATCCCGTATCTCGAACACGATTTTTTTCGCGATCGCCATACTTCCATTTCCTTACTGAACACGGAAGTAAAAACGATGGTTAAACAAGATTTCGTGAAATACCCTGAGCTGTACAAGCTATCCTCAGACCGGGGATGCATAAGTGATGACCGGCAGCAGATACGCGCCGACGATTTTTTGCTAAATTTTCGAATCACAGCTATGCTTGTATTCGAAACAGTTGGCTTATACAATCAGATGTTCGCTTGGGTTCTCCAGGTCTGTGAATGGATATGCCAGGTGAGCCGACATTCGACAATCTAAGCGGACACCAAGCCTTCCGTGAAGTACGTTCTGCTGGTTCGCAAATACCTTTGCGATTCTTTCCGGCTCTAAAAAATTTGCACCGTGGCACTTTTGGTGGCGTTACTCGCCACTTTCCAATTATCAGTCTTGTCCACGAATGTACCGAATTAGCGCTGCAATCGTTTGATTGAGCTTTGCGTTATTGTTGAAAATGTAAGCAGCCGTATCATCAGCACGTCGTTAAATTAAAGGAAGAACAGGAGAATCTAGGAGGCTCTACTGAGGACAGCTAGTGGCGATGCCTCTTTGAAGAGACTAAGACCTCTATTCTCATGAAGAAAGTCCTCTCTCCGTCACGAAGCTAGGAAATCACATGAAGGTAGCAGACTTCCCAAGGTTTGTATAAGAGCCAATGGTGCTAAACGTTATTAAAGGCACTTACCACATCCAGGAAACAACCAACGATCTGCTCCACCCCTTATTGTGCTACCGCTGTCATCAACTGACGAAGTGACGGAATGGCCGCTATAAAAATGGCTGATGAAGTGGCAGTAATTTTGATTTAAAAATTTAGCATCTACTATTATCTGGTTACAATGGAAGAGGAACTCTTTAAAAACAATATGTATTTACTGTTCTCTCCTTTTTAAATATTTTGTATCATTATTATTGACTTAAAGAGAATAATTTTAAAAATTATTATGCTCTGAGAAGCGTCTGCTAAGATTGTTTATGGCAAATTTCTTTGATGATCAAAATAGAGGATAAGAAGCACAACTAAATGATACAAGTGATTAGAGTAAAACAGAGTCTGCCATCGATGTGTAATTAGCACACACAGTTTCTTGGTACAGTTCTGTTTAAATTCATCTGTACGGTGAAATTCGAATGATCTGAACGAATTAGCATGCTGGAGTTATTTATTTATTAGATTAACAGAATTATCCGTGCCGTATGTAAGAAAGGTTTGTCGCAAAGTAAATTTACCTTATCTTAAGTGTTTGTTGAAAAGCCATAGCGGTGCAAATTTACCTTGAACTGGCGTGGTAGTAACGAAGTAACAGCGGGGAATTGGGGCACACAGCAAAGGGTAACTGATAACAACGTACGTTAGAAATGTTAAGTAGAAGATACTGTAGCGCGTCATCTGTGTTAGTGTGACAAACGCTTCATCAGGACACACAATAATTAAAATGGCGAACAACTGTGTAGCTCAAGTAAAGTCATTAATTGCTTACGATTGTATAAGCCCGTACTCCTGCAAACATTTAAATTAAATATGCCCTCGCTCCCTTGGGAGGACTGTACAACAACACTGGCAAACACGTGAATAAGGTACGAACACATTAGTTTATATTCAGTTGCTTATTATCCGTTACTGCTGTTTTGTTTAAAGTATGCTTTAACTTTCTTTTGTAAAAACTAATTCCCATCTAAGTATATTTAATATTATTGCGAATTGGTCACTTTGTTCTGTAATGCAAAAATAGTTTAAATTTATTCAGACACCTAGTTGTAATGCAGTTTTTACAGTAGGAATATTTATTACAGTACCATATTCTTTTAAGTATTAACATGTATATTAGTTAGAAACAATAATAATAACAGTGGTAGTGGTGGTGGTAGTAGTAGTAGTAGTAGTAGTAGTAATAGTGGTGGTGGTGGTGGTGGTGGTGGTGGTGGTGGTCGTAGTATTACTAGTAATAGTAATAGTAGTGCCCCCCAGAAATCCAACCCTCGCACGGCCAACATCTCGGCCTCGTGGGGGGGGGCAACAGCTGTCACTCTTTAGCTGGCTAAGGGGGCACAGGTGGGAGAGTTTGACAACGTTGTGTGTACCGCTTGAAACACACACCGTAACCCACGGTGGAATCGATCGTGCCAGTGGGTGGGTGGCTCTACGTTAGTGAGTTGCGAACGGGCACCAGGACGCACCCCGTTATATTTAGTCCTAGCCGTGGTACTCGAGGGCTCTGCCGCGGTGGTCTGTCGCTTTCCGGGTACTCGAGGTAACAAAATTCTAAGTTCTCAACATAATTCTCGACTTTAGAGCCCTCTTAAAACCCGTCGTCCAGAAAAATCCCTACTAGGAGGATGACGAGAAGGAGATATTTCTCCTCCGTTGATACGGAAATATTCGTGACGTCTGCACTGTCCCGTCGGTGCCGAAATATCTGGTTGTGAAACGGAAGAAAGGTGACTTCACAAAAGGAAGTCCCTTCCTTATTGAAAACGCCGTCACCGGTTGTGCTGGATCAGCAGTACAGGACATCAGAAAAGCCGCAGGTGGACTATTTATCGAGACCCTAAATGATCAGTAGGGTTCGACGTTACTTAAACCTCAGAAGATAGGGGACATAGAGGCAGATGTCGTTCCTCATACCACCCTGAACACTGCAAAGGGAATGGTTGTGTGCAGGGCCCTGCTGAACTGCGCAGAGGAAGAAATTCCGACTGAGATCGCCCTAAAAGACTAACCTATGTCGGAGACGGGTGTCATCGCGTGTCGAAGACTAACGGTGCGAAGGGATAGACATAAACTCCCGTCTGCGTCACATATCCTAACATTCAACAGGACAACGTTGCCAGAAACAGTGGGAGCAGGCATTCACAGGCTGAATATGAGAGCATTCATCCCTCATCCGATACAACGTTTTCAGTACTTCGTTTCGGGCACGCTGCATCAAGACCATGCGGTATGGTCAAGACATGCTTATGTGGGAAATCAGCTCATGTGACGGTCCTTGTGCTGAACCAATGAATTGTGTCAATTGCGGTGATCGGCATTCATCTAGATACCGAACTGCGGTGATTGCGGTGATCGCAATTGTCCCGTTTATAAGCAAGAGGTGGCTATTCACAAAGTACGACCCTGATAAAACTCAGCTACATCGATGCAAAAAGAATAGTGTCTGGCCAACTAGGACAAAATCAGTTACGCGCAGACTGTAAAATCAACAGTATCACCAACAGTATCAAGAGTTCGACGAAACGTGGACTTAACATCGTACAACAACTACATGAATAGTGGTTCAAAGATAGCCTGCCTAAATTTATCTTCAGCTTTCTTAAAGACAGGACTCCGTGTTCAGGTCGGATAATCACTATCGATCCCACACGGACTGGAAAATGGTCCATCGCACGGATATCCGTTGAGCGGTACGCTTTTTACTATCGCCATCAACGGGATCTTTGAGGTTATAGAAACGTCAGTTGGGAAGTGCTTGTATGTTGACAAACTTGTGCTGTTCTACTCGGTCAGAGCAACGGCGATGATCAAGCAAAAATGCAAGGCGCTATAGACACGTTGATAGAAAATGCTAACAACATAGGCGTTTCTTTCTCAGCAACAAAAACAACCTGTGCCACTTCTGTTGAAAGCGATGCAGGCACATAAACGGTGTCCGGCTCCCATACAAAATTTCTGGGCCTAACTTTCGACAGACAATTAACACTGAATACACATGTGGACGACCTGTCTGCGAGGTGTCCTAGTTAAATTCAATCAGGCGCATCTCCCATATAACATGAGGAACAGATAGAGACGTTTTATTGCGCCTGTACCAGCGCTAGTGTTATCCAAATTGAATTGCGGATGCGCGGTGTACTCTTCAGCCAGGAGGTCGTGCTTAAAAAGCTGCATCCTGTTCACAGAAGCAAACATATAAACCACTTGTTACTGGCAAACATCTGACTTGCTAGTGTATACGACCGCCGTTCGACGTTCACCAAACCAACCGGCATTCGTGCGCTCGAAATAGCCCGGCGCTATAACATCAAGTCGCCGATGGTCCAGGCGTACGTTCCATGCAAAGAATCCCCCTGGGTGGCTTGCAAACCAAATTGCCGGCTGGATCTTGCCAGTAGAAACAAGAAAACGTGCCATCCAAGTGAACTGAAACTTTTTTTTAGATCAGTCCTTGAGGAATATGTCGAGGAACACACCATTGTGTTCACTGATGAGTCGAAGACGGAGAGCGGAGTACGCAGTGCGTCTGTCATCGACAGCGCCTCCCACTCCCCTGTTGATCGTTTAGGGTCTCAACGAGTAACCCACTTGTGGGTTTTCTGACATCCTGTGTGAGTGATCCAGCATAATCGATGACAGCTTTTTCAATGAGGAAGGGACTGATTTTTGTGAAATCACCTTCTTTTTGTTTAACCAGATATTTTGGCACCGCCGGCATATTGGGTCTTACCCTCTTATTTTCGTTTCTTCTCTTCACCCTCCACTCCAAGGAGGGCTTTTTCCTTGACGAGAGTTTTTAAGAGAACCCTCAACCCCAGAATTGTTTTGTGAAACTAGGACATAGTTTCCACTAGTACCAGGGAAATAAAGGACCACGCGGCAGAGGCCTCGAGTACCACGTCTAGAACTAAATAGTACAGGGTACGTCCTGGTGCCCTGACGCCATCGTTCGCAACTGACTAACGTAGAGCCATCTACCCATTGGCACAATCGATTCCACGTGGGTTACCGTGTGTTTTCAAGCGGTACACAAAACCTTGACGAACTCACCAGTGTGGTAACTCAACTAACGAGTAATAGCTGTTGCCTGCTCCCCACGAGGCCAAGATGTAGGCTCGGACGTATAGTTGGATTTCTGTTGGGCACACAACTATTATTATTATTATAAATTGTTGTTGTTGTTGTTAAATGCATTTTTCTAATCTACCCTATCTTAAGTGAGTGATATCACCTTAAAGTTATGGACCCTCATATAAACGTCTCTCCATATTTTCGTTTAGTTTACTGGTGTGGGCATTTCTGCAATAATTTTTTCAAACATCTCCACTAGCTCCCAATTTCTTGATTGGTAATTTATGGGATACATGTAAAAGATATTTTTTTTAATGTATCCGAGTTGATAAAATGAACAGTACAAATTCTCTGCTTTAATTCTTGATTACCATTAAGTCAAAATATTTAAAATTTTATGGTGTTGCATCTCATGTGTATTATTCTCCTGTTCATGACAGTGTTACAGATATTACCATAGACATAGCACAGATCAAAATGTAGTCCACTGCAAAGGATTCCTCTTAACGTATTATTACGGTATGTAATAATTTTCTTTATAGTTTTCTTCTTCTCGAGAAAGTCAAAATCTCTCGAATAGTATTTACTGCAGGAAAAACACGGTGAAACATTTATAAGTACATAAGTACCCACTTTGTAATGCTCTTGTGTTACATATGTGCCTTTAAAAAAATACAGAAATACGTTAAAAAAATTAGAAACGTCGAAATGATTTTTACATCGCGCCCACAAACCTTTCAATTCCTCACCCACACTTTGATGCTCTCTTTCAACATTTCTTTCATTTCCTCTCTTTTCTCTCACTCTCTAATTAGGTTTTTACCCATCTGGTCCTAGTTTCACTATTTTATACCTAACTCTCTCAATATTTTATGATTCTCTCTTTTTTCTCCTATACTTGTTCTCTTCTCTGTCTCCGATTGTCTGTCTGTCTATCTGTCTCTGTCTGTGCCTCTCTCTCCCTCCCTCTCTCTCTCCCTCTCTCTCTCTCTGTCTCTCTCTCTCTCTCTCTCTCTCTCTCTCTCTCTCTCTCTCTCTCTCTCTCTCTCGTCTAATTTATAATTCTTCACTGAACGAGAGAAACGAGTTCTCAGTTTTAACTTGACCGTTTGGCATCTGTCTGTCTATCTATATGTCTGTCTCTTCAGGATATGTTTGACGATAACTTTTGAACTTTTGAATCGCTTCAACCGATTTTCGTAAAATTTGCCACGCATGTCCATACTTTTACTTTTTATAAAACCCTACTGTTTTATAGATTGATCCCCAAAAAAATAGGGAATTTTTTAATTGAAAATTCCAGAAAGGTGTCAGGCTGAAAGGAACTGTAGCCTACATCCGAATGATTCTAACTTTTAGTGTTTATTGTACGCTTGTGTGCTCTGCAATTGTTATGTTACTAAAGAAATAGTAGGCTTACGGTAAAAGGAATTTTTGTAAGTTTTTCCATTAAAAAAAATTATTTAATATGGTAATTTATATAATAATAAATGTACTCCGTTCAAAATAGTGAGCAAGTTCTGCTGGCCAGGGAGCATACCAGTTACGCAAATTCCATGAAATAAGCACACATAAAAACTCTTCATTCTGTTTAAATAATCAAGAGCATTTATTCAATTGCAACTTCAACTGTTTTATTTTGTCAAATATTGTAATGCAATATTGACATTAAATATTCTTCAAATCCTTTCATTCGTGAATTTTTTCGATTTTTATTTTAGAATTTGAACAACTTTGTTTCTGGCTGCCAAATTAATTTTAATATTTATGTACGTGTATATTATACATCTCTAAATACATGTAAGTGTTTATGTTCCGCAAATAAACTTACACCTACATCATAATTAAAATCTGTTATAAAAGCCACGTTACAAGTACACTGTACATAAAAACATTGAAGCCAGCATCTGTACATATAATGAGAAGCACTGTGCTTTTAACATTGAAAATATTTATAAGGACATGTCTCACATTTCCGGCCGATCGTTGGTGCGTTATCGAAAATGGGAACCGGTGAGTTTCCATAGAAAATACTTCTTTGTTGTCAATAACGTAGTACACATATAAAACTTCCCTTATGAATGCGACTACATTCACTTATAATCTGTACATTGGTAAATGAAGAATGAATTCATTGATTGGTGAATGAACATAAATATATATCTATATATATATATATATATATATATATATATATTGTAGCGTGACAGATAAACACATAAAAATGAATGGCGAATTGATCATTAAAATAATATAATAACATCAAATCCGAAGAAAGCATTATAATATAAAGAATTAATTCAGAACAACCGTGCAGAACAATCATTGATATTAAAAGTTTAAGTTCGTATAAAAGAAATGTTACTAGTGATGAATCATCAAAACCAGTTTAATAACTCAAGGTAAAAAAATATAACCCAGGAAGGTAAGGAGATAAGGAAGCAACCCAGAACAAGGCAAGATCCACCATAGAAGGTGATGCATTTGAATAAACAAGAAGAGTAGATGAAGAAGTAACCCCAAAAAACCCGATGACATCCAGAAGAAGATGAAGAACATACAATTCTAAGAAGCCAGAAGAAAAGAAGACATCGTTGAAGAAACAAGAAGGAGACAGCATCCACAAGAAGAAGGAATGCTCTTGTAAAAAACACCCATATCCCAAAATAAATAAAAACAATAATAATAATAAGTATAACGAAGTATTCATGAAAAAAAACCACATGTACAATAGAAATAAGACTAAACGTGTATAGAGTAAAGTTGCCAGTGGACCAAGGTGAAACAATAATATAATACCAAAGAACAAATCTTCATTGTAACCCACAAATAGATCTCTTGATTTTAATAAGACTAAATAACCATTTAGAAATAACATCAAGGAGTGTAAAGTGAACCAGTGCTAGTTTGTGTATTATAAAAAATAAACCTTATGTTTCATCATTGGCATCCACAAACTGTGTAAATAATGAAAAAATACAACTTTGGAGTGACTTATTATTTGTACAGAGGGGATATAATGCATATGTTAATATAGAGCTGTCAATCTGTTTGAAATGACATTTATTTAAAATGATGAATAAAAACAAAAGCAGACACAGGATTAAAAGTAAAGTGACAGGGTACAATTACCCAAAAACCATATTAAAAAACAGTTAAAAACTGCTAATTAAAATTAATATAAGGAATAGAGAATAAGAATATAGAAATAAGGTTTTGTTTATATAGAATAAGAATTTTAAAAAATGTGTTAGGGATAAGAACCTTTAAACAAGTTTAGAACCACTAACATCCTAATTGTAAAAATATTTATTACTTGTATTAATGGTAATAATTAAATAAGATGTTAGCATGGAAAAAACATTCTTTATAAATAATATTTCTGTTTTAGTATTAAGCTTTGATTATAAAAAAAAATGTCTAATTAGTTGAAGACAACCATTATTTAGAATTATTTCTTATCTGTTAATAGTATTGAAACAGATACTAATTGTTATTTTGTTTAATAGAAAAAATGTTTAATTTATATTACAATGTTAAAAAGTCAGAGAGGGTATAACTCAATATGTATTGTTTATATAAAAATTTGTATGGAAAAATTGTTAGGAATCTAGGCAAAATGATGAAAACTAAACATCATTAAAACTGAGAAACTAAGTACTTAAATACACTTAAACTGAAGGGATTTAGATAAGGTAAACCAGAAACAAAGCCATATAATTAGAAATATAACTTAGAAAGATTTTGTAAAATTATAGCCAGGATTATTAATAAAAATGGAAATGACAGAACTCAAAAATTTGGAGAGGGGAGTCATATATTCCAACATAATATTTTAAAACTTAACCAATTCATATAATTGCAAGAAATTAAGGGAATATAAACCTTTCATTACAATATGAGATTTAATAATCATAAATATAACTTGATAATGGCTGAATTTGGATAATGACAGGAAGCTGGATTTTGAAATTTACAATATACAAAATGAAGGTAAAATTACCAATTTGAGATAAAATACTTAATAAAACGGCATTATTCGATATCAAAATACGTCGAATGAACTGAAGGATAAAATTAAGTAACAACTAGCTAATAAATTTGAATAATAACCAAAGTATAAGCAGTTATATAATGTAACTTTATTACATGCACAGGATGCAAAATAAAATTCGAACAATGTAAGGAATAATATCGCTTTGGCTAAGGTTTTAGTCGGAGGTGAAGGAAGTGAGAGAGTTAATTATTGAACGTTGTACGGGACACTTAACACGAGCAATTAAAACGTATTAACCTAGTTTCGAATACCGTAATGGCAGTTAATAGTATGATCCGAGAGTGAAAATCGAGAGTGGCGGCAAAAAATATTTCACAACTTCAACACAGTGACATAAACACCTACAAACGCCTAACTAACATTGTATAGCACAAAACTACATTGAAATAACATTTTAAACTCTCTAAAACAGTAATATAACTTAACCATCAAAAGTGCCTGATCGACAAAAGTGAAACTGACTTATAAATACACCACTTTTCCAAATACAACATCGAAACTTAACCAGAGACACTACACCAACATCAGAAGGAAGATTTGCAGACACCAGGACATAAATTCGACAGGAAAACATCTTTATTGGGACGCCAAAACTACGAAGGGACGATTTACAACTTCGACGGCGGCCATTACGGTTTCATCACCGCTCAACTGAACACTGCCATCTAGTGTTTGTCTGCGACACGGTTCGCAACCTATTTATTTATTTTACTCTTTCAATTGAATATATATGTACTTTTAGTATTAAGAATTTATCTTGTAACGTTATACTTTTTAATCTTTGCCCGATTTCTCTGACTTTTCCCATAAATAGCTGTTCAAAGAACCTTTTGTATTTTACATAAAAATTTGTAATAACATCGATACCCTGAGAATCGATTTAAAAATCGACAATAGTCCAAATAAACAATTGTCAATAAAATAATTTATACCTTTCATATTAAAACAGTTCTTTCATTCATAAATATAGCAATTTAAATATACTTTAATTTAAACAAAATATACTACAAGAATTTCACCACCAGAAGGAAGATAACCTCCAAAACGAACGTAAACAAAGATCGATTGGAGACAATCCTATAAGTGGTTGGAGTTTCTTCATAAATACACAAAAGCTTATAAAATTTTCTAAATAAGAGAGAAACATTTCGGAACTTCACGAAACTCAATTAATTTATTGTTTCTAATTAATTGATTAATAAAAAAAAATTTTTTTTTTTTTTTAATTTATAACAAACAATTTTATTTTCTTACACGAACACATATTAAAATATTTTGCAACACCATACAACTTTAACACTATTACCACGTTTAGTTACAATTTGGCTAGCCCAACAGTGGGGTTTTAACTAAATTAAAAAGGAAAAGACCAGACCAGATTTAGAATTAATAACCACAGAATAAATTTCGTTACAAATTGGCGCACAACTGAGGGGCTTTAATTAGCGATTGAAAGGCCACTACAATCTGCCCAATCACTAATTGGAGTTTGGCAGCAGCTATAAAGCCAGAGAAAAGGGAAGAATGCAACGACGTACGACCTCAAAGAAACGGGCGGCGGAGGCCGAAAAGGAAATCGAAATGGACATGGAAAATAAAGAGGCGACGCCAGTAGAAGATATGGAAAGAGTATTGCCACCAGTATTGTCCAAACAACCTGCACAACCAGAGGAACAACCGGAGATACCCACACAAACAGGGGACATCAATGTTCCAAAGAAGGGGATGGAGAAATCCAAAACAACAGAAGATAGCAAGATGGATAAAATAATGGAAATGTTCTTGCAAATGAGAGAGGATATCAAATCCACTAAGGAAGGAATGGACAAGAAATTGGATTCTACAAAGGAAGATTTGAAGAAGGATAACCAATCAACAAAAGAAAAATTGAGTGGAATAAATAAGAATATGGAAGATTTAAAGGAAGACAACCAGTCCCTGAGTAAGAAGATTGATGAAACAAATAAGAAGATGGAAGAAGAAATGGGGAAGAAGTTAGAAGATTTGAAGGAGGACAACCAATCTTTTAAGGAAGAATTTAAATCGACTAAGGAAGAATTGATTAACAAAATTGAGAATACCAATAAGAGAATTCAAGAAAATAGAAAAAAAATGGAAAGTGACAACCGACAGTTGAAGGAAGAGTTGAAGGAAGATAACAAGAAGTTGGAAGAGAAGATGGGGGAGAAATTGGAAGAATTGAGAGAGGACAACCAAATGTTAAGAGAAGAGTTAAGGGAGGTCAATCAGGAGAATCTGGACAAACTTGATGAAAGAATGGAATTGTTAAGAGAAGAACTGAACAAGGAAATC
Source organism: Magicicada septendecula (assembly GCA_034769895.1). Taxonomy (NCBI): domain Eukaryota; kingdom Metazoa; phylum Arthropoda; class Insecta; order Hemiptera; family Cicadidae; genus Magicicada; species Magicicada septendecula. The sequence continues at coordinate 957,632,114 of CM068367.1, forward strand.
AACGTTAACAAGAAAGCGATGAATAAAAAGTTGGAAGAAGAAAACATAATGATAAATCAACAGATCCGAGAAATTGACGGAAAATGCAACCAGACCGAAAAGGAAGTACAAGAATTTAAGGAAGTAGTAAACATCAAATTTACGAATATAGAAGAGCATAGCCGCAGGAAAGTGGAAGAACAACGGAAGGAGACTCAGGAAGAATTCGGGAGAGTACGGAGCCAAGTCGCGGAACGGTGTGATGGGATGCAAGAGGCTATGACCAATATCACGGGTCAGGTACGGCAAAGCCAAGAAGAGATGGAAGCTTTGAGGAATAGGCCCACTCATTTCACCGGATTACCCATCAACGAAAGCCGAGAATGGCTCAACTTCCGGCAGTACAAGCGGAAACCAATGGAGTTCCTGGCGAGGATAGAGGAGTACTTCGCCAAACATAGAGGAACTCAATGGAGCCATAACCGGGAAATACTGGACGAGTCATTCAGGGAGATGACTGATAATTGGTGGATAGCTAACCGTAGCGAGATTGCCGACTACCAGCAGTTCAGGAGAATGTTCAAATCAAAATACTGGTCCGAAACAACACAGAACCTGATCCGAGACAACATTTGCAACGGACGATACAGGGCCCAAATAGGCAACAGCATGACAGCCTATTTCCTAGGGAAGGTGTGCCTGGCGAAACACCTCGAGCCGGCTATACCCGAAGAGTGCCTGGTAAATAAACTATCCTATCATTACGACGCAGATATTGTCAGGGCAAGGAGAGGTAGCCAGATCAAGACGGTGCAGGCCATGACGGAGTTACTAGAAGGGTACGAGAATGAAGAGTACTACCGCCAGAGCAGGAGGAGGAATGAACGACCGGAGGCGAGAACGAATCAGTACCCTAGTAACGGCAATAACCATCCCGGAAACCGAAACCAGCCAAGTAATTATGACGGCAATAATAACCCGCCGCGTAATAACCACAATGTTAATGGCAACACGAACGGTAATAGGAACAACAACACCTATCCTAATAACCGGAACAATTATTATCAGCCCCCTAACAACCCGTATAGTCAGAGAAATCCCTACCCCGATAATAATGAAAGACATTACCAACCAAATAGAAATTATTATAACAATAATAATAATAATAATAATAATAATAATAGAGTTTCACTCCCGAGGGTTAATTTTATAAGAGCGGAAGATCGCGGTCCGAGAAGGTACTACCAACAACGGAGGAACAGTTTCCACGGTGGAGATCGAAGATGGAGAAGTGCGGAACGGGACGGTCCACGCCACGAACAAGGAAGAAGAAGTACCAGCCTGGAGGATCTTGGCCGACAACAAAACAGGGAAATAACGCTCGAACAGGGTACAGAGCGGCAGGAAACAACACAGAGTTTCCAGAACGATGCCTCGGTTAATCCGAGTCCTAACGATGACCACAATACTTTAAACGGGAGGAGGCAGTAATTAACTATTACGACCCGTTGCTGCTTCTACTTCCTGGGTTTTATAAAGATGAGTTGCAAGAAGCAACCAATTCACAGAACATCACGATAATCAGTAACCATTATTTGAAAGATATAAGAACCGAACTTTTAGAGGAGAACGAAAAGATCCTCAATAATAATAACAATGAAATATAATATATAACAGCGGAAGTAGAAGGAATTCCCGGAAAAATCATGATTGACACCGGTGGAAATATTTCTATTGTAAATGCAAATGAACTGGAAAGAATCCAGAGAGAATGTGGGAAAACTTTGCCGATGTTACCAGTGAATAACATTGTTTTAATAGGTGCAACTGGCCGCCAGAACAAAACTATTAGGAAGCAAGTTTCCTTAAGTGTCGTTAGCCGTGATATAGCTTTAGACATGGAATTTTTTATCGCCACCAGATTACCATTTGATATACTGGTAGGTTGCGATATTCTAAGAAGGTACTCCGCCATTATCGACCTTAACCTAGAGAGAGTATCACTTTTCCCAGACGGAATAACATGGACCGCAAATTTGGTAGGAGGCGCAAATATACTTCCCAGCCCAATACACCAACAACTTCGTAAAATAAATTTTGTAAGGAACAGCCCCCTTCATAAACCAATTGTATACAACAATGGAGGAGAGGATTTATGTTCAGTAAAGATACAAGAGATACGGGATTTCCAGTGCGGAACCAATAACGAAAAAATACCTGTACATTTAGCAGATCGTTTAGTCAGTGTATATGAGAAATACAAAGCAGTGTTTTCAGACGAGCCAGGTAAGGTTAAAAACTATCAGTGCAAACTTGAATTCAAAGAAAACGTGGAGTTTAACCGGAGGTCATATCCAATCGCGCATTCGCTAAAAGAGGCCGTGAGAACAGAAATTAATAAAATGATCGACAATGACATAATTGAGATTAGTCAATCTCCTTACACTAATCCAATTATTGCTGTTCCCAAGAAAGACGGACAAGTCCGGCTCTGTTTAGATGCGCGCGAGCTGAATAAAACCATTGTGAATGACCGAACCTCACCCGGTGAAATAGAGGAGATACTAAAACGTTTTCACGGCACTACGTTTATCAGTACCTGGGACACTGTATGTGGTTATTGGCAAGTGGAGTTGCATCCACAAAGCCTTCAGTACGTGGCGTTCATTTTCGAAGGGCGCAATTACCAGTTCAAGAGACTGCCCTTCGGACTTGTAAATTCTGTCGCCATCTTTGTGGCATGTATGGACCAAATACTTGGACAAGAAGCACTCCAATTTACCACCGTCTATGTAGACGATTTACTCATTACGTCAGAAACCTGGGAGGAACACTGTTATAGAGTAGAATATGTACTCAGAAAGTTAGCGCAAAATAACATAACTTTGAAGTTGGAGAAATCTAAATCCGAGTTACAATATTTCCTCGGACTCTGTAACTATTACAGAAAGTTTCAGCACAAATATTCCGAGTTGACAGCCAAGTTTCAACCACAATTGTCTGCGAAAAACAAATGGACTTGGGGTGAGGAACAAGATATTACCTTCCGCTTGATAAAAGAAAAGTTTTTGGAGAGCGTTATACTTCGTCACCCGGATTTTAAGAAACCATTCGTTTTAAATTGCGATGCTAGCGACATAAGCTTAGGAACAACTTTATACCAGGAAGATGAGGAGGGTCACCACCTGGTAATAAGCTTCGCTAGTCGCACACTGAACCAATGCGAAAAGAATTATAATGTAACCGAAAAGGAATTGCTTAGCGTGGTGTTCGTATGCAGCAAGTTCCGAACATACATTCTCGGGTATCAAGTCACTGTTCGTACTGATCATAAATCCATCTCGTTTCTACGTAGGTGCAAATTGAGTCACGGCCGATTGGCTAGATGGGTACTCGCCCTACAAGAATATGATTTAAAATGGGAGTATATTCCGGTAAAAAAGAATGTGGTAGCTGATGAATTATCACGGATACATTTGGAAGACCAGACCTTCGAGGGAGAGAAGGAGAGCTTGGTTAAAATTTACAACCTATTTAAAACCAGATCCGATCTACAAGCTCTATTAATAAACATCCGTATCCACCAACAGTCTGACCCTAAACTGAAAAACATCATAAGTCGATTGGAAGCCGACGATGACACCGTTTCCAAATACTACCATCTAAATAAAGGAATATTATTCGTAAAAACGGCATTGGATGAAGAAACATGGAAGGTGATAATTCCGCACCAAATCGAAAACGAATTATAATAGATTATCATATCAGGTATGGCCATATGGGAGCGCTAAAAGTGATACAGGCTTTAGAAGAAAACTGCAAAATAAAGAACATTAACCGAAAGGTAAGGAATTACCTAAAGTCTTGTAATATTTGTCAGTGTGTCAAAATAAACAATGAGAAGAAAGAGGGTACAATGATACCTATCACCTCAAATACAAAACTAGAAAAAGTGTTCTTAGATATCTGCGGGCCATTTCCCCGTAGCGGCGGTCGACACAGGTACAAGTACCTGATAATAATCATGGACCATTATACGAAATACATAAAGCTATATCCGGTTAATCGGGCAACCACAGCGAAAGCTCTTCCGGTAATAATAGACTTATATGTGCCAGAGATCGGTAGACCATCTTCAATTATTACCGACCATGGTACTCAATTTAAGGGGAGGAGATGGCGAGACACATTATTATCACTTGGGATCAAAACCTATAAGACGTCAGTCTACCACCCAAGTAGTAATCCGGCTGAGAGGGTACTGAGAGAAGTGGGTAGGATCTTGCGGACGTACTGTCACAACCAACAGAGAAAGTGGCAAGAGTACTTAGCAGCAACAGAGAAATTCCTAAATTTCGCCCACCATCCAGCTATAGGAATTACCCCTTACTCCGCCATGTATGAGAAGCCAACTCCCCGAGAAACTGAAGAAATAATCGAATTTCCACCAAACCATGATCGTAAATTTAACCAGGTGAGATTCTATAACAAGGTGGCTGAAGACCAAGAGAAACGGCAAGCCAAATATCAAAAGGCAATAGGGCGAATAATAACTTACAAAGAGGGTGAGAAAGTTCTATTAAAAAATCGGGAACTGCCCTGCACCCTAGAAGGGATAACCAAAAAATTATTATTGCTCTATACAGGACCATATGTTGTGGTAAAGGATAAGCATAACAATACTTATGAACTGAGAGAGATAGTTTCCGGAAGAGTTAAAGGTGTGTACAATCAAGCATCTATGAAAAAGTACTATGAAGAAGGAGTTTAGAATTTTGAATTTATAAAAGAAATAAATTCTAAAATAACTGTAAGTACATCTTACTACCTATGATTTAGAAGAAACTTTATGGAAAAGGAAAAGAGTTACACTATAACTAGTAACAAGAATTATTAAGAGAAGTTTTCAACCATAATTAAAATAAATATCTCAGAGGAGTTAAGAGTTCAGAAAAATATATATATAATGAGTATAATAAGAATTAAGAAGATTTATTAAGATAGAAAATGTGAGATAATCTGAGAAACTACGAAGTGAAGAATCCAAATATATTTTTATTAGTCGAAAATGAGACTACTTCTTATTTAATTTATTCGATGACTGACTGAAGATAATTCCAGCAGCATTATGTTTTTTGAGCAGAGATGAATGTGCCTCTGGACTCAAATTGTAGAAGTGGTGTATGGCCAGCAGAGTTGTGAAGCCTACAGTGCCCCTCTGAACTGCCCCAGCCCACGTGATAGGGAATGTTAGGGAATTAATATCCCAAGGATCCAACACGAAGTTTATAAAGAAAGAAAATGTATAATAATAATAATAATAATAATATCTCTCAGAAGACACTAACTATCCAAGAAGGATGAAAAGTCAGATAATTGACTATATATATAAAATTTATTAAACTCAACTATAAAAAAGTCGATATAGAAATGGAGAGGAAAATGGAATATAAAAAATAATTAAATTATCATAAGAAATTATTTCATCCATAAACAAGTCTGAAATAATTACTTCTGGAGGACAGCAATCTGTAGCGTGACAGATAAACACATAAAAATGAATGGCGAATTGATCATTAAAATAATATAATAACATCAAATTCGAAGAAAGCATTATAATACAAAGAATTAATTCAGAACAATCATTGATATTAAAAGTTTAAGTTCGTATAAAAGAAATGTTACTAGTGATGAATCATCAAAACCAGTTTAATAACTCAAGGTAAAAAAATATAACCCAGGAAGGTAAGGAGATAAGGAAGCAACCCAGAACAAGGCAAGATCCACCATAGAAGGTGATGCATTTGAATAAACAAGAAGAGTAGATGAAGAAGTAACCCCAAAAAACCCGATGACATCCAGAAGAAGATGAAGAACATACAATTCTAAGAAGCCAGAAGAAAAGAAGACATCGTTGAAGAAACAAGAAGGAGACAGCATCCACAAGAAGAAGGAATGCTCTTGTAAAAAACACCCATATCCCAAAATAAATAAAAACAATAATAATAAAAAGTATAACGAAGTATTCATGAAAAAAAAACCACATGTACAATAGAAATAAGACTAAAAGTGTATAGAGTAAGAGTTGCCAGTGGACCAAGGTGAAACAATAATATAATACCAAAGAACAAATCTTCATTGTAACCCACAAATAGATCTCTTGATTTTAATAAGACTAAATAACCATTTAGAAATAACATCAAGGAGTGTAAAGTGAACCAGTGCTAGTTTGTGTATTATAAAAAATAAACCTTATGTTTCATCATTGGCATCCACAAACTGTGTAAATAATGAAAAAATACAACTTTGGAGTGACTTATTATTTGTACAGAGGGGATATAATGCATATGTTAATATAGAGCTGTCAATCTGTTTAAAATGACATTTATTTAAAATGATGAATAAAAACAGAAGCAGACACAGGATTAAAAGTAAAGTGACAGGGTACAATTACCCAAAAACCATATTAAAAAACAGTTAAAAACTGCTAATTAAAATTAATATAAGGAATAGAGAATAAAAATATAGAAATAAGGTTTTGTTTATATAGAATAAGAATTTTAAAAAATGTGTTAGGGATAAGAACCTTTAAACAAGTTTAGAACCACTAACATCCTAATTGTAAAAATATTTATTACTTGTATTAATGGTAATAATTAAATAAGATGTTAGCATGGAAAAAACATTCTTTATAAATAATATTTCTGTTTTAGTATTAAGCTTTGATTATAAAAAAAAATGTCTAATTAGTTGAAGACAACCATTATTTAGAATTATTTCTTATCTGTTAATAGTATTGAAACAGATACTAATTGTTATTTTGTTTAATAGAAAAAATGTTTAATTTATATTACAATGTTAAAAAGTCAGAGAGGGTATAACTCAATATGTATTGTTTATATAAAAATTTGTATGGAAAAATTGTTAGGAATCTAGGCAAAATGATGAAAACTAAACATCATTAAAACTGAGAAACTAAGTACATAAATACATTTAAACTGAAGGGATTTAGATAAGGTAAACCAGAAACAAAGCCATATAATTAGAAATATAACTTAGAAAGACTTTGTAAAATTATAGCCAGGATTATTAATAAAAATGGAAATGACAGAACTCAAAAATTTGGAGAGGGGAGTCATATATTCCAACATAATATTTTAAAACTTAACCAATTCATATAATTGCAAGAAATTAAAGGAATATAAACCTTTCATTACAATATGAGATTTAATAATCATAAATATAACTTGATAATTGCTGAATTTGGATAATGACAGGAAGCTGGATTTTGAAATTTACAATATACAAAATGAAGGTAAAATTACCAATTTGAGATAAAATACTTAATAAAACGGCATTATTCGATATCAAAATACGTCGAATGAACTGAAGGATAAAATTAAGTAACAACTAGCTAATAAATTTGAATAATAACCAAAGTATAAGCAGTTATATAATGTAACTTTATTACATGCACAGGATGCAAAATAAAATTCGAACAATGTAAGGAATAATATCGCTTTGGCTAAGGTTTTAGTCGGAGGTGAAGGAAGTGAGAGAGTTAATTATTGAACGTTGTACGGGACACTTAACACGAGCAATTAAAACGTATTAACCTAGTTTCGAATACCGTAATGGCAGTTAATAGTATGATCCGAGAGTGAAAATCGAGAGTGGCGGCAAAAAATATTTCACAACTTCAACACAGTGACATAAACACCTACAAACGCCTAACTAACATTGTATAGCACAAAACTACATTGAAATAACATTTTAAACTCTCTAAAACAGTAATATAACTTAACCATCAAAAGTGCCTGATCGACAAAAGTGAAACTGACTTATAAATACACCACTTTTCCAAATACAACATCGAAACTTAACCAGAGACACTACACCAACATCAGAAGGAAGATTTGCAGACACCAGGACATAAATTCGACAGGAAAACATCTTTATTGGGACGCCAAAACTACGAAGGGACGATTTACAACTTCGACGGCGGCCATTACGGTTTCATCACCGCTCAACTGAACACTGCCATCTAGTGTTTGTCTGCGACACGGTTCGCAACCTATTTATTTATTTTACTCTTTCAATTGAATATATATGTACTTTTAGTATTAAGAATTTATCTTGTAACGTTATACTTTTTAATCTTTGCCCGATTTCTCTGACTTTTCCCATAAATAGCTGTTCAAAGAACCTTTTGTATTTTACATAAAAATTTGTAATAACATCGATACCCTGAGAATCGATTTAAAAATCGACAATAGTCCAAATAAACAATTGTCAATAAAATAATTTATACCTTTCATATTAAAACAGTTCTTTCATTCATAAATATAGCAATTTAAATATACTTTAATTTAAACAAAATATACTACAAGAATTTCACCACCAGAAGGAAGATAACCTCCAAAACGAACGTAAACAAAGATCGATTGGAGACAATCCTATAAGTGGTTGGAGTTTCTTCATAAATACACAAAAGCTTATAAAATTTTCTAAATAAGAGAGAAACATTTCGGAACTTCACGAAACTCAATTAATTTATTGTTTCTAATTAATTGATTAATAAAAAAAAAAATTTTTTTTTTTTTAATTTATAACAAACAATTTTATTTTCTTACACGAACACATATTAAAATATTTTGCAACACCATACAACTTTAACACTATTACCACGTTTAGTTACAATTTGGCTAGCCCAACAGTGGGGTTTTAACTAAATTAAAAAGGAAAAGACCAGACCAGATTTAGAATTAATAACCACAGAATAAATTTCGTTACAAATTGGCGCACAACTGAGGGGCTTTAATTAGCGATTGAAAGGCCACTACAATCTGCCCAATCACTAATTGGAGTTTGGCAGCAGCTATAAAGCCAGAGAAAAGGGAAGAATGCAACGACGTACGACCTCAAAGAAACGGGCGGCGGAGGCCGAAAAGGAAATCGAAATGGACATGGAAAATAAAGAGGCGACGCCAGTAGAAGATATGGAAAGAGTATTGCCACCAGTATTGTCCAAACAACCTGCACAACCAGAGGAACAACCGGAGATACCCACACAAACAGGGGACATCAATGTTCCAAAGAAGGGGATGGAGAAATCCAAAACAACAGAAGATAGCAAGATGGATAAAATAATGGAAATGTTCTTGCAAATGAGAGAGGATATCAAATCCACTAAGGAAGGAATGGACAAGAAATTGGATTCTACAAAGGAAGATTTGAAGAAGGATAACCAATCCACAAAAGAAAAATTGAGTGGAATAAATAAGAACATGGAAGATTTAAAGGAAGACAACCAGTCCCTGAGTAAGAAGATTGATGAAACAAATAAGAAGATGGAAGAAGAAATGGGGAAGAAGTTAGAAGATTTGAAGGAGGACAACCAATCTTTTAAGGAAGAATTTAAATCGACTAAGGAAGAATTGATTAACAAAATTGAGAATACCAATAAGAGAATTCAAGAAAATAGAAAAAAAATGGAAAGTGACAACCGACAGTTGAAGGAAGAGTTGAAGGAAGATAACAAGAAGTTGGAAGAGAAGATGGGGGAGAAATTGGAAGAATTGAGAGAGGACAACCAAATGTTAAGAGAAGAGTTAAGGGAGGTCAATCAGGAGAATCTGGACAAACTTGATGAAAGAATGGAATTGTTAAGAGAAGAACTGAACAAGGAAATCAACGTTAACAAGAAAGCGATGAATAAAAAGTTGGAAGAAGAAAACATAATGATAAATCAACAGATCCGAGAAATTGACGGAAAATGCAACCAGACCGAAAAGGAAGTACAAGAATTTAAGGAAGTAGTAAACATCAAATTTACGAATATAGAAGAGCATAGCCGCAGGAAAGTGGAAGAACAACGGAAGGAGACTCAGGAAGAATTCGGGAGAGTACGGAGCCAAGTCGCGGAACGGTGTGATGGGATGCAAGAGGCTATGACCAATATCACGGGTCAGGTACGGCAAAGCCAAGAAGAGATGGAAGCTTTGAGGAATAGGCCCACTCATTTCACCGGATTACCCATCAACGAAAGCCGAGAATGGCTCAACTTCCGGCAGTACAAGCGGAAACCAATGGAGTTCCTGGCGAGGATAGAGGAGTACTTCGCCAAACATAGAGGAACTCAATGGAGCCATAACCGGGAAATACTGGACGAGTCATTCAGGGAGATGACTGATAATTGGTGGATAGCTAACCGTAGCGAGATTGCCGACTACCAGCAGTTCAGGAGAATGTTCAAATCAAAATACTGGTCCGAAACAACACAGAACCTGATCCGAGACAACATTTGCAACGGACGATACAGGGCCCAAATAGGCAACAGCATGACAGCATATTTCCTAGGGAAGGTGTGCCTGGCGAAACACCTCGAGCCGGCTATACCCGAAGAGTGCCTGGTAAATAAACTATCCTATCATTACGACGCAGATATTGTCAGGGCAAGGAGAGGTAGCCAGATCAAGACGGTGCAGGCCATGACGGAGTTACTAGAAGGGTACGAGAATGAAGAGTACTACCGCCAGAGCAGGAGGAGGAATGAGCGACCGGAGGCGAGAACGAATCAGTACCCTAGTAACGGCAATAACCATCCCGGAAACCGAAACCAGCCAAGTAATTATGACGGCAATAATAACCCGCCGCGTAATAACCACAATGTTAATGGCAACACGAACGGTAATAGGAACAACAACACCTATCCTAATAACCGGAACAATTATTATCAGCCCCCTAACAACCCGTATAGTCAGAGAAATCCCTACCCCGATAATAATGAAAGACATTACCAACCAAATAGAAATTATTATAACAATAATAATAATAATAATAATAATAATAGAGTTTCACTCCCGAGGGTTAATTTTATAAGAGCGGAAGATCGCGGTCCGAGAAGGTACTACCAACAACGGAGGAACAGTTTCCACGGTGGAGATCGAAGATGGAGAAGTGCGGAACGGGACGGTCCACGCCACGAACAAGGAAGAAGAAGTACCAGCCTGGAGGATCTTGGCCGACAACAAAACAGGGAAATAACGCTCGAACAGGGTACAGAGCGGCAGGAAACAACACAGAGTTTCCAGAACGATGCCTCGGTTAATCCGAGTCCTAACGATGACCACAATACTTTAAACGGGAGGAGGCAGTAATTAACTATTACGACCCGTTGCTGCTTCTACTTCCTGGGTTTTATAAAGATGAGTTGCAAGAAGCAACCAATTCACAGAACATCACGATAATCAGTAACCATTATTTGAAAGATATAAGAACCGAACTTTTAGAGGAGAACGAAAAGATCCTCAATAATAATAACAATGAAATATAATATATAACAGCGGAAGTAGAAGGAATTCCCGGAAAAATCATGATTGACACCGGTGCAAATATTTCTATTGTAAATGCAAATGAACTGGAAAGAATCCAGAGAGAATGTGGGAAAACTTTGCCGATGTTACCAGTGAATAACATTGTTTTAATAGGTGCAACTGGCCGCCAGAACAAAGCTATTAGGAAGCAAGTTTCCTTAAGTGTCGTTAGCCGTGATATAGCTTTAGACATGGAATTTTTTATCGCCACCAGATTACCATTTGATATACTGGTAGGTTGCGATATTCTAAGAAGGTACTCCGCCATTATCGACCTTAACCTAGAGAGAGTATCACTTTTCCCAGACGGAATAACATGGACCGCAAATTTGGTAGGAGGCGCAAATATACTTCCCAGCCCAATACACCAACAACTTCGTAAAATAAATTTTGTAAGGAACAGCCCCCTTCATAAACCAATTGTATACAACAATGGAGGAGAGGATTTATGTTCAGTAAAGATACAAGAGATACGGGATTTCCAGTGCGGAACCAATAACGAAAAAATACCTGTACATTTAGCAGATCGTTTAGTCAGTGTATATGAGAAATACAAAGCAGTGTTTTCAGACGAGCCAGGTAAGGTTAAAAACTATCAGTGCAAACTTGAATTCAAAGAAAACGTGGAGTTTAACCGGAGGTCATATCCAATCGCGCATTCGCTAAAAGAGGCCGTGAGAACAGAAATTAATAAAATGATCGACAATGACATAATTGAGATTAGTCAATCTCCTTACACTAATCCAATTATTGCTGTTCCCAAGAAAGACGGACAAGTCCGGCTCTGTTTAGATGCGCGCGAGCTGAATAAAACCATTGTGAATGACCGAACCTCACCCGGTGAAATAGAGGAGATACTAAAACGTTTTCACGGCACTACGTTTATCAGTACCTGGGACACTGTATGTGGTTATTGGCAAGTGGAGTTGCATCCACAAAGCCTTCAGTACGTGGCGTTCATTTTCGAAGGGCGCAATTACCAGTTCAAGAGACTGCCCTTCGGACTTGTAAATTCTGTCGCCATCTTTGTGGCATGTATGGACCAAATACTTGGACAAGAAGCACTCCAATTTACCACCGTCTATGTAGACGATTTACTCATTACGTCAGAAACCTGGGAGGAACACTGTTATAGAGTAGAATATGTACTCAGAAAGTTAGCGCAAAATAACATAACTTTGAAGTTGGAGAAATCTAAATCCGAGTTACAATATTTCCTCGGACTCTGTAACTATTACAGAAAGTTTCAGCACAAATATTCCGAGTTGACAGCCAAGTTTCAACCACAATTGTCTGCGAAAAACAAATGGACTTGGGGTGAGGAACAAGATATTACCTTCCGCTTGATAAAAGAAAAGTTTCTGGAGAGCGTTATACTTCGTCACCCGGATTTTAAGAAACCATTCGTTTTAAATTGCGATGCTAGTGACATAAGCTTAGGAACAACTTTATACCAGGAAGATGAGGAGGGTCAACACCTGGTAATAAGCTTCGCTAGTCGCACACTGAACCAATGCGAAAAGAATTATAATGTAACCGAAAAGGAATTGCTTAGCGTGGTGTTCGTATGCAGCAAGTTCCGAACATACATTCTCGGGTATCAAGTCACTGTTCGTACTGATCATAAATCCATCTCGTTTCTACGTAGGTGCAAATTGAGTCACGGCCGATTGGCTAGATGGGTACTCGCCCTACAAGAATATGATTTAAAATGGGAGTATATTCCGGTAAAAAAGAATGTGGTAGCTGATGTATTATCACGGATACATTTGGAAGACCAGACCTTCGAGGGAGAGAAGGAGAGCTTGGTTAAAATTTACAACCTATTTAAAACCAGATCCGATCTACAAGCTCTATTAATAAACATCCGTATCCACCAACAGTCTGACCCTAAACTGAAAAACATCATAAGTCGATTGGAAGCCGACGATGACACCGTTTCCAAATACTACCATCTAAATAAAGGAATATTATTCGTAAAAACGGCATTGGATGAAGAAACATGGAAGGTGATAATTCCGCACCAAATCGAAAACGAATTATAATAGATTATCATATCAGGTATGGCCATATGGGAGCGCTAAAAGTGATACAGGCTTTAGAAGAAAACTGCAAAATAAAGAACATTAACCGAAAGGTAAGGAATTACCTAAAGTCTTGTAATATTTGTCAGTGTGTCAAAATAAACAATGAGAAGAAAGAGGGTACAATGATACCTATCACCTCAAATACAAAACTAGAAAAAGTGTTCTTAGATATCTGCGGGCCATTTCCCCGTAGCGGCGGTCGACACAGGTACAAGTACCTGATAATAATCATGGACCATTATACGAAATACATAAAGCTATATCCGGTTAATCGGGCAACCACAGCGAAAGTTCTTCCGGTAATAATAGACTTATATGTGCCAGAGATCGGTAGACCATCTTCAATTATTACCGACCATGGTACTCAATTTAAGGGGAGGAGATGGCGAGACACATTATTATCACTTGGGATCAAAACCTATAAGACGTCAGTCTACCACCCAAGTAGTAATCCGGCTGAGAGGGTACTGAGAGAAGTGGGTAGGATCTTGCGGACGTACTGTCACAACCAACAGAGAAAGTGGCAAGAGTACTTAGCAGCAACAGAGAAATTCCTAAATTTCGCCCACCATCCAGCTATAGGAATTACCCCTTACTCCGCCATGTATGAGAAGCCAACTCCCCGAGAAACTGAAGAAATAATCGAATTTCCACCAAACCATGATCGTAAATTTAACCAGGTGAGATTCTATAACAAGGTGGCTGAAGACCAAGAGAAACGGCAAGCCAAATATCAAAAGGCAATAGGGCGAATAATAACTTACAAAGAGGGTGAGAAAGTTCTATTAAAAAATCGGGAACTGCCCTGCACCCTAGAAGGGATAACCAAAAAATTATTATTGCTCTATACAGGACCATATGTTGTGGTAAAGGATAAGCATAACAATACTTATGAACTGAGAGAGATAGTTTCCGGAAGAGTTAAAGGTGTGTACAATCAAGCATCTATGAAAAAGTACTATGAAGAAGGAGTTTAGAATTTTGAATTTATAAAAGAAATAAATTCTAAAATAACTGTAAGTACATCTTACTACCTATGATTTAGAAGAAACTTTATGGAAAAGGAAAAGAGTTACACTATAACTAGTAACAAGAATTATTAAGAGAAGTTTTCAACCATAATTAAAATAAATATCTCAGGCGAGTTAAGAGTTCAGAAAAATATATATATAATGAGTATAATAAGAATTAAGAAGATTTATTAAGATAGAAAATGTGAGATAATCTGAGAAACTACGAAGTGAAGAATCCAAATATATTTTTATTAGTCGAAAATGAGACTACTTTTTATTTAATTTATTCGATGACTGACTGAAGATAATTCCAGCAGCATTATGTTTTTTGAGCAGAGATGAATGTGCCTCTGGACTCAAATTGTAGAAGTGGTGTATGGCCAGCAGAGTTGTGAAGCCTACAGTGCCCCTCTGAACTGCCCCAGCCCACGTGATAGGGAATGTTAGGGAATTAATATCCCAAGGATCCAACACGAAGTTTATAAAGAAAGAAAATGTATAATAATAATAATAATAATATATCTCAGAAGACACTAACTATCCAAGAAGGATGAAAAGTCAGATAATTGACTATATAAATAAAATTTATTAAACTCAACTATAAAAAAGTCGATATAGAAATGGAGAGGAAAATGGAATATAAAAAATAATTAAATTATCATAAGAAATTATTTCATCCATAAACAAGTCTGAAATAATTACTTCTGGAGGACAGCAATCTGTAGCGTGACAGATAAACACATAAAAATGAATGGCGAATTGATCATTAAAATAATATAATAACATCAAATCCGAAGAAAGCATTATAATACAAAGAATTAATTCAGAACAATCATTGATATTAAAAGTTTAAGTTCGTATAAAAGAAATGTTACTAGTGATGAATCATCAAAACCAGTTTAATAACTCAAGGTAAAAAAATATAACCCAGGAAGGTAAGGAGATAAGGAAGCAACCCAGAACAAGGCAAGATCCACCATAGAAGGTGATGCATTTGAATAAACAAGAAGAGTAGATGAAGAAGTGACCCCAAAAAACCCGATGACATCCAGAAGAAGATGAAGAACATACAATTCTAAGAAGCCAGAAGAAAAGAAGACATCGTTGAAGAAACAAGAAGGAGACAGCATCCACAAGAAGAAGGAATGCTCTTGTAAAAAACACCCATATCCCAAAATAAATAAAAACAATAATAATAAAAAGTATAACGAAGTATTCATGAAAAAAAAACCACATGTACAATAGAAATAAGACTAAAAGTGTATAGAGTAAGAGTTGCCAGTGGACCAAGGTGAAACAATAATATAATACCAAAGAACAAATCTTCATTGTAACCCACAAATAGATCTCTTGATTTTAATAAGACTAAATAACCATTTAGAAATAACATCAAGGAGTGTAAAGTGAACCAGTGCTAGTTTGTGTATTATAAAAAATAAACCTTATGTTTCATCATTGGCATCCACAAACTGTGTAAATAATGAAAAAATACAACTTTGGAGTGACTTATTATTTGTACAGAGGGGATATAATGCATATGTTAATATAGAGCTGTCAATCTGTTTAAAATGACATTTATTTAAAATGATGAATAAAAACAGAAGCAGACACAGGATTAAAAGTAAAGTGACAGGGTACAATTACCCAAAAACCATATTAAAAAACAGTTAAAAACTGCTAATTAAAATTAATATAAGGAATAGAGAATAAGAATATAGAAATAAGGTTTTGTTTATATAGAATAAGAATTTTAAAAAATGTGTTAGGGATAAGAACCTTTAAACAAGTTTAGAACCACTAACATCCTAATTGTAAAAATATTTATTACTTGTATTAATGGTAATAATTAAATAAGATGTTAGCATGGAAAAAACATTCTTTATAAATAATATTTCTGTTTTAGTATTAAGCTTTGATTATAAAAAAAAATGTCTAATTAGTTGAAGACAACCATTATTTAGAATTATTTCTTATCTGTTAATAGTATTGAAACAGATACTAATTGTTATTTTGTTTAATAGAAAAAATGTTTAATTTATATTACAATGTTAAAAAGTCAGAGAGGGTATAACTCAATATGTATTGTTTATATAAAAATTTGTATGGAAAAATTGTTAGGAATCTAGGCAAAATGATGAAAACTAAACATCATTAAAACTGAGAAACTAAGTACTTAAATACACTTAAACTGAAGGGATTTAGATAAGGTAAACCAGAAACAAAGCCATATAATTAGAAATATAACTTAGAAAGACTTTGTAAAATTATAGCCAGGATTATTAATAAAAATGGAAATGACAGAACTCAAAAATTTGGAGAGGGGAGTCATATATTCCAACATAATATTTTAAAACTTAACCAATTCATATAATTGCAAGAAATTAAGGGAATATAAACCTTTCATTACAATATGAGATTTAATAATCATAAATATAACTTGATAATGGCTGAATTTGGATAATGACAGGAAGCTGGATTTTGAAATTTACAATATACAAAATGAAGGTAAAATTACCAATTTGAGATAAAATACTTAATAAAACGGCATTATTCGATATCAAAATACGTCGAATGAACTGAAGGATAAAATTAAGTAACAACTAGCTAATAAATTTGAATAATAACCAAAGTATAAGCAGTTATATAATGTAACTTTATTACATGCACAGGATGCAAAATAAAATTCGAACAATGTAAGGAATAATATCGCTTTGGCTAAGGTTTTAGTCGGAGGTGAAGGAAGTGAGAGAGTTAATTATTGAACGTTGTACGGGACACTTAACACGAGCAATTAAAACGTATTAACCTAGTTTCGAATACCGTAATGGCAGTTAATAGTATGATCCGAGAGTGAAAATCGAGAGTGGCGGCAAAAAATATTTCACAACTTCAACACAGTGACATAAACACCTACAAACGCCTAACTAACATTGTATAGCACAAAACTACATTGAAATAACATTTTAAACTCTCTAAAACAGTAATATAACTTAACCATCAAAAGTGCCTGATCGACAAAAGTGAAACTGACTTATAAATACACCACTTTTCCAAATACAACATCGAAACTTAACCAGAGACACTACACCAACATCAGAAGGAAGATTTGCAGACACCAGGACATAAATTCGACAGGAAAACATCTTTATTGGGACGCCAAAACTACGAAGGGACGATTTACAACTTCGACGGCGGCCATTACGGTTTCATCACCGCTCAACTGAACACTGCCATCTAGTGTTTGTCTGCGACACGGTTCGCAACCTATTTATTTATTTTACTCTTTCAATTGAATATATATGTACTTTTAGTATTAAGAATTTATCTTGTAACGTTATACTTTTTAATCTTTGCCCGATTTCTCTGACTTTTCCCATAAATAGCTGTTCAAAGAACCTTTTGTATTTTACATAAAAATTTGTAATAACATCGATACCCTGAGAATCGATTTAAAAATCGACAATAGTCCAAATAAACAATTGTCAATAAAATAATTTATACCTTTCATATTAAAACAGTTCTTTCATTCATAAATATAGCAATTTAAATATACTTTAATTTAAACAAAATATACTACAAGAATTTCACCACCAGAAGGAAGATAACCTCCAAAACGAACGTAAACAAAGATCGATTGGAGACAATCCTATAAGTGGTTGGAGTTTCTTCATAAATACACAAAAGCTTATAAAATTTTCTAAATAAGAGAGAAACATTTCGGAACTTCACGAAACTCAATTAATTTATTGTTTCTAATTAATTGATTAATAAAAAAAAAAATTTTTTTTTTTTAATTTATAACAAACAATTTTATTTTCTTACACGAACACATATTAAAATATTTTGCAACACCATACAACTTTAACACTATTACCACGTTTAGTTACAATTTGGCTAGCCCAACAGTGGGGTTTTAACTAAATTAAAAAGGAAAAGACCAGACCAGATTTAGAATTAATAACCACAGAATAAATTTCGTTACAAATTGGCGCACAACTGAGGGGCTTTAATTAGCGATTGAAAGGCCACTACAATCTGCCCAATCACTAATTGGAGTTTGGCAGCAGCTATAAAGCCAGAGAAAAGGGAAGAATGCAACGACGTACGACCTCAAAGAAACGGGCGGCGGAGGCCGAAAAGGAAATCGAAATGGACATGGAAAATAAAGAGGCGACGCCAGTAGAAGATATGGAAAGAGTATTGCCACCAGTATTGTCCAAACAACCTGCACAACCAGAGGAACAACCGGAGATACCCACACAAACAGGGGACATCAATGTTCCAAAGAAGGGGATGGAGAAATCCAAAACAACAGAAGATAGCAAGATGGATAAAATAATGGAAATGTTCTTGCAAATGAGAGAGGATATCAAATCCACTAAGGAAGGAATGGACAAGAAATTGGATTCTACAAAGGAAGATTTGAAGAAGGATAACCAATCCACAAAAGAAAAATTGAGTGGAATAAATAAGAACATGGAAGATTTAAAGGAAGACAACCAGTCCCTGAGTAAGAAGATTGATGAAACAAATAAGAAGATGGAAGAAGAAATGGGGAAGAAGTTAGAAGATTTGAAGGAAGACAACCAATCTTTTAAGGAAGAATTTAAATCGACTAAGGAAGAATTGATTAACAAAATTGAGAATACCAATAAGAGAATTCAAGAAAATAGAAAAAAAATGGAAAGTGACAACCGACAGTTGAAGGAAGAGTTGAAGGAAGATAACAAGAAGTTGGAAGAGAAGATGGGGGAGAAATTGGAAGAATTGAGAGAGGACAACCAAATGTTAAGAGAAGAGTTAAGGGAGGTCAATCAGGAGAATCTGGACAAACTTGATGAAAGAATGGAATTGTTAAGAGAAGAACTGAACAAGGAAATCAACGTTAACAAGAAAGCGATGAATAAAAAGTTGGAAGAAGAAAACATAATGATAAATCAACAGATCCGAGAAATTGACGGAAAATGCAACCAGACCGAAAAGGAAGTACAAGAATTTAAGGAAGTAGTAAACATCAAATTTACGAATATAGAAGAGCATAGCCGCAGGAAAGTGGAAGAACAACGGAAGGAGACTCAGGAAGAATTCGGGAGAGTACGGAGCCAAGTCGCGGAACGGTGTGATGGGATGCAAGAGCCTATGACCAATATCACGGGTCAGGTACGGCAAAGCCAAGAAGAGATGGAAGCTTTGAGGAATAGGCCCACTCATTTCACCGGATTACCCATCAACGAAAGCCGAGAATGGCTCAACTTCCGGCAGTACAAGCGGAAACCAATGGAGTTCCTGGCGAGGATAGAGGAGTACTTCGCCAAACATAGAGGAACTCAATGGAGCCATAACCGGGAAATACTGGACGAGTCATTCAGGGAGATGACTGATAATTGGTGGATGGCTAACCGTAGCGAGATTGCCGACTACCAGCAGTTCAGGAGAATGTTCAAATCAAAATACTGGTCCGAAACAACACAGAACCTGATCCGAGACAACATTTGCAACGGACGATACAGGGCCCAAATAGGCAACAGCATGACAGCCTATTTCCTAGGGAAGGTGTGCCTGGCGAAACACCTCGAGCCGGCTATACCCGAAGAGTGCCTGGTAAATAAACTATCCTATCATTACGACGCAGATATTGTCAGGGCAAGGAGAGGTAGCCAGATCAAGACGGTGCAGGCCATGACGGAGTTACTAGAAGGGTACGAGAATGAAGAGTACTACCGCCAGAGCAGGAGGAGGAATGAGCGACCGGAGGCGAGAACGAATCAGTACCCTAGTAACGGCAATAACCATCCCGGAAACCGAAACCAGCCAAGTAATTATGACGGCAATAATAACCCGCCGCGTAATAACCACAATGTTAATGGCAACACGAACGGTAATAGGAACAACAACACCTATCCTAATAACCGGAACAATTATTATCAGCCCCCTAACAACCCGTATAGTCAGAGAAATCCCTACCCCGATAATAATGAAAGACATTACCAACCAAATAGAAATTATTATAACAATAATAATAATAATAATAATAATAATAGAGTTTCACTCCCGAGGGTTAATTTTATAAGAGCGGAAGATCGCGGTCCGAGAAGGTACTACCAACAACGGAGGAACAGTTTCCACGGTGGAGATCGAAGATGGAGAAGTGCGGAACGGGACGGTCCACGCCACGAACAAGGAAGAAGAAGTACCAGCCTGGAGGATCTTGGCCGACAACAAAACAGGGAAATAACGCTCGAACAGGGTACAGAGCGGCAGGAAACAACACAGAGTTTCCAGAACGATGCCTCGGTTAATCCGAGTCCTAACGATGACCACAATACTTTAAACGGGAGGAGGCAGTAATTAACTATTACGACCCGTTGCTGCTTCTACTTCCTGGGTTTTATAAAGATGAGTTGCAAGAAGCAACCAATTCACAGAACATCACGATAATCAGTAACCATTATTTGAAAGATATAAGAACCGAACTTTTAGAGGAGAACGAAAAGATCCTCAATAATAATAACAATGAAATATAATATATAACAGCGGAAGTAGAAGGAATTCCCGCAAAAATCATGATTGACACCGGTGCAAATATTTCTATTGTAAATGCAAATGAACTGGAAAGAATCCAGAGAGAATGTGGGAAAACTTTGCCGATGTTACCAGTGAATAACATTGTTTTAATAGGTGCAACTGGCCGCCAGAACAAAACTATTAGGAAGCAAGTTTCCTTAAGTGTCGTTAGCCGTGATATAGCTTTAGACATGGAATTTTTTATCGCCACCAGATTACCATTTGATATACTGGTAGGTTGCGATATTCTAAGAAGGTACTCCGCCATTATCGACCTTAACCTAGAGAGAGTATCACTTTTCCCAGACGGAATAACATGGACCGCAAATTTGGTAGGAGGCGCAAATATACTTCCCAGCCCAATACACCAACAACTTCGTAAAATAAATTTTGTAAGGAACAGCCCCCTTCATAAACCAATTGTATACAACAATGGAGGAGAGGATTTATGTTCAGTAAAGATACAAGAGATACGGGATTTCCAGTGCGGAACCAATAACGAAAAAATACCTGTACATTTAGCAGATCGTTTAGTCAGTGTATATGAGAAATACAAAGCAGTGTTTTCAGACGAGCCAGGTAAGGTTAAAAACTATCAGTGCAAACTTGAATTCAAAGAAAACGTGGAGTTTAACCGGAGGTCATATCCAATCGCGCATTCGCTAAAAGAGGCCGTGAGAACAGAAATTAATAAAATGATCGACAATGACATAATTGAGATTAGTCAATCTCCTTACACTAATCCAATTATTGCTGTTCCCAAGAAAGACGGACAAGTCCGGCTCTGTTTAGATGCGCGCGAGCTGAATAAAACCATTGTGAATGACCGAACCTCACCCGGTGAAATAGAGGAGATACTAAAACGTTTTCACGGCACTACGTTTATCAGTACCTGGGACACTGTATGTGGTTATTGGCAAGTGGAGTTGCATCCACAAAGCCTTCAGTACGTGGCGTTCATTTTCGAAGGGCGCAATTACCAGTTCAAGAGACTGCCCTTCGGACTTGTAAATTCTGTCGCCATCTTTGTGGCATGTATGGACCAAATACTTGGACAAGAAGCACTCCAATTTACCACCGTCTATGTAGACGATTTACTCATTACGTCAGAAACCTGGGAGGAACACTGTTATAGAGTAGAATATGTACTCAGAAAGTTAGCGCAAAATAACATAACTTTGAAGTTGGAGAAATCTAAATCCGAGTTACAATATTTCCTCGGACTCTGTAACTATTACAGAAAGTTTCAGCACAAATATTCCGAGTTGACAGCCAAGTTTCAACCACAATTGTCTGCGAAAAACAAATGGACTTGGGGTGAGGAACAAGATATTACCTTCCGCTTGATAAAAGAAAAGTTTCTGGAGAGCGTTATACTTCGTCACCCGGATTTTAAGAAACCATTCGTTTTAAATTGCGATGCTAGCGACATAAGCTTAGGAACAACTTTATACCAGGAAGATGAGGAGGGTCAACACCTGGTAATAAGCTTCGCTAGTCGCACACTGAACCAATGCGAAAAGAATTATAATGTAACCGAAAAGGAATTGCTTAGCGTGGTGTTCGTATGCAGCAAGTTCCGAACATACATTCTCGGGTATCAAGTCACTGTTCGTACTGATCATAAATCCATCTCGTTTCTACGTAGGTGCAAATTGAGTCACGGCCGATTGGCTAGATGGGTACTCGCCCTACAAGAATATGATTTAAAATGGGAGTATATTCCGGTAAAAAAGAATGTGGTAGCTGATGTATTATCACGGATACATTTGGAAGACCAGACCTTCGAGGGAGAGAAGGAGAGCTTGGTTAAAATTTACAACCTATTTAAAACCAGATCCGATCTACAAGCTCTATTAATAAACATCCGTATCCACCAACAGTCTGACCCTAAACTGAAAAACATCATAAGTCGATTGGAAGCCGACGATGACACCGTTTCCAAATACTACCATCTAAATAAAGGAATATTATTCGTAAAAACGGCATTGGATGAAGAAACATGGAAGGTGATAATTCCGCACCAAATCGAAAACGAATTATAATAGATTATCATATCAGGTATGGCCATATGGGAGCGCTAAAAGTGATACAGGCTTTAGAAGAAAACTGCAAAATAAAGAACATTAACCGAAAGGTAAGGAATTACCTAAAGTCTTGTAATATTTGTCAGTGTGTCAAAATAAACAATGAGAGGAAAGAGGGTACAATGATACCTATCACCTCAAATACAAAACTAGAAAAAGTGTTCTTAGATATCTGCGGGCCATTTCCCCGTAGCGGCGGTCGACACAGGTACAAGTACCTGATAATAATCATGGACCATTATACGAAATACATAAAGCTATATCCGGTTAATCGGGCAACCACAGCGAAAGTTCTTCCGGTAATAATAGACTTATATGTGCCAGAGATCGGTAGACCATCTTCAATTATTACCGACCATGGTACTCAATTTAAGGGGAGGAGATGGCGAGACACATTATTATCACTTGGGATCAAAACCTATAAGACGTCAGTCTACCACCCAAGTAGTAATCCGGCTGAGAGGGTACTGAGAGAAGTGGGTAGGATCTTGCGGACGTACTGTCACAACCAACAGAGAAAGTGGCAAGAGTACTTAGCAGCAACAGAGAAATTCCTAAATTTCGCCCACCATCCAGCTATAGGAATTACCCCTTACTCCGCCATGTATGAGAAGCCAACTCCCCGAGAAACTGAAGAAATAATCGAATTTCCACCAAACCATGATCGTAAATTTAACCAGGTGAGATTCTATAACAAGGTGGCTGAAGACCAAGAGAAACGGCAAGCCAAATATCAAAAGGCAATAGGGCGAATAATAACTTACAAAGAGGGTGAGAAAGTTCTATTAAAAAATCGGGAACTGCCCTGCACCCTAGAAGGGATAACCAAAAAATTATTATTGCTCTATACAGGACCATATGTTGTGGTAAAGGATAAGCATAACAATACTTATGAACTGAGAGAGATAGTTTCCGGAAGAGTTAAAGGTGTGTACAATCAAGCATCTATGAAAAAGTACTATGAAGAAGGAGTTTAGAATTTTGAATTTATAAAAGAAATAAATTCTAAAATAACTGTAAGTACATCTTACTACCTATGATTTAGAAGAAACTTTATGGAAAAGGAAAAGAGTTACACTATAACTAGTAACAAGAATTATTAAGAGAAGTTTTCAACCATAATTAAAATAAATATCTCAGACGAGTTAAGAGTTCAGAAAAATATATATATATAATGAGTATAATAAGAATTAAGAAGATTTATTAAGATAGAAAATGTGAGATAATCTGAGAAACTACGAAGTGAAGAATCCAAATATATTTTTATTAGTCGAAAATGAGACTACTTTTTATTTAATTTATTCGATGACTGACTGAAGATAATTCCAGCAGCATTATGTTTTTTGAGCAGAGATGAATGTGCCTCTGGACTCAAATTGTAGAAGTGGTGTATGGCCAGCAGAGTTGTGAAGCCTACAGTCCCCCTCTGAACTGCCCCAGCCCAAGTGATAGGGAATGTTAGGGAATTAATATCCCAAGGATCCAACACGAAGTTTATAAAGAAAGAAAATGTATAATAATAATAATAATAATAATATATCTCAGAAGACACTAACTATCCAAGAAGGATGAAAAGTCAGATAATTGACTATATATATAAAATTTATTAAACTCAACTATAAAAAAGTCGATATAGAAATGGAGAGGAAAATGGAATATAAAAAATAATTAAATTATCATAAGAAATTATTTCATCCATAAACAAGTCTGAAATAATTACTTCTGGAGGACAGCAATCTGTAGCGTGACAGATAAACACATAAAAATGAATGGCGAATTGATCATTAAAATAATATAATAACATCAAATCCGAAGAAAGCATTATAATACAAAGAATTAATTCAGAACAATCATTGATATTAAAAGTTTAAGTTCGTATAAAAGAAATGTTACTAGTGATGAATCATCAAAACCAGTTTAATAACTCAAGGTAAAAAAATATAACCCAGGAAGGTAAGGAGATAAGGAAGCAACCCAGAACAAGGCAAGATCCACCATAGAAGGTGATGCATTTGAATAAACAAGAAGAGTAGATGAAGAAGTGACCCCAAAAAACCCGATGACATCCAGAAGAAGATGAAGAACATACAATTCTAAGAAGCCAGAAGAAAAGAAGACATCGTTGAAGAAACAAGAAGGAGACAGCATCCACAAGAAGAAGGAATGCTCTTGTAAAAAACACCCATATCCCAAAATAAATAAAAACAATAATAATAAAAAGTAAAACGAAGTATTCATGAAAAAAAACCACATGTACAATAGAAATAAGACTAAAAGTGTATAGAGTAAGAGTTGCCAGTGGACCAAGGTGAAACAATAATATAATACCAAAGAACAAATCTTCATTGTAACCCACAAATAGATCTCTTGATTTTAATAAGACTAAATAACCATTTAGAAATAACATCAAGGAGTGTAAAGTGAGCCAGTGCTAGTTTGTGTATTATAAAAAATAAACCTTATGTTTCATCATTGGCATCCACAAACTGTGTAAATAATGAAAAAATACAACTTTGGAGTGACTTATTATTTGTACAGAGGGGATATAATGCATATGTTAATAATGTTAATATAGAGCTGTCAATCTGTTTAAAATGACATTTATTTAAAATGATGAATAAAAACAGAAGTAGACACAGGATTAAAAGTAAAGTGACAGGGTACAATTACCCAAAAACCATATTAAAAAACAGTTAAAAACTGCTAATTAAAATTAATATAAGGAATAGAGAATAAGAATATAGAAATAAGGTTTTGTTTATATAGAATAAGAATTTTAAAAAATGTGTTAGGGATAAGAACCTTTAAACAAGTTTAGAACCACTAACATCCTAATTGTAAAAATATTTATTACTTGTATTAATGGTAATAATTAAATAAGATGTTAGCATGGAAAAAACATTCTTTATAAATAATATTTCTGTTTTAGTATTAAGCTTTGATTATAAAAAAAAATGTCTAATTAGTTGAAGACAACCATTATTTAGAATTATTTCTTATCTGTTAATAGTATTGAAACAGATACTAATTGTTATTTTGTTTAATAGAAAAAATGTTTAATTTATATTACAATGATAAAAAGTCAGAGAGGGTATAACTCAATATGTATTGTTTATATAAAAATTTGTATGGAAAAATTGTTAGGAATCTAGGCAAAATGATGAAAACTAAACATCATTAAAACTGAGAAACTAAGTACTTAAATACACTTAAACTGAAGGGATTTAGACAAGGTAAACCAGAAACAAAGCCATATAATTAGAAATATAACTTAGAAAGATTTTGTAAAATTATAGCCAGGATTATTAATAAAAATGGAAATGACAGAACTCAAAAATTTGGAGAGGGGAGTCATATATTCCAACATAATATTTTAAAACTTAACCAATTCATATAATTGCAAGAAATTAAGGGAATATAAACCTTTCATTACAATATGAGATTTAATAATCATAAATATAACTTGATAATGGCTGAATTTGGATAATGACAGGAAGCTGGATTTTGAAATTTACAATATACAAAATGAAGGTAAAATTACCAATTTGAGATAAAATACTTAATAAAACGGCATTATTCGATATCAAAATACGTCGAATGAACTGAAGGATAAAATTAAGTAACAACTAGCTAATAAATTTGAATAATAACCAAAGTATAAGCAGTTATATAATGTAACTTTATTACATGCACAGGATGCAAAATAAAATTCGAACAATGTAAGGAATAATATCGCTTTGGCTAAGGTTTTAGTCGGAGGTGAAGGAAGTGAGAGAGTTAATTATTGAACGTTGTACGGGACACTTAACACGAGCAATTAAAACGTATTAACCTAGTTTCGAATACCGTAATGGCAGTTAATAGTATGATCCGAGAGTGAAAATCGAGAGTAGCGGCAAAAAATATTTCACAACTTCAACACAGTGACATAAACACCTACAAACGCCTAACTAACATTGTATAGCACAAAACTACATTGAAATAACATTTTAAACTCTCTAAAACAGTAATATAACTTAACCATCAAAAGTGCCTGATCGACAAAAGTGAAACTGACTTATAAATACACCACTTTTCCAAATACAACATCGAAACTTAACCAGAGACACTACACCAACATCAGAAGGAAGATTTGCAGACACCAGGACATAAATTCGACAGGAAAACATCTTTATTGGGACGCCAAAACTACGAAGGGACGATTTACAACTTCGACGGCGGCCATTACGGTTTCATCACCGCTCAACTGAACACTGCCATCTAGTGTTTGTCTGCGACACGGTTCGCAACCTATTTATTTATTTTACTCTTTCAATTGAATATATATGTACTTTTAGTATTAAGAATTTATCTTGTAACGTTATACTTTTTAATCTTTGCCCGATTTCTCTGACTTTTCCCATAAATAGCTGTTCAAAGAACCTTTTGTATTTTACATAAAAATTTGTAATAACATCGATACCCTGAGAATCGATTTAAAAATCGACAATAGTCCAAATAAACAATTGTCAACAAAATAATTTATACCTTTCATATTAAAACAGTTCTTTCATTCATAAATATAGCAATTTAAATATACTTTAATTTAAACAAAATATACTACAAGAATTTCACCACCAGAAGGAAGATAACCTCCAAAACGAACGTAAACAAAGATCGATTGGAGACAATCCTATAAGTGGTTGGAGTTTCTTCATAAATACACAAAAGCTTATAAAATTTTCTAAATAAGAGAGAAACATTTCGGAACTTCACGAAACTCAATTAATTTATTGTTTCTAATTAATTGATTAATAAAAAAAAATTTTTTTTTTTTTAATTTATAACAAACAATTTTATTTTCTTACACGAACACATATTAAAATATTTTGCAACACCATACAACTTTAACACTATTACCACGTTTAGTTACAATTTGGCTAGCCCAACAGTGGGGTTTTAACTAAATTAAAAAGGAAAAGACCAGACCAGATTTAGAATTAATAACCACAGAATAAATTTCGTTACAAATTGGCGCACAACTGAGGGGCTTTAATTAGCGATTGAAAGGCCACTACAATCTGCCCAATCACTAATTGGAGTTTGGCAGCAGCTATAAAGCCAGAGAAAAGGGAAGAATGCAACGACGTACGACCTCAAAGAAACGGGCGGCGGAGGCCGAAAAGGAAATCGAAATGGACATGGAAAATAAAGAGGCGACGCCAGTAGAAGATATGGAAAGAGTATTGCCACCAGTATTGTCCAAACAACCTGCACAACCAGAGGAACAACCGGAGATACCCACACAAACAGGGGACATCAATGTTCCAAAGAAGGGGATGGAGAAATCCAAAACAACAGAAGATAGCAAGATGGATAAAATAATGGAAATGTTCTTGCAAATGAGAGAGGATATCAAATCCACTAAGGAAGGAATGGACAAGAAATTGGATTCTACAAAGGAAGATTTGAAGAAGGATAACCAATCCACAAAAGAAAAATTGAGTGGAATAAATAAGAACATGGAAGATTTAAAGGAAGACAACCAGTCCCTGAGTAAGAAGATTGATGAAACAAATAAGAAGATGGAAGAAGAAATGGGGAAGAAGTTAGAAGATTTGAAGGAAGACAACCAATCTTTTAAGGAAGAATTTAAATCGACTAAGGAAGAATTGATTAACAAAATTGAGAATACCAATAAGAGAATTAAAGAAAATAGAAAAAAAATGGAAAGTGACAACCGACAGTTGAAGGAAGAGTTGAAGGAAGATAACAAGAAGTTGGAAGAGAAGATGGGGGAGAAATTGGAAGAATTGAGAGAGGACAACCAAATGTTAAGAGAAGAGTTAAGGGAGGTCAATCAGGAGAATCTGGACAAACTTGATGAAAGAATGGAATTGTTAAGAGAAGAACTGAACAAGGAAATCAACGTTAACAAGAAAGCGATGAATAAAAAGTTGGAAGAAGAAAACATAATGATAAATCAACAGATCCGAGAAATTGACGGAAAATGCAACCAGACCGAAAAGGAAGTACAAGAATTTAAGGAAGTAGTAAACATCAAATTTACGAATATAGAAGAGCATAGCCGCAGGAAAGTGGAAGAACAACGGAAGGAGACTCAGGAAGAATTCGGGAGAGTACGGAGCCAAGTCGCGGAACGGTGTGATGGGATGCAAGAGGCTATGACCAATATCACGGGTCAGGTACGGCAAAGCCAAGAAGAGATGGAAGCTTTGAGGAATAGGCCCACTCATTTCACCGGATTACCCATCAACGAAAGCCGAGAATGGCTCAACTTCCGGCAGTACAAGCGGAAACCAATGGAGTTCCTGGCGAGGATAGAGGAGTACTTCGCCAAACATAGAGGAACTCAATGGAGCCATAACCGGGAAATACTGGACGAGTCATTCAGGGAGATGACTGATAATTGGTGGATGGCTAACCGTAGCGAGATTGCCGACTACCAGCAGTTCAGGAGAATGTTCAAATCAAAATACTGGTCCGAAACAACACAGAACCTGATCCGAGACAACATTTGCAACGGACGATACAGGGCCCAAATAGGCAACAGCATGACAGCCTATTTCCTAGGGAAGGTGTGCCTGGCGAAACACCTCGAGCCGGCTATACCCGAAGAGTGCCTGGTAAATAAACTATCCTATCATTACGACGCAGATATTGTCATGGCAAGGAGAGGTAGCCAGATCAAGACGGTGCAGGCCATGACGGAGTTACTAGAAGGGTACGAGAATGAAGAGTACTACCGCCAGAGCAGGAGGAGGAATGAGCGACCGGAGGCGAGAACGAATCAGTACCCTAGTAACGGCAATAACCATCACGGAAACCGAAACCAGCCAAGTAATTATGACGGCAATAATAACCCGCCGCGTAATAACCACAATGTTAATGGCAACACGAACGGTAATAGGAACAACAACACCTATCCTAATAACCGGAACAATTATTATCAGCCCCCTAACAACCCGTATAGTCAGAGAAATCCCTACCCCGATAATAATGAAAGACATTACCAACCAAATAGAAATTATTATAACAATAATAATAATAATAATAGAGTTTCACTCCCGAGGGTTAATTTTATAAGAGCGGAAGATCGCGGTCCGAGAAGGTACTACCAACAACGGAGGAACAGTTTCCACGGTGGAGATCGAAGATGGAGAAGTGCGGAACGGGACGGTCCACGCCACGAACAAGGAAGAAGAAGTACCAGCCTGGAGGATCTTGGCCGACAACAAAACAGGGAAATAACGCTCGAACAGGGTACAGAGCGGCAGGAAACAACACAGAGTTTCCAGAACGATGCCTCGGTTAATCCGAGTCCTAACGATGACCACAATACTTTAAACGGGAGGAGGCAGTAATTAACTATTACGACCCGTTGCTGCTTCTACTTCCTGGGTTTTATAAAGATGAGTTGCAAGAAGCAACCAATTCACAGAACATCACGATAATCAGTAACCATTATTTGAAAGATATAAGAACCGAACTTTTAGAGGAGAACGAAAAGATCCTCAATAATAATAACAATGAAATATAATATATAACAGCGGAAGTAGAAGGAATTCCCGCAAAAATCATGATTGACACCGGTGCAAATATTTCTATTGTAAATGCAAATGAACTGGAAAGAATCCAGAGAGAATGTGGGAAAACTTTGCCGATGTTACCAGTGAATAACATTGTTTTAATAGGTGCAACTGGCCGCCAGAACAAAACTATTAGGAAGCAAGTTTCCTTAAGTGTCGTTAGCCGTGATATAGCTTTAGACATGGAATTTTTTATCGCCACCAGATTACCATTTGATATACTGGTAGGTTGCGATATTCTAAGAAGGTACTCCGCCATTATCGACCTTAACCTAGAGAGAGTATCACTTTTCCCAGACGGAATAACATGGACCGCAAATTTGGTAGGAGGCGCAAATATACTTCCCAGCCCAATACACCAACAACTTCGTAAAATAAATTTTGTAAGGAACAGCCCCCTTCATAAACCAATTGTATACAACAATGGAGGAGAGGATTTATGTTCAGTAAAGATACAAGAGATACGGGATTTCCAGTGCGGAACCAATAACGAAAAAATACCTGTACATTTAGCAGATCGTTTAGTCAGTGTATATGAGAAATACAAAGCAGTGTTTTCAGACGAGCCAGGTAAGGTTAAAAACTATCAGTGCAAACTTGAATTCAAAGAAAACGTGGAGTTTAACCGGAGGTCATATCCAATCGCGCATTCGCTAAAAGAGGCCGTGAGAACAGAAATTAATAAAATGATCGACAATGACATAATTGAGATTAGTCAATCTCCTTACACTAATCCAATTATTGCTGTTCCCAAGATAGACGGACAAGTCCGGCTCTGTTTAGATGCGCGCGAGCTGAATAAAACCATTGTGAATGACCGAACCTCACCCGGTGAAATAGAGGAGATACTAAAACGTTTTCACGGCACTACGTTTATCAGTACCTGGGACACTGTATGTGGTTATTGGCAAGTGGAGTTGCATCCACAAAGCCTTCAGTACGTGGCGTTCATTTTCGAAGGGCGCAATTACCAGTTCAAGAGACTGCCCTTCGGACTTGTAAATTCTGTCGCCATCTTTGTGGCATGTATGGACCAAATACTTGGACAAGAAGCACTCCAATTTACCACCGTCTATGTAGACGATTTACTCATTACGTCAGAAACCTGGGAGGAACACTGTTATAGAGTAGAATATGTACTCAGAAAGTTAGCGCAAAATAACATAACTTTGAAGTTGGAGAAATCTAAATCCGAGTTACAATATTTCCTCGGACTCTGTAACTATTACAGAAAGTTTCAGCACAAATATTCCGAGTTGACAGCCAAGTTTCAACCACAATTGTCTGCGAAAAACAAATGGACTTGGGGTGAGGAACAAGATATTACCTTCCGCTTGATAAAAGAAAAGTTTCTGGAGAGCGTTATACTTCGTCACCCGGATTTTGAGAAACCATTCGTTGTAAATTGCGATGCTAGCGACATAAGCTTAGGAACAACTTTATACCAGGAAGATGAGGAGGGTCAACACCTGGTAATAAGCTTCGCTAGTCGCACACTGAACCAATTCGAAAAGAATTATAATGTAACCGAAAAGGAATTGCTTAGCGTGGTGTTCGTATGCAGCAAGTTCCGAACATACATTCTCGGGTATCAAGTCACTGTTCGTACTGATCATAAATCCATCTCGTTTCTACGTAGGTGCAAATTGAGTCACGGCCGATTGGCTAGATGGGTACTCGCCCTACAAGAATATGATTTAAAATGGGAGTATATTCCGGTAAAAAAGAATGTGGTAGCTGATGTATTATCACGGATACATTTGGAAGACCAGACCTTCGAGGGAGAGAAGGAGAGCTTGGTTAAAATTTACAACCTATTTAAAACCAGATCCGATCTACAAGCTCTATTAATAAACATCCGTATCCACCAACCGTCTGACCCTAAACTGAAAAACATCATAAGTCGATTGGAAGCCGACGATGACACCGTTTCCAAATACTACCATCTAAATAAAGGAATATTATTCGTAAAAACGGCATTGGATGAAGAAACATGGAAGGTGATAATTCCGCACCAAATCGAAAACGAATTATAATAGATTATCATATCAGGTATGGCCATATGGGAGCGCTAAAAGTGATACAGGCTTTAGAAGAAAACTGCAAAATAAAGAACATTAACCGAAAGGTAAGGAATTACCTAAAGTCTTGTAATATTTGTCAGTGTGTCAAAATAAACAATGAGAAGAAAGAGGGTACAATGATACCTATCACTTAAAATACAAAACTAGAAAAAGTGTTCTTAGATATCTGCGGGCCATTTCCCCGTAGCGGCGGTCGACACAGGTACAAGTACCTGATAATAATCATGGACCATTATACGAAATACATAAAGCTATATCCGGTTAATCGGGCAACCACAGCGAAAGTTCTTCCGGTAATAATAGACTTATATGTGCCAGAGATCGGTAGACCATCTTCAATTATTACCGACCATGGTACTCAATTTAAGGGGAGGAGATGGCGAGACACATTATTATCACTTGTGATCAAAACCTATAAGACGTCAGTCTACCACCCAAGTAGTAATCCGGCTGAGAGGGTACTGAGAGAAGTGGGTAGGATCTTGCGGACGTACTGTCACAACCAACAGAGAAAGTGGCAAGAGTACTTAGCAGCAACAGAGAAATTCCTAAATTTCGCCCACCATCCAGCTATAGGAATTACCCCTTACTCCGCCATGTATGAGAAGCCAACTCCCCGAGAAACTGAAGAAATAATCGAATTTCCACCAAACCATGATCGTAAATTTAACCAGGTGAGATTCTATAACAAGGTGGCTGAAGACCAAGAGAAACGGCAAGCCAAATATCAAAAGGCAATAGGGCGAATAATAACTTACAAAGAGGGTGAGAAAGTTCTATTAAAAAATCGGGAACTGCCCTGCACCCTAGAAGGGATAACCAAAAAATTATTATTGCTCTATACAGGACCATATGTTGTGGTAAAGGATAAGCATAACAATACTTATGAACTGAGAGAGATAGTTTCCGGAAGAGTTAAAGGTGTGTACAATCAAGCATCTATGAAAAAGTACTATGAAGAAGGAGTTTAGAATTTTGAATTTATAAAAGAAATAAATTCTAAAATAACTGTAAGTACATCTTACTACCTATGATTTAGAAGAAACTTTATGGAAAAGGAAAAGAGTTACACTATAACTAGTAACAAGAATTATTAAGAGAAGTTTTCAACCATAATTAAAATAAATATCTCAGACGATTTAAGAGTTCAGAAAAATATATATATAATGAGTATAATAAGAATTAAGAAGATTTATTAAGATAGAAAATGTGAGATAATCTGAGAAACTACGAAGTGAAGAATCCAAATATATTTTTATTAGTCGAAAATGAGACTACTTTTTATTTAATTTATTCGATGACTGACTGAAGATAATTCCAGCAGCATTATGTTTTTTGAGCAGAGATGAATGTGCCTCTGGACTCAAATTGTAGAAGTGGTGTATGGCCAGCAGAGTTGTGAAGCCTACAGTGCCCCTCTGAACTGCCCCAGCCCACGTGATAGGGAATGTTAGGGAATTAATATCCCAAGGATGCAACACGAAGTTTATAAAGAAAGAAAATGTATAATAATAATAATAATAATATATCTCAGAAGACACTAACTATCCAAGAAGGATGAAAAGTCAGATAATTGACTATATATATAAAATTTATTAAACTCAACTATAAAAAAGTCGATATAGAAATGGAGAGGAAAATGGAATATAAAAAATAATTAAATTATCATAAGAAATTATTTCATCCATAAACAAGTCTGAAATAATTACTTCTGGAGGACAGCAATCTGTAGCGTGACAGATAAACACATAAAAAAGAATGGCGAATTGATCATTAAAATAATATAATAACATCAAATCCGAAGAAAGCATTATAATACAAAGAATTAATTCAGAACAATCATTGATATTAAAAGTTTAAGTTCGTATAAAAGAAATGTTACTAGTGATGAATCATCAAAACCAGTTTAATAACTCAAGGTAAAAAAATATAACCCAGGAAGGTAAGGAGATAAGGAAGCAACCCAGAACAAGGCAAGATCCACCATAGAAGGTGATGCATTTGAATAAACAAGAAGAGTAGATGAAGAAGTGACCCCAAAAAACCCGATGACATCCAGAAGAAGATGAAGAACATACAATTCTAAGAAGCCAGAAGAAAAGAAGACATCGTTGAAGAAACAAGAAGGAGACAGCATCCACAAGAAGAAGGAATGCTCTTGTAAAAAACACCCATATCCCAAAATAAATAAAAACAATAATAATAAAAAGTATAACGAAGTATTCATGAAAAAAAAACCACATGTACAATAGAAATAAGACTAAAAGTGTATAGAGTAAGAGTTGCCAGTGGACCAAGGTGAAACAATAATATAATACCAAAGAACAAATCTTCATTGTAACCCACAAATAGATCTCTTGATTTTAATAAGACTAAATAACCATTTAGAAATAACATCAAGGAGTGTAAAGTGAACCAGTGCTAGTTTGTGTATTATAAAAAATAAACCTTATGTTTCATCATTGGCATCCACAAACTGTGTAAATAATGAAAAAATACAACTTTGGAGTGACTTATTATTTGTACAGAGGGGATATAATGCATATGTTAATAATGTTAATATAGAGCTGTCAATCTGTTTAAAATGACATTTATTTAAAATGATGAATAAAAACAGAAGCAGACACAGGATTAAAAGTAAAGTGACAGGGTACAATTACCCAAAAACCATATTAAAAAACAGTTAAAAACTGCTAATTAAAATTAATATAAGGAATAGAGAATAAGAATATAGAAATAAGGTTTTGTTTATATAGAATAAGAATTTTAAAAAATGTGTTAGGGATAAGAACCTTTAAACAAGTTTAGAACCACTAACATCCTAATTGTAAAAATATTTATTACTTGTATTAATGGTAATAATTAAATAAGATGTTAGCATGGAAAAAACATTCTTTATAAATAATATTTCTGTTTTAGTATTAAGCTTTGATTATAAAAAAAAATGTCTAATTAGTTGAAGACAACCATTATTTAGAATTATTTCTTATCTGTTAATAGTATTGAAACAGATACTAATTGTTATTTTGTTTAATAGAAAAAATGTTTAATTTATATTACAATGTTAAAAAGTCAGAGAGGGTATAACTCAATATGTATTGTTTATATAAAAATTTGTATGGAAAAATTGTTAGGAATCTAGGCAAATTGATGAAAACTAAACATCATTAAAACTGAGAAACTAAGTACTTAAATACACTTAAACTGAAGGGATTTAGATAAGGTAAACCAGAAACAAAGCCATATAATTAGAAATATAACTTAGAAAGACTTTGTAAAATTATAGCCAGGATTATTAATAAAAATGGAAATGACAGAACTCAAAAATTTGGAGAGGGGAGTCATATATTCCAACATAATATTTTAAAACTTAACCAATTCATATAATTGCAAGAAATTAAGGGAATATAAACCTTTCATTACAATATGAGATTTAATAATCATAAATATAACTTGATAATGGCTGAATTTGGATAATGACAGGAAGCTGGATTTTGAAATTTACAATATACAAAATGAAGGTAAAATTACCAATTTGAGATAAAATACTTAATAAAACGGCATTATTCGATATCAAAATACGTCGAATGAACTGAAGGATAAAATTAAGTAACAACTAGCTAATAAATTTGAATAATAACCAAAGTATAAGCAGTTATATAATGTAACTTTATTACATGCACAGGATGCAAAATAAAATTCGAACAATGTAAGGAATAATATCGCTTTGGCTAAGGTTTTAGTCGGAGGTGAAGGAAGTGAGAGAGTTAATTATTGAACGTTGTACGGGACACTTAACACGAGCAATTAAAACGTATTAACCTAGTTTCGAATACCGTAATGGCAGTTAATAGTATGATCCGAGAGTGAAAATCGAGAGTGGCGGCAAAAAATATTTCACAACTTCAACACAGTGACATAAACACCTACAAACGCCTAACTAACATTGTATAGCACAAAACTACATTGAAATAACATTTTAAACTCTCTAAAACAGTAATATAACTTAACCATCAAAAGTGCCTGATCGACAAAAGTGAAACTGACTTATAAATACACCACTTTTCCAAATACAACATCGAAACTTAACCAGAGACACTACACCAACATCAGAAGGAAGATTTGCAGACACCAGGACATAAATTCGACAGGAAAACATCTTTATTGGGACGCCAAAACTACGAAGGGACGATTTACAACTTCGACGGCGGCCATTACGGTTTCATCACCGCTCAACTGAACACTGCCATCTAGTGTTTGTCTGCGACACGGTTCGCAACCTATTTATTTATTTTACTCTTTCAATTGAATATATATGTACTTTTAGTATTAAGAATTTATCTTGTAACGTTATACTTTTTAATCTTTGCCCGATTTCTCTGACTTTTCCCATAAATAGCTGTTCAAAGAACCTTTTGTATTTTACATAAAAATTTGTAATAACATCGATACCCTGAGAATCGATTTAAAAATCGACAATAGTCCAAATAAACAATTGTCAATAAAATAATTTATACCTTTCATATTAAAACAGTTCTTTCATTCATAAATATAGCAATTTAAATATACTTTAATTTAAACAAAATATACTACAAGAATTTCACCACCAGAAGGAAGATAACCTCCAAAACGAACGTAAACAAAGATCGATTGGAGACAATCCTATAAGTGGTTGGAGTTTCTTCATAAATACACAAAAGCTTATAAAATTTTCTAAATAAGAGAGAAACATTTCGGAACTTCACGAAACTCAATTAATTTATTGTTTCTAATTAATTGATTAATAAAAAAAAAATTTTTTTTTTTTTAATTTATAACAAACAATTTTATTTTCTTACACGAACACATATTAAAATATTTTGCAACACCATACAACTTTAACACTATTACCACGTTTAGTTACAATTTGGCTAGCCCAACAGTGGGGTTTTAACTAAATTAAAAAGGAAAAGACCAGACCAGATTTAGAATTAATAACCACAGAATAAATTTCGTTACAAATTGGCGCACAACTGAGGGGCTTTAATTAGCGATTGAAAGGCCACTACAATCTGCCCAATCACTAATTGGAGTTTGGCAGCAGCTATAAAGCCAGAGAAAAGGGAAGAATGCAACGACGTACGACCTCAAAGAAACGGGCGGCGGAGGCCGAAAAGGAAATCGAAATGGACATGGAAAATAAAGAGGCGACGCCAGTAGAAGATATGGAAAGAGTATTGCCACCAGTATTGTCCAAACAACCTGCACAACCAGAGGAACAACCGGAGATACCCACACAAACAGGGGACATCAATGTTCCAAAGAAGGGGATGGAGAAATCCAAAACAACAGAAGATAGCAAGATGGATAAAATAATGGAAATGTTCTTGCAAATGAGAGAGGATATCAAATCCACTAAGGAAGGAATGGACAAGAAATTGGATTCTACAAAGGAAGATTTGAAGAAGGATAACCAATCCACAAAAGAAAAATTGAGTGGAATAAATAAGAACATGGAAGATTTAAAGGAAGACAACCAGTCCCTGAGTAAGAAGATTGATGAAACAAATAAGAAGATGGAAGAAGAAATGGGGAAGAAGTTAGAAGATTTGAAGGAAGACAACCAATCTTTTAAGGAAGAATTTAAATCGACTAAGGAAGAATTGATTAACAAAATTGAGAATACCAATAAGAGAATTAAAGAAAATAGAAAAAAAATGGAAAGTGACAACCGACAGTTGAAGGAAGAGTTGAAGGAAGATAACAAGAAGTTGGAAGAGAAGATGGGGGAGAAATTGGAAGAATTGAGAGAGGACAACCAAATGTTAAGAGAAGAGTTAAGGGAGGTCAATCAGGAGAATCTGGACAAACTTGATGAAAGAATGGAATTGTTAAGAGAAGAACTGAACAAGGAAATCAACGTTAACAAGAAAGCGATGAATAAAAAGTTGGAAGAAGAAAACATAATGATAAATCAACAGATCCGAGAAATTGACGGAAAATGCAACCAGACCGAAAAGGAAGTACAAGAATTTAAGGAAGTAGTAAACATCAAATTTACGAATATAGAAGAGCATAGCCGCAGGAAAGTGGAAGAACAACGGAAGGAGACTCAGGAAGAATTCGGGAGAGTACGGAGCCAAGTCGCGGAACGGTGTGATGGGATGCAAGAGGCTATGACCAATATCACGGGTCAGGTACGGAAAAGCCAAGAAGAGATGGAAGCTTTGAGGAATAGGCCCACTCATTTCACCGGATTACCCATCAACGAAAGCCGAGAATGGCTCAACTTCCGGCAGTACAAGCGGAAACCAATGGAGTTCCTGGCGAGGATAGAGGAGTACTTCGCCAAACATAGAGGAACTCAATGGAGCCATAACCGGGAAATACTGGACGAGTCATTCAGGGAGATGACTGATAATTGGTGGATGGCTAACCGTAGCGAGATTGCCGACTACCAGCAGTTCAGGAGAATGTTCAAATCAAAATACTGGTCCGAAACAACACAGAACCTGATCCGAGACAACATTTGCAACGGACGATACAGGGCCCAAATAGGCATCAGCATGACAGCCTATTTCCTAGGGAAGGTGTGCCTGGCGAAACACCTCGAGCCGGCTATACCCGAAGAGTGCCTGGTAAATAAACTATCCTATCATTACGACGCAGATATTGTCAGGGCAAGGAGAGGTAGCCAGATCAAGACGGTGCAGGCCATGACGGAGTTACTAGAAGGGTACGAGAATGAAGAGTACTACCGCCAGAGCAGGAGGAGGAATGAGCGACCGGAGGCGAGAACGAATCAGTACCCTAGTAACGGCAATAACCATCACGGAAACCGAAACCAGCCAAGTAATTATGACGGCAATAATAACCCGCCGCGTAATAACCACAATGTTAATGGCAACACGAACGGTAATAGGAACAACAACACCTATCCTAATAACCGGAACAATTATTATCAGCCCCCTAACAACCCGTATAGTCAGAGAAATCCCTACCCCGATAATAATGAAAGACATTACCAACCAAATAGAAATTATTATAACAATATAATAATAATAATAATAATAATAATAGAGTTTCACTCCCGAGGGTTAATTTTATAAGAGCGGAAGATCGCGGTCCGAGAAGGTACTACCAACAACGGAGGAACAGTTTCCACGGTGGAGATCGAAGATGGAGAATTGCGGAACGGGACGGTCCACGCCACGAACAAGGAAGAAGAAGTACCAGCCTGGAGGAACTTGGCCGACAACAAAACAGGGAAATAACGCTCGAACAGGGTACAGAGCGGCAGGAAACAACACAGAGTTTCCAGAACGATGCCTCGGTTAATCCGAGTCCTAACGATGACCACAATACTTTAAACGGGAGGAGGCAGTAATTAACTATTACGACCCGTTGCTGCTTCTACTTCCTGGGTTTTATAAAGATGAGTTGCAAGAAGCAACCAATTCACAGAACATCACGATAATCAGTAACCATTATTTGAAAGATATAAGAACCGAACTTTTAGAGGAGAACGAAAAGATCCTCAATAATAATAACAATGAAATATAATATATAACAGCGGAAGTAGAAGGAATTCCCGCAAAAATCATGACTGACACCGGTGCAAATATTTCTATTGTAAATGCAAATGAACTGGAAAGAATCCAGAGAGAATGTGGGAAAACTTTGCCGATGTTACCAGTGAATAACATTGTTTTAATAGGTGCAACTGGCCGCCAGAACAAAACTATTAGGAAGCAAGTTTCCTTAAGTGTCGTTAGCCGTGATATAGCTTTAGACATGGAATTTTTTATCGCCACCAGATTACCATTTGATATACTGGTAGGTTGCGATATTCTAAGAAGGTACTCCGCCATTATCGACCTTAACCTAGAGAGAGTATCACTTTTCCCAGACGGAATAACATGGACCGCAAATTTGGTAGGAGGCGCAAATATACTTCCCAGCCCAATACACCAACAACTTCGTAAAATAAATTTTGTAAAGAACAGCCCCCTTCATAAACCAATTGTATACAACAATGGAGGAGAGGATTTATGTTCAGTAAAGATACAAGAGATACGGGATTTCCAGTGCGGAACCAATAACGAAAAAATACCTGTACATTTAGCAGATCGTTTAGTCAGTGTATATGAGAAATACAAAGCAGTGTTTTCAGACGAGCCAGGTAAGGTTAAAAACTATCAGTGCAAACTTGAATTCAAAGAAAACGTGGAGTTTAACCGGAGGTCATATCCAATCGCGCATTCGCTAAAAGAGGCCGTGAGAACAGAAATTAATAAAATGATCGACAATGACATAATTGAGATTAGTCAATCTCCTTACACTAATCCAATTATTGCTGTTCCCAAGAAAGACGGACAAGTCCGGCTCTGTTTAGATGCGCGCGAGCTGAATAAAACCATTGTGAATGACCGAACCTCACCCGGTGAAATAGAGGAGATACTAAAACGTTTTCACGGCACTACGTTTATCAGTACCTGGGACACTGTATGTGGTTATTGGCAAGTGGAGTTGCATCCACAAAGCCTTCAGTACGTGGCGTTCATTTTCGAAGGGCGCAATTACCAGTTCAAGAGACTGCCCTTCGGACTTGTAAATTCTGTCGCCATCTTTGTGGCATGTATGGACCAAATACTTGGACAAGAAGCACTCCAATTTACCACCGTCTATGTAGACGATTTACTCATTACGTCAGAAACCTGGGAGGAACACTGTTATAGAGTAGAATATGTACTCAGAAAGTTAGCGCAAAATAACATAACTTTGAAGTTGGAGAAATCTAAATCCGAGTTACAATATTTCCTCGGACTCTGTAACTATTACAGAAAGTTTCAGCACAAATATTCCGAGTTGACAGCCAAGTTTCAACCACAATTGTCTGCGAAAAACAAATGGACTTGGGGTGAGGAACAAGATATTACCTTCCGCTTGATAAAAGAAAAGTTTCTGGAGAGCGTTATACTTCGTCACCCGGATTTTAAGAAACCATTCGTTTTAAATTGCGATGCTAGCGACATAAGCTAAGGAACAACTTTATACCAGGAAGATGAGGAGGGTCAACACCTGGTAATAAGCTTCGCTAGTCGCACACTGAACCAATGCGAAAAGAATTATAATGTAACCGAAAAGGAATTGCTTAGCGTGGTGTTCGTATGCAGCAAGTTCCGAACATACATTCTCGGGTATCAAGTCACTGTTCGTACTGATCATAAATCCATCTCGTTTCTACGTAGGTGCAAATTGAGTCACGGCCGATTGGCTAGATGGGTACTCGCCCTACAAGAATATGATTTAAAATGGGAGTATATTCCGGTAAAAAAGAATGTGGTAGCTGATGTATTATCACGGATACATTTGGAAGACCAGACCTTCGAGGGAGAGAAGGAGAGCTTGGTTAAAATTTACAACCTATTTAAAACCAGATCCGATCTACAAGCTCTATTAATAAACATCCGTATCCACCAACAGTCTGACCCTAAACTGAAAAACATCATAAGTCGATTGGAAGCCGACGATGACACCGTTTCCAAATACTACCATCTAAATAAAGGAATATTATTCGTAAAAACGGCATTGGATGAAGAAACATGGAAGGTGATAATTCCGCACCAAATCGAAAAGGAATTATAATAGATTATCATATCAGGTATGGCCATATGGGAGCGCTAAAAGTGATACAGGCTTTAGAAGAAAACTGCAAAATAAAGAACATTAACCGAAAGGTAAGGAATTACCTAAAGTCTTGTAATATTTGTCAGTGTGTCAAAATAAACAATGAGAGAAAGAGGGTACAATGATACCTATCACCTCAAATACAAAACTAGAAAAAGTGTTCTTAGATATCTGCGGGCCATTTCCCCGTAGCGGCGGTCGACACAGGTACAAGTACCTGATAATAATCATGGACCATTATACGAAATACATAAAGCTATATCCGGTTAATCGGGCAACCACAGCGAAAGTTCTTCCGGTAATAATAGACTTATATGTCCCAGAGATCGGTAGACCATCTTCAATTATTACCGACCATGGTACTCAATTTAAGGGGAAGGAGATGGCGAGACACATTATTATCACTTGGGATCAAAACCTATAAGACGTCAGTCTACCACCCAAGTAGTAATCCGGCTGAGAGGGTACTGAGAGAAGTGGGTAGGATCTTGCGGACGTACTGTCACAACCAACAGAGAAAGTGGCAAGAGTACTTAGCAGCAACAGAGAAATTCCTAAATTTCGCCCACCATCCAGCTATAGGAATTACCCCTTACTCCGCCATGTATGAGAAGCCAACTCCCCGAGAAACTGAAGAAATAATCGAATTTCCACCAAACCATGATCGTAAATTTAACCAGGTGAGATTCTATAACAAGGTGGCTGAAGACCAAGAGAAACGGCAAGCCAAATATCAAAAGGCAATAGGGCGAATAATAACTTACAAAGAGGGTGAGAAAGTTCTATTAAAAAATCGGGAACTGCCCTGCACCCTAGAAGGGATAACCAAAAAATTATTATTGCTCTATACAGGACCATATGTTGTGGTAAAGGATAAGCATAACAATACTTATGAACTGAGAGAGATAGTTTCCGGAAGAGTTAAAGGTGTGTACAATCAAGCATCTATGAAAAAGTACTATGAAGAAGGAGTTTAGAATTTTGAATTTATAAAAGAAATAAATTCTAAAATAACTGTAAGTACATCTTACTACCTATGATTTAGAAGAAACTTTATGGAAAAGGAAAAGAGTTACACTATAACTAGTAACAAGAATTATTAAGAGAAGTTTTCAACCATAATTAAAATAAATATCTCAGACGAGTTAAGAGTTCAGAAAAATATATATATAATGAGTATAATAAGAATTAAGAAGATTTATTAAGATAGAAAATGTGAGATAATCTGAGAAACTACGAAGTGAAGAATCCAAATATATTTTTATTAGTCGAAAATGAGACTACTTTTTATTTAATTTATTCGATGACTGACTGAAGATAATTCCAGCAGCATTATGTTTTTTGAGCAGAGATGAATGTGCCTCTGGACTCAAATTGTAGAAGTGGTGTATGGCCAGCAGAGTTGTGAAGCCTACAGTGCCCCTCTGAACTGCCCCAGCCCACGTGATAGGGAATGTTAGGGAATTAATATCCCAAGGATGCAACACGAAGTTTATAAAGAAAGAAAATGTATAATAATAATAATAATAATATATCTCAGAAGACACTAACTATCCAAGAAGGATGAAAAGTCAGATAATTGACTATATATATAAAATTTATTAAACTCAACTATAAAAAAGTCGATATAGAAATGGAGAGGAAAATGGAATATAAAAAATAATTAAATTATCATAAGAAATTATTTCATCCATAAACAAGTCTGAAATAATTACTTCTGGAGGACAGCAATCTGTAGCGTGACAGATAAACACATAAAAAAGAATGGCGAATTGATCATTAAAATAATATAATAACATCAAATCCGAAGAAAGCATTATAATACAAAGAATTAATTCAGAACAATCATTGATATTAAAAGTTTAAGTTCGTATAAAAGAAATGTTACTAGTGATGAATCATCAAAACCAGTTTAATAACTCAAGGTAAAAAAATATAACCCAGGAAGGTAAGGAGATAAGGAAGCAACCCAGAACAAGGCAAGATCCACCATAGAAGGTGATGCATTTGAATAAACAAGAAGAGTAGATGAAGAAGTGACCCCAAAAAACCCGATGACATCCAGAAGAAGATGAAGAACATACAATTCTAAGAAGCCAGAAGAAAAGAAGACATCGTTGAAGAAACAAGAAGGAGACAGCATCCACAAGAAGAAGGAATGCTCTTGTAAAAAACACCCATATCCCAAAATAAATAAAAACAATAATAATAAAAAGTATAACGAAGTATTCATGAAAAAAAAAC
Organism: Magicicada septendecula; assembly: GCA_034769895.1. Classification (NCBI taxonomy): domain Eukaryota; kingdom Metazoa; phylum Arthropoda; class Insecta; order Hemiptera; family Cicadidae; genus Magicicada; species Magicicada septendecula. The sequence goes on from CM068367.1 coordinate 957,676,805, forward strand.
CACATGTACAATAGAAATAAGACTAAAAGTGTATAGAGTAAGAGTTGCCAGTGGACCAAGGTGAAACAATAATATAATACCAAAGAACAAATCTTCATTGTAACCCACAAATAGATCTCTTGATTTTAATAAGACTAAATAACCATTTAGAAATAACATCAAGGAGTGTAAAGTGAACCAGTGCTAGTTTGTGTATTATAAAAAATAAACCTTATGTTTCATCATTGGCATCCACAAACTGTGTAAATAATGAAAAAATACAACTTTGGAGTGACTTATTATTTGTACAGAGGGGATATAATGCATATGTTAATAATGTTAATATAGAGCTGTCAATCTGTTTAAAATGACATTTATTTAAAATGATGAATAAAAACAGAAGCAGACACAGGATTAAAAGTAAAGTGACAGGGTACAATTACCCAAAAACCATATTAAAAAACAGTTAAAAACTGCTAATTAAAATTAATATAAGGAATAGAGAATAAGAATATAGAAATAAGGTTTTGTTTATATAGAATAAGAATTTTAAAAAATGTGTTAGGGATAAGAACCTTTAAACAAGTTTAGAACCACTAACATCCTAATTGTAAAAATATTTATTACTTGTATTAATGGTAATAATTAAATAAGATGTTAGCATGGAAAAAACATTCTTTATAAATAATATTTCTGTTTTAGTATTAAGCTTTGATTATAAAAAAAAATGTCTAATTAGTTGAAGACAACCATTATTTAGAATTATTTCTTATCTGTTAATAGTATTGAAACAGATACTAATTGTTATTTTGTTTAATAGAAAAAATGTTTAATTTATATTACAATGTTAAAAAGTCAGAGAGGGTATAACTCAATATGTATTGTTTATATAAAAATTTGTATGGAAAAATTGTTAGGAATCTAGGCAAATTGATGAAAACTAAACATCATTAAAACTGAGAAACTAAGTACTTAAATACACTTAAACTGAAGGGATTTAGATAAGGTAAACCAGAAACAAAGCCATATAATTAGAAATATAACTTAGAAAGACTTTGTAAAATTATAGCCAGGATTATTAATAAAAATGGAAATGACAGAACTCAAAAATTTGGAGAGGGGAGTCATATATTCCAACATAATATTTTAAAACTTAACCAATTCATATAATTGCAAGAAATTAAGGGAATATAAACCTTTCATTACAATATGAGATTTAATAATCATAAATATAACTTGATAATGGCTGAATTTGGATAATGACAGGAAGCTGGATTTTGAAATTTACAATATACAAAATGAAGGTAAAATTACCAATTTGAGATAAAATACTTAATAAAACGGCATTATTCGATATCAAAATACGTCGAATGAACTGAAGGATAAAATTAAGTAACAACTAGCTAATAAATTTGAATAATAACCAAAGTATAAGCAGTTATATAATGTAACTTTATTACATGCACAGGATGCAAAATAAAATTCGAACAATGTAAGGAATAATATCGCTTTGGCTAAGGTTTTAGTCGGAGGTGAAGGAAGTGAGAGAGTTAATTATTGAACGTTGTACGGGACACTTAACACGAGCAATTAAAACGTATTAACCTAGTTTCGAATACCGTAATGGCAGTTAATAGTATGATCCGAGAGTGAAAATCGAGAGTGGCGGCAAAAAATATTTCACAACTTCAACACAGTGACATAAACACCTACAAACGCCTAACTAACATTGTATAGCACAAAACTACATTGAAATAACATTTTAAACTCTCTAAAACAGTAATATAACTTAACCATCAAAAGTGCCTGATCGACAAAAGTGAAACTGACTTATAAATACACCACTTTTCCAAATACAACATCGAAACTTAACCAGAGACACTACACCAACATCAGAAGGAAGATTTGCAGACACCAGGACATAAATTCGACAGGAAAACATCTTTATTGGGACGCCAAAACTACGAAGGGACGATTTACAACTTCGACGGCGGCCATTACGGTTTCATCACCGCTCAACTCAACACTGCCATCTAGTGTTTGTCTGCGACACGGTTCGCAACCTATTTATTTATTTTACTCTTTCAATTGAATATATATGTACTTTTAGTATTAAGAATTTATCTTGTAACGTTATACTTTTTAATCTTTGCCCGATTTCTCTGACTTTTCCCATAAATAGCTGTTCAAAGAACCTTTTGTATTTTACATAAAAATTTGTAATAACATCGATACCCTGAGAATCGATTTAAAAATCGACAATAGTCCAAATAAACAATTGTCAATAAAATAATTTATACCTTTCATATTAAAACAGTTCTTTCATTCATAAATATAGCAATTTAAATATACTTTAATTTAAACAAAATATACTACAAGAATTTCACCACCAGAAGGAAGATAACCTCCAAAACGAACGTAAACAAAGATCGATTGGAGACAATCCTATAAGTGGTTGGAGTTTCTTCATAAATACACAAAAGCTTATAAAATTTTCTAAATAAGAGAGAAACATTTCGGAACTTCACGAAACTCAATTAATTTATTGTTTCTAATTAATTGATTAATAAAAAAAAAAATTTTTTTTTTTTTAATTTATAACAAACAATTTTATTTTCTTACACGAACACATATTAAAATATTTTGCAACACCATACAACTTTAACACTATTACCACGTTTAGTTACAATTTGGCTAGCCCAACAGTGGGGTTTTAACTAAATTAAAAAGGAAAAGACCAGACCAGATTTAGAATTAATAACCACAGAATAAATTTCGTTACAAATTGGCGCACAACTGAGGGGCTTTAATTAGCGATTGAAAGGCCACTACAATCTGCCCAATCACTAATTGGAGTTTGGCAGCAGCTATAAAGCCAGAGAAAAGGGAAGAATGCAACGACGTACGACCTCAAAGAAACGGGCGGCGGAGGCCGAAAAGGAAATCGAAATGGACATGGAAAATAAAGAGGCGACGCCAGTAGAAGATATGGAAAGAGTATTGCCACCAGTATTGTCCAAACAACCTGCACAACCAGAGGAACAACCGGAGATACCCACACAAACAGGGGACATCAATGTTCCAAAGAAGGGGATGGAGAAATCCAAAACAACAGAAGATAGCAAGATGGATAAAATAATGGAAATGTTCTTGCAAATGAGAGAGGATATCAAATCCACTAAGGAAGGAATGGACAAGAAATTGGATTCTACAAAGGAAGATTTGAAGAAGGATAACCAATCCACAAAAGAAAAATTGAGTGGAATAAATAAGAACATGGAAGATTTAAAGGAAGACAACCAGTCCCTGAGTAAGAAGATTGATGAAACAAATAAGAAGATGGAAGAAGAAATGGGGAAGAAGTTAGAAGATTTGAAGGAAGACAACCAATCTTTTAAGGAAGAATTTAAATCGACTAAGGAAGAATTGATTAACAAAATTGAGAATACCAATAAGAGAATTAAAGAAAATAGAAAAAAAATGGAAAGTGACAACCGACAGTTGAAGGAAGAGTTGAAGGAAGATAACAAGAAGTTGGAAGAGAAGATGGGGGAGAAATTGGAAGAATTGAGAGAGGACAACCAAATGTTAAGAGAAGAGTTAAGGGAGGTCAATCAGGAGAATCTGGACAAACTTGATGAAAGAATGGAATTGTTAAGAGAAGAACTGAACAAGGAAATCAACGTTAACAAGAAAGCGATGAATAAAAAGTTGGAAGAAGAAAACATAATGATAAATCAACAGATCCGAGAAATTGACGGAAAATGCAACCAGACCGAAAAGGAAGTACAAGAATTTAAGGAAGTAGTAAACATCAAATTTACGAATATAGAAGAGCATAGCCGCAGGAAAGTGGAAGAACAACGGAAGGAGACTCAGGAAGAATTCGGGAGAGTACGGAGCCAAGTCGCGGAACGGTGTGATGGGATGCAAGAGGCTATGACCAATATCACGGGTCAGGTACGGCAAAGCCAAGAAGAGATGGAAGCTTTGAGGAATAGGCCCACTCATTTCACCGGATTACCCATCAACGAAAGCCGAGAATGGCTCAACTTCCGGCAGTGTTAGCGGAAACCAATGGAGTTCCTGGCGAGGATAGAGGAGTACTTCGCCAAACATAGAGGAACTCAATGGAGCCATAACCGGGAAATACTGGACGAGTCATTCAGGGAGATGACTGATAATTGGTGGATGGCTAACCGTAGCGAGATTGCCGACTACCAGCAGTTCAGGAGAATGTTCAAATCAAAATACTGGTCCGAAACAACACAGAACCTGATCCGAGACAACATTTGCAACGGACGATACAGGGCCCAAATAGGCAACAGCATGACAGCCTATTTCCTAGGGAAGGTGTGCCTGGCGAAACACCTCGAGCCGGCTATACCCGAAGAGTGCCTGGTAAATAAACTATCCTATCATTACGACGCAGATATTGTCAGGGCAAGGAGAGGTAGCCAGATCAAGACGGTGCAGGCCATGACGGAGTTACTAGAAGGGTACGAGAATGAAGAGTACTACCGCCAGAGCAGGAGGAGGAATGAGCGACCGGAGGCGAGAACGAATCAGTACCCTAGTAACGGCAATAACCATCCCGGAAACCGAAACCAGCCAAGTAATTATGACGGCAATAATAACCCGCCGCGTAATAACCACAATGTTAATGGCAACACGAACGGTAATAGGAACAACAACACCTATCCTAATAACCGGAACAATTATTATCAGCCCCCTAACAACCCGTATAGTCAGAGAAATCCCTACCCCGATAATAATGAAAGACATTACCAACCAAATAGAAATTATTATAACAATAATAATAATAATAATAATAGAGTTTCACTCCCGAGGGTTAATTTTATAAGAGCGGAAGATCGCGGTCCGAGAAGGTACTACCAACAACGGAGGAACAGTTTCCACGGTGGAGATCGAAGATGGAGAAGTGCGGAACGGGACGGTCCACGCCACGAACAAGGAAGAAGAAGTACCAGCCTGGAGGATCTTGGCCGACAACAAAACAGGGAAATAACGCTCGAACAGGGTACAGAGCGGCAGGAAACAACACAGAGTTTCCAGAACGATGCCTCGGTTAATCCGAGTCCTAACGATGACCACAATACTTTAAACGGGAGGAGGCAGTAATTAACTATTACGACCCGTTGCTGCTTCTACTTCCTGGGTTTTATAAAGATGAGTTGCAAGAAGCAACCAATTCACAGAACATCACGATAATCAGTAACCATTATTTGAAAGATATAAGAACCGAACTTTTAGAGGAGAACGAAAAGATCCTCAATAATAATAACAATGAAATATAATATATAACAGCGGAAGTAGAAGGAATTCCCGCAAAAATCATGATTGACACCGGTGCAAATATTTCTATTGTAAATGCAAATGAACTGGAAAGAATCCAGAGAGAATGTGGGAAAACTTTGCCGATGTTACCAGTGAATAACATTGTTTTAATAGGTGCAACTAGCCGCCAGAACAAAACTATTAGGAAGCAAGTTTCCTTAAGTGTCGTTAGCCGTGATATAGCTTTAGACATGGAATTTTTTATCGCCACCAGATTACCATTTGATATACTGGTAGGTTGCGATATTCTAAGAAGGTACTCCGCCATTATCGACCTTAACCTAGAGAGAGTATCACTTTTCCCAGACGGAATAACATGGACCGCAAATTTGGTAGGAGGCGCAAATATACTTCCCAGCCCAATACACCAACAACTTCGTAAAATAAATTTTGTAAGGAACAGCCCCCTTCATAAACCAATTGTATACAACAATGGAGGAGAGGATTTATGTTCAGTAAAGATACAAGAGATACGGGATTTCCAGTGCGGAACCAATAACGAAAAAATACCTGTACATTTAGCAGATCGTTTAGTCAGTGTATATGAGAAATACAAAGCAGTGTTTTCAGACGAGCCAGGTAAGGTTAAAAACTATCAGTGCAAACTTGAATTCAAAGAAAACGTGGAGTTTAACCGGAGGTCATATCCAATCGCGCATTCGCTAAAAGAGGCCGTGAGAACAGAAATTAATAAAATGATCGACAATGACATAATTGAGATTAGTCAATCTCCTTACACTAATCCAATTATTGCTGTTCCCAAGAAAGACGGACAAGTCCGGCTCTGTTTAGATGCGCGCGAGCTGAATAAAACCATTGTGAATGACCGAACCTCACCCGGTGAAATAGAGGAGATACTAAAACGTTTTCACGGCACTACGTTTATCAGTACCTGGGACACTGTATGTGGTTATTGGCAAGTGGAGTTGCATCCACAAAGCCTTCAGTACGTGGCGTTCATTTTCGAAGGGCGCAATTACCAGTTCAAGAGACTGCCCTTCGGACTTGTAAATTCTGTCGCCATCTTTGTGGCATGTATGGACCAAATACTTGGACAAGAAGCACTCCAATTTACCACCGTCTATGTAGACGATTTACTCATTACGTCAGAAACCTGGGAGGAACACTGTTATAGAGTAGAATATGTACTCAGAAAGTTAGCGCAAAATAACATAACTTTGAAGTTGGAGAAATCTAAATCCGAGTTACAATATTTCCTCGGACTCTGTAACTATTACAGAAAGTTTCAGCACAAATATTCCGAGTTGACAGCCAAGTTTCAACCACAATTGTCTGCGAAAAACAAATGGACTTGGGGTGAGGAACAAGATATTACCTTCCGCTTGATAAAAGAAAAGTTTCTGGAGAGCGTTATACTTCGTCACCCGGATTTTAAGAAACCATTCGTTTTAAATTGCGATGCTAGTGACATAAGCTTAGGAACAACTTTATACCAGGAAGATGAGGAGGGTCAACACCTGGTAATAAGCTTCGCTAGTCGCACACTGAACCAATGCGAAAAGAATTATAATGTAACCGAAAAGGAATTGCTTAGCGTGGTGTTCGTATGCAGCAAGTTCCGAACATACATTCTCGGGTATCAAGTCACTGTTCGTACTGATCATAAATCCATCTCGTTTCTACGTAGGTGCAAATTGAGTCACGGCCGATTGGCTAGATGGGTACTCGCCCTACAAGAATATGATTTAAAATGGGAGTATATTCCGGTAAAAAAGAATGTGGTAGCTGATGTATTATCACGGATACATTTGGAAGACCAGACCTTCGAGGGAGAGAAGGAGAGCTTGGTTAAAATTTACAACCTATTTAAAACCAGATCCGATCTACAAGCTCTATTAATAAACATCCGTATCCACCAACAGTCTGACCCTAAACTGAAAAACATCATAAGTCGATTGGAAGCCGACGATGACACCGTTTCCAAATACTACCATCTAAATAAAGGAATATTATTCGTAAAAACGGCATTGGATGAAGAAACATGGAAGGTGATAATTCCGCACCAAATCGAAAACGAATTATAATAGATTATCATATCAGGTATGGCCATATGGGAGCGCTAAAAGTGATACAGGCTTTAGAAGAAAACTGCAAAATAAAGAACATTAACCGAAAGGTAAGGAATTACCTAAAGTCTTGTAATATTTGTCAGTGTGTCAAAATAAACAATGAGAGAAAGAGGGTACAATGATACCTATCACCTCAAATACAAAACTAGAAAAAGTGTTCTTAGATATCTGCGGGCCATTTCCCCGTAGCGGCGGTCGACACAGGTACAAGTACCTGATAATAATCATGGACCATTATACGAAATACATAAAGCTATATCCGGTTAATCGGGCAACCACAGCGAAAGTTCTTCCGGTAATAATAGACTTATATGTCCCAGAGATCGGTAGACCATCTTCAATTATTACCGACCATGGTACTCAATTTAAGGGGAAGGAGATGGCGAGACACATTATTATCACTTGGGATCAAAACCTATAAGACGTCAGTCTACCACCCAAGTAGTAATCCGGCTGAGAGGGTACTGAGAGAAGTGGGTAGGATCTTGCGGACGTACTGTCACAACCAACAGAGAAAGTGGCAAGAGTACTTAGCAGCAACAGAGAAATTCCTAAATTTCGCCCACCATCCAGCTATAGGAATTACCCCTTACTCCGCCATGTATGAGAAGCCAACTCCCCGAGAAACTGAAGAAATAATCGAATTTCCACCAAACCATGATCGTAAATTTAACCAGGTGAGATTCTATAACAAGGTGGCTGAAGACCAAGAGAAACGGCAAGCCAAATATCAAAAGGCAATAGGGCGAATAATAACTTACAAAGAGGGTGAGAAAGTTCTATTAAAAAATCGGGAACTGCCCTGCACCCTAGAAGGGATAACCAAAAAATTATTATTGCTCTATACAGGACCATATGTTGTGGTAAAGGATAAGCATAACAATACTTATGAACTGAGAGAGATAGTTTCCGGAAGAGTTAAAGGTGTGTACAATCAAGCATCTATGAAAAAGTACTATGAAGAAGGAGTTTAGAATTTTGAATTTATAAAAGAAATAAATTCTAAAATAACTGTAAGTACATCTTACTACCTATGATTTAGAAGAAACTTTATGGAAAAGGAAAAGAGTTACACTATAACTAGTAACAAGAATTATTAAGAGAAGTTTTCATCCATAATTAAAATAAATATCTCAGACGAGTTAAGAGTTCAGAAAAATATATATATAATGAGTATAATAAAAATTAAGAAGATTTATTAAGATAGAAAATGTGAAATAATCTGAGAAACTACGAAGTGAAGAATCCAAATATATTTTTATTAGTCGAAAATGAGACTACTTTTTATTTAATTTATTCGATGACTGACTGAAGATAATTCCAGCAGCATTATGTTTTTTGAGCAGAGATGAATGTGCCTCTGGACTCAAATTGTAGAAGTGGTGTATGGCCAGCAGAGTTGTGAAGCCTACAGTGCCCCTCTGAACTGCCCCAGCCCACGTGATAGGGAATGTTAGGGAATTAATATCCCAAGGATGCAACACGAAGTTTATAAAGAAAGAAAATGTATAATAATAATAATAATAATATATCTCAGAAGACACTAACTATCCAAGAAGGATGAAAAGTCAGATAATTGACTATATATATAAAATTTATTAAACTCAACTATAAAAAAGTCGATATAGAAATGGAGAGGAAAATGGAATATAAAAAATAATTAAATTATCATAAGAAATTATTTCATCCATAAACAAGTCTGAAATAATTACTTCTGGAGGACAGCAATCTGTAGCGTGACAGATAAACACATAAAAATGAATGGCGAATTGATCATTAAAATAATATAATAACATCAAATCCGAAGAAAGCATTATAATACAAAGAATTAATTCAGAACAATCATTGATATTAAAAGTTTAAGTTCGTATAAAAGAAATGTTACTAGTGATGAATCATCAAAACCAGTTTAATAACTCAAGGTAAAAAAATATAACCCAGGAAGGTAAGGAGATAAGGAAGCAACCCAGAACAAGGCAAGATCCACCATAGAAGGTGATGCATTTGAATAAACAAGAAGAGTAGATGAAGAAGTGACCCCAAAAAACCCGATGACATCCAGAAGAAGATGAAGAACATACAATTCTAAGAAGCCAGAAGAAAAGAAGACATCGTTGAAGAAACAAGAAGGAGACAGCATCCACAAGAAGAAGGAATGCTCTTGTAAAAAACACCCATATCCCAAAATAAATAAAAACAATAATAATAAAAAGTATAACGAAGTATTCATGAAAAAAAACCACATGTACAATAGAAATAAGACTAAAAGTGTATAGAGTAAGAGTTGCCAGTGGACCAAGGTGAAACAATAATATAATACCAAAGAACAAATCTTCATTGTAACCCACAAATAGATCTCTTGATTTTAATAAGACTAAATAACCATTTAGAAATAACATCAAGGAGTGTAAAGTGAACCAGTGCTAGTTTGTGTATTATAAAAAATAAACCTTATGTTTCATCATTGGCATCCACAAACTGTGTAAATAATGAAAAAATACAACTTTGGAGTGACTTATTATTTGTACAGAGGGGATATAATGCATATGTTAATAATGTTAATATAGAGCTGTCAATCTGTTTAAAATGACATTTATTTAAAATGATGAATAAAAACAGAAGCAGACACAGGATTAAAAGTAAAGTGACAGGGTACAATTACCCAAAAACCATATTAAAAAACAGTTAAAAACTGCTAATTAAAATTAATATAAGGAATAGAGAATAAGAATATAGAAATAAGGTTTTGTTTATATAGAATAAGAATTTTAAAAAATGTGTTAGGGATAAGAACCTTTAAACAAGTTTAGAACCACTAACATCCTAATTGTAAAAATATTTATTACTTGTATTAATGGTAATAATTAAATAAGATGTTAGCATGGAAAAAACATTCTTTATAAATAATATTTCTGTTTTAGTATTAAGCTTTGATTATAAAAAAAAAATGTCTAATTAGTTGAAGACAACCATTATTTAGAATTATTTCATATCTGTTAATAGTATTGAAACAGATACTAATTGTTATTTTGTTTAATAGAAAAATGTTTAATTTATATTACAATGTTAAAAAGTCAGAGAGGGTATAACTCAATATGTATTGTTTATATAAAAATTTGTATGGAAAAATTGTTAGGAATCTAGGCAAAATGATGAAAACTAAACATCATTAAAACTGAGAAACTAAGTACTTAAATACATTTAAACTGAAGGGATTTAGACAAGGTAAACCAGAAACAAAGCCATATAATTAGAAATATAACTTAGAAAGATTTTGTAAAATTATAGCCAGGATTATTAATAAAAATGGAAATGACAGAACTCAAAAATTTGGAGAGGGGAGTCATATATTCCAACATAATATTTTAAAACTTAACCAATTCATATAATTGCAAGAAATTAAGGGAATATAAACCTTTCATTACAATATGAGATTTAATAATCATAAATATAACTTGATAATGGCTGAATTTGGATAATGACAGGAAGCTGGATTTTGAAATTTACAATATACAAAATGAAGGTAAAATTACCAATTTGAGATAAAACACTTAATAAAACGGCATTATTCGATATCAAAATACGTCGAATGAACTGAAGGATAAAATTAAGTAACAACTAGCTAATAAATTTGAATAATAACCAAAGTATAAGCAGTTATATAATGTAACTTTATTACATGCACAGGATGCAAAATAAAATTCGAACAATGTAAGGAATAATATCGCTTTGGCTAAGGTTTTAGTCGGAGGTGAAGGAAGTGAGAGAGTTAATTATTGAACGTTGTAGCGGGACACTTAACACGAGCAATTAAAACGTATTAACCTAGTTTCGAATACCGTAATGGCAGTTAATAGTATGATCCGAGAGTGAAAATCGAGAGTGGCGGCAAAAAATATTTCACAACTTCAACACAGTGACATAAACACCTACAAACGCCTAACTAACATTGTATAGCACAAAACTACATTGAAATAACATTTTAAACTCTCTAAAACAGTAATATAACTTAACCATCAAAAGTGCCTGATCGACAAAAGTGAAACTGACTTATAAATACACCACTTTTCCAAATACAACATCGAAACTTAACCAGAGACACTACACCAACATCAGAAGGAAGATTTGCAGACACCAGGACATAAATTCGACAGGAAAACATCTTTATTGGGACGCCAAAACTACGAAGGGACGATTTACAACTTCGACGGCGGCCATTACGGTTTCATCACCGCTCAACTGAACACTGCCATCTAGTGTTTGTCTGCGACACGGTTCGCAACCTATTTATTTATTTTACTCTTTCAATTGAATATATATGTACTTTTAGTATTAAGAATTTATCTTGTAACGTTATACTTTTTAATCTTTGCCCGATTTCTCTGACTTTTCCCATAAATAGCTGTTCAAAGAACCTTTTGTATTTTACATAAAAATTTGTAATAACATCGATACCCTGAGAATCGATTTAAAAATCGACAATAGTCCAAATAAACAATTGTCAATAAAATAATTTATACCTTTCATATTAAAACAGTTCTTTCATTCATAAATATAGCAATTTAAATATACTTTAATTTAAACAAAATATACTACAAGAATTTCACCACCAGAAGGAAGATAACCTCCAAAACGAACGTAAACAAAGATCGATTGGAGACAATCCTATAAGTGGTTGGAGTTTCTTCATAAATACACAAAAGCTTATAAAATTTTCTAAATAAGAGAGAAACATTTCGGAACTTCACGAAACTCAATTAATTTATTGTTTCTAATTAATTGATTAATAAAAAAAAAAATTTTTTTTTTTTAATTTATAACAAACAATTTTATTTTCTTACACGAACACATATTAAAATATTTTGCAACACCATACAACTTTAACACTATTACCACGTTTAGTTACAATTTGGCTAGCCCAACAGTGGGGTTTTAACTAAATTAAAAAGGAAAAGACCAGACCAGATTTAGAATTAATAACCACAGAATAAATTTCGTTACAAATTGGCGCACAACTGAGGGGCTTTAATTAGCGATTGAAAGGCCACTACAATCTGCCCAATCACTAATTGGAGTTTGGCAGCAGCTATAAAGCCAGAGAAAAGGGAAGAATGCAACGACGTACGACCTCAAAGAAACGGGCGGCGGAGGCCGAAAAGGAAATCGAAATGGACATGGAAAATAAAGAGGCGACGCCAGTAGAAGATATGGAAAGAGTATTGCCACCAGTATTGTCCAAACAACCTGCACAACCAGAGGAACAACCGGAGATACCCACACAAACAGGGGACATCAATGTTCCAAAGAAGGGGATGGAGAAATCCAAAACAACAGAAGATAGCAAGATGGATAAAATAATGGAAATGTTCTTGCAAATGAGAGAGGATATCAAATCCACTAAGGAAGGAATGGACAAGAAATTGGATTCTACAAACCAAGATTTGAAGAAGGATAACCAATCCACAAAAGAAAAATTGAGTGGAATAAATAAGAACATGGAAGATTTAAAGGAAGACAACCAGTCCCTGAGTAAGAAGATTGATGAAACAAATAAGAAGATGGAAGAAGAAATGGGGAAGAAGTTAGAAGATTTGAAGGAAGACAACCAATCTTTTAAGGAAGAATTTAAATCGACTAAGGAAGAATTGATTAACAAAATTGAGAATACCAATAAGAGAATTCAAGAAAATAGAAAAAAAATGGAAAGTGACAACCGACAGTTGAAGGAAGAGTTGAAGGAAGATAACAAGAAGTTGGAAGAGAAGATGGGGGAGAAATTGGAAGAATTGAGAGAGGACAACCAAATGTTAAGAGAAGAGTTAAGGGAGGTAAATCAGGAGAATCTGGACAAACTTGATGAAAGAATGGAATTGTTAAGAGAAGAACTGAACAAGGAAATCAACGTTAAAAAGAAAGCGATGAATAAAAAGTTGGAAGAAGAAAACATAATGATAAATCAACAGATCCGAGAAATTGACGGAAAATGCAACCAGACCGAAAAGGAAGTACAAGAATTTAAGGAAGTAGTAAACATCAAATTTACGAATATAGAAGAGCATAGCCGCAGGAAAGTGGAAGAACAACGGAAGGAGACTCAGGAAGAATTCGGGAGAGCACGGAGCCAAGTCGCGGAACGGTGTGATGGGATGCAAGAGGCTATGACCAATATCACGGGTCAGGTACGGCAAAGCCAAGAAGAGATGGAAGCTTTGAGGAATAGGCTCACTCATTTCACCGGATTACCCATCAACGGAAGCCGAGAATGGCTCAACTTCCGGCAGTACAAGCGGAAACCAATGGAGTTCCTGGCGAGGATAGAGGAGTACTTCGCCAAACATAGAGGAACTCAATGGAGCCATAACCGGGAAATACTGGACGAGTCATTCAGGGAGATGACTGATAATTGGTGGATGGCTAACCGTAGCGAGATTGCCGACTACCAGCAGTTCAGGAGAATGTTCAAATCAAAATACTGGTCCGAAACAACACAGAACCTGATCCGAGACAACATTTGCAACGGACAATACAGGGCCCAAATAGGCAACAGAATGACAGCCTATTTCCTAGGGAAGGTGTGCCTGGCGAAACACCTCGAGCCGGCTATACCCGAAGAGTGCCTGGTAAATAAACTATCCTATCATTACGACGCAGATATTGTCAGGGCAAGGAGAGGTAGCCAGATCAAGACGGTGCAGGCCATGACGGAGTTACTAGAAGGGTACGGGAATGAAGAGTACTACCGCCAGAGCAGGAGGAGGAATGAGCGACCGGAGGCGAGAACGAATCAGTACCCTAGTAACGGCAATAACCATCCCGGAAACCGAAACCAGCCAAGTAATTATGACGGCAATAATAACCCGCCGCGTAATAACCACAATGTTAATGGCAACACGAACGGTAATAGGAACAACAACACCTATCCTAATAACCGGAACAATTATTATCAGCCCCCTAACAACCCGTATAGTAGGAGAAATCCCTACCCCGATAATAATGAAAGACATTACCAACCAAATAGAAATTATTATAACAATAATAATAATAATAATAATAATAGAGTTTCACTCCCGAGGGTTAATTTTATAAGAGCGGAAGATCGCGGTCCGAGAAGGTACTACCAACAACGGAGGAACAGTTTCCACGGTGGAGATCGAAGATGGAGAATTGCGGAACGGGACGGTCCACGCCACGAACAAGGAAGAAGAAGTACCAGCCTGGAGGAACTTGGCCGACAACAAAACAGGGAAATAACGCTCGAACAGGGTACAGAGCGGCAGGAAACAACACAGAGTTTCCAGAACGATGCCTCGGTTAATCCGAGTCCTAACGATGACCACAATACTTTAAACGGGAGGAGGCAGTAATTAACTATTACGACCCGTTGCTGCTTCTACTTCCTGGGTTTTATAAAGATGAGTTGCAAGAAGCAACCAATTCACAGAACATCACGATAATCAGTAACCATTATTTGAAAGATATAAGAACCGAACTTTTAGAGGAGAACGAAAAGATCCTCAATAATAATAACAATGAAATATAATATATAACAGCGGAAGTAGAAGGAATTCCCGCAAAAATCATGATTGACACCGGTGCAAATATTTCTATTGTAAATGCAAATGAACTGGAAAGAATCCAGAGAGAATGTGGGAAAACTTTGCCGATGTTACCAGTGAATAACATTGTTTTAATAGGTGCAACTGGCCGCCAGAACAAAACTATTAGGAAGCAAGTTTCCTTAAGTGTCGTTAGCCGTGATATAGCTTTAGACATGGAATTTTTTATCGCCACCAGATTACCATTTGATATACTGGTAGGTTGCGATATTCTAAGAAGGTACTCCGCCATTATCGACCTTAACCTAGAGAGAGTATCACTTTTCCCAGACGGAATAACATGGACCGCAAATTTGGTAGGAGGCGCAAATATACTTCCCAGCCCAATACACCAACAACTTCGTAAAATAAATTTTGTAAGGAACAGCCCCCTTCATAAACCAATTGTATACAACAATGGAGGAGAGGATTTATGTTCAGTAAAGATACAAGAGATACGGGATTTCCAGTGCGGAACCAATAACGAAAAAATACCTGTACATTTAGCAGATCGTTTAGTCAGTGTATATGAGAAATACAAAGCAGTGTTTTCAGACGAGCCAGGTAAGGTTAAAAACTATCAGTGCAAACTTGAATTCAAAGAAAACGTGGAGTTTAACCGGAGGTCATATCCAATCGCGCATTCGCTAAAAGAGGCCGTGAGAACAGAAATTAATAAAATGATCGACAATGACATAATTGAGATTAGTTAATCTCCTTACACTAATCCAATTATTGCTGTTCCCAAGGAAGACGGACAAGTCCGGCTCTGTTTAGATGCGCGCGAGCTGAATAAAACCATTGTGAATGACCGAACCTCACCCGGTGAAATAGAGGAGATACTAAAACGTTTTCACGGCACTACGTTTATCAGTACCTGGGACACTGTATGTGGTTATTGGCAAGTGGAGTTGCATCCACAAAGCCTTCAGTACGTGGCGTTCATTTTCGAAGGGCGCAATTACCAGTTCAAGAGACTGCCCTTCGGACTTGTAAATTCTGTCGCCATCTTTGTGGCATGTATGGACCAAATACTTGGACAAGAAGCACTCCAATTTACCACCGTCTATGTAGACGATTTACTCATTACGTCAGAAACCTGGGAGGAACACTGTTATAGAGTAGAATATGTACTCAGAAAGTTAGCGCAAAATAACATAACTTTGAAGTTGGAGAAATCTAAATCCGAGTTACAATATTTCCTCGGACTCTGTAACTATTACAGAAAGTTTCAGCACAAATATTCCGAGTTGACAGCCAAGTTTCAACCACAATTGTCTGCGAAAAACAAATGGACTTGGGGTGAGGAACAAGATATTACCTTCCGCTTGATAAAAGAAAAGTTTCTGGAGAGCGTTATACTTCGTCACCCGGATTTTAAGAAACCATTCGTTTTAAATTGCGATGCTAGCGACATAAGCTTAGGAACAACTTTATACCAGGAAGATGAGGAGGGTCAACACCTGGTAATAAGCTTCGCTAGTCGCACACTGAACCAATGCGAAAAGAATTATAATGTAACCGAAAAGGAATTGCTTAGCGTGGTGTTCGTATGCAGCAAGTTCCGAACATACATTCTCGGGTATCAAGTCACTGTTCGTACTGATCATAAATCCATCTCGTTTCTACGTAGGTGCAAATTGAGTCACGGCCGATTGGCTAGATGGGTACTCGCCCTACAAGAATATGATTTAAAATGGGAGTATATTCCGGTAAAAAAGAATGTGGTAGCTGATGTATTATCACGGATACATTTGGAAGACCAGACCTTCGAGGGAGAGAAGGAGAGCTTGGTTAAAATTTACAACCTATTTAAAACCAGATCCGATCTACAAGCTCTATTAATAAACATCCGTATCCACCAACAGTCTGACCCTAAACTGAAAAACATCATAAGTCGATTGGAAGCCGACGATGACACCGTTTCCAAATACTACCATCTAAATAAAGGAATATTATTCGTAAAAACGGCATTGGATGAAGAAACATGGAAGGTGATAATTCCGCACCAAATCGAAAACGAATTATAATAGATTATCATATCAGGTATGGCCATATGGGAGCGCTAAAAGTGATACAGGCTTTAGAAGAAAACTGCAAAATAAAGAACATTAACCGAAAGGTAAGGAATTACCTAAAGTCTTGTAATATTTGTCAGTGTGTCAAAATAAACAATGAGAAGAAAGAGGGTACAATGATACCTATCACCTCAAATACAAAACTAGAAAAAGTGTTCTTAGATATCTGCGGGCCATTTCCCCGTAGCGGCGGTCGACACAGGTACAAGTACCTGATAATAATCATGGACCATTATACGAAATACATAAAGCTATATCCGGTTAATCGGGCAACCACAGCGAAAGTTCTTCCGGTAATAATAGACTTATATGTCCCAGAGATCGGTAGACCATCTTCAATTATTACCGACCATGGTACTCAATTTAAGGGGAAGGAGATGGCGAGACACATTATTATCACTTGGGATCAAAACCTATAAGACGTCAGTCTACCACCCAAGTAGTAATCCGGCTGAGAGGGTACTGAGAGAAGTGGGTAGGATCTTGCGGACGTACTGTCACAACCAACAGAGAAAGTGGCAAGAGTACTTAGCAGCAACAGAGAAATTCCTAAATTTCGCCCACCATCCAGCTATAGGAATTACCCCTTACTCCGCCATGTATGAGAAGCCAACTCCCCGAGAAACTGAAGAAATAATCGAATTTCCACCAAACCATGATCGTAAATTTAACCAGGTGAGATTCTATAACAAGGTGGCTGAAGACCAAGAGAAACGGCAAGCCAAATATCAAAAGGCAATAGGGCGAATAATAACTTACAAAGAGGGTGAGAAAGTTCTATTAAAAAATCGGGAACTGCCCTGCACCCTAGAAGGGATAACCAAAAAATTATTATTGCTCTATACAGGACCATATGTTGTGGTAAAGGATAAGCATAACAATACTTATGAACTGAGAGAGATAGTTTCCGGAAGAGTTAAAGGTGTGTACAATCAAGCATCTATGAAAAAGTACTATGAAGAAGGAGTTTAGAATTTTGAATTTATAAAAGAAATAAATTCTAAAATAACTGTAAGTACATCTTACTACCTATGATTTAGAAGAAACTTTATGGAAAAGGAAAAGAGTTACACTATAACTAGTAACAAGAATTATTAAGAGAAGTTTTCATCCATAATTAAAATAAATATCTCAGACGAGTTAAGAGTTCAGAAAAATATATATATAATGAGTATAATAAGAATTAAGAAGATTTATTAAGATAGAAAATGTGAGATAATCTGAGAAACTACGAAGTGAAGAATCCAAATATATTTTTATTAGTCGAAAATGAGACTACTTTTTATTTAATTTATTCGATGACTGACTGAAGATAATTCCAGCAGCATTATGTTTTTTGAGCAGAGATGAATGTGCCTCTGGACTCAAATTGTAGAAGTGGTGTATGGCCAGCAGAGTTGTGAAGCCTACAGTGCCCCTCTGAACTGCCCCAGCCCACGTGATAGGGAATGTTAGGGAATTAATATCCCAAGGATGCAACACGAAGTTTATAAAGAAAGAAAATGTATAATAATAATAATAATAATATATCTCAGAAGACACTAACTATCCAAGAAGGATGAAAAGTCAGATAATTGACTATATATATAAAATTTATTAAACTCAACTATAAAAAAGTCGATATAGAAATGGAGAGGAAAATGGAATATAAAAAATAATTAAATTATCATAAGAAATTATTTCATCCATAAACAAGTCTGAAATAATTACTTCTGGAGGACAGCAATCTGTAGCGTGACAGATAAACACATAAAAATGAATGGCGAATTGATCATTAAAATAATATAATAACATCAAATCCGAAGAAAGCATTATAATACAAAGAATTAATTCAGAACAATCATTGATATTAAAAGTTTAAGTTCGTATAAAAGAAATGTTACTAGTGATGAATCATCAAAACCAGTTTAATAACTCAAGGTAAAAAAATATAACCCAGGAAGGTAAGGAGATAAGGAAGCAACCCAGAACAAGGCAAGATCCACCATAGAAGGTGATGCATTTGAATAAACAAGAAGAGTAGATGAAGAAGTGACCCCAAAAAACCCGATGACATCCAGAAGAAGATGAAGAACATACAATTCTAAGAAGCCAGAAGAAAAGAAGACATCGTTGAAGAAACAAGAAGGAGACAGCATCCACAAGAAGAAGGAATGCTCTTGTAAAAAACACCCATATCCCAAAATAAATAAAAACAATAATAATAAAAAGTATAACGAAGTATTCATGAAAAAAAAACCACATGTACAATAGAAATAAGACTAAAAGTGTATAGAGTAAGAGTTGCCAGTGGACCAAGGTGAAACAATAATATAATACCAAAGAACAAATCTTCATTGTAACCCACAAATAGATCTCTTGATTTTAATAAGACTAAATAACCATTTAGAAATAACATCAAGGAGTGTAAAGTGAACCAGTGCTAGTTTGTGTATTATAAAAAATAAACCTTATGTTTCATCATTGGCATCCACAAACTGTGTAAATAATGAAAAAATACAACTTTGGAGTGACTTATTATTTGTACAGAGGGGATATAATGCATATGTTAATAATGTTAATATAGAGCTGTCAATCTGTTTAAAATGACATTTATTTAAAATGATGAATAAAAACAGAAGCAGACACAGGATTAAAAGTAAAGTGACAGGGTACAATTACCCAAAAACCATATTAAAAAACAGTTAAAAACTGCTAATTAAAATTAATATAAGGAATAGAGAATAAGAATATAGAAATAAGGTTTTGTTTATATAGAATAAGAATTTTAAAAAATGTGTTAGGGATAAGAACCTTTAAACAAGTTTAGAACCACTAACATCCTAATTGTAAAAATATTTATTACTTGTATTAATGGTAATAATTAAATAAGATGTTAGCATGGAAAAAACATTCTTTATAAATAATATTTCTGTTTTAGTATTAAGCTTTGATTATAAAAAAAAAATGTCTAATTAGTTGAAGACAACCATTATTTAGAATTATTTCTTATCTGTTAATAGTATTGAAACAGATACTAATTGTTATTTTGTTTAATAGAAAAATGTTTAATTTATATTACAATGTTAAAAAGTCAGAGAGGGTATAACTCAATATGTATTGTTTATATAAAAATTTGTATGGAAAAATTGTTAGGAATCTAGGCAAAATGATGAAAACTAAACATCATTAAAACTGAGAAACTAAGTACTTAAATACATTTAAACTGAAGGGATTTAGATAAGGTAAACCAGAAACAAAGCCATATAATTAGAAATATAACTTAGAAAGATTTTGTAAAATTATAGCCAGGATTATTAATAAAAATGGAAATGACAGAACTCAAAAATTTGGAGAGGGGAGTCATATATTCCAACATAATATTTTAAAACTTAACCAATTCATATAATTGCAAGAAATTAAGGGAATATAAACCTTTCATTACAATATGAGATTTAATAATCATAAATATAACTTGATAATGGCTGAATTTGGATAATGACAGGAAGCTGGATTTTGAAATTTACAATATACAAAATGAAGGTAAAATTACCAATTTGAGATAAAGTACTTAATAAAACGGCATTATTCGATATCAAAATACGTCGAATGAACTGAAGGATAAAATTAAGTAACAACTAGCTAATAAATTTGAATAATAACCAAAGTATAAGCAGTTATATAATGTAACTTTATTACATGCACAGGATGCAAAATAAAATTCGAACAATGTAAGGAATAATATCGCTTTGGCTAAGGTTTTAGTCGGAGGTGAAGGAAGTGAGAGAGTTAATTATTGAACGTTGTACGGGACATTTAACACGAGCAATTAAAACGTATTAACCTAGTTTCGAATACCGTAATGGCAGTTAATAGTATGATCCGAGAGTGAAAATCGAGAGTGGCGGCAAAAAATATTTCACAACTTCAACACAGTGACATAAACACCTACAAACGCCTAACTAACATTGTATAGCACAAAACTACATTGAAATAACATTTTAAACTCTCTAAAACAGTAATATAACTTAACCATCAAAAGTGCCTGATCGACAAAAGTGAAACTGACTTATAAATACACCACTTTTCCAAATACAACATCGAAACTTAACCAGAGACACTACACCAACATCAGAAGGAAGATTTGCAGACACCAGGACATAAATTCGACAGGAAAACATCTTTATTGGGACGCCAAAACTACGAAGGGACGATTTACAACTTCGACGGCGGCCATTACGTCGCCGTATTAGTGCTCAACTGAACACTGCCATCTAGTGTTTGTCTGCGACACGGTTCGCAACCTATTTATTTATTTTACTCTTTCAATTGAATATATATGTACTTTTAGTATTAAGAATTTATCTTGTAACGTTATACTTTTTAATCTTTGCCCGATTTCTCTGACTTTTCCCATAAATAGCTGTTCAAAGAACCTTTTGTATTTTACATAAAAATTTGTAATAACATCGATACCCTGAGAATCGATTTAAAAATCGACAATAGTCCAAATAAACAATTGTCAATAAAATAATTTATACCTTTCATATTAAAACAGTTCTTTCATTCATAAATATAGCAATTTAAATATACTTTAATTTAAACAAAATATACTACAAGAATTTCACCACCAGAAGGAAGATAACCTCCAAAACGAACGTAAACAAAGATCGATTGGAGACAATCCTATAAGTGGTTGGAGTTTCTTCATAAATACACAAAAGCTTATAAAATTTTCTAAATAAGAGAGAAACATTTCGGAACTTCACGAAACTCAATTAATTTATTGTTTCTAATTAATTGATTAATAAAAAAAAAAATTTTTTTTTTTTTTAATTTATAACAAACAATTTTATTTTCTTACACGAACACATATTAAAATATTTTGCAACACCATACAACTTTAACACTATTACCACGTTTAGTTACAATTTGGCTAGCCCAACAGTGGGGTTTTAACTAAATTAAAAAGGAAAAGACCAGACCAGATTTAGAATTAATAACCACAGAATAAATTTCGTTACAAATTGGCGCACAACTGAGGGGCTTTAATTAGCGATTGAAAGGCCACTACAATCTACCCAATCACTAATTGGAGTTTGGCAGCAGCTATAAAGCCAGAGAAAAGGGAAGAATGCAACGACGTACGACCTCAAAGAAACGGGCGGCGGAGGCCGAAAAGGAAATCGAAATGGACATGGAAAATAAAGAGGCGACGCCAGTAGAAGATATGGAAAGAGTATTGCCACCAGTATTGTCCAAACAACCTGCACAACCAGAGGAACAACCGGAGAAACCCACACAAACAGGGGACATCAATGTTCCAAAGAAGGGGATGGAGAAATCCAAAACAACAGAAGATAGCAAGATGGATAAAATAATGGAAATGTTCTTGCAAATGAGAGAGGATATCAATCCACTAAGGAAGGAATGGACAAGAAATTGGATTCTACAAAGGAAGATTTGAAGAAGGATAACCAATCCACAAAAGAAAAATTGAGTGGAATAAATAAGAACATGGAAGATTTAAAGGAAGACAACCAGTCCCTGAGTAAGAAGATTGATGAAACAAATAAGAAGATGGAAGAAGAAATGGGGAAGAAGTTAGAAGATTTGAAGGAAGACAACCAATCTTTTAAGGAAGAATTTAAATCGACTAAGGAAGAATTGATTAACAAAATTGAGAATACCAATAAGAGAATTCAAGAAAATAGAAAAAAAATGGAAAGTGACAGCCGACAGTTGAAGGAAGAGTTGAAGGAAGATAACAAGAAGTTGGAAGAGAAGATGGGGGAGAAATTGGAAGAATTGAGAGAGGACAACCAAATGTTAAGAGAAGAGTTAAGGGAGGTCAATCAGGAGAATCTGGACAAACTTGATGAAAGAATGGAATTGTTAAGAGAAGAACTGAACAAGGAAATCAACGTTAACAAGAAAGCGATGAATAAAAAGTTGGAAGAAGAAAACATAATGATAAATCAACAGATCCGAGAAATTGACGGAAAATGCAACCAGACCGAAAAGGAAGTACAAGAATTTAAGGAAGTAGTAAACATCAAATTTACGAATATAGAAGAGCATAGCCGCAGGAAAGTGGAAGAACAACGGAAGGAGACTCAGGAAGAATTCGGGAGAGTACGGAGCCAAGTCGCGGAACGGTGTGATGGGATGCAAGAGGCTATGACCAATATCACGGGTCAGGTACGGCAAAGCCAAGAAGAGATGGAAGCTTTGAGGAATAGGCCCACTCATTTCACCGGATTACCCATCAACGGAAGCCGAGAATGGCTCAACTTCCGGCAGTACAAGCGGAAACCAATGGAGTTCCTGGCGAGGATAGAGGAGTACTTCGCCAAACATAGAGGAACTCAATGGAGCCATAACCGGGAAATACTGGACGAGTCATTCAGGGAGATGACTGATAATTGGTGGATGGCTAACCGTAGCGAGATTGCCGACTACCAGCAGTTCAGGAGAATGTTCAAATCAAAATACTGGTCCGAAACAACACAGAACCTGATCCGAGACAACATTTGCAACGGACGATACAGGGCCCAAATAGGCAACAGCATGACAGCCTATTTCCTAGGGAAGGTGTGCCTGGCGAAACACCTCGAGCCGGCTATACCCGAAGAGTGCCTGGTAAATAAACTATCCTATCATTACGACGCAGATATTGTCAGGGCAAGGAGAGGTAGCCAGATCAAGACGGTGCAGGCCATGACGGAGTTACTAGAAGGGTACGAGAATGAAGAGTACTACCGCCAGAGCAGGAGGAGGAATGAGCGACCGGAGGCGAGAACGAATCAGTACCCTAGTAACGGCAATAACCATCCCGGAAACCGAAACCAGCCAAGTAATTATGACGGCAATAATAACCCGCCGCGTAATAACCACAATGTTAATGGCAACACGAACGGTAATAGGAACAACAACACCTATCCTAATAACCGGAACAATTATTATCAGCCCCCTAACAACCCGTATAGTCAGAGAAATCCCTACCCCGATAATAATGAAAGACATTACCAACCAAATAGAAATTATTATAACAATAATAATAATAATAATAATAGAGTTTCACTCCCGAGGGTTAATTTTATAAGAGCGGAAGATCGCGGTCCGAGAAGGTACTACCAACAACGGAGGAACAGTTTCCACGGTGGAGATCGAAGATGGAGAAGTGCGGAACGGGACGGTCCACGCCACGAACAAGGAAGAAGAAGTACCAGCCTGGAGGATCTTGGCCGACAACAAAACAGGGAAATAACGCTCGAACAGGGTACAGAGCGGCAGGAAACAACACAGAGTTTCCAGAACGATGCCTCGGTTAATCCGAGTCCTAACGATGACCACAATACTTTAAACGGGAGGAGGCAGTAATTAACTATTACGACCCGTTGCTGCTTCTACTTCCTGGGTTTTATAAAGATGAGTTGCAAGAAGCAACCAATTCACAGAACATCACGATAATCAGTAACCATTATTTGAAAGATATAAGAACCGAACTTTTAGAGGAGAACGAAAAGATCCTCAATAATAATAACAATGAAATATAATATATAACAGCGGAAGTAGAAGGAATTCCCGCAAAAATCATGATTGACACCGGTGCAAATATTTCTATTGTAAATGCAAATGAACTGGAAAGAATCCAGAGAGAATGTGGGAAAACTTTGCCGATGTTACCAGTGAATAACATTGTTTTAATAGGTGCAACTGGCCGCCAGAACAAAACTATTAGGAAGCAAGTTTCCTTAAGTGTCGTTAGCCGTGATATAGCTTTAGACATGGAATTTTTTATCGCCACCAGATTACCATTTGATATACTGGTAGGTTGCGATATTCTAAGAAGGTACTCCGCCATTATCGACCTTAACCTAGAGAGAGTATCACTTTTCCCAGACGGAATACCATGGACCGCAAATTTGGTAGGAGGCGCAAATATACTTCCCAGCCCAATACACCAACAACTTCGTAAAATAAATTTTGTAAGGAACAGCCCCCTTCATAAACCAATTGTATACAACAATGGAGGAGAGGATTTATGTTCAGTAAAGATACAAGAGATACGGGATTTCCAGTGCGGAACCAATAACGAAAAAATACCTGTACATTTAGCAGATCGTTTAGTCAGTGTATATGAGAAATACAAAGCAGTGTTTTCAGACGAGCCAGGTAAGGTTAAAAACTATCAGTGCAAACTTGAATTCAAAGAAAACGTGGAGTTTAACCGGAGGTCATATCCAATCGCGCATTCGCTAAAAGAGGCCGTGAGAACAGAAATTAATAAAATGATCGACAATGACATAATTGAGATTAGTCAATCTCCTTACACTAATCCAATTATTGCTGTTCCCAAGAAAGACGGACAAGTCCGGCTCTGTTTAGATGCGCGCGAGCTGAATAAAACCATTGTGAATGACCGAACCTCACCCGGTGAAATAGAGGAGATACTAAAACGTTTTCACGGCACTACGTTTATCAGTACCTGGGACACTGTATGTGGTTATTGGCAAGTGGAGTTGCATCCACAAAGCCTTCAGTACGTGGCGTTCATTTTCGAAGGGCGCAATTACCAGTTCAAGAGACTGCCCTTCGGACTTGTAAATTCTGTCGCCATCTTTGTGGCATGTATGGACCAAATACTTGGACAAGAAGCACTCCAATTTACCACCGTCTATGTAGACGATTTACTCATTACGTCAGAAACCTGGGAGGAACACTGTTATAGAGTAGAATATGTACTCAGAAAGTTAGCGCAAAATAACATAACTTTGAAGTTGGAGAAATCTAAATCCGAGTTACAATATTTCCTCGGACTCTGTAACTATTACAGAAAGTTTCAGCACAAATATTCCGAGTTGACAGCCAAGTTTCAACCACAATTGTCTGCGAAAAACAAATGGACTTGGGGTGAGGAACAAGATATTACCTTCCGCTTGATAAAAGAAAAGTTTCTGGAGAGCGTTATACTTCGTCACCCGGATTTTAAGAAACCATTCGTTTTAAATTGCGATGCTAGCGACATAAGCTTAGGAACAACTTTATACCAGGAAGATGAGGAGGGTCAACACCTGGTAATAAGCTTCGCTAGTCGCACACTGAACCAATGCGAAAAGAATTATAATGTAACCGAAAAGGAATTGCTTAGCGTGGTGTTCGTATGCAGCAAGTTCCGAACATACATTCTCGGGTATCAAGTCACTGTTCGTACTGATCATAAATCCATCTCGTTTCTACGTAGGTGCAAATTGAGTCACGGCCGATTGGCTAGATGGGTACTCGCCCTACAAGAATATGATTTAAAATGGGAGTATATTCCGGTAAAAAAGAATGTGGTAGCTGATGTATTATCACGGATACATTTGGAAGACCAGACCTTCGAGGGAGAGAAGGAGAGCTTGGTTAAAATTTACAACCTATTTAAAACCAGATCCGATCTACAAGCTCTATTAATAAACATCCGTATCCACCAACAGTCTGACCCTAAACTGAAAAACATCATAAGTCGATTGGAAGCCGACGATGACACCGTTTCCAAATACTACCATCTAAATAAAGGAATATTATTCGTAAAAACGGCATTGGATGAAGAAACATGGAAGGTGATAATTCCGCACCAAATCGAAAAGGAATTATAATAGATTATCATATCAGGTATGGCCATATGGGAGCGCTAAAAGTGATACAGGCTTTAGAAGAAAACTGCAAAATAAAGAACATTAACCGAAAGGTAAGGAATTACCTAAAGTCTTGTAATATTTGTCAGTGTGTCAAAATAAACAATGAGAAGAAAGAGGGTACAATGATACCTATCACCTCAAATACAAAACTAGAAAAAGTGTTCTTAGATATCTGCGGGCCATTTCCCCGTAGCGGCGGTCGACACAGGTACAAGTACCTGATAATAATCATGGACCATTATACGAAATACATAAAGCTATATCCGGTTAATCGGGCAACCACAGCGAAAGTTCTTCCGGTAATAATAGACTTATATGTGCCCGAGATCGGTAGACCATCTTCAATTATTACCGACCATGGTACTCAATTTAAGGGGAGGAGATGGCGAGACACATTATAACACTTGGGATCAAAACCTATAAGACGTCAGTCTACCACCCAAGTAGTAATCCGGCTGAGAGGGTACTGAGAGAAGTGGGTAGGATCTTGCGGACGTACTGTCACAACCAACAGAGAAAGTGGCAAGAGTACTTAGCAGCAACAGAGAAATTCCTAAATTTCGCCCACCATCCAGCTATAGGAATTACCCCTTACTCCGCCATGTATGAGAAGCCAACTCCCCGAGAAACTGAAGAAATAATCGAATTTCCACCAAACCATGATCGTAAATTTAACCAGGTGAGATTCTATAACAAGGTGGCTGAAGACCAAGAGAAACGGCAAGCCAAATATCAAAAGGCAATAGGGCGAATAATAACTTACAAAGAGGGTGAGAAAGTTCTATTAAAAAATCGGGAACTGCCCTGCACCCTAGAAGGGATAACCAAAAAATTATTATTGCTCTACACAGGACCATATGTTGTGGTAAAGGATAAGCATAACAATACTTATGAACTGAGAGAGATAGTTTCCGGAAGAGTTAAAGGTGTGTACAATCAAGCATCTATGAAAAAGTACTATGAAGAAGGAGTTTAGAATTTTGAATTTATAAAAGAAATAAATTCTAAAATAACTGTAAGTACATCTTACTACCTATGATTTAGAAGAAACTTTATGGAAAAGGAAAAGAGTTACACTATAACTAGTAACAAGAATTATTAAGAGAAGTTTTCAACCATAATTAAAATAAATATCTCAGACGAGTTAAGAGTTCAGAAAAATATATATATAATGAGTATAATAAGAATTAAGAAGATTTATTAAGATAGAAAATGTGAGATAATCTGAGAAACTACGAAGTGAAGAATCCAAATATATTTTTATTAGTCGAAAATGAGACTACTTTTTATTTAATTTATTCGATGACTGACTGAAGATAATTCCAGCACCATTATGTTTTTTGAGCAGAGATGAATGTGCCTCTGGACTCAAATTGTAGAAGTGGTGTATGGCCAGCAGAGTTGTGAAGCCTACAGTGCCCCTCTGAACTGCCCCAGCCCACGTGATAGGGAATGTTAGGGAATTAATATCCCAAGGATGCAACACGAAGTTTATAAAGAAAGAAAATGTATAATAATAATAATAATAATATATCTCAGAAGACACTAACTATCCAAGAAGGATGAAAAGTCAGATAATTGACTATATATATAAAATTTATTAAACTCAACTATAAAAAAGTCGATATAGAAATGGAGAGGAAAATGGAATATAAAAAATAATTAAATTATCATAAGAAATTATTTCATCCATAAACAAGTCTGAAATAATTACTTCTGGAGGACAGCAATCTGTAGCGTGACAGATAAACACATAAAAATGAATGGCGAATTGATCATTAAAATAATATAATAACATCAAATCCGAAGAAAGCATTATAATACAAAGAATTAATTCAGAACAATCATTGATATTAAAAGTTTAAGTTCGTATAAAAGAAATGTTACTAGTGATGAATCATCAAAACCAGTTTAATAACTCAAGGTAAAAAAATATAACCCAGGAAGGTAAGGAGATAAGGAAGCAACCCAGAACAAGGCAAGATCCACCATAGAAGGTGATGCATTTGAATAAACAAGAAGAGTAGATGAAGAAGTAACCCCAAAAAACCCGATGACATCCAGAAGAAGATGAAGAACATACAATTCTAAGAAGCCAGAAGAAAAGAAGACATCGTTGAAGAAACAAGAAGAAGACAGCATCCACAAGAAGAAGGAATGCTCTTGTAAAAAACACCCATATCCCAAAATAAATAAAAACAATAATAATAAAAAGTATAACGAAGTATTCATGAAAAAAAAACCACATGTACAATAGAAATAAGACTAAAAGTGTATAGAGTAAGAGTTGCCAGTGGACCAAGGTGAAACAATAATATAATACCAAAGAACAAATCTTCATTGTAACCCACAAATAGATCTCTTGATTTTAATAAGACTAAATAACCATTTAGAAATAACATCAAGGAGTGTAAAGTGAACCAGTGCTAGTTTGTGTATTATAAAAAATAAACCTTATGTTTCATCATTGGCATCCACAAACTGTGTAAATAATGAAAAAATACAACTTTGGAGTGACTTATTATTTGTACAGAGGGGATATAATGCATATGTTAATATAGAGCTGTCAATCTGTTTAAAATGACATTTATTTAAAATGATGAATAAAAACAGAAGCAGACACAGGATTAAAAGTAAAGTGACAGGGTACAATTACCCAAAAACCATATTAAAAAACAGTTAAAAACTGCTAATTAAAATTAATATAAGGAATAGAGAATAAGAATATAGAAATAAGGTTTTGTTTATATAGAATAAGAATTTTAAAAAATGTGTTAGGGATAAGAACCTTTAAACAAGTTTAGAACCACTAACATCCTAATTGTAAAAATATTTATTACTTGTATTAATGGTAATAATTAAATAAGATGTTAGCATGGAAAAAACATTCTTTATAAATAATATTTCTGTTTTAGTATTAAGCTTTGATTATAAAAAAAAATGTCTAATTAGTTGAAGACAACCATTATTTAGAATTATTTCTTATCTGTTAATAGTATTGAAACAGATACTAATTGTTATTTTGTTTAATAGAAAAAATGTTTAATTTATATTACAATGTTAAAAAGTCAGAGAGGGTATAACTCAATATGTATTGTTTATATAAAAATTTGTATGGAAAAATTGTTAGGAATCTAGGCAAAATGATGAAAACTAAACATCATTAAAACTGAGAAACTAAGTACTTAAATACATTTAAACTGAAGGGATTTAGATAAGGTAAACCAGAAACAAAGCCATATAATTAGAAATATAACTTAGAAAGATTTTGTAAAATTATAGCCAGGATTATTAATAAAAATGGAAATGACAGAACTCAAAAATTTGGAGAGGGGAGTCATATTTTCCAACATAATATTTAAAACCTAACCAATTCATATAATTGCAAGAAATTAAGGGAATATAAACCTTTCATTACAATATGAGATTTAATAATCATAAATATAACTTGATAATGGCTGAATTTGGATAATGACAGGAAGCTGGATTTTGAAATTTACAATATACAAAATGAAGGTAAAATTACCAATTTGAGATAAAATACTTAATAAAACGGCATTATTCGATATCAAAATACGTCGAATGAACTGAAGGATAAAATTAAGTAACAACTAGCTAATAAATTTGAATAATAACCAAAGTATAAGCAGTTATATAATGTAACTTTATTACATGCACAGGATGCAAAATAAAATTCGAACAATGTAAGGAATAATATCGCTTTGGCTAAGGTTTTAGTCGGAGGTGAAGGAAGTGAGAGAGTTAACTATTGAACGTTGTACGGGACACTTAACACGAGCAATTAAAACGTATTAACCTAGTTTCGAATACCGTAATGGCAGTTAATAGTATGATCCGAGAGTGAAAATCGAGAGTGGCGGCAAAAAATATTTCACAACTTCAACACAGTGACATAAACACCTACAAACGCCTAACTAACATTGTATAGCACAAAACTACATTGAAATAACATTTTAAACTCTCTAAAACAGTAATATAACTTAACCATCAAAAGTGCCTGATCGACAAAAGTGAAACTGACTTATAAATACACCACTTTTCCAAATACAACATCGAAACTTAACCAGAGACACTACACCAACATCAGAAGGAAGATTTGCAGACACCAGGACATAAATTCGACAGGAAAACATCTTTATTGGGACGCCAAAACTACGAAGGGACGATTTACAACTTCGACGGCGGCCATTACGGTTTCATCACCGCTCAACTGAACACTGCCATCTAGTGTTTGTCTGCGACACGGTTCGCAACCTATTTATTTATTTTACTCTTTCAATTGAATATATATGTACTTTTAGTATTAAGAATTTATCTTGTAACGTTATACTTTTTAATCTTTGCCCGATTTCTCTGACTTTTCCCATAAATAGCTGTTCAAAGAACCTTTTGTATTTTACATAAAAATTTGTAATAACATCGATACCCTGAGAATCGATTTAAAAATCGACAATAGTCCAAATAAACAATTGTCAATAAAATAATTTATACCTTTCATATTAAAACAGTTCTTTCATTCATAAATATAGCAATTTAAATATACTTTAATTTAAACAAAATATACTACAAGAATTTCACCACCAGAAGGAAGATAACCTCCAAAACGAACGTAAACAAAGATCGATTGGAGACAATCCTATAAGTGGTTGGAGTTTCTTCATAAATACACAAAAGCTTATAAAATTTTCTAAATAAGAGAGAAACATTTCGGAACTTCACGAAACTCAATTAATTTATTGTTTCTAATTAATTGATTAATAAAAAAAAAAAATTTTTTTTTTTTAATTTATAACAAACAATTTTATTTTCTTACACGAACACATATTAAAATATTTTGCAACACCATACAACTTTAACACTATTACCACGTTTAGTTACAATTTGGCTAGCCCAACAGTGGGGTTTTAACTAAATTAAAAAGGAAAAGACCAGACCAGATTTAGAATTAATAACCACAGAATAAATTTCGTTACAAATTGGCGCACAACTGAGGGGCTTTAATTAGCGATTGAAAGGCCACTACAATCTGCCCAATCACTAATTGGAGTTTGGCAGCAGCTATAAAGCCAGAGAAAAGGGAAGAATGCAACGACGTACGACCTCAAAGAAACGGGCGGCGGAGGCCGAAAAGGAAATCGAAATGGACATGGAAAATAAAGAGGCGACGCCAGTAGAAGATATGGAAAGAGTATTGCCACCAGTATTGTCCAAACAACCTGCACAACCAGAGGAACAACCGGAGATACCCACACAAACAGGGGACATCAATGTTCCAAAGAAGGGGATGGAGAAATCCAAAACAACAGAAGATAGCAAGATGGATAAAATAATGGAAATGTTCTTGCAAATGAGAGAGGATATCAAATCCACTAAGGAAGGAATGGACAAGAAATTGGATTCTACAAACCAAGATTTGAAGAAGGATAACCAATCCACAAAAGAAAAATTGAGTGGTATAAATAAGAACATGGAAGATTTAAAGGAAGACAACCAGTCCCTGAGTAAGAAGATTGATGAAACAAATAAGAAGATGGAAGAAGAAATGGGGAAGAAGTTAGAAGATTTGAAGGAAGACAACCAATCTTTTAAGGAAGAATTTAAATCGACTAAGGAAGAATTGATTAACAAAATTGAGAATACCAATAAGAGAATTCAAGAAAATAGAAAAAAAATGGAAAGTGACAACCGACAGTTGAAGGAAGAGTTGAAGGAAGATAACAAGAAGTTGGAAGAGAAGATGGGGGAGAAATTGGAAGAATTGAGAGAGGACAACCAAATGTTAAGAGAAGAGTTAAGGGAGGTCAATCAGGAGAATCTGGACAAACTTGATGAAAGAATGGAATTGTTAAGAGAAGAACTGAACAAGGAAATCAACGTTAACAAGAAAGCGATGAATAAAAAGTTGGAAGAAGAAAACATAATGATAAATCAACAGATCCGAGAAATTGACGGAAAATGCAACCAGACCGAAAAGGAAGTACAAGAATTTAAGGAAGTAGTAAACATCAAATTTACGAATATAGAAGAGCATAGCCGCAGGAAAGTGGAAGAACAACGGAAGGAGACTCAGGAAGAATTCGGGAGAGTACGGAGCCAAGTCGCGGAACGGTGTGATGGGATGCAAGAGGCTATGACCAATATCACGGGTCAGGTACGGCAAAGCCAAGAAGAGATGGAAGCTTTGAGGAATAGGCCCACTCATTTCACCGGATTACCCATCAACGAAAGCCGAGAATGGCTCAACTTCCGGCAGTACAAGCGGAAACCAATGGAGTTCCTGGCGAGGATAGAGGAGTACTTCGCCAAACATAGAGGAACTCAATGGAGCCATAACCGGGAAATACTGGACGAGTCATTCAGGGAGATGACTGATAATTGGTGGATGGCTAACCGTAGCGAGATTGCCGACTACCAGCAGTTCAGGAGAATGTTCAAATCAAAATACTGGTCCGAAACAACACAGAACCTGATCCGAGACAACATTTGCAACGGACGATACAGGGCCCAAATAGGCAACAGCATGACAGCCTATTTCCTAGGGAAGGTGTGCCTGGCGAAACACCTCGAGCCGGCTATACCCGAAGAGTGCCTGGTAAATAAACTATCCTATCATTACGACGCAGATATTGTCAGGGCAAGGAGAGGTAGCCAGATCAAGACGGTGCAGGCCATGACGGAGTTACTAGAAGGGTACGAGAATGAAGAGTACTACCGCCAGAGCAGGAGGAGGAATGAGCGACCGGAGGCGAGAACGAATCAGTACCCTAGTAACGGCAATAACCATCCCGGAAACCGAAACCAGCCAAGTAATTATGACGGCAATAATAACCCGCCGCGTAATAACCACAATGTTAATGGCAACACGAACGGTAATAGGAACAACAACACCTATCCTAATAACCGGAACAATTATTATCAGCCCCCTAACAACCCGTATAGTCAGAGAAATCCCTACCCCGATAATAATGAAAGACATTACCAACCAAATAGAAATTATTATAACAATAATAATAATAATAATAATAGAGTTTCACTCCCGAGGGTTAATTTTATAAGAGCGGAAGATCGCGGTCCGAGAAGGTACTACCAACAACGGAGGAACAGTTTCCACGGTGGAGATCGAAGATGGAGAAGTGCGGAACGGGACGGTCCACGCCACGAACAAGGAAGAAGAAGTACCAGCCTGGAGGATCTTGGCCGACAACAAAACAGGGAAATAACGCTCGAACAGGGTACAGAGCGGCAGGAAACAACACAGAGTTTCCAGAACGATGCCTCGGTTAATCCGAGTCCTAACGATGACCACAATACTTTAAACGGGAGGAGGCAGTAATTAACTATTACGACCCGTTGCTGCTTCTACTTCCTGGGTTTTATAAAGATGAGTTGCAAGAAGCAACCAATTCACAGAACATCACGATAATCAGTAACCATTATTTGAAAGATATAAGAACCGAACTTTTAGAGGAGAACGAAAAGATCCTCAATAATAATAACAATGAAATATAATATATAACAGCGGAAGTAGAAGGAATTCCCGCAAAAATCATGATTGACACCGGTGCAAATATTTCTATTGTAAATGCAAATGAACTGGAAAGAATCCAGAGAGAATGTGGGAAAACTTTGCCGATGTTACCAGTGAATAACATTGTTTTAATAGGTGCAACTGGCCGCCAGAACAAAACTATTAGGAAGCAAGTTTCCTTAAGTGTCGTTAGCCGTGATATAGCTTTAGACATGGAATTTTTTATCGCCACCAGATTACCATTTGATATACTGGTAGGTTGCGATATTCTAAGAAGGTACTCCGCCATTATCGACCTTAACCTAGAGAGAGTATCACTTTTCCCAGACGGAATAACATGGACCGCAAATTTGGTAGGAGGCGCAAATATACTTCCCAGCCCAATACACCAACAACTTCGTAAAATAAATTTTGTAAGGAACAGCCCCCTTCATAAACCAATTGTATACAACAATGGAGGAGAGGATTTATGTTCAGTAAAGATACAAGAGATACGGGATTTCCAGTGCGGAACCAATAACGAAAAAATACCTGTACATTTAGCAGATCGTTTAGTCAGTGTATATGAGAAATACAAAGCAGTGTTTTCAGACGAGCCAGGTAAGGTTAAAAACTATCAGTGCAAACTTGAATTCAAAGAAAACGTGGAGTTTAACCGGAGGTCATATCCAATCGCGCATTCGCTAAAAGAGGCCGTGAGAACAGAAATTAATAAAATGATCGACAATGACATAATTGAGATTAGTCAATCTCCTTACACTAATCCAATTATTGCTGTTCCCAAGAAAGACGGACAAGTCCGGCTCTGTTTAGATGCGCGCGAGCTGAATAAAACCATTGTGAATGACCGAACCTCACCCGGTGAAATAGAGGAGATACTAAAACGTTTTCACGGCACTACGTTTATCAGTACCTGGGACACTGTATGTGGTTATTGGCAAGTGGAGTTGCATCCACAAAGCCTTCAGTACGTGGCGTTCATTTTCGAAGGGCGCAATTACCAGTTCAAGAGACTGCCCTTCGGACTTGTAAATTCTGTCGCCATCTTTGTGGCATGTATGGACCAAATACTTGGACAAGAAGCACTCCAATTTACCACCGTCTATGTAGACGATTTACTCATTACGTCAGAAACCTGGGAGGAACACTGTTATAGAGTAGAATATGTACTCAGAAAGTTAGCGCAAAATAACATAACTTTGAAGTTGGAGAAATCTAAATCCGAGTTACAATATTTCCTCGGACTCTGTAACTATTACAGAAAGTTTCAGCACAAATATTCCGAGTTGACAGCCAAGTTTCAACCACAATTGTCTGCGAAAAACAAATGGACTTGGGGTGAGGAACAAGATATTACCTTCCGCTTGATAAAAGAAAAGTTTCTGGAGAGCGTTATACTTCGTCACCCGGATTTTAAGAAACCATTCGTTTTAAATTGCGATGCTAGCGACATAAGCTTAGGAACAACTTTATACCAGGAAGATGAGGAGGGTCAACACCTGGTAATAAGCTTCGCTAGTCGCACACTGAACCAATGCGAAAAGAATTATAATGTAACCGAAAAGGAATTGCTTAGCGTGGTGTTCGTATGCAGCAAGTTCCGAACATACATTCTCGGGTATCAAGTCACTGTTCGTACTGATCATAAATCCATCTCGTTTCTACGTAGGTGCAAATTGAGTCACGGCCGATTGGCTAGATGGGTACTCGCCCTACAAGAATATGATTTAAAATGGGAGTATATTCCGGTAAAAAAGAATGTGGTAGCTGATGTATTATCACGGATACATTTGGAAGACCAGACCTTCGAGGGAGAGAAGGAGAGCTTGGTTAAAATTTACAACCTATTTAAAACCAGATCCGATCTACAAGCTCTATTAATAAACATCCGTATCCACCAACAGTCTGACCCTAAACTGAAAAACATCATAAGTCGATTGGAAGCCGACGATGACACCGTTTCCAAATACTACCATCTAAATAAAGGAATATTATTCGTAAAAACGGCATTGGATGAAGAAACATGGAAGGTGATAATTCCGCACCAAATCGAAAAGGAATTATAATAGATTATCATATCAGGTATGGCCATATGGGAGCGCTAAAAGTGATACAGGCTTTAGAAGAAAACTGCAAAATAAAGAACATTAACCGAAAGGTAAGGAATTACCTAAAGTCTTGTAATATTTGTCAGTGTGTCAAAATAAACAATGAGAAGAAAGAGGGTACAATGATACCTATCACCTCAAATACAAAACTAGAAAAAGTGTTCTTAGATATCTGCGGGCCATTTCCCCGTAGCGGCGGTCGACACAGGTACAAGTACCTGATAATAATCATGGACCATTATACGAAATACATAAAGCTATATCCGGTTAATCGGGCAACCACAGCGAAAGTTCTTCCGGTAATAATAGACTTATATGTCCCAGAGATCGGTAGACCATCTTCAATTATTACCGACCATGGTACTCAATTTAAGGGGAGGAGATGGCGAGACACATTATTATCACTTGGGATCAAAACCTATAAGACGTCAGTCTACCACCCAAGTAGTAATCCGGCTGAGAGGGTACTGAGAGAAGTGGGTAGGATCTTGCGGACGTACTGTCACAACCAACAGAGAAAGTGGCAAGAGTACTTAGCAGCAACAGAGAAATTCCTAAATTTCGCCCACCATCCAGCTATAGGAATTACCCCTTACTCCGCCATGTATGAGAAGCCAACTCCCCGAGAAACTGAAGAAATAATCGAATTTCCACCAAACCATGATCGTAAATTTAACCAGGTGAGATTCTATAACAAGGTGGCTGAAGACCAAGAGAAACGGCAAGCCAAATATCAAAAGGCAATAGGGCGAATAATAACTTACAAAGAGGGTGAGAAAGTTCTATTAAAAAATCGGGAACTTCCCTGCACCCTAGAAGGGATAACCAAAAAATTATTATTGCTCTATACAGGACCATATGTTGTGGTAAAGGATAAGCATAACAATACTTATGAACTGAGAGAGATAGTTTCCGGAAGAGTTAAAGGTGTGTACAATCAAGCATCTATGAAAAAGTACTATGAAGAAGGAGTTTAGAATTTTGAATTTATAAAAGAAATAAATTCTAAAATAACTGTAAGTACATCTTACTACCTATGATTTAGAAGAAACTTTATGGAAAAGGAAAAGAGTTACACTATAACTAGTAACAAGAATTATTAAGAGAAGTTTTCAACCATAATTAAAATAAATATCTCAGACGAGTTAAGAGTTCAGAAAAATATATATATAATGAGTATAATAAGAATTAAGAAGATTTATTAAGATAGAAAATGTGAGATAATCTGAGAAACTACGAAGTGAAGAATCCAAATATATTTTTATTAGTCGAAAATGAGACTACTTTTTATTTAATTTATTCGATGACTGACTGAAGATAATTCCAGCACCATTATGTTTTTTGAGCAGAGATGAATGTGCCTCTGGACTCAAATTGTAGAAGTGGTGTATGGCCAGCAGAGTTGTGAAGCCTACAGTGCCCCTCTGAACTGCCCCAGCCCACGTGATAGGGAATGTTAGGGAATTAATATCCCAAGGATGCAACACGAAGTTTATAAAGAAAGAAAATGTATAATAATAATAATAATAATATATCTCAGAAGACACTAACTATCCAAGAAGGATGAAAAGTCAGATAATTGACTATATATATAAAATTTATTAAACTCAACTATAAAAAAGTCGATATAGAAATGGAGAGGAAAATGGAATATAAAAAATAATTAAATTATCATAAGAAATTATTTCATCCATAAACAAGTCTGAAATAATTACTTCTGGAGGACAGCAATCTGTAGCGTGACAGATAAACACATAAAAATGAATGGCGATAGTTAATAGTATTGAAACAGATACTAATTGTTATTTTGTTTAATAGAAAAAATTTTTAATTTATATTACAATGTTAAAAAGTCAGATAGGGTATAACTCAATATGTATTGTTTATATAAAAATTTGTATGGAAAAATTGTTAGGAATCTAGGCAAAATGATGAAAACTAAACATCATTAAAACTGAGAAACTAAGTACTTAAATACATTTAAACTGAAGGGATTTAGATAAGGTAAACCAGAAACAAAGCCATATAATTAGAAATATAACTTAGAAAGATTTTGTAAAATTATAGCCAGGATTATTAATAAAAATGGAAATGACAGAACTCAAAAATTTGGAGAGGGGAGTCATATATTCCAACATAATATTTTAAAACTTAACCAATTCATATAATTGCAAGAAATTAAGGGAATATAAACCTTTCATTACAATATGAGATTTAATAATCATAAATATAACTTGATAATGGCTGAATTTGGATAATGACAGGAAGCTGGATTTTGAAATTTACAATATACAAAATGAAGGTAAAATTACCAATTTGAGATAAAATACTTAATAAAACGGCATTATTCGATATCAAAATACGTCGAATGAACTGAAGGATAAAATTAAGTAACAACTAGCTAATAAATTTGAATAATAACCAAAGTATAAGCAGTTATATAATGTAACTTTATTACATGCACAGGATGCAAAATAAAATTCGAACAATGTAAGGAATAATATCGCTTTGGCTAAGGTTTTAGTCGGAGGTGAAGGAAGTGAGAGAGTTAATTATTGAACGTTGTACGGGACACTTAACACGAGCAATTAAAACGTATTAACCTAGTTTCGAATACCGTAATGGCAGTTAATAGTATGATCCGAGAGTGAAAATCGAGAGTGGCGGCAAAAAATATTTCACAACTTCAACACAGTGACATAAACACCTACAAACGCCTAACTAACATTGTATAGCACAAAACTACATTGAAATAACATTTTAAACTCTCTAAAACAGTAATATAACTTAACCATCAAAAGTGCCTGATCGACAAAAGTGAAACTGACTTATAAATACACCACTTTTCCAAATACAACATCGAAACTTAACCAGAGACACTACACCAACATCAGAAGGAAGGTTTGCAGACACCAGGACATAAATTCGACAGGAAAACATCTTTATTGGGACGCCAAAACTACGAAGGGACGATTTACAACTTCGACGGCGGCCATTACGGTTTCATCACCGCTCAACTGAACACTGCCATCTAGTGTTTGTCTGCGACACGGTTCGCAACCTATTTATTTATTTTACTCTTTCAATTGAATATATGTACTTTTAGTATTAAGAATTTATCTTGTAACGTTATACTTTTTAATCTTTTCCCGATTTCTCTGACTTTTCCCATAAATAGCTGTTCAAAGAACCTTTTGTATTTTATATAAAAATTTGTAATAACATCGATACCCTGAGAATCGATTTAAAAATCGACAATAGTCCAAATAAACAATTGTCAATAAAATAATTTATACCTTTCATATTAAAACAGTTCTTTCATTCATAAATATAGCAATTTAAATATACTTTAATTTAAACAAAATATACTACAAGAATTTCACCACCAGAAGGAAGATAACCTCCAAAACGAACGTAAACAAAGATCGATTGTAATTGGAGACAATCCTATAAGTGGTTGGAGTTTATTCATAAATACACAAAAGCTTATAAAATTTTCTAAATAAGAGAGAAACATTTCGGAACTTCACGAAACTCAATTAATTAATTGTTTCTAATTAATTGATTAATAAAAAAAAAAAAAAATTTTTTTTTAATTTATAACAAACAATTTTATTTTTTTACACGGACACATATTAAAATATTTTGTAACACCATACAACTTTAACACTATTACCACGTTTAGTTACAATTTGGCTAGC
Source organism: Magicicada septendecula (assembly GCA_034769895.1). Classification (NCBI taxonomy): domain Eukaryota; kingdom Metazoa; phylum Arthropoda; class Insecta; order Hemiptera; family Cicadidae; genus Magicicada; species Magicicada septendecula. The sequence continues at coordinate 957,716,928 of CM068367.1, forward strand.
CCAACAGTGGGGTTTTAACTAAATTAAAAAGGGAGAAGACCAGACCAGATTTAGAATTAATAACCACAGAATAAATTTCGTTACAATATATTAGATTTATTGAAGCATTTTCAATGCCCTTCTCTGTGCATTGCAATTGTGCAATTCCTGTAATTTTTTTTCTGAACAAAACAAATTATAGGGGTACAAATCAAATATATTGCAAGAGTAAGTTCTGTTGCAAAAATAGAGACAGAATTACGCCGATAACTACTGTTTTCCGGTAATATTAATTACAGCTGGAAGTAAATACTGTTATCATTGTTGATCAAATCAGCAAGAAAACCAGTAAAGTACACAAAAACTGTAAAAACTGAAGTCGCTTCCTCTTGTTTTCCGTCGGTGCGAACATCTCGTTACCTTCGACGACAAGCTGTGTCCTGTGTGTTTTAGTGGTAATTGTAACACAACAGACGTCACGGTCGGTTGTTCTGGCTGACCTATATCTTTACCGTTAACAAGGTGTATGCACTGATGCTGGAATACAAAGTGGGAATTAATACAATACCACTGTAGTATTGACTTTACTCAAGAGTCAAATGCTCACAGGAAACTTTTAAAATTTTTATTCTCAGCGCTGCTTATGTTCACAGCAGAGCTTGCCTTTTCTTTGCACTCTATCAACTCCAGAAACCCGCTCTTTTCTATCCTTAAATTCATGTTGTTATTGATTCTAATTTTCCAAAGTATCAACTTGTTTAAAATTAAGTTAAGAGGCTTCAATCTAGAATGTGGTCTAAACATTTTTATATAAGTAATGCATTTAATTCTATGTTGTAGGTCTTTCTAATTAAGTCCTATAACATTTTAACGCTAACGCTAAAAAATCTACCAGTAGACCAAAATATATATTGTAGTTTCAATGGTTTAAAACAAAATAGGCTTACGTGAAACACATAATGTCGAAAAACAGCCGACTATATTGAAATGTTATACACAATACGTATAGTCTAGTGGCCAAAACAATCTTACTGCTTGAAGTAAAATTATGGACAAATTTTAACGAAACGGTTTCAAACACAATCCTGAGATTCACTATTCTAATCCCGTTCGAATAACAAATATAATTTTCTTTAATTTACTTTTAATGTTGATTTAAATTTTATTTTTTGAGACGTTACATTTAGTAATTTTCTATTGTGTTTTAAAAACTTTTTTTGTAGCCTATGAGGTTCTTCGGTAGCTCAATCATGATGGTGGGCAGCAAGGATTTGAACTGGTAAAGAACACAAAGATCTAATTACACGACCATACAGAAGCGAAGAAAACTTGTGTAGTTTAATACCTGCCTTTCTGTCTCCAGTTTTGGATAGACAGTACACTTCACATTGGAACACTTCTCAACGTCCTTGGCAATATTACTGAATTAGTTGACATTTATTAAAAGTAGTGACAAAAATAATTACGGCAGGGGTGTAGCAAATTTGATTGCAGTTTATTTTTTTAAATTAAATTGAAAAAATGTAATATTCATTATTTTTAAAATGCATAGGAATCCGTGGGATGTAGCGGTTTCATAGACTACGGTTTTATTGTTCCTCACGTTGTTATTACTATGTTTCTTGTGTTTGTATGTGAGATATAAAAAAAATATATCTGGATAATTATATGATCAATTTGTGAATTTAAATTTAGGCCTTACAAGATTTAGGTTATATATTTGATCCAATTCCATTACTATATAGAACTAATGGTATGGTGTGACATCATTTTTACTTGATAGATTTTGACGTATACTTAGTTCACAAGTTTTTACTTTATATGTTATAATTAAAAAGACTTTTATTTTCATATTAATCGTGACCGATCCCATGAATGAAGTATTGTTTGATTTGTTAATGGTATTCTTGCTTTGTTAATTATTGTTTTGGCGTTATTTAATGCAGACGTGTCTTCTATGAGGGTACGTCAAAATATAAAGCCAAATTTTTAAAGTCATTATTTTTACTTGCACTTATATAAATGAAACTTGCGTTTTATATCTTCAAAATCTTTTCACACTGTATGCACTTAATTCAACTCTAAACGAGTTTTTGAATACTTTCCTGCTAGAAAATGTTCACCCTCGTGTTACAGCAAATATCGCACCGTTTCTTTGATCTCTTCATCTAAAGAAAAATGATTTCCTCACGCTTCTTCTTTGAATGGACCATAAATACAAAAATACCTTTAAGCCAGATCAGAAATATATGGTGGGTGGTCCAGCAACTCAGAACAAAGATCTGGTTTTGTTTTTGTTAGCCGTATCAAGTTAAATGCTACTGAAGCAAAAAGTTTACCACGTCTTTTTGACTTAATTTTTCGCTTTAGTAATCGTAATATTTCACAGTAATTGTGACTAGTCAATGTTTCATCGTTAGGTGTATAATGAACAAAGTCCGGACTTTCTATATACCAGAACATTACCATCATCAGCTTTCCTGCAGAAATGTGATTTTTAGTTTCTTGTTGTGGGAGATGAAGGATGTTTCCAGATTAAACTTTGTTGCTTTCTTTTATGTTCAGAATTTCATACGGTGTCTCATCAAAGTTGTTGATCATGACAGATATGAGTCTCCTTCATCTTTAAAAGGTTTCTATGCAATTTACAAACAATTCGTTTCTCGATACCTGTCAGCGGACGTGGGACCCAGCAACCACAGACTGCTAAAATCTTTAGAATCGTAAGTAACTGAAAACACTTCAAGCCATTGCTTACATTCAACTCACTCGCAACTACATCAATTTTAATTTCCCGTTTATTGTAAATAATTGTTTAACTGCAATGGTACTCTCATTGTTCTTTGAGCGGAAGGCCTACATTTCGTTATTCATCGCAGGGAGAAATCTGGCCATTTTTGAAGTAATAGATCTTTCAACCACTTAAACAAGTTTGTCCACACTGCTGCCACATTTTACAACAAAGGCTCCATCCCTCCTGTCTAGTTTAGCATTACTACACGTATCACTGATAGCGTTTCTTTCTTGGTGTGCCGTAACAATGAAGAGTTTGTTTTAAATTGACTTTTAAAAACAATAAAGGCTGCTAATAATGAAACGTAACTTCTAACGAGCAGAGACTGTGAAGAAATGATTTATAACAAGTCAGTGCTACCATCTAACCTGATAGAGAGAGAAAGGAAAAATACCCTTTACTTTTTCACTTTCCTCTATAATTAACTATACAATAATTTTGCATCTGAACTATATACAGATTTAGTTACTTATCGATAAAAATATTACTTATTTACATTGCATATATACCTCGTACCCAGGATTGGGTTTCTCTAATCTTTTGCCTTCGCACTTATTTATTCTCACACCTTCGTGCATCATTTTCTTCACACCAGATTCATTACCACTGTCAAAATGGAGGTTACTTGTTTACCTACACTTTGTTTATTCCTAAAAAATAAATACCATAAAGTTAGTTCTTAAACGAAAATAAAGGCAATTATTTTTATACCTGAAACGCATATTAAACGTAGGTTGTGCTTAACAGAAAGCATTTCTAAAATACTATGTGTGCTACATTTTTCAAACAGTCACTGAATACCCGGTTTATTGCAACAGTAATATAATAATTTGACTCGCAGAAACGAAGAGAAAGAAATTTCCATTTGGAACGACAAAATGAGCAACACTTAACTGAGATAATGTAATTACAGTTTCCTTTAGTTTTCTTTTAATTTATGAGCAAACATTACTACTACATTTTACAACTTCTAAAGTGCAGACATTTATTTAATAGTACCCGAGGAAAAGATACCAATGAAACTGTTGCTATTATCAGAGGAGTGCAGTGCGCTTAAAGGACTGTGCGTCACAAGATAAAAATAGGCATTACGAATCTTCATGCTGTTGTTGGTTCACACACACAAACACACATGCACGTTTCACACAAATTGTGTCTTTCTGAAATAATTTCAACTCCGACTTTTATACGACGTTTTGCCAAGTTTTTAAACAAAGGCAGGTCTAAATTTCCTGCGACAAAATGTATTGTTTTTATAAGCCGCTATGTTTAGTAACATTCAAAACGTGCACCGTATCAGTAAAATCAGTACTTCAACTTACTGACTTATTATTACATAATAACAAATAATTATTACGTGTATCGTCATCACTCCTTACGCTGTAACTCGCCTGTTGAAATGTTCAATTATGGACATCAATCTTTGAGAGCGTTTTGTCGTTATTTTTACTTTTAGCAATGTTGCATACAAACCGTCTCGCTTGGTAGTTTATTTTTTCTTAATCTAACTTACGGTAAATCCTATTTATTTTAAGCCGTTACATTGCCCCTGGTTTGTTTTAATAAATGTACTGTGAACTGTGTAATATCTGTACAAATAAACAGTCTTCATTTCCAGTGTATATATATATATATTGTAACGCAACATAGTTGAGGTTCCCCAACGTTACATAAAAGACTGAATGAAATATGGTCAAAGACCATACCCTGACTTAAGGTTGTTCGATAGTTCATGTGTTTGAGAAGGACCTCAAGTAAAAAGGAGGCAATGACTAATATTAAATGTAAAAGAGCCAGACCAATGAATGATTGGATGTAATGAAATATTTGTTTTGTACTGTGACATGTTAAGGTCTACAGAATATTTATATTGTATGTTGAATGTGTTAAAAATGAAATGATGTTGTTTGATAATAATACTTACTCAATAATTATGTTTATATTTTATATTAGATTTGTTTTTATACAGCACAGTATAGTTACCAATGTTAGGCACTGTACTAAGTTGTCAGTATTGTATAAAATTGAAGGATACTGTTGTTCTAATTAATGTTTATAAACTGGATCAGGGTGTGACCAGTGTTTCAAGTCTAACAAGTAGTGCTGACAATTATGTCATAAATTAATAAAGGGTTCCAGAACCAATTGATTAATGTAAAAACAAATAACCACCAGTAAATTAAAATTCATGTAATTAACTATGTAATCAATAATTAATTGTACAGTAGGTCAGGTAAAAAGAAAATTAAGTTAAAAACCAAATAATGTTATAATGGTTGTAAATGAATCTATAGGCCTAAATTCCATATTAGTGAAAGGAAATTAATACCTTTTTAGTAAACCCAGTCCAACGAAACTCTAGTAAAACATTTACTGTTTAATAAGGAAGGTTAGGGGAGAATTTTATGTGATTCAATATTAATCCAAGCATGGAGTATTTTATTGGAAAGGAGTAGTAATATTCTATAATGCCGGCTCAAGGATATATAGAAAACATGGTTGTTAAGGCAACTGATTTTTAGTAAGTTGTTGATTTTGAATAGATGGTACTGATTGTTACAAGCTATTAGGTTGAGATGAACCGATATATTTAAAATATATGAATAAATATAAAGAAAATATATATCCAAATTGAAAAAACATTTTTGCAAAACAATTATACTGAAATGTTAATGAATCATACAAATTAAATAACCCTCTAAATTATCAATGAATACCATAAAAAAAAGAACTGAAAGCGTCTCACCTCATTCACTAAATAATTCCGCTGAATTTGGTATCAAACCAATTCATGCTATAAATTGAAGACCAATAAAGAGTTGAAGCCTGAATTAACGGAAATATTTGGAAATACAGAAGATTCGGTTGACGAAATAACCTTCATTGACAGCGTAAGCTGAGATCCTAATTCCAGTTCGTTGGGACCAAGAATTGTGAAGACGCAAAAGAAGAATCGAAGCACCAGAGTTCCTGTGGGATTATCATCATCCATTCATTGAAGACCAGAGCAGTTTTACTGGGTGAAGACGATATAAACTGCATTTTGACCGTTGTTGACAAACATTCACCGCCTAATGAAGCTTTCGCCGCTTGGGTAAAAAAACAAATTATTTTCATATCATTGTATTTTAAGTAAATAATTTTATTCTTTTTGTAAATTGAACAACCTTAATTATGCGTTTTACCTGGCCTTACTAATGGTTCAAAGAACTACACGAACCCTGGTATAAGAATTATTTGTCATTATTTTCAAAGTATATATGTTTTTTTTTAGAGTTCGAATAATTAAGAATCGATATATGTTGGGATAGTCGATTGGATCGTCTTATTGTTTGTCTGAGACAACGTAACTTGTTAAATACCAGAGAAAAATAAATAAAGTACATTTGTTGTATTAGATAACGTTTTAATTATTGCAGAGAAAATACTATATGTAGTTGGTGTAATAATTTATTAACAGATTGATACAAAAACTCCGAGTAACTAACCTATAAGTATACTTATTTCTAATAACAGCGCTCCAAGTTTGCAGCTGGTGAGACGGGAGATTGCTGAACTAACGGGTTTTGCCATACTAAATTTGAATGAAATTTTTATCGTTGAGGGACTAGGGTTGAGACAAAAACCACTTACATTCAGTAAATACTCCATATATATTGCTCATATTAAACAACCACTGAGAATTAAATTAAGTCTACAGAATACTACCATTATAAATTCAGAAATATAATTCTAAGTTGGTGGACTTAATAATCTGTGTTCTGAGGGTTTCACTGGTCACAACCGCAAGGTATATTAGTTAATAACATATTAATTAAACCAGGTAACAGCACTTTAATTGTTACGAATCGCCACCTACAACGTATTACTTGGCGTTTGTTACACCGGAGTATCTTATAACTAATTACACTCATAGACAAGATTTCTTTATAATTTGACGTCTCCAGCTGGTATCATACAATATAACATACGTCCTCACATAATTAACAAGCAGTTCGTTACTAAATTGATTACAACAGTGGGGTTTTCAAACGTCCTCATAGGTGATCTTTATTTCTTTCTTTACAAATTGGCGCTCAACGAGTGGGCTTTAGTTAAGTAAAAAATCATATTATTTGTTACTTAACTTGAGCAGGCAACCATTAGAGGCACAGGAATGCAGAAGACCAGAGGCAGATCGAAGAAGAGGGCAGAAGAGAAGGAGAAGGCAGAAGGTGGACAGGAACAAGAAATAGAATTAGTCACGGACAGTGAAATGGATCAACAGACAGGTGATACAGAAGAAATCGAAATAGTTAGGGATACGGAAACGGAAATAGTGGAAGAGGATGCCCAAGGGGACCAACCAGAAAAAGCGGAAGCCAGAGGAGGATTAAATTGGGAAAAATTAATGGAATTAATGAGTAGTATGAAGGAGGATAATAAACAAACTAATGAGAGTTTAAGACAAACTAACGAAAAATTTAAGGAAACTAATGAAAAAATAGACAGTATCAAAGAAGATTCCAGGAAACAGAAGGAAGAATTAAATAAAAAATTTGAAGGAAACTTAGAAAAGCTAGAAAATAAAATAGACAGTATCAAAGAAGATAATAGACAAACTAATGAAAAAATAGACAGTATTAAGGAAAGTACTAGTGAACTTTTAAGGCAAACCATAAATGAAAATAATGAACGATTGAAGGCCGATTTTAGACAAATCAATGAAAAGATAGACAGTATAAATGAAAATTCAGAAAAGCTGGAAAATAAAATAGACAGTATTAATGAAAATTCAAGAAAACAAAACGAAATTTTGAGCGAAAATTTAATCAAGCAGATGAATAAAAGGTTTGACAGGAATGATGAGAGTTTGAGGCAGATTCTGGAGAATACCAAACGAATGGATGAGAAAATTGAAAACCATAATAAGGAGTTGCGGCAAATCATCAATGAACAAGGCCTAGCATTGAGGGAAGTCATCAATGGAAGTATTATAATTGTCAATGAAACATGGAACAAAGGAGTTGATAGCTGTGAAGTGGAGGTAAGACAGCAAATAAATGAAATTACGGTGGATCTGGAAAAGACAGATGAACCCATCATGCAACTCAGAGTAGAAGTAGAGACCAAAATTACTCAAATAGGAAACATACAAGCGAAGACCCAAGAAAAATTTGACAAGATACCAATTGATAGAACCGGAAGAATAGAACGGGGTCATGATGAAATGAAGATAGTGAGAATAAGGCAAATGTGTAAAAGGAAATTAATAGATACACGGGAAGAATTGGAAATGATTAAAAGGGGATTAGTTAAACTGCATAATAGACCAATTACGGAAAACAGAGAAGTAAGGCAAGTGAGAAACTTTAAACGAACCACACTTGAATTCCCAGATGGACTAGAAGGACCAAAAAGGCCAAAACTAACTAAGGAGCATGGAGGACTTATGGAATTTATGTATAAACCATCAGAACAATTAAGAGACAGTACAGAAGAATCAGTTCAAAGGACAATGATGAGCTTGACTATAAATGACAATTTTATAGTGACAAGAGGCAAGAACTGTACAATAATGAGATATGTCACAAGGACAGAAATAACTCTATACACTAGAGGAATCCGGACAATCAGTACAGAGGAAATAATGGACCACGGTTAAACAGATTCCAAACAGAATATAATGAAAAGGGGCGGATTTTATGGATACAGGACCAAGCAACCCATTGTAAATAAAAACCCAAAATTCCAAAGGATGTAAGAACAACTTACTCATAATTATTCAGAAACAGTATGATTTAAAATAAAGAGAATAAATACCCCAAAATTCAAAAAAATGAAGTAAGCTCAACTTACAAACAAGTATCTAAGAAAACAATTTATGAGTTATATAAGAAAGAGAATTTTGAAGATAAAAAGAACAACCAAAGTCGAAAAATAAGTAAGAACACCTTACTATACAATTTAGAAGAAATTGCTTTAAACTGATATGAAAGAAGAAAAAATTTTACACTAATTCAACCTAATAAAAATCATCAAAACCAGAAGACGAAATGAGTTTATCTAATGTAACATAATAGTGAGAAATGTAATTTCGAATGTAAAAGAAATAATAATGATTGTGCCAGAAGAATATAGCTACATAATGTAATGTATAGTACTGACCAAAATCTCATAACCAGCTGTATTGATCACAAAGGAATATGAGCCAATGAAGACAAGAGAATGAAGAAGCCAAAATGGAACCATCAAAGGGATCACCAGAAAAGAAAAAACAAATGGTTCAGAATTGTCCGAAAACAAAACCCAATTAATAAATGTCAATAAAATAGCCAAGTATTGGAGAGAAAAAGTGTATAATAGAAGGAAGAATTAATATGAAGAAATAATATGATCTGAGTTAAAGTACAGTGAATAATCCCTAGAATATGATTATTATTTATTATTTTATTGAAGGTCACATGATGACTACCTTACGAAGTTTATTAATGAAGATTGACTGTAGAATATTCCAGCAATCATTTAACTGGGCAGAGATGATGTTCCTCTGATCCCAGAAAGTATGTAACGGACGACGGTAATTGGTTAGCCGATAGAGCACCACCGATTCGATTCCAGTTATAATGTTAGGGAGGTTTAGGAAAATTAAATATTAGAGGGAAAACTCACAAATAAATATAGAGAATTAAATAAAACCAGATCCAAAATGTATAATTAATGAAGAATGTCACAAGAATGATTATAGAAATAAGATTTAAACTTGGGAAATAATTGACTTTAAGAAGGAACGAAGAAATGATAATAAAATAACGAATAATTGGGAAATATAAAAGTACTATAAATAGGAAACCAATTGGCCAGATACAAATTAAAAGTTTATTTCTTGCTAAACTTTGTTTATACCAAAATAAACTTATTTCGAAGGGGGGGTGTTATGTAACGCAACATAGTTGAGGTTCCCCAACGTTACATAAAAGACTGAATGAAATATGGTCAAAGACCATACCCTGACTTAAGGTTGTTCGATAGTTCATGTGTTTGAGAAGGACCTCAAGTAAAAAGGAGGCAATGACTAATATTAAATGTAAAAGAGCCAGACCAATGAATGATTGGATGTAATGAAATATTTGTTTTGTACTGTGACATGTTAAGGTCTACAGAATATTTATATTGTATGTTGAATGTGTTAAAAATGAAATGATGTTGTTTGATAATAATACTTACTCAATAATTATGTTTATATTTTATATTAGATTTGTTTTTATACAGCACAGTATAGTTACCAATGTTAGGCACTGTACTAAGTTGTCAGTATTGTATAAAATTGAAGGATACTGTTGTTCTAATTAATGTTTATAAACTGGATCAGGAGTGTGACCAGTGTTTCAAGTCTAACAAGTAGTTCTGACAATTATGTCATAAATTAATAAAGGGTTCCAGAACCAATTGATTAATGTAAAAACAAATAACCACCAGTAAATTAAAATTCATGTAATTAACTATGTAATCAATAATTAATTGTACAGTAGGTCATGTAAAAAGAAAATTAAGTTAAAAACCAAATAATGTTATAATGGTTGTAAATGAATCTATAGGCCTAAATTCCATATTAGTGAAAGGAAATTAATACCTTTTTAGTAAACCCAGTCCAACGAAACTCTAGTAAAACATTTACTGTTTAATAAGGAAGGTTAGGGGAGAATTTTATGTGATTCAATATTAATCCAAGCATGGAGTATTTTATTGGAAAGGAGTAGTAATATTCTATAATGCCGGCTCAAGGATATATAGAAAACATGGTTGTTAAGGCAACTGATTTTTAGTAAGTTGTTGATTTTGAATAGATGGTACTGATTGTTACAAGCTATTAGGTTGAGATGAACCGATATATTTAAAATATATGAATAAATATAAAGAAAATATATATCCAAATTGAAAAAACATTTTTGCAAAACAATTATACTGAAATGTTAATGAATCATACAAATTAAATAACCCTCTAAATTATCAATGAATACCATAAAAAAAAGAACTGAAAGCGTCTCACCTCATTCACTAAATAATTCCGCTGAATTTGGTATCAAACCAATTCATGCTATAAATTGAAGACCAATAAAGAGTTGAAGCCTGAATTAACGGAAATATTTGGAAATACAGAAGATTCGGTTGACGAAATAACCTTCATTGACAGCGTAAGCTGAGATCCTAATTCCAGTTCGTTGGGACCAAGAATTGTGAAGACGCAAAAGAAGAATCGAAGCACCAGAGTTCCTGTGGGATTATCATCATCCATTCATTGAAGACCAGAGCAGTTTTACTGGGTGAAGACGATATAAACTGCATTTTGACCGTTGTTGACAAACATTCACCGCCTAATGAAGCTTTCGCCGCTTGGGTAAAAAAACAAATTATTTTCATATCATTGTATTTTAAGTAAATAATTTTATTCTTTTTGTAAATTGAACAACCTTAATTATGCGTTTTACCTGGCCTTACTAATGGTTCAAAGAACTACACGAACCCTGGTATAAGAATTATTTGTCATTATTTTCAAAGTATATATGTTTTTTTTTAGAGTTCGAATAATTAAGAATCGATATATGTTGGGATAGTCGATTGGATCGTCTTATTGTTTGTCTGAGACAACGTAACTTGTTAAATACCAGAGAAAAATAAATAAAGTACATTTGTTGTATTAGATAACGTTTTAATTATTGCAGAGAAAATACTATATGTAGTTGGTGTAATAATTTATTAACAGATTGATACAAAAACTCCGAGTAACTAACCTATAAGTATACTTATTTCTAATAACAGCGCTCCAAGTTTGCAGCTGGTGAGACGGGAGATTGCTGAACTAACGGGTTTTGCCATACTAAATTTGAATGAAATTTTTATCGTTGAGGGACTAGGGTTGAGACAAAAACCACTTACATTCAGTAAATACTCCATATATATTGCTCATATTAAACAACCACTGAGAATTAAATTAAGTCTACAGAATACTACCATTATAAATTCAGAAATATAATTCTAAGTTGGTGGACTTAATAATCTGTGTTCTGAGGCTTTCACTGGTCACAACCGCAAGGTATATTAGTTAATAACATATTAATTAAACCAGGTAACAGCACTTTAATTGTTACGAATCGCCACCTACAACTTATTACTTGGCGTTTGTTACACCGGAGTATCTTATAACTAATTACACTCATAGACAAGATTTCTTTATAATTTGACGTCTCCAGCTGGTATCATACAATATAACATACGTCCTCACATAATTAACAAGCAGTTCGTTACTAAATTGATTACAACAGTGGGGTTTTCAAACGTCCTCATAGGTGATCTTTATTTCTTTCTTTACAATATATATATATATATATATTGCGACGATACAAATAAATATTTTCGCATAGGATAATTATGTGTGTATAAATTATGCACAAGTCTAATTTGGAGGTGTAGAAAAATTATTTATTTATCACACAAATAAATAATTGTTTATATGATATATTTAATTTAAACAAAATGTCATGTAGAGTATTTTATTTGTTATCAAAGAGTTTATATAGTTCAGCTTTGGTAAGTTTTACTTGAAACGTAGAATTCCTTTACACTCAGCGTGACGTCACTCGCTCCGCCGCTGTTACGCTCTTCTATGCAATGATCGCCGCTCTCCTCTCTCACTCTCTCTCTCTCTCTCTCTCTCTCTCTCTCTCTCTCTCTCTCTCTCTCTCTCTCTCTCTCTCTACGCTGGGCTTCGCCGAACAGCTGATAACACTGATGCAGATTTTACACACGAATTTTCACTTTCCGAATCGTCTGTTTACTCGCTCGCAATTGGTTAATTATTGTTACTCAGGGTGATAATGAATGATATTCTTTAAAAGCTGTGTATATTACTTACACCTTCCGGCTATTCTTGAAGTGTTCCGCGTTAATAAGGATTTATCACGGTAGATAAATCTCTCTAAGCGGAAAATCTTCCACTAACACGTAAATGCACTTGAATATTTTATAACTGGTTCTAATCGACAAACTCGAAAAGAGTCCCAAGACTAAACTTGCTCTAGATTAAACCAGTTCGAACAAGAAAAACTCTTGACGAAGAGCACACGTTCACTAGGCAACGGCTTCCGATGAACTGCCCCGAAGTGCACCTGACAACCGACGGATCTGACTGGAATTTAGGGGCTTCTGATTGGTCAATCGACTGTCTACGTGGTAGATTGGACAAAAGATATTGTAGACGCGTTGCAGGCGAATCTTTGTATATATCTGTGGGTGCCTGCTCAGATTTTATCTAGAAATTTTATTACTCTTCAATTGATAAGCGTGAAAAGTTGAGTTTTCAATTACTAAAAAACCACATTTAAACAATAGCTGAGAACAACAGAGTATATAGAAAATGTAGCTATTTTCATAAATAATTCACTGCCCAAGTCTCATGCCGATCGGATAACAAACGTGGAAGATATAACACGAAGGTTCACCACACGCGAACGCGCGCACATATTAACAAACAAGGTACATGACATTATAGAGCAAACATTTACAAAGAATATGGTATAACACAAGACCTTATCCATCACTAAATACAAAACTTATAGTTAATTGACAAAAATTGCATAAATCAATCTAAAACATGCTAATGTCCGTCATCCATGCTCTGATATATTTATTCTAGATCATCATCCTGTGTTTTTTTGCAATGTATATTTATATTGCAACGATACAATTTTAAACTGCATAGATAGGTAATATAGAAATTATTACAACAGAGTCTATATCTGGAGCTAGGAAAATTTATTAAATTAAAACATTAAAATTTACTATAGTCTTATTACTTTATAATATTAAATTGTTTATTTAAAATTTGTCTTTCAATAATTGAGTCTATGGGCTTGCTTTACAACTATCCTACTTGATGTGTTGAATTCCACAACCACCGTCGATGTCCGGCGATCAGCTGCTGTAGACGACACGTTGCTCGTTGACCTCAGCGTCGTTCACTTCTACGTTTCACACAAACACGCGCGTTGCGGTTATCAAACTGTTATTGTTTATAAAATTATCTCAGAGTTTTAAAACTGGGTAAAATAGATCGTGTATTGAGCTTACACAAATCCGGCTTCTTGAAGTGTTCTCGCTTTAACTCAAAATATCTCGGTAGATATTTTGTACCTAGCGGATATCTTCCACTATACGCGAAAAGCACTAGAATGATGTTTTTTTTATTTAAGGTCTCTAAATGGTATTGGGTTACGAAGACCTCGAATCGTGAACCAACTTCTAATTTTAAATGAAAACGACCTGTCTTGTCACGAAAAACTCGTGGCAGCGAGTACGTCTTTCTGTAACAAGTCCTAAGAAGAAAACTGAGCCGTCCGTAAGCGAAAAGCGACCGACTCAAATAAATTTTAGATTCTCTGATTGGTTGAAATTTTAGCAACGTCACAGATGAGAACACAGATAGACTGAAATCAGGCTTAAACTCTGTCCGATTCTGCAAAGGCCTGTCTAGATTTAATCTACAATTTTATTACTTTCTTGAAGATAACGAGAATAAAAGAATATTGAATTCATTAAAAAAACCATATAAAAATTATAGGTGTGGAGAATTGAGTATATGGAAAATGTAGCTAATAACCATGAGAATACTCTGTCCAAGTTTCAGAATGAAATGTTAATTTTCCTCGAAATTATTAAATTAAATGTAAATCACACGCGCACCCGCGCACTTACATACAAATATTTCACATGACATAAAAGAGAATAAAATTTTGAACATTTTGACATAAATACTTTTTTAAACATAGCTTGGTTCAAAACTTATGACTACTTTACAAAGAAAGAACAAAATCAATTTAAAACATGTCTATGGCCATCAGAAAATGTTATATAGCATTAGTAATCCACTTAAATGAATTTCATATCCTGCGTACTGTTGCAATATATATATATATATATATATATATATATATATATTGTAACAAGACGTCCTTTCTGTGGCTGTCTTCTTCCTTAACGCCCCGCTTTTTGGATTCGTCACTTTGTAAGAAGACCTTATATATGACTGTAATCAAATCAAATCCCACTGTTTGGGCTAGCCACTAGGTCACCAGACCGCTGTATGCCGGTCGTTACAAAAGAATAAAAATAAAATGGAAATTTCAATAATAATAAAATTTCCAAACAATAAAATAATTTTGTTTATGTTTATAGAAGTATGTATACAAGATCAATCTGTTTTTTAAAAGATTCTTGTAAAATTTTAATAACAGGTAGGTATTTATTGACCGTCGATCTCTTTTTGAAGATTTGCACCAAGTCTGGAGTTAAATAGATTAACTCCAGGTAATAATCGATTGGTGACTTTCCTTACTGGTCCAATATCTTGTTCAAAATAGAGTATATTCTTTTCACTTAACTCCTTCAGCCTTATAAATACCCTTAAATTACCCTGTGAAATAAATACAGATACAAAATAATAGAAATATAAAGATTTATTGACAATTTTAGATAAATAATCGATATTTTATCGATGGAGAGCAATTATCGACTCTGTCTCAGGAATTATCGATTGTCATACAGAACAAAATTTTATGTTATATTATATTAAAGACAGGTTCTTTGAGCGATTAAGAATTAATAGTCAGAGAAGGGTGCTGAGAGAGTATAACATTAACAATTAACACATAAATACAATAATTACTATTCAATAGTATTTAAATAATTCAAGTTATGATATTAGAATAAATGTTTTGTCGAACCAATGAAGACTGATGTGACGTCAGTCTCTGCGATGTAGTAGGCAGGTTTCGTTTTCAAGATGGCCGCTCCTTGGGTTGGTCTCGGCTATTGTATATGCGTCGAGTCAGAAAATTACTATAAAATTACCTTCATCAAGGTCTAAAATGTCCCCGCACTGGTGTAATAAGTCTGTTAATCTATTTAGTGTATTCTGGTGAAGTGTTCTGTGTAAATTGGCGTTAGTTAGTTTATTTTCTATTTTGTTCAACTATTAAGGTTAAGTTTTCAAGTTGCGGTTAGGTTTGTAG
Source organism: Magicicada septendecula (assembly GCA_034769895.1). Taxonomy (NCBI): domain Eukaryota; kingdom Metazoa; phylum Arthropoda; class Insecta; order Hemiptera; family Cicadidae; genus Magicicada; species Magicicada septendecula. Next base: position 957,732,747 of record CM068367.1, read on the forward strand.
AGTAAATCAGTTGTAATATAATGTTTTACCGTTTACTGTCACTCGTATAGTGAAGTTAGAGGTTTGTTTTCACTATTGTCGTGAATGTTTTTATAGTATTGGCTTCAAAAAGTGTTTAATTTGTCTAACTCTCGTTCACTGATTTCAAAGGCTAAAACGTTAGCTTCATGTTCGACTCGGTTTAAAGAACGTTTTTGTCACACACCTATTCAGCTTGATATTCAACAAAAGACTAATTAACTTGGTCATAAATCTTGCCCAGTTAATCCTTGAAAAAGTATTGTTAACATTTTTCGATTTCATACACATTAGAAAATATTACATTATATATGGAATTTTTCTATTTTATTCCTTACTTTTATGAATTATTAATCTTATTATTAGTTTAATCATCTTATTCCCTTTAAATTGATGTATTATAGTCCATATCTGTAGACATTTTGTGGAAATTAACAAATTTTGTTCACACTTTGGAAATATAGGCTCAAAATTGGATTTCCGTTTTTATATAAAATTCCTTCCATTTTAAATATTATTAATACTATTATAATAAATTTTAATTAGTCATATTTCTCTTCCTTTCCTTAAATACATATAAATTACACCTTTGAACTGGTTTTTTGTGTTAATTTGTAGATTTGATATTGCTCTCTAAAATTAATTAATTTATATATTTTGACAATTTACAAAATGTTAAGGTATATTTCCTTATTGTCATTTTAATTCATAGGATCATTCCTAGTAGTAGTTAATTGTGTTATCTTATATAAATCTGGGTAGTTTACAGGATTTATTAGTGAATTATACTATTTTATATTGGTTCTCTGATTTCACCAAATGGCCTAGATTTTAGAATTTTATATTTCTTTCTTTCTCAATAAATTAAACTTGATTCCTCCTCTGACTTTACATAACTACAATTATATGAACATAACATGATCTATAACTTATTGTTTTGTGTAGTAGTTAATTAACACTACAGTTATTAAAATAATTAATTATGAACATTGTTTATTAATCTGCACAATTTAACATATTGCAGATACAGCTTAAACATATCTCTTTTGACTATTTTCAATCTAACATAGCATACCTTTTAGTACATTATTACTGGTATGTAGGTTATTATTTATCAAACATAATTCTTTTTTTAAAACACATAACATAACTCTTATTTTCTAATAAACCTTACAAATACATTTATTTAATACATTGATTTTAGGACTGTGAAATAACAGTCTATTTAAACATGTTACACTTATTCATACTATATTAGTACCAGTCCTTTTTGGTTTAAATCATTATTATTGTGATTCCCCACATCAGCAAACATTAATTCCCATACTCTATTTATTATCATCCTTTTTTACAAAGGTCTTTTAAATAAGGATTTACATAAAAATAATAAAATACTGGAAACCTTCCATTTTATTATTTTATCATGCTGGTTATTATTAGACTTTAAAGTTGTGATATAGCATACTACTAAGTTATAGTATCACCAACTTTAAGTTTATTGCATTTTTTAAAAAACACTTATACAAATTCACTTTCACTGTTGGTTCTGATATTCTGAGTCTTTGTATCTCAGACCAGACCTTTAGTCATCATGGACCGTTAAGACTAGTTTATTTTCTTTATTACACAATAGCTTTAGCCGGTGCACTTCTTATAACGCTATACAACACTTTAGTTTTCTCAATAATTACATTTTTATAAGATTTTGGGGATGTTATACTTTCTTTGACATAGTTTTTGTGGGTTTGGGATTGATAGTAGTTTATATAATAATAGGTTTTACTACGGTGTTTCTTTCATACTATGTCTTCCTCTCCTCCTGTCTTCCTTCTTGTCCTTCTTCATATCTTCCTTCTGGTATTCATTCTTGTCCCTCTTCTAGTTTTCATTCTTGTCCCTCGTCTAGTCTTCACTCTTCTGTTCTTCTTTCCTCATTCTTGGGAAAACCAAGGTACTTGGTGTTATCACGACTGAGGTTTAGTTTGGAGTATTGAATTTCTTCACTGAACTGACTTTATTCTTCTATTTGTTTTTAGAGTATTTTGGTATTCACCACTCTTTGATTGAGTCTCTTCTTTCGGGATATTGTCTTATGTAACTGGTTTACTGCTCTGAGCTTCCTGGGTAACGTACTGGTATTATTTATGAGTTGATGAGTTGCTTCAATACTTTCTTTGGTTTCTTTTAACAGTGGTTTTTATATATTATGTAGTGAGGATTTTTATCTTATTGTGTTTCATTCCTCTGATTTATTTAAATGTCATTTAATATTATTACAACATTTTTTGATGTAATTAAATTTTATCATTTCATATGATTTACAATGTAGTGGATTTTCTGTCACGCTACAGAATGCCCTTCTCCAGAAGTAATTTTTTCAGACTATACTTGCTTTGTCTGAAACAATTGCTTATGATAATTATTCAAAGTTTGTTATTATTTTGGACTTCCTTCCATTTTAAAATTCTCTTATTTATATCTGAGTTTATATCATTCTCACTTGATCTTCCTTGATAGTAATAGTCTTCTGAGTTTCATATTTATTATTTCATTTTTATATTTCTTCTTAGTATTTTCTCCTTGGGATATTTTCTCCCTATCGTTCCCTACTTTGTGAGCTGGTTCAGTTCAGAGAGGCACTGTACGCTACTTTCCTCTGCTGTCCAATACTTCACACATATTTGAGTACAGAGGCAAATCATCTCTGCTCAAAAAACATATTAATCCTGCTGGAATTATCATCAGACAGATTAAAAAAATTATTCAGAATAGTACACATTTGTTACTATTTAAAAAATATCTTTGGGATACTTCACTTATTACTTATTATACTTCTCAGAGATTTTAATATTTCTATCTCAGTTGTTCATCTGACTTATTATCTGGATGTTTCTTTCATTTGATATTATGGTAGGAAGCTCTTCTATTATTACCTTTTTATACTTTTATTATCATATAAATCTTTTGGTTATAAATTCTTTATTACCTTCTGGTTTTTTCATTATAATCTGCATTATTTGTAGTAGCATATCTTTGTGACATTTTTAGACTGTTTCTTGTTTCTTAAAATTTCCACTTGTTCTATTCTCTAGAATTTTTTATAACTGTTATTATCATAATTGTCATTTAATTTATAAATCATTTTATATTAATTCATTTAATTACATACATTTTTGACATTATTTTCACATTATTCTGGTCATTGCGATTATACTTGCAAGTGCTGGTTTTTTTTTTATTTATTTCATTATGAGGTCATATTTTCTCCTCATACCACTTAAAGTTTCATTCTCTCATAATTCCAAAGAAGTTTTTGTACTTTATTTTATTCACTCACTTAAATCATATTAAAGAATTTTTTCTTTTTTATTTCCTTCAACAACATTTTACGGAAAGGTTTTTACTCTTCATATTGAACATTGACATGATTAAACTGTCTAGAATTATTTGTTTTTTGACCTTAGATGGTTTTATTTCTAAATTCTCTCCTTCTTTATTATTATATTATAGCCATAAAGTTTTTCTTAGATAATCGGTATGTAAGGTGATCTCATTTATGTTTAAAATTTTGTTGACTTATTTCAAAATCTTCTTATATTATTCTTCTTTTCAAATCATTTCTTTCAAATAATCTTTTATGTAAGATTGGCTCACACCTTTTTAGAATTTTGGGGTTTTTATGTTTTTAAACTTCTTCTCTTCTATTCTAGCCATAAAGTTTTTTCACATTTTCTTGGTATGTAAGGTGAACTTACTTATTTTTTGAATTTAGTTGATTTTATGTTTTTAAACTTCTTCTCTTCTATTCTAGCCATAAAGTTTTTTCATATTTTCTTGGTATGTAAGGTGAACTTACTTATTTTTTGAATTTAGTTGTTTTTATGTTTTTAAACTTCTTCTCTTCTATTCTAGCCATAAAGTTTTTTCATATTTTCTTGGTATGTAAGGTGAACTTACTTATTTTTTGGATTTAGTTGTTTTTTTTTTTTTATCATAAAATTTCTTCATGGATGCCTGGTTAAAAACACCCTTGACTTTACTTGAACTTATTTCTTTGATTTCGTAGGTGTTGTTGTTATTGTCTTTTGAGACGATATAGGGACCAGTATACAGGAGCAATAACTTTTTTGTTATCCCTTCTAGGGAACTGGGTAATTCCCTATTCTTCAACAACACCTTCTCTCCAATGGTATAATGGATAACCTTACCCATGCATTTATTGTATTTGCTCCGCCGTTTCTCCTGATCTTCGGCCACCTTATTACAAAATTGAATTTTATTGAATTTATATTTATGTTCTCTTGGGAACTCCAAGATGTCTGCAATTTCTCTAGGGGGTTGTCTCTCGTACATTGCGGAGTATGGGGTTATTCCTATGGCTGGATGGTAGGCCAGGTTGAGGAATTCTTCAGTGGCCTCCAAGTATTCTTGCCACCTTCTCTGCTGATCATGGCAATATGTTCTTAATAGGCGCCCTACCTCTCGTAAGACTCTTTCGGCCGGGTTACTGCTTGGGTGGTATACGGATGTCTTGTATGTGTGAACCCCCATGGATAGCAGTGTATCTCGCCATCTCCTCCCCTTGAATTGCGTTCCGTGGTCGGTTATGATCGATACCGGTCTTCCGACGGTTGGGAAGTACTGGTCGATCAGGATATTAAGAACTTTCTTCGTAGTCGCCCGATTTGCTGGGTATAGCTTTATGAACTTAGTGTAATGGTCCATAATGATGACGATATATCTGTATCGGTGGCGGCCTCCACTGCGGGGAAATGGCCCGCAGATATCCAGGAATACTTTCTCAAGTTTAAACTGTGATGTTATTGGAATCATCTGCCCTTCTCTTTTCTCGTTATTAGTTTTTACGAGTTGGCAGATGCGACAGTTTCTAATATACCTCCGTACCTTCCGATTGATGTCCTTTATATAACAGTTTTCTTCCAGGGCCTTTACCACCTTTAAAGCGCCCATATGCCCATATCGAACATGATAACTGATCACTACCTCTTTCTCGATATGGGTTGGAATTATTACCTTCCATTCCTCCTTAAATAATGATGGTTTGGAAAACAGGATTCCCTTATGTATAGTATAATATCGGGATATGGTTTCATCTCCTGCTTCCAATCTTGAGATAATATTAATTAATTTCGGGTCAGCTTGTTGGTGTGTGCTTAGTTGTTCTAGAACTGATTGTAGACCGGCGCTGCTGCTGAGAATATGGTACACCTTCAGAATACTCTCCTTCTCCCCTTCGAACGTTTGCTTGTCAATGTCAACTCTAGACAATACGTCCGCGACGACATTCTTCCTTCCGGGGATATACTCCCACTTCAGGTCGTACTCTTGCAGCAATAGTATCCACCGCGTTAACCTTCCATGACTCAGCTTACATCTCTTAAGGAACGAGATAGATTTATGGTCTGTCCGGACGGTAATGGGATAACCAAGAATATATGTACGGAACTTTCCGCACGCGAACACGACACTCAATAACTCCTTCTCTGTCACATGATAGTTTTTCTCACTCTGGTTCAGAGCTCTGCTGGCAAAACAGATTACAAGATGCTCGCCCTCCTCATCCTCTTGATATAAAGTAGTGCCAAGGCTGATGTCACTGGCATCGCAATTAAGAAAGAAAGGCTTGTTAAAATCTGGATGACGGAGTATAATATGTTTAAGAAATTTTTGTTTTATGAGAGTCAATATGTTTTGTTGTTCATTACCCCAGATCCATTTATTTTTAGATGACAGTTGCGGCTGGAATCTGGCAGTCAGTTCGGAGTACTTTTCCTGGAACTTGCGGTAGTAGTTACAGAGTCCCAGGAACGACTGTAACTGCCTTCGATTCTTTGGTGTAGGAAAGTTCTGAATTGCTTCGACCTTTTCAGCCGACGGTGAGATTCCCTTATCATTTAATATGAAGCCCAGGAATTGTATCTCTTTAGCAATAAAATGAGACTTTGCTAACTTCAGAGTAATATTGTTTGCGGCTAGCTTCTGTAAGACATGTTCCACACGGTAGCAGTGTTCCTCCCAAGTTTCTGAGGACACTAGCAAGTCATCGACGTATACGGTGGTGAATTTTAGTGCTTCTTGGCCAAGTATCTGATCCATGCAGTGCACAAAGACTGCGACTGAGTTTACCAGTCCGAAGGGCAACCTCTTAAACTGGTAGTTCCGCCCTTCGAATATAAAGGCCAGATACTGGCGACTCTGTGGATGTAATTCCACCTGCCAGTATCCGCACACCGTATCCCAGGTAGTGAAGTATTTGGTACCGTGGAATCGTTTTAATATCTCCTCAATCTCACCGGGCGAAGTCCTGTCATTTATGATCATCTTATTTATCTCGCGCGCATCTAAACATAAACGGACTTGTCCGTTTTTCTTAGGAATAGCCACGATAGGACTTGTGTAAGGGGAATGGCTACTCTCTATAATGTCACGGTTAATCATTTGCTCTATTTCAGCTCTTACTGCCTGCTTTCGTGATTGCGCAATGGGGTAAGACTTCCGGTTAAAGTCTACAGTGTCTCGGAATTGTAGAGTACACTGGAAATTCTTCACTTTACCGGGCTCATCAGAAAAGACTGATTTGTATTTATTGTATATATCGATTAATTTGTTCGCTTGGTTTGTTGTTAACCCTTCTCCAGTTGTACCGCTCCGGAAATCCCTGATCTCCTGGATTTTTTGCGACCATAAATCCTCATTGGATGTGTCGTCTATTCTCTGTTCAATTATGGATGTTGGTTGGATGTAATTGATTTTTCGGATTTGCTGATGGATACTATCGGGAACGACTTGGTCACTACCCACCAAGTTCGCCGTCCAAGTATGTCCGCTAGAAAACAGTGATAATGTTTCAGTTCTTAGGTCAATGATGGCGGAATTTCTCCTAAGCACATCACACCCGACCAGTATATTAAATGGCAGACCGCTCGCCACCAAGAATTCCATGTCTATCGCTATACCACAGCTCATCACACTGGCGGAGACTTGTCTACGTATAGTTTTGTTTTGTCGGCCGGTTGCTCCCAACAAAACAATATTATTCAATGGCAATGTTGGTAAAGTTCTTCCGCACTCTTGCTGTATCCTCTCCAGTTCCGTCGTATTTATTATTGATACGTTTGACCCAGTATCGATCATTAACTTGGCTGGGATGCCTTCTACCTTGGCGTCAACATGTATGATTTCATTATTGAAGTTATTGGTGGGACTCCTGTTATCCTCTTCCAATAACTCCTGTCTGATGTCTTTCAGGTAGTTGCACCCGATGATGGTAATACGATTGTGATTGTTTATTATATTGCACTCATTCTCATTATCATACCCAGTAGTCAGAAGCAGTAATGGGTTCTGGTTATTTCTTACTGCCTGTGCCCGTTTAAAGGCTCGGCATCATTATTTCTTTGAGCCATATTATTGGATGCCTCATTCGGGATGCTCAGGGTGGTTACTTGCCGATCTATTCTATGGTCTTCTGGTCGTTCATGGTGCGACCTCTGCTCAGTGTTGTCCAAACTATTACTCCTGCGCGTCGGATAGTACCTCGGTTGGTCCCGTTCTAGGCTCCTCCGCCTTTCTTCGTATCTTCGGTAACTGTTCCCTCTATGGTGGTTGAAACCTCGCTGTCTTCCATCTGTGGCCCGTATGAAGTTCACTCTTGGGCGAGGAAACCTATTATTACTAAAATTACTATTATTGGGACCCACACGATTAGCATTATTATGGTAGGGACTATTACCATAATTGGGGCTTCTCTGACTATTTACGTTACCAGGGTTGGGATTGTGGTTACCCTGATAACCGTTAGAGGGTCGATTTGGGTTTTGCTGGTTGGGACCCGTTCTATTACTGTCATTGTAATTGGTATTATTTCCAGTATTTCCATTATTATAATTATTATTTCGCGGGTATGTCCGAACTCCTTGGTACCCATTATTTACGTGGTTCGCACCTTGGTTATTATTCTGGTACGTCCTTGGTTCGGGCCCATCACTTCTCCTACGACTTTGCCTGTAGTAATCTTCGTTCTCATAATTCTGCAGGAGTTCGGTCATTGCCTGGATGGTTTTTATCTGGCTGCCCCTCCTAGCGCGAATCACTTCCTCATCATAATGATAAGACAGCTTGTTAATTAAGCATTCCTCCGGTATGGCTGGTTCTAAATGCTTAGCCATACACACTTTGCCGAGGGAATACGCTGTCATTGAGCTGCCGACTTGTGGTTGGTAGCGGCCGTGGCAGATATTATCTCTGATGAGATTCTGTGTGGTCTCTGACCAGTATTTGGCTTTGAACATGCTCTTGAACTGCTCATAGTTATTGATGTCGCTCCGGTTTGCCATCCACCAATGGTCATTCACCTCCCGAAACGACTCGTCAAGGATCTCTCTATTTTGAACCCATCGGTTCCCTCGGTGTTTCTCGATGTACTCCTCTATTCGTGCCAAGAACTCCATTGGCTTCCGTTTGTATTGTCGGAAATTCAGCCATTCTCGGTTCTCTGACATGGGGATACTGTGATATCCCGATGGTCTGTTTCTGATTGACTCGATCTCCTCCTGGCTCTGACGCATCTGTCCGGTTATATTTACCATGGCGGCTTCCACGCCGTCGCATCTTTCTGTTACTTGGGTTCTTACTTTATTGACTTCCTCCAGAGCAAATTTCTTGGTCTCCTCTATTTTTGTTTTCTGCTGTTCTTGGACCTGAGTAATTTCCTTTGTTATTACTTCACGGACTTCCAGCACTTCGTTTTCTGTTAGCCGACATCTTTCATCTACTTCTCGGATCTGCTGGTTAACAACCACAACTTCCTGTTCTAATTTCTTTACTATTGATTTCTTGGTCTCTGTTATCCTTTTATTTAATTCCTCTTTGGCTAACTCAATCCTCTCGTCTAACTTATTCATGTTCTCTTGGTTCGCTTCTCTGAATTCTTCTCTCAGCAGTAAATTGTCCTCTCTCAATTCTTCCCTTAATTGTTGGTTGTCATTTTCTATTTTCCTACTGGTTTCTTCCATTTTCTCTTCTAAATTCTTATTGTTTTCTTCCATTTTCCTTTCCATCTTCTTACTCAAATTTTTACTGGTTTCTTCGATCCTCTTATTGGTATTCTCTATCTTACGGCCCAATTCTTCCTTTGTGGATCGGTTATCTTCCTTCAGATCCTCTAGTTTTTCATTTAATGAATGGTTATCTTCCTTCCTTTCCTTATTACTTTCGTCCATTTTCTTGTTTAAATTCTCCTCCATCTTCTTACTGGTTTCTTCCTGAGTGGAATCCATTTTCTTATGCAAGTCTTCCTTTAATTCCTGATTCCATTTCTTACTGGTTTCTTCCATGCCCTTTTTCAAATCTTGACCCATTTGTCGGAACATTTCCATCCATCTGTCCATTTTATCTTCTTCGGTGGTCTTAGGCCTTTCTTTTTCCTTCTCTGGGACAGTGGCTTCCCCTGTTTGCGTGGTTACTTCAGGTTGTTCCTCTGGTGGTTCAGGTTGTTTATGTTCCACCTGGATTAGTAACACTTCCGGATCTTCAACGGGTGTTGCCTCCTTATCCCCCATGTCAAACTCTTTTTCGGCCTCTGCCGCCCTCTTTTTCGATGTAGCTCGTCTCTGCATCTTTCTGCTGTCTATTAATCAATCGCTGCCAAGCTTAGATTATTAAGCCCTCTAAGTTGGACGCCACTTTGTAACAAGACGTCCTTTCTGTGGCTGTCTTCTTCCTTAACGCCCCGCTTTTTGGATTCGTCACTTTGTAAGAAGACCTTATATATGACTGTAATCAAATCAAATCCCACTGTTTGGGCTAGCCACTAGGTCACCAGACCGCTGTATGCCGGTCGTTACAAAAGAATAAAAATAAAATGGAAATTTCAATAATAATAAAATTTCCAAACAATAAAATAATTTTGTTTATGTTTATAGAAGTATGTATACAAGATCAATCTGTTTTTTAAAAGATTCTTGTAAAATTTTAATAACAGGTAGGTATTTATTGACCGTCGATCTCTTTTTGAAGATTTGCACCAAGTCTGGAGTTAAATAGATTAACTCCAGGTAATAATCGATTGGTGACTTTCCTTACTGGTCCAATATCTTGTTCAAAATAGAGTATATTCTTTTCACTTAACTCCTTCAGCCTTATAAATACCCTTAAATTACCCTGTGAAATAAATACAGATACAAAATAATAGAAATATAAAGATTTATTGACAATTTTAGATAAATAATCGATATTTTATCGATGGAGAGCAATTATCGACTCTGTCTCAGGAATTATCGATTGTCATACAGAACAAAATTTTATGTTATATTATATTAAAGACAGGTTCTTTGAGCGATTAAGAATTAATAGTCAGAGAAGGGTGCTGAGAGAGTATAACATTAACAATTAACACATAAATACAATAATTACTATTCAATAGTATTTAAATAATTCAAGTTATGATATTAGAATAAATGTTTTGTCGAACCAATGAAGACTGATGTGACGTCAGTCTCTGCGATGTAGTAGGCAGGTTTCGTTTTCAAGATGGCCGCTCCTTGGGTTGGTCTCGGCTATTGTATATGCGTCGAGTCAGAAAATTACTATAAAATTACCTTCATCAAGGTCTAAAATGTCCCCGCACTGGTGTAATAAGTCTGTTAATCTATTTAGTGTATTCTGGTGAAGTGTTCTGTGTAAATTGGCGTTAGTTAGTTTATTTTCTATTTTGTTCAACTATTAAGGTTAAGTTTTCAAGTTGCGGTTAGGTTTGTAGAGTAAATCAGTTGTAATATAATGTTTTACCGTTTACTGTCACTCGTATAGTGAAGTTAGAGGTTTGTTTTCACTATTGTCGTGAATGTTTTTATAGTATTGGCTTCAAAAAGTGTTTAATTTGTCTAACTCTCGTTCACTGATTTCAAAGGCTAAAACGTTAGCTTCATGTTCGACTCGGTTTAAAGAACGTTTTTGTCACACACCTATTCAGCTTGATATTCAACAAAAGACTAATTAACTTGGTCATAAATCTTGCCCAGTTAATCCTTGAAAAAGTATTGTTAACATTTTTCGATTTCATACACATTAGAAAATATTACATTATATATGGAATTTTTCTATTTTATTCCTTACTTTTATGAATTATTAATCTTATTATTAGTTTAATCATCTTATTCCCTTTAAATTGATGTATTATAGTCCATATCTGTAGACATTTTGTGGAAATTAACAAATTTTGTTCACACTTTGGAAATATAGGCTCAAAATTGGATTTCCGTTTTTATATAAAATTCCTTCCATTTTAAATATTATTAATACTATTATAATAAATTTTAATTAGTCATATTTCTCTTCCTTTCCTTAAATACATATAAATTACACCTTTGAACTGGTTTTTTGTGTTAATTTGTAGATTTGATATTGCTCTCTAAAATTAATTAATTTATATATTTTGACAATTTACAAAATGTTAAGGTATATTTCCTTATTGTCATTTTAATTCATAGGATCATTCCTAGTAGTAGTTAATTGTGTTATCTTATATAAATCTGGGTAGTTTACAGGATTTATTAGTGAATTATACTATTTTATATTGGTTCTCTGATTTCACCAAATGGCCTAGATTTTAGAATTTTATATTTCTTTCTTTCTCAATAAATTAAACTTGATTCCTCCTCTGACTTTACATAACTACAATTATATGAACATAACATGATCTATAACTTATTGTTTTGTGTAGTAGTTAATTAACACTACAGTTATTAAAATAATTAATTATGAACATTGTTTATTAATCTGCACAATTTAACATATTGCAGATACAGCTTAAACATATCTCTTTTGACTATTTTCAATCTAACATAGCATACCTTTTAGTACATTATTACTGGTATGTAGGTTATTATTTATCAAACATAATTCTTTTTTTAAAACACATAACATAACTCTTATTTTCTAATAAACCTTACAAATACATTTATTTAATACATTGATTTTAGGACTGTGAAATAACAGTCTATTTAAACATGTTACACTTATTCATACTATATTAGTACCAGTCCTTTTTGGTTTAAATCATTATTATTGTGATTCCCCACATCAGCAAACATTAATTCCCATACTCTATTTATTATCATCCTTTTTTACAAAGGTCTTTTAAATAAGGATTTACATAAAAATAATAAAATACTGGAAACCTTCCATTTTATTATTTTATCATGCTGGTTATTATTAGACTTTAAAGTTGTGATATAGCATACTACTAAGTTATAGTATCACCAACTTTAAGTTTATTGCATTTTTTAAAAAACACTTATACAAATTCACTTTCACTGTTGGTTCTGATATTCTGAGTCTTATTATCTCAGACCAGACCTTTAGTCATCATGGACCGTTAAGACTAGTTTATTTTCTTTATTACACAATAGCTTTAGCCGGTGCACTTCTTATAACGCTATACAACACTTTAGTTTTCTCAATAATTACATTTTTATAAGATTTTGGGGATGTTATACTTTCTTTGACATAGTTTTTGTGGGTTTGGGATTGATAGTAGTTTATATAATAATAGGTTTTACTACGGTGTTTCTTTCATACTATGTCTTCCTCTCCTCCTGTCTTCCTTCTTGTCCTTCTTCATATCTTCCTTCTGGTATTCATTCTTGTCCCTCTTCTAGTTTTCATTCTTGTCCCTCGTCTAGTCTTCACTCTTCTGTTCTTCTTTCCTCATTCTTGGGAAAACCAAGGTACTTGGTGTTATCACGACTGAGGTTTAGTTTGGAGTATTGAATTTCTTCACTGAACTGACTTTATTCTTCTATTTGTTTTTAGAGTATTTTGGTATTCACCACTCTTTGATTGAGTCTCTTCTTTCGGGATATTGTCTTATGTAACTGGTTTACTGCTCTGAGCTTCCTGGGTAACGTACTGGTATTATTTATGAGTTGATGAGTTGCTTCAATACTTTCTTTGGTTTCTTTTAACAGTGGTTTTTATATATTATGTAGTGAGGATTTTTATCTTATTGTGTTTCATTCCTCTGATTTATTTAAATGTCATTTAATATTATTACAACATTTTTTGATGTAATTAAATTTTATCATTTCATATGATTTACAATGTAGTGGATTTTCTGTCACGCTACAGAATGCCCTTCTCCAGAAGTAATTTTTTCAGACTATACTTGCTTTGTCTGAAACAATTGCTTATGATAATTATTCAAAGTTTGTTATTATTTTGGACTTCCTTCCATTTTAAAATTCTCTTATTTATATCTGAGTTTATATCATTCTCACTTGATCTTCCTTGATAGTAATAGTCTTCTGAGTTTCATATTTATTATTTCATTTTTATATTTCTTCTTAGTATTTTCTCCTTGGGATATTTTCTCCCTATCGTTCCCTACTTTGTGAGCTGGTTCAGTTCAGAGAGGCACTGTACGCTACTTTCCTCTGCTGTCCAATACTTCACACATATTTGAGTACAGAGGCAAATCATCTCTGCTCAAAAAACATATTAATCCTGCTGGAATTATCATCAGACAGATTAAAAAAATTATTCAGAATAGTACACATTTGTTACTATTTAAAAAATATCTTTGGGATACTTCACTTATTACTTATTATACTTCTCAGAGATTTTAATATTTCTATCTCAGTTGTTCATCTGACTTATTATCTGGATGTTTCTTTCATTTGATATTATGGTAGGAAGCTCTTCTATTATTACCTTTTTATACTTTTATTATCATATAAATCTTTTGGTTATAAATTCTTTATTACCTTCTGGTTTTTTCATTATAATCTGCATTATTTGTAGTAGCATATCTTTGTGACATTTTTAGACTGTTTCTTGTTTCTTAAAATTTCCACTTGTTCTATTCTCTAGAATTTTTTATAACTGTTATTATCATAATTGTCATTTAATTTATAAATCATTTTATATTAATTCATTTAATTACATACATTTTTGACATTATTTTCACATTATTCTGGTCATTGCGATTATACTTGCAAGTGCTGGTTTTTTTTTTATTTATTTCATTATGAGGTCATATTTTCTCCTCATACCACTTAAAGTTTCATTCTCTCATAATTCCAAAGAAGTTTTTGTACTTTATTTTATTCACTCACTTAAATCATATTAAAGAATTTTTTCTTTTTTATTTCCTTCAACAACATTTTACGGAAAGGTTTTTACTCTTCATATTGAACTTTGACATGATTAAACTGTCTAGAATTATTTGTTTTTTGACCTTAGATGGTTTTATTTCTAAATTATCTCCTTGTTTATTATTATATTATAGCCATAAAGTTGTTCTTAGATAATCGGTATGTAAGGTGATCTCATTTATGTTTAAAATTTTGTTGACTTATTTCAAACTCTTCTTATATTATTCTTCTTTTCAAATCATTTCTTTCAAATAATCTTTTATGTAAGATTGGCTCACACCTTTTTAGAATTTTGGGGTTTTTATGTTTTTAAACTTCTTCTCTTCTATTCTAGCCATAAAGTTTTTTCACATTTTCTTGGTATGTAAGGTGAACTTACTTATTTTTTGAATTTAGTTGATTTTATGTTTTTAAACTTCTTCTCTTCTATTCTAGCCATAAAGTTTTTTCACATTTTCTTGGTATGTAAGGTGAACTTACTTATTTTTTGAATTTAGTTGATTTTATGTTTTTAAACTTCTTCTCTTCTATTCTAGCCATAAAGTTTTTTCATATTTTCTTGGTATGTAAGGTGAACTTACTTATTTTTTGAATTTAGTTGTTTTTATGTTTTTAAACTTCTTCTCTTCTATTCTAGCCATAAAGTTTTTTCATATTTTCTTGGTATGTAAGGTGAACTTACTTATTTTTTGGATTTAGTTTTTTTTTTTTTTAATCATAAAATTTCTTCATGGATGCCTGGTTAAAAACACCCTTGACTTTACTTGAACTTATTTCTTTGATTTCGTAGGTGTTGTTATTGTCTTTTGAGACGATATAGGGACCAGTATACAGGAGCAATAACTTTTTTGTTATCCCTTCTAGGGAACTGGGTAATTCCCTATTCTTCAACAACACCTTCTCTCCAATGGTATAATGGATAACCTTACCCATGCATTTATTGTATTTGCTCCGCCGTTTCTCCTGATCTTCGGCCACCTTATTACAAAATTGAATTTTATTGAATTTATATTTATGTTCTCTTGGGAACTCCAAGATGTCTGCAATTTCTCTAGGGGGTTGTCTCTCGTACATTGCGGAGTATGGGGTTATTCCTATGGCTGGATGGTAGGCCAGGTTGAGGAATTCTTCAGTGGCCTCCAAGTATTCTTGCCACCTTCTCTGCTGATCATGGCAATATGTTCTTAATAGGCGCCCTACCTCTCGTAAGACTCTTTCGGCCGGGTTACTGCTTGGGTGGTATACGGATGTCTTGTATGTGTGAACCCCCATGGATAGCAGTGTATCTCGCCATCTCCTCCCCTTGAATTGCGTTCCGTGGTCGGTTATGATCGATACCGGTCTTCCGACGGTTGGGAAGTACTGGTCGATCAGGATATTAAGAACTTTCTTCGTAGTCGCCCGATTTGCTGGGTATAGCTTTATGAACTTAGTGTAATGGTCCATAATGATGACGATATATCTGTATCGGTGGCGGCCTCCACTGCGGGGAAATGGCCCGCAGATATCCAGGAATACTTTCTCAAGTTTAAACTGTGATGTTATTGGAATCATCTGCCCTTCTCTTTTCTCGTTATTAGTTTTTACGAGTTGGCAGATGCGACAGTTTCTAATATACCTCCGTACCTTCCGATTGATGTCCTTTATATAACAGTTTTCTTCCAGGGCCTTTACCACCTTTAAAGCGCCCATATGCCCATATCGAACATGATAACTGATCACTACCTCTTTCTCGATATGGGTTGGAATTATTACCTTCCATTCCTCCTTAAATAATGATGGTTTGGAAAACAGGATTCCCTTATGTATAGTATAATATCGGGATATGGTTTCATCTCCTGCTTCCAATCTTGAGATAATATTAATTAATTTCGGGTCAGCTTGTTGGTGTGTGCTTAGTTGTTCTAGAACTGATTGTAGACCGGCGCTGCTGCTGAGAATATGGTACACCTTCAGAATACTCTCCTTCTCCCCTTCGAACGTTTGCTTGTCAATGTCAACTCTAGACAATACGTCCGCGACGACATTCTTCCTTCCGGGGATATACTCCCACTTCAGGTCGTACTCTTGCAGCAATAGTATCCACCGCGTTAACCTTCCATGACTCAGCTTACATCTCTTAAGGAACGAGATAGATTTATGGTCTGTCCGGACGGTAATGGGATAACCAAGAATATATGTACGGAACTTTCCGCACGCGAACACGACACTCAATAACTCCTTCTCTGTCACATGATAGTTTTTCTCACTCTGGTTCAGAGCTCTGCTGGCAAAACAGATTACAAGATGCTCGCCCTCCTCATCCTCTTGATATAAAGTAGTGCCAAGGCTGATGTCACTGGCATCGCAATTAAGAAAGAAAGGCTTGTTAAAATCTGGATGACGGAGTATAATATGTTTAAGAAATTTTTGTTTTATGAGAGTCAATATGTTTTGTTGTTCATTACCCCAGATCCATTTATTTTTAGATGACAGTTGCGGCTGGAATCTGGCAGTCAGTTCGGAGTACTTTTCCTGGAACTTGCGGTAGTAGTTACAGAGTCCCAGGAACGACTGTAACTGCCTTCGATTCTTTGGTGTAGGAAAGTTCTGAATTGCTTCGACCTTTTCAGCCGACGGTGAGATTCCCTTATCATTTAATATGAAGCCCAGGAATTGTATCTCTTTAGCAATAAAATGAGACTTTGCTAACTTCAGAGTAATATTGTTTGCGGCTAGCTTCTGTAAGACATGTTCCACACGGTAGCAGTGTTCCTCCCAAGTTTCTGAGGACACTAGCAAGTCATCGACGTATACGGTGGTGAATTTTAGTGCTTCTTGGCCAAGTATCTGATCCATGCAGTGCACAAAGACTGCGACTGAGTTTACCAGTCCGAAGGGCAACCTCTTAAACTGGTAGTTCCGCCCTTCGAATATAAAGGCCAGATACTGGCGACTCTGTGGATGTAATTCCACCTGCCAGTATCCGCACACCGTATCCCAGGTAGTGAAGTATTTGGTACCGTGGAATCGTTTTAATATCTCCTCAATCTCACCGGGCGAAGTCCTGTCATTTATGATCATCTTATTTATCTCGCGCGCATCTAAACATAAACGGACTTGTCCGTTTTTCTTAGGAATAGCCACGATAGGACTTGTGTAAGGGGAATGGCTACTCTCTATAATGTCACGGTTAATCATTTGCTCTATTTCAGCTCTTACTGCCTGCTTTCGTGATTGCGCAATGGGGTAAGACTTCCGGTTAAAGTCTACAGTGTCTCGGAATTGTAGAGTACACTGGAAATTCTTCACTTTACCGGGCTCATCAGAAAAGACTGATTTGTATTTATTGTATATATCGATTAATTTGTTCGCTTGGTTTGTTGTTAACCCTTCTCCAGTTGTACCGCTCCGGAAATCCCTGATCTCCTGGATTTTTTGCGACCATAAATCCTCATTGGATGTGTCGTCTATTCTCTGTTCAATTATGGATGTTGGTTGGATGTAATTGATTTTTCGGATTTGCTGATGGATACTATCGGGAACGACTTGGTCACTACCCACCAAGTTCGCCGTCCAAGTATGTCCGCTAGAAAACAGTGATAATGTTTCAGTTCTTAGGTCAATGATGGCGGAATTTCTCCTAAGCACATCACACCCGACCAGTATATTAAATGGCAGACCGCTCGCCACCAAGAATTCCATGTCTATCGCTATACCACAGCTCATCACACTGGCGGAGACTTGTCTACGTATAGTTTTGTTTTGTCGGCCGGTTGCTCCCAACAAAACAATATTATTCAATGGCAATGTTGGTAAAGTTCTTCCGCACTCTTGCTGTATCCTCTCCAGTTCCGTCGTATTTATTATTGATACGTTTGACCCAGTATCGATCATTAACTTGGCTGGGATGCCTTCTACCTTGGCGTCAACATGTATGATTTCATTATTGAAGTTATTGGTGGGACTCCTGTTATCCTCTTCCAATAACTCCTGTCTGATGTCTTTCAGGTAGTTGCACCCGATGATGGTAATACGATTGTGATTGTTTATTATATTGCACTCATTCTCATTATCATACCCAGTAGTCAGAAGCAGTAATGGGTTCTGGTTATTTCTTACTGCCTGTGCCCGTTTAAAGGCTCGGCATCATTATTTCTTTGAGCCATATTATTGGATGCCTCATTCGGGATGCTCAGGGTGGTTACTTGCCGATCTATTCTATGGTCTTCTGGTCGTTCATGGTGCGACCTCTGCTCAGTGTTGTCCAAACTATTACTCCTGCGCGTCGGATAGTACCTCGGTTGGTCCCGTTCTAGGCTCCTCCGCCTTTCTTCGTATCTTCGGTAACTGTTCCCTCTATGGTGGTTGAAACCTCGCTGTCTTCCATCTGTGGCCCGTATGAAGTTCACTCTTGGGCGAGGAAACCTATTATTACTAAAATTACTATTATTGGGACCCACACGATTAGCATTATTATGGTAGGGACTATTACCATAATTGGGGCTTCTCTGACTATTTACGTTACCAGGGTTGGGATTGTGGTTACCCTGATAACCGTTAGAGGGTCGATTTGGGTTTTGCTGGTTGGGACCCGTTCTATTACTGTCATTGTAATTGGTATTATTTCCAGTATTTCCATTATTATAATTATTATTTCGCGGGTATGTCCGAACTCCTTGGTACCCATTATTTACGTGGTTCGCACCTTGGTTATTATTCTGGTACGTCCTTGGTTCGGGCCCATCACTTCTCCTACGACTTTGCCTGTAGTAATCTTCGTTCTCATAATTCTGCAGGAGTTCGGTCATTGCCTGGATGGTTTTTATCTGGCTGCCCCTCCTAGCGCGAATCACTTCCTCATCATAATGATAAGACAGCTTGTTAATTAAGCATTCCTCCGGTATGGCTGGTTCTAAATGCTTAGCCATACACACTTTGCCGAGGAAATACGCTGTCATTGAGCTGCCGACTTGTGGTTGGTAGCGGCCGTGGCAGATATTATCTCTGATGAGATTCTGTGTGGTCTCTGACCAGTATTTGGCTTTGAACATGCTCTTGAACTGCTCATAGTTATTGATGTCGCTCCGGTTTGCCATCCACCAATGGTCATTCACCTCCCGAAACGACTCGTCAAGGATCTCTCTATTTTGAACCCATCGGTTCCCTCGGTGTTTCTCGATGTACTCCTCTATTCGTGCCAAGAACTCCATTGGCTTCCGTTTGTATTGTCGGAAATTCAGCCATTCTCGGTTCTCTGACATGGGGATACTGTGATATCCCGATGGTCTGTTTCTGATTGACTCGATCTCCTCCTGGCTCTGACGCATCTGTCCGGTTATATTTACCATGGCGGCTTCCACGCCGTCGCATCTTTCTGTTACTTGGGTTCTTACTTTATTGACTTCCTCCAGAGCAAATTTCTTGGTCTCCTCTATTTTTGTTTTCTGCTGTTCTTGGACCTGAGTAATTTCCTTTGTTATTACTTCACGGACTTCCAGCACTTCGTTTTCTGTTAGCCGACATCTTTCATCTACTTCTCGGATCTGCTGGTTAACAACCACAACTTCCTGTTCTAATTTCTTTACTATTGATTTCTTGGTCTCTGTTATCCTTTTATTTAATTCCTCTTTGGCTAACTCAATCCTCTCGTCTAACTTATTCATGTTCTCTTGGTTCGCTTCTCTTAATTCTTCTCTCAGCAGTAAATTGTCCTCTCTCAATTCTTCCCTTAATTGTTGGTTGTCATTTTCTATTTTCCTACTGGTTTCTTCCATTTTCTCTTCTAAATTCTTATTGTTTTCTTCCATTTTCCTTTCCATCTTCTTACTCAAATTTTTACTGGTTTCTTCGATCCTCTTATTGGTATTCTCTATCTTACGGCCCAATTCTTCCTTTGTGGATCGGTTATCTTCCTTCAGATCCTCTAGTTTTTCATTTAATGAATGGTTATCTTCCTTCCTTTCCTTATTACTTTCGTCCATTTTCTTGTTTAAATTCTCCTCCATCTTCTTACTGGTTTCTTCCTGAGTGGAATCCATTTTCTTATGCAAGTCTTCCTTTAATTCCTGATTCCATTTCTT
Source organism: Magicicada septendecula (assembly GCA_034769895.1). Taxonomy (NCBI): domain Eukaryota; kingdom Metazoa; phylum Arthropoda; class Insecta; order Hemiptera; family Cicadidae; genus Magicicada; species Magicicada septendecula. The sequence goes on from CM068367.1 coordinate 957,753,001, forward strand.
ACTGGTTTCTTCCATGCCCTTTTTCAAATCTTGACCCATTTGTCGGAACATTTCCATCCATCTGTCCATTTTATCTTCTTCGGTGGTCTTAGGCCTTTCTTTTTCCTTCTCTGGGACAGTGGCTCCCCTGTTTGCGTGGTTACTTCAGGTTGTTCCTCTGGTGGTTCAGGTTGTTTATGTTCCACCTGGATTAGTAACACTTCCGGATCTTCAACGGGTGTTGCCTCCTTATCCCCCATGTCAAACTCTTTTTCGGCCTCTGCCGCCCTCTTTTTCGATGTAGCTCGTCTCTGCATCTTTCTGCTGTCTATTAATCAATCGCTGCCAAGCTTAGATTATTAAGCCCTCTAAGTTGGACGCCACTTTGTAACAAGACGTCCTTTCTGTGGCTGTCTTCTTCCTTAACGCCCCGCTTTTTGGATTCGTCACTTTGTAAGAAGACCTTATATATGACTGTAATCAAATCAAATCCCACTGTTTGGGCTAGCCACTAGGTCACCAGACCGCTGTATGCCGGTCGTTACAAAAGAATAAAAATAAAATGGAAATTTCAATAATAATAAAATTTCCAAACAATAAAATAATTTTGTTTATGTTTATAGAAGTATGTATACAAGATCAATCTGTTTTTTAAAAGATTCTTGTAAAATTTTAATAACAGGTAGGTATTTATTGACCGTCGATCTCTTTTTGAAGATTTGCACCAAGTCTGGAGTTAAATAGATTAACTCCAGGTAATAATCGATTGGTGACTTTCCTTACTGGTCCAATATCTTGTTCAAAATAGAGTATATTCTTTTCACTTAATACCTTCAGCCTTATAAATACCCTTAAATTACCCTGTGAAATAAATACAGATACAAAATAATAGAAATATAAAGATTTATTGACAATTTTAGATAAATAATCGATATTTTATCGATGGAGAGCAATTATCGACTCTGTCTCAGGAATTATCGATTGTCATACAGAACAAAATTTTATGTTATATTATATTAAAGACAGGTTCTTTGAGCGATTAAGAATTAATAGTCAGAGAAGGGTGCTGAGAGAGTATAACATTAACAATTAACACATAAATACAATAATTACTATTCAATAGTATTTAAATAATTCAAGTTATGATATTAGAATAAATGTTTTGTCGAACCAATGAAGACTGATGTGACGTCAGTCTCTGCGATGTAGTAGGCAGGTTTCGTTTTCAAGATGGCCGCTCCTTGGGTTGGTCTCGGCTATTGTATATGCGTCGAGTCAGAAAATTACTATAAAATTACCTTCATCAAGGTCTAAAATGTCCCCGCACTGGTGTAATAAGTCTGTTAATCTATTTAGTGTATTCTGGTGAAGTGTTCTGTGTAAATTGGCGTTAGTTAGTTTATTTTCTATTTTGTTCAACTATTACGGTTAAGTTTTCAAGTTGCGGTTAGGTTTGTAGAGTAAATCAGTTGTAATATAATGTTTTACCGTTTACTCTCACTCGTATAGTGAAGTTAGAGGTTTGTTTTCACTATTGTCGTGAATGTTTTTATAGTATTGGCTTCAAAAAGTGTTTAATTTGTCTAACTCTCGTTCACTGATTTCAAAGGCTAAAACGTTAGCTTCATGTTCGACTCGGTTTAAAGAACGTTTTTGTCACACACCTATTCAGCTTGATATTCAACAAAAGACTAATTAACTTGGTCATAAATCTTGCCCAGTTAATCCTTGAAAAAGTATTGTTAACATTTTTCGATTTCATACACATTAGAAAATATTACATTATATATGGAATTTTTCTATTTTATTCCTTACTTTTATGAATTATTAATCTTATTATTAGTTTAATCATCTTATTCCCTTTAAATTGATGTATTATAGTCCATATCTGTAGACATTTTGTGGAAATTAACAAATTTTGTTCACACTTTGGAAATATAGGCTCAAAATTGGATTTCCGTTTTTATATAAAATTCCTTCCATTTTAAATATTATTAATACTATTATAATAAATTTTAATTAGTCATATTTCTCTTCCTTTCCTTAAATACATATAAATTACACCTTTGAACTGGTTTTTTGTGTTAATTTGTAGATTTGATATTGCTCTCTAAAATTAATTAATTTATATATTTTGACAATTTACAAAATGTTAAGGTATATTTCCTTATTGTCATTTTAATTCATAGGATCATTCCTAGTAGTAGTTAATTGTGTTATCTTATATAAATCTGGATAGTTTACAGGATTTATTAGTGAATTATACTATTTTATATTGGTTCTCTGATTTCACCAAATGGCCTAGATTTTAGAATTTTATATTTCTTTCTTTCTCAATAAATTAAACTTGATTCCTCCTCTGACTTTACATAACTACAATTATATGAACATAACATGATCTATAACTTATTGTTTTGTGTAGTAGTTAATTAACACTACAGTTATTAAAATAATTAATTATGAACATTGTTTATTAATCTGCACAATTTAACATATTGCAGATACAGCTTAAACATATCTCTTTTGACTATTTTCAATCTAACATAGCATACCTTTTAGTACATTATTACTGGTATGTAGGTTATTATTTATCAAACATAATTCTTTTTTTAAAACACATAACATAACTCTTATTTTCTAATAAACCTTACAAATACATTTATTTAATACATTGATTTTAGGACTGTGAAATAACAGTCTATTTAAACATGTTACACTTATTCATACTATATTAGTACCAGTCCTTTTTGGTTTAAATCATTATTATTGTGATTCCCCACATCAGCAAACATTAATTCCCATACTCTATTTATTATCATCCTTTTTTACAAAGGTCTTTTAAATAAGGATTTACATAAAAATAATAAAATACTGGAAACCTTCCATTTTATTATTTTATCATGCTGGTTATTATTAGACTTTAAAGTTGTGATATAGCATACTACTAAGTTATAGTATCACCAACTTTAAGTTTATTGCATTTTTAAAAAACACTTATACAAATTCACTTGCACTGTTGGTTCTGATATTCTGAGTCTTATTATCTCAGACCAGACCTTTAGTCATCATGGACCGTTAAGACTAGTTTATTTTCTTTATTACACAATAGCTTTAGCCGGTGCACTTCTTATAACGCTATACAACACTTTAGTTTTCTCAATAATTACATTTTTATAAGATTTTGGGGATGTTATACTTTCTTTGACATAGTTTTTGTGGGTTTGGGATTGATAGTAGTTTATATAATAATAGGTTTTACTACGGTGTTTCTTTCATACTATGTCTTCCTCTCCTCCTGTCTTCCTTCTTGTCCTTCTTCATATCTTCCTTCTGGTATTCATTCTTGTCCCTCTTCTAGTTTTCATTCTTGTCCCTCGTCTAGTCTTCACTCTTCTGTTCTTCTTTCCTCATTCTTGGGAAAACCAAGGTACTTGGTGTTATCACGACTGAGGTTTAGTTTGGAGTATTGAATTTCTTCACTGAACTGACTTTATTCTTCTATTTGTTTTTAGAGTATTTTGGTATTCACCACTCTTTGATTGAGTCTCTTCTTTCGGGATATTGTCTTATGTAACTGGTTTACTGCTCTGAGCTTCCTGGGTAACGTACTGGTATTATTTATGAGTTGATGAGTTGCTTCAATACTTTCTTTGGTTTCTTTTAACAGTGGTTTTTATATATTATGTAGTGAGGATTTTTATCTTATTGTGTTTCATTCCTCTGATTTATTTAAATGTCATTTAATATTATTACAACATTTTTTGATGTAATTAAATTTTATCATTTCATATGATTTACAATGTTGTGGATTTTCTGTCACGCTACAGAATGCCCTTCTCCAGAAGTAATTTTTTCAGACTATACTTGCTTTGTCTGAAACAATTGCTTATGATAATTATTCAAAGTTTGTTATTATTTTGGACTTCCTTCCATTTTAAAATTCTCTTATTTATATCTGAGTTTATATCATTCTCACTTGATCTTCCTTGATAGTAATAGTCTTCTGAGTTTCATATTTATTATTTCATTTTTATATTTCTTCTTAGTATTTTCTCCTTGGGATATTTTCTCCCTATCGTTCCCTACTTTGTGAGCTGGTTCAGTTCAGAGAGGCACTGTACGCTACTTTCCTCTGCTGTCCAATACTTCACACATATTTGAGTACAGAGGCAAATCATCTCTGCTCAAAAAACATATTAATCCTGCTGGAATTATCATCAGACAGATTAAAAAAATTATTCAGAATAGTACACATTTGTTACTATTTAAAAAATATCTTTGGGATACTTCACTTATTACTTATTATACTTCTCAGAGATTTTAATATTTCTATCTCAGTTGTTCATCTGACTTATTATCTGGATGTTTCTTTCATTTGATATTATGGTAGGAAGCTCTTCTATTATTACCTTTTTATACTTTTATTATCATATAAATCTTTTGGTTATAAATTCTTTATTACCTTCTGGTTTTTTCATTATAATCTGCATTATTTGTAGTAGCATATCTTTGTGACATTTTTAGACTGTTTCTTGTTTCTTAAAATTTCCACTTGTTCTATTCTCTAGAATTTTTTATAACTGTTATTATCATAATTGTCATTTAATTTATAAATCATTTTATATTAATTCATTTAATTACATACATTTTTGACATTATTTTCACATTATTCTGGTCATTGCGATTATACTTGCAAGTGCTGGTTTTTTTTTTATTTATTTCATTATGAGGTCATATTTTCTCCTCATACCACTTAAAGTTTCATTCTCTCATAATTCCAAAGAAGTTTTTGTACTTTATTTTATTCACTCACTTAAATCATATTAAAGAATTTTTTCTTTTTTATTTCCTTCAACAACATTTTACGGAAAGGTTTTTACTCTTCATATTGAACATTGACATGATTAAACTGTCTAGAATTATTTGTTTTTTGACCTTAGATGGTTTTATTTCTAAATTCTCTCCTTCTTTATTATTATATTATAGCCATAAAGTTTTTCTTAGATAATCGGTATGTAAGGTGATCTCATTTATGTTTAAAATTTTGTTGACTTATTTCAAACTCTTCTTATATTATTCTTCTTTTCAAATCATTTCTTTCAAATAATCTTTTATGTAAGATTGGCTCACACCTTTTTAGAATTTTGGGGTTTTTATGTTTTTAAACTTCTTCTCTTCTATTCTAGCCATAAAGTTTTTTCACATTTTCTTGGTATGTAAGGTGAACTTACTTATTTTTTGAATTTAGTTGATTTTATGTTTTTAAACTTCTTCTCTTCTATTCTAGCCATAAAGTTTTTTCATATTTTCTTGGTATGTAAGGTGAACTTACTTATTTTTTGAATTTAGTTGTTTTTATGTTTTTAAACTTCTTCTCTTCTATTCTAGCCATAAAGTTTTTTCATATTTTCTTGGTATGTAAGGTGAACTTACTTATTTTTTGGATTTAGTTGTTTTTTTTTTTTTTAATCATAAAATTTCTTCATGGATGCCTGGTTAAAAACACCCTTGACTTTACTTGAACTTATTTCTTTGATTTCGTAGGTGTTGTTGTTATTGTCTTTTGAGACGATATAGGGACCAGTATACAGGAGCAATAACTTTTTTGTTATCCCTTCTAGGGAACTGGGTAATTCCCTATTCTTCAACAACACCTTCTCTCCAATGGTATAATGGATAACCTTACCCATGCATTTATTGTATTTGCTCCGCCGTTTCTCCTGATCTTTGGCCACCTTATTACAAAATTGAATTTTATTGAATTTATATTTATGTTCTCTTGGGAACTCCAAGATGTCTGCAATTTCTCTAGGGGGTTGTCTCTCGTACATTGCGGAGTATGGGGTTATTCCTATGGCTGGATGGTAGGCCAGGTTGAGGAATTCTTCAGTGGCCTCCAAGTATTCTTGCCACCTTCTCTGCTGATCATGGCAATATGTTCTTAATAGGCGCCCTACCTCTCGTAAGACTCTTTCGGCCGGGTTACTGCTTGGGTGGTATACGGATGTCTTGTATGTGTGAACCCCCATGGATAGCAGTGTATCTCGCCATCTCCTCCCCTTGAATTGCGTTCCGTGTTCGGTTATGATCGATACCGGTCTTCCGACGGTTGGGAAGTACTGGTCGATCAGGATATTAAGAACTTTCTTCGTAGTCGCCCGATTTGCTGGGTATAGCTTTATGAACTTAGTGTAATGGTCCATAATGATGACGATATATCTGTATCGGTGGCGGCCTCCACTGCGGGGAAATGGCCCGCAGATATCCAGGAATACTTTCTCAAGTTTAAACTGTGATGTTATTGGAATCATCTGCCCTTCTCTTTTCTCGTTATTAGTTTTTACGAGTTGGCAGATGCGACAGTTTCTAATATACCTCCGTACCTTCCGATTGATGTCCTTTATATAACAGTTTTCTTCCAGGGCCTTTACCACCTTTAAAGCGCCCATATGCCCATATCGAACATGATAACTGATCACTACCTCTTTCTCGATATGGGTTGGAATTATTACCTTCCATTCCTCCTTAAATAATGATGGTTTGGAAAACAGGATTCCCTTATGTATAGTATAATATCGGGATATGGTTTCATCTCCTGCTTCCAATCTTGAGATAATATTAATTAATTTCGGGTCAGCTTGTTGGTGTGTGCTTAGTTGTTCTAGAACTGATTGTAGACCGGCGCTGCTGCTGAGAATATGGTACACCTTCAGAATACTCTCCTTCTCCCCTTCGAACGTTTGCTTGTCAATGTCAACTCTAGACAATACGTCCGCGACGACATTCTTCCTTCCGGGGATATACTCCCACTTCAGGTCGTACTCTTGCAGCAATAGCATCCACCGCGTTAACCTTCCATGACTCAGCTTACATCTCTTAAGGAACGAGATAGATTTATGGTCTGTCCGGACGGTAATGGGATAACCAAGAATATATGTACGGAACTTTCCGCACGCGAACACGACACTCAATAACTCCTTCTCTGTCACATGATAGTTTTTCTCACTCTGGTTCAGAGCTCTGCTGGCAAAACAGATTACAAGATGCTCGCCCTCCTCATCCTCTTGATATAAAGTAGTGCCAAGGCTGATGTCACTGGCATCGCAATTAAGAAAGAAAGGCTTGTTAAAATCTGGATGACGGAGTATAATATGTTTAAGAAATTTTTGTTTTATGAGAGTCAATATGTTTTGTTGTTCATTACCCCAGATCCATTTATTTTTAGATGACAGTTGCGGCTGGAATCTGGCAGTCAGTTCGGAGTACTTTTCCTGGAACTTGCGGTAGTAGTTACAGAGTCCCAGGAACGACTGTAACTGCCTTCGATTCTTTGGTGTAGGAAAGTTCTGAATTGCTTCGACCTTTTCAGCCGACGGTGAGATTCCCTTATCATTTAATATGAAGCCCAGGAATTGTATCTCTTTAGCAATAAAATGAGACTTTGCTAACTTCAGAGTAATATTGTTTGCGGCTAGCTTCTGTAAGACATGTTCCACACGGTAGCAGTGTTCCTCCCAAGTTTCTGAGGACACTAGCAAGTCATCGACGTATACGGTGGTGAATTTTAGTGCTTCTTGGCCAAGTATCTGATCCATGCAGTGCACAAAGACTGCGACTGAGTTTACCAGTCCGAAGGGCAACCTCTTAAACTGGTAGTTCCGCCCTTCGAATATAAAGGCCAGATACTGGCGACTCTGTGGATGTAATTCCACCTGCCAGTATCCGCACACCGTACCCCAGGTAGTGAAGTATTTGGTACCGTGGAATCGTTTTAATATCTCCTCAATCTCACCGGGCGAAGTCCTGTCATTTATGATCATCTTATTTATCTCGCGCGCATCTAAACATAAACGGACTTGTCCGTTTTTCTTAGGAATAGCCACGATAGGACTTGTGTAAGGGGAATGGCTACTCTCTATAATGTCACGGTTAATCATTTGCTCTATTTCAGCTCTTACTGCCTGCTTTCGTGATTGCGCAATGGGGTAAGACTTCCGGTTAAAGTCTACAGTGTCTCGGAATTGTAGAGTACACTGGAAATTCTTCACTTTACCGGGCTCATCAGAAAAGACTGATTTGTATTTATTGTATATATCGATTAATTTGTTCGCTTGGTTTGTTGTTAACCCTTCTCCAGTTGTACCGCTCCGGAAATCCCTGATCTCCTGGATTTTTTGCGACCATAAATCCTCATTGGATGTGTCGTCTATTCTCTGTTCAATTATGGATGTTGGTTGGATGTAATTGATTTTTCGGATTTGCTGATGGATACTATCGGGAACGACTTGGTCACTACCCACCAAGTTCGCCGTCCAAGTATGTCCGCTAGAAAACAGTGATAATGTTTCAGTTCTTAGGTCAATGATGGCGGAATTTCTCCTAAGCACATCACACCCGACCAGTATATTAAATGGCAGACCGCTCGCCACCAAGAATTCCATGTCTATCGCTATACCACAGCTCATCACACTGGCGGAGACTTGTCTACGTATAGTTTTGTTTTGTCGGCCGGTTGCTCCCAACAAAACAATATTATTCAATGGCAATGTTGGTAAAGTTCTTCCGCACTCTTGCTGTATCCTCTCCAGTTCCGTCGTATTTATTATTGATACGTTTGACCCAGTATCGATCATTAACTTGGCTGGGATGCCTTCTACCTTGGCGTCAACATGTATGATTTCATTATTGAAGTTATTGGTGGGACTCCTGTTATCCTCTTCCAATAACTCCTGTCTGATGTCTTTCAGGTAGTTGCACCCGATGATGGTAATACGATTGTGATTGTTTATTATATTGCACTCATTCTCATTATCATACCCAGTAGTCAGAAGCAGTAATGGGTTCTGGTTATTTCTTACTGCCTGTGCCCGTTTAAAGGCTCGGCATCATTATTTCTTTGAGCCATATTATTGGATGCCTCATTCGGGATGCTCAGGGTGGTTACTTGCCGATCTATTCTATGGTCTTCTGGTCGTTCATGGTGCGACCTCTGCTCAGTGTTGTCCAAACTATTACTCCTGCGCGTCGGATAGTACCTCGGTTGGTCCCGTTCTAGGCTCCTCCGCCTTTCTTCGTATCTTCGGTAACTGTTCCCTCTATGGTGGTTGAAACCTCGCTGTCTTCCATCTGTGGCCCGTATGAAGTTCACTCTTGGGCGAGGAAACCTATTATTACTAAAATTACTATTATTGGGACCCACACGATTAGCATTATTATGGTAGGGACTATTACCATAATTGGGGCTTCTCTGACTATTTACGTTACCAGGTTTGGGATTGTGGTTACCCTGATAACCGTTAGAGGGTCGATTTGGGTTTTGCTGGTTGGGACCCGTTCTATTACTGTCATTGTAATTGGTATTATTTCCAGTATTTCCATTATTATAATTATTATTTCGCGGGTATGTCCGAACTCCTTGGTACCCATTATTTACGTGGTTCGCACCTTGGTTATTATTCTGGTACGTCCTTGGTTCGGGCCCATCACTTCTCCTACGACTTTGCCTGTAGTAATCTTCGTTCTCATAATTCTGCAGGAGTTCGGTCATTGCCTGGATGGTTTTTATCTGGCTGCCCCTCCTAGCGCGAATCACTTCCTCATCATAATGATAAGACAGCTTGTTAATTAAGCATTCCTCCGGTATGGCTGGTTCTAAATGCTTAGCCATACACACTTTGCCGAGGAAATACGCTGTCATTGAGCTGCCGACTTGTGGTTGGTAGCGGCCGTGGCAGATATTATCTCTGATGAGATTCTGTGTGGTCTCTGATCAGTATTTGGCTTTGAACATGCTCTTGAACTGCTCATAGTTATTGATGTCGCTCCGAGTAGTAATAAAAGGTTGGTTCTGGGACAGCCACGCCCCCCTCGTTTGTTTATGTTTACATTTTTTTCACTCCCTCCACCCCCGTGTTCACCTACATACCGCCCGCGCGGTCACTCAACTCCGCTCGTTTGTTTACGTTTTTTTCGGTTTGTTTACATTTTTTCTCTCTCGCCACGCCCCCCACTCCTCTGTTTATGTTTACATTTTTCCTTCCTCCCCACCCCCACCTCGCCCCGCACCCACCGCCGCCGCCGCGCGGTCATCGACCTCTTCGTGTTTATGTTTACGTTTTTTTCTCCACCGCGTGTCCCAGCTTTGCGTTGTTTACGTTCTCTCCTCTGTTTATGTTTACATTTTTTTCCTTCCTCCCCACCCCCGCCCTACCCCGCACCCACCGCGCGGTCATCGACCTCCGCGTGTTTATGTTTACGTTTTTCGTGTCCCAGCTTTGCGTTGTTTACGTTCTCTCCTCTGTTTATGTTTACATTTTTTTCCTTCCTTCCCACCCCCGCCTCGCCCCGCACCCACCGCGCGGTCATCGACCTCCGCGTGTTTATGTTTACGTTTTTCGTGTCCCAGCTTTGCGTTGTTTACGTTCTCTCCTCTGTTTATGTTTACGTTTTTTTCTCTCTCGCCGGCGCGGCTATCACCACGTGCTCGTTGTTTTCTTTGGCCGCCGCGTCGACGGCACGCTGACCCAGTAACAAACGTAAACATAAACATTCCGACAAACGTAAACAACGCAAAGCTGGGACACGAAAAACGTAAACGTAAACATTCGGAGTTCGGCGACCGCCGCCGGAGCGCGTCTGTTTGTAAACAAATGTTTAGGAGAAGGGATAATGGCGTGATATATTTTTTTTATTAATAACGTTATTTGGTATTTGTCATTGTACAGTACAATCGGAAACTATGACGCCGCTTAAATCTGTAATATTTTTTTTAACATTATGGGCAAAATGCGATCAAATATTACTAGCAAATTCTTCGGCCGATAATACAACACAGATTGAAATGGATAAAGTTAAGCGATATTTATATGACTATGGTTATCTTAAAACATATGATGAATTTTCGTTGCAAGCGGTAAATGAATCAGATATTGCTAACGCGTTACTTATATTTCAAGAATACTATAAATTGCCTACTGATGGCGAATTAAATAATGAAACTATAAACTTAATGTCGAAAACTAGGTGCGGTAACAGTGATATTATCGATTATCGAGTATCTAGTTTCAAATGGAACAAGCCCGAAGTAACATGGCATTATTATTTAGCGAATCAAGAGGTGTTAGAATTGACTAAACAATCTTTCGCAGTATGGGAGGAAAAGTCTGGTATACGTTTCAAACATGATAGAGTGAATACAGATATTTTAATTTCTAATAAACGATTGAAACATATGATGCAAAAAGAATCATGGCAATGTACGAGAATGTTTGACGGCAAAGGCGGAACATTAGCGCACGCATATTTTCCTGATTATAATAATTCAAGACGAGAAATTCATATTGATGAAGATGAAAATTGGTCATATTCGACTGGTAAAGTCGTTCCTCTTGGCCAATCAAGTTTGTATGCAACTTTAATACACGAAATCGGTCATGCTATAGGTTTATCACATTCAGATGTATCAGATTCTGTAATGTATGCCTATTACAACGGTAAAATCGAGTTAGGTGATGATGATATTTTAGCTATTCAAAATTTGTATGGTAAGACACAAAACACTTTTATGACGTCTTTCATGCCGATGTCACCATCTTCTTCAATACCAGAGACGGAAGACGAGCGTCCTATAGATACAAATAAAATTGATCTTTGTAATTTTAAAAATATTAATTTATTTTTAATTGCCGATAAACGATTATATATATTACATGAAAAATGGCTGTGGATATTAAATCCGACAGAGATGATGTACACCAAACCGCTTATAATAAAGCATTGGTTAACGTTTCTTCCAAGAAATTTCACAAAAATTTTAGCTGTATATCAACGGCCATCTGGCGAGATAGTTATGTTTATAGATTCTTTGGTATTCATGTTTGATTTAATGAGTCTTAAATTAAGTCATGGTTATCCGAAGCATATCCAGTCTTTATTTAACATACAACCGAATAATTTGCATGCGGTATTTAACAGTTATACAGGTAAAACTTATATATTTCATGATGATAATTATTATAGAGAAGTCAATGAGTGTATGTTCACTACTAAATCATGGGGTTATATATCCGATACATTTCCTGGAATACCGCCTAAAATCGATTCATCATTTAGATTTTCTGATGGCAATTTATACTTTTTTAAGAATAACACTGTGTATGTCTTTAATGAATTTACGGGCGGATTAGTTAGAACAGAACAAAATAATCTATCGATATTCGGATTGAAATGTGCAAATGATGATGTACTATACAAATTGAAAGAATTAATATTACAATTGATAATTCAAAAGAAAGACCAATCGATTTCACACAATAATTGATAGTAATATCGATGAAGAAGAATAAAAGTTCAGTTTGTAAATAAAATTTATAAAAATAGAGTTGATATGTATTATTGTCGACGCTTGTTTACGTTACAGTCGATGGACAACCTATAACCTTCAAATTGATATGACTCGAATTTTTGTATTGAGAAATATTTCATTGTTGTAAAGAGTGTAATAAATTGTATTGTTAACAAAACACTGGTTTTATTTTAATTATTCCTACGAAATAATAATAACAAATCAAAGCAGATCACAATATTTATTATCATACCATTAAATACATATATAATGATCGGATTATATCAACAAATACATACAAAATGATTATTTGAATAGTTACAAATTTTGTGATAACAAAATAATTGAGATTATATTAATAAGTACATACAAAATGATTATTTGAATAGTTACAAATTTTGTGATAACAAAATAATTGAGATTATATTAACAAGTACATATAAACTAACTATTTGAACAGTTACAAATTTTATGACGACAAAATAATTGAGATTATATTAACAAGTACATACAAAATAACTATGTACATACAAAATGACTAACAAATTTTGTGATAACAAAATAATTGAGATTACATTAACTATAAAGTACATACAAAATAACTATTTGAACTATGATAACAAAATAATTAAGATTATATTAACATATTATTTTTTATTTTTTTATTTTTATTTTTTTTTTATTTTTATTTTTTTTTTTGTCAGTAGTTGGAAGTCAGTCCTCCCCAACCTATAACAAACAAAAATAATAATTTGTTAATTAAACGCACCAAGAATCCTTTGAAAAAAAAGTCATATTTTTTTTAAAAATTGAACAAAAGATAAACTAAACTTTTAAGAACTAAAAATTGAATCCTATTAACTAAAGATAAAAAAAGTAATAGAAAAACGTACAGAATACATTATATATTTTAATAATTACATATTTAAAAAAAATGATATAGGAAAGACTTATAAGACAAAATTTTTGGAATAGAGAAATGTAAAAACGACATATGAAGAACCTACTTATTTTACAGGTAACGAATTAAATTATATTGTGAAACTAATATAATCACCTATTTTTTTAAAATAGTAAAAATTATTTAAAAAAAAAATACCTTAAAGATGATAATGATCACATCCAAGTTGTGTTATCACAAACTGGCATTGCGGCATTCTTTTCTTATGTAATGCTATAGGGCAATCCTCCGCCGTCCATTCCATAAATCTGATTCTACATGTCAGACATCGAACGGTGTCGCCATCGCCTTCATAAACAAATCCAGCGGCTGCCAGATTGTGAGGATTTTGATTTCTATTAGGATAAAATCTATGATAATGTTTTTTTCGTCCAGCTTTTTCAATTTTATAAAACGTCTTTAAGCGTTTCAAAAATTCTGTGTGATTATACATTACAACAGTTGGTATGCTTCTGGATGCTGAGCCACAATTTTTAATCGGTTTATATAGACAGAAAACGCATTATCGTCAGTACGTGTTATAAGTAGAAGGTCAAAAGATTAATTTATTATTGGTTTCATTGCAATTAACACAACGTTTCCAGTATGCGTTTCAATGAACATTTTTTTGTGTAGGAAATTATTTGAATATTGTCGATATCGTTTTTTTTGTTCAGGTATTAAAAATATATACATAAAATGTCATGGTAAATTAAAATATGTTAAAATAATTGAGATATAGTATTCCAAAGTTGAGTAACACGTTGATCGCATTTTAAATGATTATTACAACAAGTATTTTGATACACATCAAACTTTGTACAATTTTTAACACACTCCACATTATTATCATATTCTTCTACTTTTTCACGAAGAAATTTAAATATTTTAGAATAACAGATATTAAAATTTTTAAGTCCCATAGTCTGAGTATCGTAAATATTAAAAACGATGTTTTTACGTTGATTGTGTTTATTTTGCAACATAAAAAGACGATTCATAGTTCGACTATAAAGTATCAACTTGAATGGCTTAATGAATAATGACCGTACGGGATTGTATTTATCCCGTTATCACATAATACTCTCTTATCATCATTATTGCTTAACGCTAATTTATTAATTGATACCGATTCTACTATATGTTTTTTCGATCTTATTAATTTCATAATTCTACGTTTTTCTGTTTCCGAAAGAGTATTATGAAGACAATTTTTGAAATCGTTAAACGCGATCTCGTTATTAATTACACATTTTTTAATTCCTTTCGCTTTCTTTTGAATATTATTGTCACGCGTAGTATAGGTATATAATTTTGATCGTAAACCAATAAATTCCTTAATCGGAATACCGTTACATTCGTCTTTAAATTTGCCAATTACTTTTTTATTTATAGTAGAATAACATTTATGATCAGGAGGATAATCGCTAGTATCAAAAAACATTTTCAAATCTGGATCTAACATATCTTCATAAAAATCATTTGTCAATATTTCATAAAACAAACTGTCAGTATCAGTATATAATAACGAAATTTTGTTTCCATATTTTTTTTTCATTATATCATAATGAAATTCATACATTAAGGTTTTGCTCAATTCTAATACCGCGAAACCTACATAAATTGGTTTATTAAAATAAATAGACGTTTTGTTTGATAATACAGCACAAAGTGATTTATCATATATAATTCTGTCTTTGAAAGTCGGCTTAGAAATAAGTTTTAATAATTTTTTATTTTCACTTACAAGATCTAATTTCATTCTTTTTCTTACATTTTCCATACACTTACCAAAGACAGAATTATTTAACAATTTAAAAAAATCTTTTTCAAACTCGTTTGTTGCAATTCGTCGTTTTTCCGTATTTAAATCGATATACGGTTTTAACCATGGTTTTTGATAAAATTGTAACGTTCTGTGAATTTTAGTTACTTTCAACCCGTGATTGACAGCTTGTTTTAAATTGATATAATGGCAAATATAATGTTCTTTTGGTTCTAATGTAGTTAGTAATTTTGTTTGTTTTGTGTGATTTATACTTTTATTAATTGGAAGAAATGGTAGATCCATATGGTTATCGTGTAAACTTTCAGGGTATTCTATATCGACTTCTAATATATACCCTGTTTTAGAATTATTAGGGGTATTTAATATATCTGTAATAGTAATTTTATCAGTCCATACAAAGTTAGAATACGGAATATATTCACTCATCGCCCACCCGTATAGATTATTCGCGTCTAAATATGCTAAAAATGTTTTAGGATAATTTGGATTATATGTTTCTTTTATATATTCGTTATTGGCTTTTGAATGTTTTTTAATACATGACGATATTCCTCCTTTTACAGCGGCCTCAAAAAACATATACATTTCGTATTCGTTAAGCAACTCAAGTTCAATACCAGTACAAAATAGCATCGCATCAAAAGCAAACCCTGGAACGGTTAAATAGTGCGCGCAATCTAAATTATGTGAAGATAAACAAAGCAAACGAAAACTTTCAAAAACGTCGCATAAAAGCAATACGTCAATTTTCAAATATAAATCACTGTAGTCGCCCAACGATTTAATTTTAAAATGATTCCAAACTTGAACCGCGTGATTATAATCTTCATCGCTTATATGTTTCGCATTTAATTTACTATAAAATTCGACTTTAGGAGGTAGTTCTTGTACTTCCAATTTTTCCCACGAATCGGTATATTCATAAGGATATACACCTTTTCGAGTGACTAAATCCATATCATTATTTGAAAAAAATTTGCTAGTATGAAAAAATTGATTTTTTGGTAGATTATTACTTAGTTCCGCTAAGGATCTATTTAGAAAACGAAAAGTATCAACAAATTTAATAGTTATTCCGTTACACGTTTTTTTTGAAAATGATATATATTTTTCAGTCGAATTTGGAATAACAATTATTTGCCTAATATCATACCCTAATTGACGGACGATAAAATGAGAATCATAATTTGAACTAGCGTGAATAAAAACGGGAACAAATTTTTGATTTTGTCTCCTCAGATTACAATTATTACATAATGCGGAACGGTAACGACCGGTAATATGACAATGATCTCTAACGGGTCTGTAAAATAACGTGAATTCGCGTTTACACATTTCGCAATGTGTAGTAGATTTATATTTGATTTTATCTTGTTTTGTCATTTTTAACGGTATAATATTATTAAGAAGCAAACCTAATAAATTTATGTTTTCAACGAGATATGATACGAATTTTTCCGCAGCATTTTTACCTCTATATAAGAACGGTTCTGATGGCAAATGTTTTTTAATATTAGCGGGAATTGAATTATCTACAACGAAATAAACGCAAAAACTCATAGGTTCGTGTAGTTCATTCGCGACTGTAAAAGAATATTTCCGATCAGGGTAACAAGTACTTATCGGTTTTAATATACATTCAAAATCCGCGTAAACTACTATTGGAAGTTTATATTGGTATTGGAAATTTTGAAATTTTAAATTATCAGTCGGCATTATCACTCGTGTAGGTGTATTTTTTTGACAGTTTCGTTTATGTATTTTTAACTTTTTAGATTTAACAGTGAAGTAGGTTAGACATCGTTTACAAAATTCTATATCATTAAAACTTTTAGTTACTTGCGATCTAATTAATTTGGTGAAATTTTTAATATAACAATAATGGGTCGTATTATTTTTATTTAATAATAAAAGATCGAAATGGTTTGATTTTTCATTATCACATACTTTTAACGGGTAAATTGTGATATCGTTTTCAACACCATACACGTTAATCGAAACGTTATTATTTTTTTCAAAAATTTTTATTTGTGTTAACGGAGTAGGAAAATCGATATTATTAAAAGTAAATTTATTTTCTAAATCCTTATAACGAAAATTTATGCGTTCCGGGTGTGAACCGTTTACGAATTTACAAAGAATCGCCCATTTAAAACAATAATTATCTGTATTTTTAGGATTAATTATGCTTTTTTTAGCAGTCAGTTTTGGTGAAAGCGGAATATACGAACTACCTCTTAAAGGCTTAAAACGATTAATTCGAATTAATATCCCGTCAATTGAATGTAACGACCATCCAGAGCCTTTTTGTACATATATGTCTTCTTCATTACAAATACTGTTTATCATACTGTCTATTTCAGATGGTATAGACGAACTATGAAGTAAAATAATATTTTTGGTTTTAAATGTTCTGTCCTGATATTCATTAATATTATTTTTAACGTATGTACATTCAACTAAAATATTGAATTTTATAGCGTTATATATTACAATCATATTACTTAAAATGTTTAATATTTCTAATTTTAAATAAATTAATAATAGACATATGTCTTTAATTACGTTATTATTATTTTTATAAAAATACGTTCTTAAATTACCCTTAAACGCATTTTCTATTTCTATAAATTTATTTTCTAAAATTATATGTTTTAATCTATTATTTTTTAAATGTAAATTATTATTAGATGATGATGATGATGATGATGATGATGATGATGATGATGATGATGATGATGATGATGGTGATGATGTGGAAGAATAACTTGGATGTTGTATATAAGATGGCCCAGGCTGAGGATCTTGTCTGGATGAAGATCCCGGTTCAGGTGTGCGAGTATTTGCGTCATTATCGGTTCTCACAGACAATCTCTTTTTGAATGGGAGTTGTTTGTCCATTATAATCTAAAAAAAGTAAAATCATTCATTTTTTAAAAAGTAAATATTTACTATTGAATTAGTCTAACAGTAAAATAAATAATTCCAATACCTATAGGTTGCTGTTGTTCAATAAAGCTGAGTAATAGTTTTGAAGGTACACAAAATTCGTTGATTTTGTTATGAAGCGATTGTATCTCTGTATCTGTTCTGTAACGAATTTGATGAATTTGTCTTCATACTGA
Organism: Magicicada septendecula; assembly: GCA_034769895.1. Lineage (NCBI taxonomy): Eukaryota > Metazoa > Arthropoda > Insecta > Hemiptera > Cicadidae > Magicicada > Magicicada septendecula. Next base: position 957,771,177 of record CM068367.1, read on the forward strand.
TGTAGAGAAATAAAATCATAGTATTTAAATGTTTTGCGTTTATAACAGTAAAATACAAATTGAGAAAAAAAATATTTACGTCATTTCAGTTAATTGGCGCCGTACATAAATGGAAAAACCAATTTGCGATAATTCCGGGTTGTTTAATCGACAGTACTCTTAATTATATTATTTTTTGTTTTGTTTTTTATATTACAATCTGTAAATAACAAGTTTCACGTGTATATCACACGATTATTAATTACAGTTATTAAAATAATTGGTTCGATAACGAAATCCGGGTTCAGAGTTTTAATTATTATTCTCTCTACTGTATTCTTACATATTATTTTTGTTTTGTTTTGACATTACAACCTATAAATAACAAGTTTCACGTGTATGCCACATGATTATTAATTGCAGTTGTTTGTACAATTACGTAAATGGAATTAGCTTGATAACGAAAACAGTAAACAAAATCTGGATACAAAGTCCTAATTATTATTCTTTTTACAGTATTTTTATTTCTTTATATTATTTTTTTGTTGTTTTGACATTACAATCTGTAAATAACAAGTTTCACGCGTATATCACATGATTATTAATCACAGTTTTTTTGTATAATTACGTAAATGGAAGTGGCTTGATAACGGAAAACAGTAAACAAGTCTCTGTACAGAGGTCATAATTGGTATTCTCAAAAAATGTATATAAAGTAAATTGAATTTTACTGATCTATGTACAATTCTTCGTTCGACTCGACGTGTTGTACTGCTGCTATCTCAGGTAAGAGACAATTTTTTGTATACACTAACATTGTTGATGGTGATAGATTTTAAATAGATAATGTTAAGTTGTGAAATTAATACTTTTTTTATTTTTATACAGATATCATCTGCTTACTACTACTACTACTACTACTACTACTACTACTACTACTACTACTACTACTATTTTTGGTAAGCGGATATTTTTATTTAATATAAAAACATTAGCGCTGTTGATAGTAATAGATTTTAAGTTGTAAAATTAATACAGATATTATCAGCTTGTTTCGTCTCCCTTCGTACGTTTTTATCAATCGACTACCGTCACTTTTGGTAAATGATTATTTATATTATAAACACTAACGCTACTGGTGATTATGTTAAGTTATAAAACTAATACTTTATTTTGTTTTATACAGATATTATCAGATTGTATTTATATCAGCTTTCGTCTCCCTTCGTACGTTTTTATCAAGCGACTGACTACCGTCACTTTTGGTAAATGATTATTTTTATTAAAAAATACTAACGCTACTGGTGATTATGTTAAGTTATAAAACTAATACTTTATTTTGTTTTATACAGATATTATCAGCTTGTATTTATATCAGCTTTCGTCTCCCTTCGTACGTTTTTATCAAGCGACTGACTACCGTCACTTTTGGTAAATGATTATTTTTATTAAAAAATACTAACGCTACTGGTGATTATGTTAAGTTATAAAACTAATACTTGATTTTGTTTTATACAGATATTATCAACTTGTTCTTCTTCTCTTTTTTGTACAACAACTTCATACATCAATTCAGTAAGTAATTGTTTAAAATTGTTTTTTAATATATGTTAATATTATCCGATAATGTAATTGTTTTTGTATATAGATATTATCATCGCTGAAGGCAGTATAATTTGTTTTTTGTGTTGCAGGCATAATGGCAGTTCCAACTCTGTTTTTTGTCAAGTTATCTGATAATGCTTATCCTCCAGTCAAAATGAGCGCATATGCTGCGGGTTTCGATCTCAGAAGCGCGTATGATTGTATGATCGCTCCTCATGACAATGCGTTAGTTAAAACTGATTTGGCTGTTAAAATTCCAGAGAAATGTTACGGACGAATTGCACCACGTTCTGGGTTAGCGTTAAAACACCATATCGCCGTCGGTGCAGGCGTTATTGACAGAGACTATCGCGGAAATGTTGGTGTAATTTTATTTAACCATTCTTCTGAAATTTTTTACATTCGAAAAGGAGATCGTATAGCGCAGTTAATATGCGAACAAATAGCTGAGCCAAAATTACAAGAATTAGCGAGTTTAGATTCAACAGCTCGCGGCTCTTGTGGTTTTGGCTCGACAGGAGGAACAAGCGTTGCAGATAACTATGATGATGATGAAAACTTATTGCTAGAAATAGAAAAATTTTTAACAGATTTCTAAATTTTCTTTTTTTCTAACAATATTATTTATTTTTTTAAAAATGTTGTTAGAAATTAATTATGTTATTTTTTTTCTGTTTCTAGTAATGGAACGCGAAGCATCCAATACTTCTCCTTCAGCATCCGCCGGCCCATCGACGTATTTTTCAATTAAAGACGTGATTCAATGTCTTTACATAACGGGGCTGGTAAAAATAGTGCTGTGGGAGGAGGCATTAGAAAATTTGAAAGCGATTGTACTGGACCAACCTTCAATTATTATTAATTTATATTTAATTATTCAGAATGCGGTCATGCATATATTTGATGATGAACCGTCAGAAATCGATATTTTCCGTAGGAAACAAAAAGAAATGACCTTAGCGGAAATTATCGATTATTTTAATTCTCAGATTGATGACGAACTTTACAATAGCAAAAATTTAGATCATGATAGTATTAAATTGTTTCGTGAATTAATTAGTATAAAGAAATCGGCCGAGACGATTGAACTCAATAAAAACAGCGATAGTAGTACCGATACTCAATCAGATAGCGAAGACGATTTTGATAAAATTTTTAACTCTTTTTCCAAATCTAAAAAATCTAAAAAATCTGAAAAATCAAAAAAAATCAAAAACACTAAATTTGAACAAAAGTTTGAGATATTAAAAGACGGTATGAAAAAATGGGTTAAAACACCAGGTGAGGAAGGTCCATATTTGATCGAGGTAAAATTAACGCAGACGGCTGACATCAAACGTGTACCTTCCGACAGCTGGTGGCAAAAAGTATCCCGTAAAGTGACTGTTTTAGCATCGTCACAACAAGACCCGCTGTTCGTGGCAACAGCCGATTTATTTAAATCGGCTTTAAACAAAATTAAAAATGTTAAAGATGTAGCACACGGCTCGTACAAGACGCGGTATAAGCCGTATTAAAATAATTTAAGGTTGGTCTGTTAGTTGATTGATTGATTGATGTATGTAAATATGTATATATTATAAATAAGTATTTAATTTTAATTGTATGTATATATATATATAAATAATTTAATTTTAATATATATAATAAAAATAATATGTTTTACACAAGAACGTGTATAATAATTCTTGTTTTTTTTGGTCACCTGTAAAATAAGTGTGTTCTTTTTATATCATTTTTAATATATGTATTATTACAAGGTATAACGTGTTTTATATTTCTCTATTCAAAAAATTAATTTGTTTTTGTTATAAGACTTTCCTATGTTATTTTTAAACCGTATTTAATTTTACATAGAACACATTTACAGCTGTTTTTGACCTACTTCTATTTGCGTCTTTGATGGAAATGAACACGTCATCAAAACAGGAGGAGGAGAGTCGTCTTCTCCATAAATGGTTTTTTTCGCCAAAAAGATTAACACCTGGAGAAATTGTGAAATTGAAAGCGATAGTCGACAGACCAGGCTCGACTATACAACCGTTTATAAAAGAATTAATAAAAAAATTATAGAATTTTTGTAATTTTATATATATATATGTATAAATAAATAGCATATAAAAAAAAATTTAGTGTTGGTGTTTAATACTTTCACAAAATCCTTTCCTTTGTTTGGTATTTATCATGGATTCCCGGATTAATAATAATGTGATGTTCTAGCATAGTAATAGTGAAGAAAAAAAATATGTTTATACAGACTGTTTTAAGACACTTAATGAGGGACACTTCAACCGACTTGTAGTCGATCATAGATTAATAATAGTGAAGGAAAAAGATGTGAAATAAATACATTAAAAAAATACATTTTAAATTTTATTATTCAATATCCAATTTGCTATATGAAATACATTATTTAGCGCACAATGATCAAGATTATGTTTATATGGACAATCGACACGTGCCACAGTCTGCTGTTGTAAGACACTTAATGATGGACACTTAAGCGCTTCGAGATCTATTACTTCAACCGACTTGTAGTCGATCATGTCCTGGATGAGTCTCTGTTTTTCTGCTCCTTTAGTGTACACATATTCACCTTCAGTAACGATGCTGTTTAAAATATTGTGAAGTTCGTCATAGCTGTGAATTCCACAATTCCAGCTGAAACCATGAAAAAATCTTTTCAACCACTCTACTTGTTTTTTTCTATTTTTTGATAAATAACGATAATCGAATGGTGGTAAAAACAAAAAATGTTCTCTCACACCGGTACAGTTGTGATTTTCTATTCTTTGTACACACAATTCTTTAACAATATAATTTTTAGCGTCGTCGAAAAAACATTGAACATCAACAATAAAACCGATCATTATTATAAAGCGCTAACACTACAAGTGATTATAAAATGTGTATGACAAGCGAATAAATATAATGTTAACAATCGATTCATTCTATCGATTTTCTTATAACACCAGATAAAGGTAAATATACAAGCAAATTATCAGATATTAGTAAGCAATACGCAGTCGTTTTCGACGGAAAATTCTGCGCTGATTCTATTTCTAAACGAACATCAACAGAACCGGTTTTTAAAAGGTCGCTCTGATGAGAGCAGTCAATAACAATTATCGGCGCGTATAATAAATAATCGGTCCTGTCCAGAACAGGTTCGTTCTCGCTACCGTCATAATACGATGATTGAAACCCTTTATACATTTCGTATAGCGTCTCTTTACTTCCGTTTAAATTATCATACGGATAGTATTGCGAATTCAAATATAATTTAATATTATGCAAGTTGCATAAATCAAAATGAGAGGCATTTTTTGTTATGTTATTTTTTCTATCTGTTTGAAAACCTACAATTATATAACGCGGTTTATCAGTCTGTGCTACAGTTTTTATCGTCCACGTCAACTGTTTAGTTTCTGGTAAAGTCGGGTATTCTTGCAACTCCCATCTACGAAACGCTAATTTTATTGGCGTATCTCTATCAACAATACTCAATAATCTGTGTCTATACTCATCGCTAACATAAATATAAGGAATTCGCCAATTGATTTTTGTTAATTGTAATTTATATTTATCGATAGCGTTTAAAACTACAGCGTTATTATCAGACGATGATCGTATTAAAATCAGTTCTTGTTTCACATTTAAAATTATGCGTTTGTATTGTTCAGCAAAACCGAGTAATAATTTTAAAGGAATACAAAACACGAAATTCGTTGAATCTGTTGTGAAGCAACTTTTTACATCTCCCGTCCATCCTGCATTAGTTATTTTCTTCATATCACTGGGTTTGAATGTTAAAATATTCTTCATTACTGATGTGATACCAACATTTTTAACACGATCTACTTCCGTAGCACATATTTCGTACCGTATTTCATCGAATAAAAACGCTAATCCGTTACTAATTAATTGAATATTTTCGTTTTTCTGATTGTTTTCACCCATTAATTTACCTTCGATATGTAGATAACTCTCGCAGGGAAGTGTATAATGATCTTGTTGATGAACAGGAATACGTATCTCATCATTATTATTTAATGTAGTAGATGCGTAAGGAGTGTGTGTATGATACGCACGTCCGATGATACTATCGTCATCATAGACAGCGCTATTTAACACGTCCAATATACTCATTGTTAATAAGTACTTTATACCCTAACGATTTTAAAAATTTTCTATTAAGAGATGTTAACTGATTAGCATCCCGTATTTTACTGACACTATTTACGGGCTTAACTATTGTTTTATTTTGCCCATATGGAAAAATTAGCCTCATCTCGTCTTTTTCTTATATGTAATCGCAAAGAAATCGTTTCTTCTCTAAAATTTATTAACTTTCCGTCTTGATCTTCTAATCGTATTGTAATATTATCTAATCTATTTGTATTCACTGGTAAATAGATAACGTTTGTCGGTGATTCTACTAATTTATACCCCGGTCCGACTGTCGGATAAAATTCGTGTAATATATGAGATTCTCGGCCGTTCTTCAATGATCCAACCACAGCACTACAGACAAGTCTCACAACATCTGTCTTTACAATGTTGATTGTCGACTGTGATGAATGCCATATAAGCGGTTCGAGTTTGGCAGTATTAGCGAATCCGAGAAGAGAAGCCAAAGAATTCGGTTTAGTGAAATCTATCGTTTCACTCGAATAGATTTCGCTTTTCAAAGTATTATTATTAGCACGTATTAATAATTTAATAATTTTCTTTCTATTACTTTTTGGTAATTTTTGATTTATATAAGTGTTTATATCCTCGATTTCATAAGAGCCTGTAGGTAATGCAATCACTCCATCGTCACCGAAATAAAACATATTATTTACATTTTCTTCAACATTCGGTATGGAATTGTATGTCATGAAATTAATCAATCCGAGTTCCCAATTTCCTTCGAGTTCGATGGGAGGAAATATATCACAACTAAGTGACGATCCTACTCCGTTTAAGCTAAACATTATTACTAAGAAACTGTAAACACAAACGTCCACAATTAACTGTATTCGATCGCTGATAACGTTTATAATTATAGTTTATATTGACGGGTTGTTGCTCCGATGTTTGAAAGTAACGAACTAATTCAATCGGCGGTCTTAAATTACCAAAACTATCGAAATAGTTTATTGTCTTATTTTGTTTACGGTAACATACCCAATGCGTACCTAACCCGCGTATACTATCTAAATTAACAATACCGGTTTCATTTTTCTGAATTTTTAACGGTAAAGTATCTTTCATAAAAACACCTCTAAAATTAGATACATTCAAGAGTTTAGCGTAGGAAAACAATTCATTATTGGTGAGAGCGTGTGAAGGAATCTTTATTTCTTTCGATGTTTTTTTTTTTTATTTCCACCACCGCCACCACCACCAGATTTTTTATACGGTCGTAAGTATAATCCCCTTCCCCTCCTTTTTCTTTTTTTTGATTTAGAAATTCGCTTATTTTTTTTCTTTTTTTTCTTTTTAATACCGCCGCCGAATTTACTTTTCGCTTTCATAATATTAGTTAACGCCCAAGCAGCAGCTTTTTCACCGATAGACGAGTCTCGTGCTTTTACACGTTGCCAAGCTTTTTCCGCTAATTCACGATCGGCTTTAGAACGATTTTCAGTATCTCGATATTTCGAGTATATTATATCGTGTTCCTTACAAGCCGCGTCTAATTTATTAATACCCGAATCTCCGCGCTGTAATCGTTTACTTAATTTCGTACCCGGTCCGCAGTATTGATAACCAGGAACATGTAGTTCGATAGGTAAAATATCGACCGCTTTATTCAGTAAATTTCCGATTAATCCTCGACCGCGACGGACATCTTCTGCACTCTTCTGATATACACGCATTTGTGACGACGATAAATAATAATTTACAAATATATATTTTTTTTCCAATCTTCTATATCTCTGACAGGATTATCTTTCGTTGTTTTTACATAAACATTATATAATATACTATACACGTGATTGTTTAATATATTAACAAAATTGTCTAATCTGTCTTCAACTCTCTGTTGAACTATATTAACTGTATCGAGTATAAACTGTTTGCTTACAGCATCTGTCGGAACCGATGGATAACCTATGTTATTTAACCTATAACCTTCGAAGTTACAAATTCCATTTGATACGGTCGGAATTTTTGTATCTACATACGATTTAGTCGCTGCGTCAGTAAGTAATTTCGGATCGGCTAAATTAATTATATTTTTCAAAGCAACGTCGTACTGATTATCAATTTGATATAAACAATTTTCTTTTAAAATTTTAAAAGTAACAGCATCTTCTTCCGAAACAGCGTTACCGACATTACAGAGTCTTTTATTATCTATATCATAATCACCTTCATCTGTTAAACGAAAACCTTCACCAGTAGGACCGCGAACAACGTTTATCCGCATATGTCTATTGTAACGTCCGAATTTATCGATACTCATTTTGTAAATGACAAAATTAACGTTACTACACGTTATTTTATTATATTCGCTTCTCGCAATTCTTCGATAATTGATATGATTTCATTTTCATGACCGGAATGACCGGTATTCTTAGATGCTATTAATAAACGTAATCTGTCGCATAACTCGTTCGGATCATCCCAATATACATAATTCGGCTTATCATCGTTAGTTAACGATAAAACACCGCGTCCTTCAATACGTTTCAGTTTCGATTTAGTAGACGTTGACTCTGATACCAGATTTTTAATTATATTATTATATTTATGCCCTTTGTTACTCTTAACTCGATCAGAGTGACTCTGTTTATGAGCATTTGTCGCTTTTAGTATCAAACCGTACGTATGCAGATCCTCTTCTGAATATATATAATCGTCAGGTATTTTCATAAAAAGAAGTTCATAAAGTCCAGGCGTACCTTCATACGTTACATTATCGATAATAATATTATCGCCCTCGAAATTAATAGTTGAATTGCCTATCTTTATCGAATCATCGTCTCCAAAATAAACACCGTAAGTATGATCGATTTCCTTATTTTTATCATTAAACAATTTACGTAAATATAGTCTAGGCAATTTTCCTGTGACAGCATTATCAATCCAATAATTTGCTCTACTAAGACCAGTAGATGTTGATAGTACTTCTTGTAATGTCGGCGGTGTTTCATATATTTCCGTAGCACCTTCGTTAACATCCATTTCAGGTGTACTAGTTATCGATCCAATTTTTCTCATTTTAATCGGCGTAATTCCTACTTCTTTTTGTTCTTCTATTTTATTTCCACGACGTTTATGTTTTTTTAAACGCGTTTCTACATCATCCATTTTTTCATCCGTATCGTAAAGCACATCACGTAAATTTATTAACTTTTTTAAAGGTTGAACTATCGGTTCTAATTGTTTCTCTAATTCCTGTTGTTCGCTGATAGCACTTTGAGTCAAATTAGCGTGTTTCCGTCTAATATCTTTCCTAATTTGTTTAATCTCTTTCGCAAGTTGTTCACGTTTCGCTCGCGACGTCATCTTGTACAATAATTTATCAATCCTTATGTATCTATATAAATATCGAATCCAATACGATAACGACCGCGACGCATATCACTCTCTTTGTCTATTACTAAAAAATGATGTTTACCACGTATCCATGCTTTATTACAAATTTCTTTAAAACAATCAAAACTCATATACGTGTTAACATGATCGGCAAAAACATGTTTTAAATTTAGTTCATCTTGCCGAAATAAAACTATTAAATTTGCGTTATCTCGTATCAGTTGTTTTGGAATTTTACTATACGACTGGCACAAATAAAAAACATCAATATTATTATGTCTCCCCATTGTAAAATAATTTCGTATATTATACTGCCGTTCACAAGCTATATCGTCGAAAATTATTACAGAATTAGGTTTAGCTTCATTCGGATGTATAACCTCGTCATTATCTGTAAACGTATGATAACCTATAAACGGTATTTTTGAAAACACTCTATTTAAAAACTTGTATTTAGGCTGATACAACGATTTTGAAAACACATATATATTTTCAAAGCATAATCCGTTCGGATCGAATAACAAATTAAGCATTAAATTAGTCTTGCCCATGTCTGATGAGCCTGTAATTAAACATCTAATATTATCTGGTAATAATTTACTATGTTTTTTTCTCTTTTTCTTCAGATCACTACAATTACACACAATCGTATCAATATCGCGAATATTTATTTTATGTTTCTGCCGTTTAAGCTTCATCACTGACGTCTATTTTTTTACACACGTTATTATATAATATTATTTCTATTAATCCAACTGTCGTGTGATTTATCATAACCCAACCAACGTACAAGTACTTTCTCGCCTTTACGTTTTAAAATTTTTTCAATTAAATATACGTCACCAAATTTTGTTTTACTTATTTCTTGTTCATAAAAACCACCTTCTAATATATTACCTTTATCGTCCTTCAGAATATACGTTCTCGGCGCTGTAGATTTAACGTTATAAATAGTAAATAACTCGTTTGTCCAGTTGGGAAGATAACCTTTAGCAAACACCTTTTTATATTTGCTAATTCTTACTCTATCGCCGATTTTAAATTTTGGAGGTTTCTTATTGAACGTTAATTGTTTTATTTTATTTATTCGTAACAATACTTCTTTTTCGTTATTCTTGTTTACATCTACAGGTTTCATTTTAATTGTTCTGTGCACAGTATTATTGTAGTCTCTCAATAAATCAGGAAGGACATTCAACCACGTATACTTACCGTTAGTTGTAAACCATTTCCACATTTTATTTTTCAAAGTACGGTTGAACCGTTCGATAATAGAAGCTTTTTTATCTGAATGTGTAGAATAATGATTTATATTGTATTGCTTCAACAAATTACGCACACGTTCGTTGTACCATTCTTTACCTTTATCTGTTTGTAAATGATTCATTTTATTATTTTGTAATAAAATTTTAAGTACTCGCGCAACATTTTCAGACGATTTTGTTTTTATTGGAACAGCGAATGCGTATTTACTGAAGCAATTTATCATCGTTAATATATACTTATAACCTCTATTCAACTTTGCATATGGAATCATTTCTACAAGATCGGCTTGATATAAATCATCAAGACCTTTGAGCTCAACACTACGAGTTAAAAAATTTTTTCTAACTTGTTTATGTAATTCGTTACTGATATTCTCTCTTACACTCATTATATATATGTTGATGGATTCTCTCTTACACTCATTATATATATGTTGATGGTTCTAACTACGATAAGAAAATAAATAAAAAACAACAAACACAAATACATCAATACTATTTTTTAATAATAATAATAATAATAATAATAATTAATTACATACAATCTTCACCTTTGTGAATTTTCACCAAAAAACAATGTGGTGATACTTTTTCATGAACAGTCCAAGGATCGTCAGAACATTTCCAACCGTTTAAAATGACTCTACACTCTATACATGATAATTTACTACCAACGCCGGTATAATAAAATCCGGCGTTAACCAGTTTTTTAAAATTGGGCTCGAGTGTAGGCCAACTTTTAAATGATAATAACATCACTTTTTTAGTCTCTGCAATACATCTTTTCGCATTCCTATAATTATTGAAATTATACATTATACATTGCTCCATCTCGCAATTCGGCTTCGATAATTTATGCATAAACTGAATATGTTCGATAGGTAAAGTTCCTCTTGTCTGAAACCCGCACAAAGAACACTGAACACTATCTAAATATCGTTTAAAAACAAAACCGGATTCTAACAATTCGTTTATCGAATGATTGATTAATCTTTCACACAGCAGCGCTTGTTTTGACATTGTTTTTTAACCGACGTCTTCACAGCGACTGGTGACGCACGAACTGATTTTACTTTATACAATTTTTCTTCTTCTTCATGATCGATACTCAGTAGTGTTTGACGACTACAGTTTTTTAATTTTTTCAATACAGCACCGTACGTATAAGTAATCGGTAAACTGATTTTAATAATCTGCTTATTCCTTTCAATTTTAACAACATTTGCTCGTGTAAATTCGTTCACTATCAAACAACAAATTTCGTTAAAATTTAATTCTCCATCGAGCGGCGGGCCGAAATAATATATTTGCCAATTAAATGCGGAAATACTGTTTTCAAATTTATCAGTCATTTTGTTTTTAAAAATCGAAGATATCTATCTACAAAAAATAATTTAATTTCTGAATCATCATGACTTTCAATCAACTGTAAACAACACAGTAATTTATTTTTATTTCTTTCAAAAATAGCGCACGGGCACGGACCGTCTATAACGTCAGTAAACTTATCACTACAACAACACCCGTCTTCAGATAACTTTTTTACTTCACAATAAAAAATAATTTCTTTTAAGCAATCATATATTCCCTTCAGTTGGCACGTTCGAAAATGATCTATCACCAAATCGTCTAAACTCGTTACTTTAATAATATTTGATAACCTTAATACAACGTCTTCTGAAAATTCGCGTTTTAATAAGTCGATTATACTTCTACCGTCCATTCTTTCGTTAACATGTTCTCACAGAGACTGTAAACTGAACACTGACAATAAAATTGAACGTATACTAAATATTCGGTTAGGTGGGGATAGAAAATAATTCTTTATATATTCTAACTAATAAACAATATGGCGAGGCTTTCGCATGCTCAATCCAAGGATCGTCAGTCTCCTCCCACTCACAAAGAACCGCTTTGCATTCCACACACATTACGTCATCTTCAATTCCGGTATAATAAAATCCCGCTGATCTGAGTCTATCGGCTGACGGTGAACGTTTTGGCCATGTATAAAATGTCAACTTCATCATTTCTTCTGTTTCTTCAACACATTTTATCGCATTCTGATAATTAGCAATACACTCTTTTGATTTAGCGAGTAACATTTGTCTCAGAAAATTCATTATTTACAAAATAAATCTGACGAAAAATCTGCGCTCGTAAAAACACAATGTTGCCGCTAAGACCGCAAGCTATTTACTGACAGAAAATAAACATTTGTTTAATCGGGAACTGAAAATTGTTCTTTATATATTTTAATTAATAAAATAAATATGATTTGGTAATGCGAGGGATCGAACCTACGAACTAATAATACTGATAAAACCGTTATAGGATACAATTAACGCACACGACCAAATCATATTTGATAAATAATAATTTTAAAACGATACTAAACGAATAATTCAAAATAAAAAAAGCGCATACATTTCCAGATAAAACTTGTTTATTACTACTACTATTTTTCCGCACACTGTCTCTTGTGCAATTTAATTAATACACAGTCTGGCGAAGCTTTCGCGTGTTCGAGCCAAGGATCGTCAGTCTCCTTCCAATCACAAAGTACTATTCCGCATTCAACACATATTACGTCGTCTTCCGTTCCGGTGTAATAAAATCCCGCTGATACCAGTCTCTCGACTGACGGGTAACGTTTTCGCCATCGAGGAAACGCAAATGATGCTTCCATCTGTTTCCGCGCTTCTCGAACACATTTCACAGCGATTGGATAATTTGTAATACACTCTCTCGATTTAGCGTAATCTTCAAATTTATAATACCTATCGCGAATCATTCCGCATTTCGGATATAAAAGTTTATGCATGAACTGGATATGCGCGATTGTCAGATATACTTTTGTTTTAAAACCGCACTTGCTGCATTTAATATTATCCGAATTAGTTATAAAAACAAAACCTTCGTTGACAAAAAAATCTAGCACAATCTGGACGGGTGTAACACGCGTTACAGACATCATAAACGAAAATCTCGTATTAACTGAAAAAATTGATACGTAAACAATACCACATTAATAAAAAAATATATCACGCCATTATCCCTTCTCCTAAACATTTGTTTACAAACAGACGCGCTCCGGCGGCGGTCGCCGAACTCCGAATGTTTACGTTTACGTTTTTCGTGTCCCAGCTTTGCGTTGTTTACGTTTGTCGGAATGTTTATGTTTACGTTTGTTACTGGGTCAGCGTGCCGTCGACGCGGCGGCCAAAGAAAACAACGAGCACGTGGTGATAGCCGCCGCGTCGGCGAGAGAGAAAAAAACGTAAACATAAACAGAGGAGAGAACGTAAACAACGCAAAGCTGGGACACGAAAAACGTAAACATAAACACGCGGAGGTCGATGACCGCGCGGTGGGTGCGGGGTAGGGCGGGGGTGGGGAGGAAGGAAAAAAATGTAAACATAAACAGAGGAGAGAACGTAAACAACGCAAAGCTGGGACACGCGGTGGAGAAAAAAACGTAAACATAAACACGAAGAGGTCGATGACCGCGCGGCGGCGGCGGTGGGTGCGGGGCGAGGTGGGGGTGGGGAGGAAGGAAAAATGTAAACATAAACCGAGGAGTGGGGGGCGTGGCGAGAGAGAAAAAATGTAAACAAACCGAAAAAACGTAAACAAACGAGCGGAGTTGAGTGACCGCGCGGGCGGTATGTAGGTGAAGACGGGGGTGGAGGGAGTGAAAAAAATGTAAACATAAACAAACGAGGGGGGCGTGGCTGTCCCAGAACCAACCTTTTATTACTACTGCTCCGGTTTGCCATCCACCAATGGTCATTCACCTCCCGAAACGACTCGTCAAGGATCTCTCTATTTTGAACCCATCGGTTCCCTCGGTGTTTCTCGATGTACTCCTCTATTCGTGCCAAGAACTCCATTGGCTTCCGTTTGTATTGTCGGAAATTCAGCCATTCTCGGTTCTCTGACATGGGGATACTGTGATATCCCGATGGTCTGTTTCTGATTGACTCGATCTCCTCCTGGCTCTGACGCATCTGTCCGGTTATATTTACCATGGCGGCTTCCACGCCGTCGCATCTTTCTGTTACTTGGGTTCTTACTTTATTGACTTCCTCCAGAGCAAATTTCTTGGTCTCCTCTATTTTTGTTTTCTGCTGTTCTTGGACCTGAGTAATTTCCTTTGTTATTACTTCACGGACTTCCAGCACTTCGTTTTCTGTTAGCCGACATCTTTCATCTACTTCTCGGATCTGCTGGTTAACAACCACAACTTCCTGTTCTAATTTCTTTACTATTGATTTCTTGGTCTCTGTTATCCTTTTATTTAATTCCTCTTTGGCTAACTCAATCCTCTCGTCTAACTTATTCATGTTCTCTTGGTTCGCTTCTCTTAATTCTTCTCTCAGCAGTAAATTGTCCTCTCTCAATTCTTCCCTTAATTGTTGGTTGTCATTTTCTATTTTCCTACTGGTTTCTTCCATTTTCTCTTCTAAATTCTTATTGTTTTCTTCCATTTTCCTTTCCATCTTCTTACTCAAATTTTTACTGGTTTCTTCGATCCTCTTATTGGTATTCTCTATCTTACGGCCCAATTCTTCCTTTGTGGATCGGTTATCTTCCTTCAGATCCTCTAGTTTTTCATTTAATGAATGGTTATCTTCCTTCCTTTCCTTATTACTTTCGTCCATTTTCTTGTTTAAATTCTCCTCCATCTTCTTACTGGTTTCTTCCTGAGTGGAATCCATTTTCTTATGCAAGTCTTCCTTTAATTCCTGATTCCATTTCTTACTGGTTTCTTCCATGCCCTTTTTCAAATCTTGACCCATTTGTCGGAACATTTCCATCCATCTGTCCATTTTATCTTCTTCGGTGGTCTTAGGCCTTTCTTTTTCCTTCTCTGGGACAGTGGCTTCCCCTGTTTGCGTGGTTACTTCAGGTTGTTCCTCTGGTGGTTCAGGTTGTTTATGTTCCACCTGGATTAGTAACACTTCCGGATCTTCAACGGGTGTTGCCTCCTTATCCCCCATGTCAAACTCTTTTTCGGCCTCTGCCGCCCTCTTTTTCGATGTAGCTCGTCTCTGCATCTTTCTGCTGTCTATTAATCAATCGCTGCCAAGCTTAGATTATTAAGCCCTCTAAGTTGGACGCCACTTTGTAACAAGACGTCCTTTCTGTGGCTGTCTTCTTCCTTAACGCCCCGCTTTTTGGATTCGTCACTTTGTAAGAAGACCTTATATATGACTGTAATCAAATCAAATCCCACTGTTTGGGCTAGCCACTAGGTCACCAGACCGCTGTATGCCGGTCGTTACAAAAGAATAAAAATAAAATGGAAATTTCAATAATAATAAAATTTCCAAACAATAAAATAATTTTGTTTATGTTTATAGAAGTATGTATACAAGATCAATCTGTTTTTTAAAAGATTCTTGTAAAATTTTAATAACAGGTAGGTATTTATTGACCGTCGATCTCTTTTTGAAGATTTGCACCAAGTCTGGAGTTAAATAGATTAACTCCAGGTAATAATCGATTGGTGACTTTCCTTACTGGTCCAATATCTTGTTCAAAATAGAGTATATTCTTTTCACTTAATACCTTCAGCCTTATAAATACCCTTAAATTACCCTGTGAAATAAATACAGATACAAAATAATAGAAATATAAAGATTTATTGACAATTTTAGATAAATAATCGATATTTTATCGATGGAGAGCAATTATCGACTCTGTCTCAGGAATTATCGATTGTCATACAGAACAAAATTTTATGTTATATTATATTAAAGACAGGTTCTTTGAGCGATTAAGAATTAATAGTCAGAGAAGGGTGCTGAGAGAGTATAACATTAACAATTAACACGTAAATACAATAATTACTATTCAATAGTATTTAAATAATTCAAGTTATGATATTAGAATAAATGTTTTGTCGAACCAATGAAGACTGATGTGACGTCAGTCTCTGCGATGTAGTAGGCAGGTTTCGTTTTCAAGATGGCCGCTCCTTGGGTTGGTCTCGGCTATTGTATATGCGTCGAGTCAGAAAATTACTATAAAATTACCTTCATCAAGGTCTAAAATGTCCCCGCACTGGTGTAATAAGTCTGTTAATCTATTTAGTGTATTCTGGTGAAGTGTTCTGTGTAAATTGGCGTTAGTTAGTTTATTTTCTATTTTGTTCAACTATTACGGTTAAGTTTTCAAGTTGCGGTTAGGTTTGTAGAGTAAATCAGTTGTAATATAATGTTTTACCGTTTACTCTCACTCGTATAGTGAAGTTAGAGGTTTGTTTTCACTATTGTCGTGAATGTTTTTATAGTATTGGCTTCAAAAAGTGTTTAATTTGTCTAACTCTCGTTCACTGATTTCAAAGGCTAAAACGTTAGCTTCATGTTCGACTCGGTTTAAAGAACGTTTTTGTCACACACCTATTCAGCTTGATATTCAACAAAAGACTAATTAACTTGGTCATAAATCTTGCCCAGTTAATCCTTGAAAAAGTATTGTTAACATTTTTCGATTTCATACACATTAGAAAATATTACATTATATATGGAATTTTTCTATTTTATTCCTTACTTTTATGAATTATTAATCTTATTATTAGTTTAATCATCTTATTCCCTTTAAATTGATGTATTATAGTCCATATCTGTAGACATTTTGTGGAAATTAACAAATTTTGTTCACACTTTGGAAATATAGGCTCAAAATTGGATTTCCGTTTTTATATAAAATTCCTTCCATTTTAAATATTATTAATACTATTATAATAAATTTTAATTAGTCATATTTCTCTTCCTTTCCTTAAATACATATAAATTACACCTTTGAACTGGTTTTTTGTGTTAATTTGTAGATTTGATATTGCTCTCTAAAATTAATTAATTTATATATTTTGACAATTTACAAAATGTTAAGGTATATTTCCTTATTGTCATTTTAATTCATAGGATCATTCCTAGTAGTAGTTAATTGTGTTATCTTATATAAATCTGGATAGTTTACAGGATTTATTAGTGAATTATACTATTTTATATTGGTTCTCTGATTTCACCAAATGGCCTAGATTTTAGAATTTTATATTTCTTTCTTTCTCAATAAATTAAACTTGATTCCTCCTCTGACTTTACATAACTACAATTATATGAACATAACATGATCTATAACTTATTGTTTTGTGTAGTAGTTAATTAACACTACAGTTATTAAAATAATTAATTATGAACATTGTTTATTAATCTGCACAATTTAACATATTGCAGATACAGCTTAAACATATCTCTTTTGACTATTTTCAATCTAACATAGCATACCTTTTAGTACATTATTACTGGTATGTAGGTTATTATTTATCAAACATAATTCTTTTTTTAAAACACATAACATAACTCTTATTTTCTAATAAACCTTACAAATACATTTATTTAATACATTGATTTTAGGACTGTGAAATAACAGTCTATTTAAACATGTTACACTTATTCATACTATATTAGTACCAGTCCTTTTTGGTTTAAATCATTATTATTGTGATTCCCCACATCAGCAAACATTAATTCCCATACTCTATTTATTATCATCCTTTTTTACAAAGGTCTTTTAAATAAGGATTTACATAAAAATAATAAAATACTGGAAACCTTCCATTTTATTATTTTATCATGCTGGTTATTATTAGACTTTAAAGTTGTGATATAGCATACTACTAAGTTATAGTATCACCAACTTTAAGTTTATTGCATTTTTTAAAAAACACTTATACAAATTCACTTGCACTGTTGGTTCTGATATTCTGAGTCTTATTATCTCAGACCAGACCTTTAGTCATCATGGACCGTTAAGACTAGTTTATTTTCTTTATTACACAATAGCTTTAGCCGGTGCACTTCTTATAACGCTATACAACACTTTAGTTTTCTCAATAATTACATTTTTATAAGATTTTGGGGATGTTATACTTTCTTTGACATAGTTTTTGTGGGTTTGGGATTGATAGTAGTTTATATAATAATAGGTTTTACTACGGTGTTTCTTTCATACTATGTCTTCCTCTCCTCCTGTCTTCCTTCTTGTCCTTCTTCATATCTTCCTTCTGGTATTCATTCTTGTCCCTCTTCTAGTTTTCATTCTTGTCCCTCGTCTAGTCTTCACTCTTCTGTTCTTCTTTCCTCATTCTTGGGAAAACCAAGGTACTTGGTGTTATCACGACTGAGGTTTAGTTTGGAGTATTGAATTTCTTCACTGAACTGACTTTATTCTTCTATTTGTTTTTAGAGTATTTTGGTATTCACCACTCTTTGATTGAGTCTCTTCTTTCGGGATATTGTCTTATGTAACTGGTTTACTGCTCTGAGCTTCCTGGGTAACGTACTGGTATTATTTATGAGTTGATGAGTTGCTTCAATACTTTCTTTGGTTTCTTTTAACAGTGGTTTTTATATATTATGTAGTGAGGATTTTTATCTTATTGTGTTTCATTCCTCTGATTTATTTAAATGTCATTTAATATTATTACAACATTTTTTGATGTAATTAAATTTTATCATTTCATATGATTTACAATGTAGTGGATTTTCTGTCACGCTACAGAATGCCCTTCTCCAGAAGTAATTTTTTCAGACTATACTTGCTTTGTCTGAAACAATTGCTTATGATAATTATTCAAAGTTTGTTATTATTTTGGACTTCCTTCCATTTTAAAATTCTCTTATTTATATCTGAGTTTATATCATTCTCACTTGATCTTCCTTGATAGTAATAGTCTTCTGAGTTTCATATTTATTATTTCATTTTTATATTTCTTCTTAGTATTTTCTCCTTGGGATATTTTCTCCCTATCGTTCCCTACTTTGTGAGCTGGTTCAGTTCAGAGAGGCACTGTACGCTACTTTCCTCTGCTGTCCAATACTTCACACATATTTGAGTACAGAGGCAAATCATCTCTGCTCAAAAAACATATTAATCCTGCTGGAATTATCATCAGACAGATTAAAAAAATTATTCAGAATAGTACACATTTGTTACTATTTAAAAAATATCTTTGGGATACTTCACTTATTACTTATTATACTTCTCAGAGATTTTAATATTTCTATCTCAGTTGTTCATCTGACTTATTATCTGGATGTTTCTTTCATTTGATATTATGGTAGGAAGCTCTTCTATTATTACCTTTTTATACTTTTATTATCATATAAATCTTTTGGTTATAAATTCTTTATTACCTTCTGGTTTTTTCATTATAATCTGCATTATTTGTAGTAGCATATCTTTGTGACATTTTTAGACTGTTTCTTGTTTCTTAAAATTTCCACTTGTTCTATTCTCTAGAATTTTTTATAACTGTTATTATCATAATTGTCATTTAATTTATAAATCATTTTATATTAATTCATTTAATTACATACATTTTTGACATTATTTTCACATTATTCTGGTCATTGCGATTATACTTGCAAGTGCTGGTTTTTTTTTTATTTATTTCATTATGAGGTCATATTTTCTCCTCATACCACTTAAAGTTTCATTCTCTCATAATTCCAAAGAAGTTTTTGTACTTTATTTTATTCACTCACTTAAATCATATTAAAGAATTTTTTCTTTTTTATTTCCTTCAACAACATTTTACGGAAAGGTTTTTACTCTTCATATTGAACATTGACATGATTAAACTGTCTAGAATTATTTGTTTTTTGACCTTAGATGGTTTTATTTCTAAATTCTCTCCTTCTTTATTATTATATTATAGCCATAAAGTTTTTCTTAGATAATCGGTATGTAAGGTGATCTCATTTATGTTTAAAATTTTGTTGACTTATTTCAAACTCTTCTTATATTATTCTTCTTTTCAAATCATTTCTTTCAAATAATCTTTTATGTAAGATTGGCTCACACCTTTTTAGAATTTTGGGGTTTTTATGTTTTTAAACTTCTTCTCTTCTATTCTAGCCATAAAGTTTTTTACATTTTCTTGGTATGTAAGGTGAACTTACTTATTTTTTGAATTTAGTTGATTTTATGTTTTTAAACTTCTTCTCTTCTATTCTAGCCATAAAGTTTTTTCATATTTTCTTGGTATGTAAGGTGAACTTACTTATTTTTTGAATTTAGTTGTTTTTATGTTTTTAAACTTCTTCTCTTCTATTCTAGCCATAAAGTTTTTTCATATTTTCTTGGTATGTAAGGTGAACTTACTTATTTTTTGGATTTAGTTGTTTTTTTTTTTTAATCATAAAATTTCTTCATGGATGCCTGGTTAAAAACACCCTTGACTTTACTTGAACTTATTTCTTTGATTTCGTAGGTGTTGTTATTGTCTTTTGAGACGATATAGGGACCAGTATACAGGAGCAATAACTTTTTTGTTATCCCTTCTAGGGAACTGGGTAATTCCCTATTCTTCAACAACACCTTCTCTCCAATGGTATAATGGATAACCTTACCCATGCATTTATTGTATTTGCTCCGCCGTTTCTCCTGATCTTCGGCCACCTTATTACAAAATTGAATTTTATTGAATTTATATTTATGTTCTCTTGGGAACTCCAAGATGTCTGCAATTTCTCTAGGGGGTTGTCTCTCGTACATTGCGGAGTATGGGGTTATTCCTATGGCTGGATGGTAGGCCAGGTTGAGGAATTCTTCAGTGGCCTCCAAGTATTCTTGCCACCTTCTCTGCTGATCATGGCAATATGTTCTTAATAGGCGCCCTACCTCTCGTAAGACTCTTTCGGCCGGGTTACTGCTTGGGTGGTATACGGATGTCTTGTATGTGTGAACCCCCATGGATAGCAGTGTATCTCGCCATCTCCTCCCCTTGAATTGCGTTCCGTGGTCGGTTATGATCGATACCGGTCTTCCGACGGTTGGGAAGTACTGGTCGATCAGGATATTAAGAACTTTCTTCGTAGTCGCCCGATTTGCTGGGTATAGCTTTATGAACTTAGTGTAATGGTCCATAATGATGACGATATATCTGTATCGGTGGCGGCCTCCACTGCGGGTAAATGGCCCGCAGATATCCAGGAATACTTTCTCAAGTTTAAACTGTGATGTTATTGGAATCATCTGCCCTTCTCTTTTCTCGTTATTAGTTTTTACGAGTTGGCAGATGCGACAGTTTCTAATATACCTCCGTACCTTCCGATTGATGTCCTTTATATAACAGTTTTCTTCCAGGGCCTTTACCACCTTTAAAGCGCCCATATGCCCATATCGAACATGATAACTGATCACTACCTCTTTCTCGATATGGGTTGGAATTATTACCTTCCATTCCTCCTTAAATAATGATGGTTTGGAAAACAGGATTCCCTTATGTATAGTATAATATCGGGATATGGTTTCATCTCCTGCTTCCAATCTTGAGATAATATTAATTAATTTCGGGTCAGCTTGTTGGTGTGTGCTTAGTTGTTCTAGAACTGATTGTAGACCGGCGCTGCTGCTGAGAATATGGTACACCTTCAGAATACTCTCCTTCTCCCCTTCGAACGTTTGCTTGTCAATGTCAACTCTAGACAATACGTCCGCGACGACATTCTTCCTTCCGGGGATATACTCCCACTTCAGGTCGTACTCTTGCAGCAATAGTATCCACCGCGTTAACCTTCCATGACTCAGCTTACATCTCTTAAGGAACGAGATAGATTTATGGTCTGTCCGGACGGTAATGGGATAACCAAGAATATATGTACGGAACTTTCCGCACGCGAACACGACACTCAATAACTCCTTCTCTGTCACATGATAGTTTTTCTCACTCTGGTTCAGAGCTCTGCTGGCAAAACAGATTACAAGATGCTCGCCCTCCTCATCCTCTTGATATAAAGTAGTGCCAAGGCTGATGTCACTGGCATCGCAATTAAGAAAGAAAGGCTTGTTAAAATCTGGATGACGGAGTATAATATGTTTAAGAAATTTTTGTTTTATGAGAGTCAATATGTTTTGTTGTTCATTACCCCAGATCCATTTATTTTTAGATGACAGTTGCGGCTGGAATCTGGCAGTCAGTTCGGAGTACTTTTCCTGGAACTTGCGGTAGTAGTTACAGAGTCCCAGGAACGACTGTAACTGCCTTCGATTCTTTGGTGTAGGAAAGTTCTGAATTGCTTCGACCTTTTCAGCCGACGGTGAGATTCCCTTATCATTTAATATGAAGCCCAGGAATTGTATCTCTTTAGCAATAAAATGAGACTTTGCTAACTTCAGAGTAATATTGTTTGCGGCTAGCTTCTGTAAGACATGTTCCACACGGTAGCAGTGTTCCTCCCAAGTTTCTGAGGACACTAGCAAGTCATCGACGTATACGGTGGTGAATTTTAGTGCTTCTTGGCCAAGTATCTGATCCATGCAGTGCACAAAGACTGCGACTGAGTTTACCAGTCCGAAGGGCAACCTCTTAAACTGGTAGTTCCGCCCTTCGAATATAAAGGCCAGATACTGGCGACTCTGTGGATGTAATTCCACCTGCCAGTATCCGCACACCGTACCCCAGGTAGTGAAGTATTTGGTACCGTGGAATCGTTTTAATATCTCCTCAATCTCACCGGGCGAAGTCCTGTCATTTATGATCATCTTATTTATCTCGCGCGCATCTAAACATAAACGGACTTGTCCGTTTTTCTTAGGAATAGCCACGATAGGACTTGTGTAAGGGGAATGGCTACTCTCTATAATGTCACGGTTAATCATTTGCTCTATTTCAGCTCTTACTGCCTGCTTTCGTGATTGCGCAATGGGGTAAGACTTCCGGTTAAAGTCTACAGTGTCTCGGAATTGTAGAGTACACTGGAAATTCTTCACTTTACCGGGCTCATCAGAAAAGACTGATTTGTATTTATTGTATATATCGATTAATTTGTTCGCTTGGTTTGTTGTTAACCCTTCTCCAGTTGTACCGCTCCGGAAATCCCTGATCTCCTGGATTTTTTGCGACCATAAATCCTCATTGGATGTGTCGTCTATTCTCTGTTCAATTATGGATGTTGGTTGGATGTAATTGATTTTTCGGATTTGCTGATGGATACTATCGGGAACGACTTGGTCACTACCCACCAAGTTCGCCGTCCAAGTATGTCCGCTAGAAAACAGTGATAATGTTTCAGTTCTTAGGTCAATGATGGCGGAATTTCTCCTAAGCACATCACACCCGACCAGTATATTAAATGGCAGACCGCTCGCCACCAAGAATTCCATGTCTATCGCTATACCACAGCTCATCACACTGGCGGAGACTTGTCTACGTATAGTTTTGTTTTGTCGGCCGGTTGCTCCCAACAAAACAATATTATTCAATGGCAATGTTGGTAAAGTTCTTCCGCACTCTTGCTGTATCCTCTCCAGTTCCGTCGTATTTATTATTGATACGTTTGACCCAGTATCGATCATTAACTTGGCTGGGATGCCTTCTACCTTGGCGTCAACATGTATGATTTCATTATTGAAGTTATTGGTGGGACTCCTGTTATCCTCTTCCAATAACTCCTGTCTGATGTCTTTCAGGTAGTTGCACCCGATGATGGTAATACGATTGTGATTGTTTATTATATTGCACTCATTCTCATTATCATACCCAGTAGTCAGAAGCAGTAATGGGTTCTGGTTATTTCTTACTGCCTGTGCCCGTTTAAAGGCTCGGCATCATTATTTCTTTGAGCCATATTATTGGATGCCTCATTCGGGATGCTCAGGGTGGTTACTTGCCGATCTATTCTATGGTCTTCTGGTCGTTCATGGTGCGACCTCTGCTCAGTGTTGTCCAAACTATTACTCCTGCGCGTCGGATAGTACCTCGGTTGGTCCCGTTCTAGGCTCCTCCGCCTTTCTTCGTATCTTCGGTAACTGTTCCCTCTATGGTGGTTGAAACCTCGCTGTCTTCCATCTGTGGCCCGTATGAAGTTCACTCTTGGGCGAGGAAACCTATTATTACTAAAATTACTATTATTGGGACCCACACGATTAGCATTATTATGGTAGGGACTATTACCATAATTGGGGCTTCTCTGACTATTTACGTTACCAGGGTTGGGATTGTGGTTACCCTGATAACCGTTAGAGGGTCGATTTGGGTTTTGCTGGTTGGGACCCGTTCTATTACTGTCATTGTAATTGGTATTATTTCCAGTATTTCCATTATTATAATTATTATTTCGCGGGTATGTCCGAACTCCTTGGTACCCATTATTTACGTGGTTCGCACCTTGGTTATTATTCTGGTACGTCCTTGGTTCGGGCCCATCACTTCTCCTACGACTTTGCCTGTAGTAATCTTCGTTCTCATAATTCTGCAGGAGTTCGGTCATTGCCTGGATGGTTTTTATCTGGCTGCCCCTCCTAGCGCGAATCACTTCCTCATCATAATGATAAGACAGCTTGTTAATTAAGCATTCCTCCGGTATGGCTGGTTCTAAATGCTTAGCCATACACACTTTGCCGAGGAAATACGCTGTCATTGAGCTGCCGACTTGTGGTTGGTAGCGGCCGTGGCAGATATTATCTCTGATGAGATTCTGTGTGGTCTCTGACCAGTATTTGGCTTTGAACATGCTCTTGAACTGCTCATAGTTATTGATGTCGCTCCGGTTTGCCATCCACCAATGGTCATTCACCTCCCGAAACGACTCGTCAAGGATCTCTCTATTTTGAACCCATCGGTTCCCTCGGTGTTTCTCGATGTACTCCTCTATTCGTGCCAAGAACTCCATTGGCTTCCGTTTGTATTGTCGGAAATTCAGCCATTCTCGGTTCTCTGACATGGGGATACTGTGATATCCCGATGGTCTGTTTCTGATTGACTCGATCTCCTCCTGGCTCTGACGCATCTGTCCGGTTATATTTACCATGGCGGCTTCCACGCCGTCGCATCTTTCTGTTACTTGGGTTCTTACTTTATTGACTTCCTCCAGAGCAAATTTCTTGGTCTCCTCTATTTTTGTTTTCTGCTGTTCTTGGACCTGAGTAATTTCCTTTGTTATTACTTCACGGACTTCCAGCACTTCGTTTTCTGTTAGCCGACATCTTTCATCTACTTCTCGGATCTGCTGGTTAACAACCACAACTTCCTGTTCTAATTTCTTTACTATTGATTTCTTGGTCTCTGTTATCCTTTTATTTAATTCCTCTTTGGCTAACTCAATCCTCTCGTCTAACTTATTCATGTTCTCTTGGTTCGCTTCTCTTAATTCTTCTCTCAGCAGTAAATTGTCCTCTCTCAATTCTTCCCTTAATTGTTGGTTGTCATTTTCTATTTTCCTACTGGTTTCTTCCATTTTCTCTTCTAAATTCTTATTGTTTTCTTCCATTTTCCTTTCCATCTTCTTACTCAAATTTTTACTGGTTTCTTCGATCCTCTTATTGGTATTCTCTATCTTACGGCCCAATTCTTCCTTTGTGGATCGGTTATCTTCCTTCAGATCCTCTAGTTTTTCATTTAATGAATGGTTATCTTCCTTCCTTTCCTTATTACTTTCGTCCATTTTCTTGTTTAAATTCTCCTCCATCTTCTTACTGGTTTCTTCCTGAGTGGAATCCATTTTCTTATGCAAGTCTTCCTTTAATTCCTGATTCCATTTCTTACTGGTTTCTTCCATGCCCTTTTTCAAATCTTGACCCATTTGTCGGAACATTTCCATCCATCTGTCCATTTTATCTTCTTCGGTGGTCTTAGGCCTTTCTTTTTCCTTCTCTGGGACAGTGGCTTCCCCTGTTTGCGTGGTTACTTCAGGTTGTTCCTCTGGTGGTTCAGGTTGTTTATGTTCCACCTGGATTAGTAACACTTCCGGATCTTCAACGGGTGTTGCCTCCTTATCCCCCATGTCAAACTCTTTTTCGGCCTCTGCCGCCCTCTTTTTCGATGTAGCTCGTCTCTGCATCTTTCTGCTGTCTATTAATCAATCGCTGCCAAGCTTAGATTATTAAGCCCTCTAAGTTGGACGCCACTTTGTAACAAGACGTCCTTTCTGTGGCTGTCTTCTTCCTTAACGCCCCGCTTTTTGGATTCGTCACTTTGTAAGAAGACCTTATATATGACTGTAATCAAATCAAATCCCACTGTTTGGGCTAGCCACTAGGTCACCAGACCGCTGTATGCCGGTCGTTACAAAAGAATAAAAATAAAATGGAAATTTCAATAATAATAAAATTTCCAAACAATAAAATAATTTTGTTTATGTTTATAGAAGTATGTATACAAGATCAATCTGTTTTTTAAAAGATTCTTGTAAAATTTTAATAACAGGTAGGTATTTATTGACCGTCGATCTCTTTTTGAAGATTTGCACCAAGTCTGGAGTTAAATAGATTAACTCCAGGTAATAATCGATTGGTGACTTTCCTTACTGGTCCAATATCTTGTTCAAAATAGAGTATATTCTTTTCACTTAATACCTTCAGCCTTATAAATACCCTTAAATTACCCTGTGAAATAAATACAGATACAAAATAATAGAAATATAAAGATTTATTGACAATTTTAGATAAATAATCGATATTTTATCGATGGAGAGCAATTATCGACTCTGTCTCAGGAATTATCGATTGTCATACAGAACAAAATTTTATGTTATATTATATTAAAGACAGGTTCTTTGAGCGATTAAGAATTAATAGTCAGAGAAGGGTGCTGAGAGAGTATAACATTAACAATTAACACATAAATACAATAATTACTATTCAATAGTATTTAAATAATTTAAGTTATGATATTAGAATAAATGTTTTGTCGAACCAATGAAGACTGATGTGACGTCAGTCTCTGCGATGTAGTAGGCAGGTTTCGTTTTCAAGATGGCCGCTCCTTGGGTTGGTCTCGGCTATTGTATATGCGTCGAGTCAGAAAATTACTATAAAATTACCTTCATCAAGGTCTAAAATGTCCCCGCACTGGTGTAATAAGTCTGTTAATCTATTTAGTGTATTCTGGTGAAGTGTTCTGTGTAAATTGGCGTTAGTTAGTTTATTTTCTATTTTGTTCAACTATTACGGTTAAGTTTTCAAGTTGCGGTTAGGTTTGTAGAGTAAATCAGTTGTAAGATAATGTTTTACCGTTTACTCTCACTCGTATAGTGAAGTTAGAGGTTTGTTTTCACTATTGTCGTGAATGTTTTTATAGTATTGGCTTCAAAAAGTGTTTAATTTGTCTAACTCTCGTTCACTGATTTCAAAGGCTAAAACGTTAGCTTCATGTTCGACTCGGTTTAAAGAACGTTTTTGTCACACACCTATTCAGCTTGATATTTAACAAAAGACTAATTAACTTGGTCATAAATCTTGCCCAGTTAATCCTTGAAAAAGTATTGTTAACATTTTTCGATTTCATACACATTAGAAAATATTACATTATATATGGAATTTTTCTATTTTATTCCTTACTTTTATGAATTATTAATCTTATTATTAGTTTAATCATCTTATTCCCTTTAAATTGATGTATTATAGTCCATATCTGTAGACATTTTGTGGAAATTAAAAAATTTTGTTCACACTTCGGAAATATAGGCTCAAAATTGGATTTCCGTTTTTATATAAAATTCCTTCCATTTTAAATATTATTAATACTATTATAATAAATTTTAATTAGTCATATTTCTCTTCCTTTCCTTAAATACATATAAATTACACCTTTGAACTGGTTTTTTGTGTTAATTTGTAGATTTGATATTGCTCTCTAAAATTAATTAATTTATATATTTTGACAATTTACAAAATGTTAAGGTATATTTCCTTATTGTCATTTTAATTCATAGGATCATTCCTAGTAGTAGTTAATTGTGTTATCTTATATAAATCTGGGTAGTTTACAGGATTTATTAGTGAATTATACTATTTTATATTGGTTCTCTGATTTCACCAAATGGCCTAGATTTTAGAATTTTATATTTCTTTCTTTCTCAATAAATTAAACTTGATTCCTCCTCTGACTTTACATAACTACAATTATATGAACATAACATGATCTATAACTTATTGTTTTGTGTAGTAGTTAATTAACACTACAGTTATTAAAATAATTAATTATGAACATTGTTTATTAATCTGCACAATTTAACATATTGCAGATACAGCTTAAACATATCTCTTTTGACTATTTTCAATCTAACATAGCATACCTTTTAGTACATTATTACTGGTATGTAGGTTATTATTTATCAAACATAATTCTTTTTTTAAAACACATAACATAACTCTTATTTTCTAATAAACCTTACAAATACATTTATTTAATACATTGATTTTAGGACTGTGAAATAACAGTCTATTTAAACATGTTACACTTATTCATACTATATTAGTACCAGTCCTTTTTGGTTTAAATCATTATTATTGTGATTCCCCACATCAGCAAACATTAATTCCCATACTCTATTTATTATCATCCTTTTTTACAAAGGTCTTTTAAATAAGGATTTACATAAAAATAATAAAATACTGGAAACCTTCCATTTTATTATTTTATCATGCTGGTTATTATTAGACTTTAAAGTTGTGATATAGCATACTACTAAGTTATAGTATCACCAACTTTAAGTTTATTGCATTTTTTAAAAAACACTTATACAAATTCACTTGCACTGTTGGTTCTGATATTCTGAGTCTTATTATCTCAGACCAGACCTTTAGTCATCATGGACCGTTAAGACTAGTTTATTTTCTTTATTACACAATAGCTTTAGCCGGTGCACTTCTTATAACGCTATACAACACTTTAGTTTTCTCAATAATTACATTTTTATAAGATTTTGGGGATGTTATACTTTCTTTGACATAGTTTTTGTGGGTTTGGGATTGATAGTAGTTTATATAATAATAGGTTTTACTACGGTGTTTCTTTCATACTATGTCTTCCTCTCCTCCTGTCTTCCTTCTTGTCCTTCTTCATATCTTCCTTCTGGTATTCATTCTTGTCCCTCTTCTAGTTTTCATTCTTGTCCCTCGTCTAGTCTTCACTCTTCTGTTCTTCTTTCCTCATTCTTGGGAAAACCAAGGTACTTGGTGTTATCACGACTGAGGTTTAGTTTGGAGTATTGAATTTCTTCACTGAACTGACTTTATTCTTCTATTTGTTTTTAGAGTATTTTGGTATTCACCACTCTTTGATTGAGTCTCTTCTTTCGGGATATTGTCTTATGTAACTGGTTTACTGCTCTGAGCTTCCTGGGTAACGTACTGGTATTATTTATGAGTTGATGAGTTGCTTCAATACTTTCTTTGGTTTCTTTTAACAGTGGTTTTTATATATTATGTAGTGAGGATTTTTATCTTATTGTGTTTCATTCCTCTGATTTATTTAAATGTCATTTAATATTATTACAACATTTTTTGATGTAATTAAATTTTATCATTTCATATGATTTACAATGTAGTGGATTTTCTGTCACGCTACAATATATATATATATATTCAAACACCTTTTGCTACAGTCTACTTCTTGATGTATATAATATATTTAATATGTATAATGACTTTACCTCAAGATGTTTTTTCCTTATTTGGAACATGTTTCTGGACGCTTTGTGTTCCCATCCTCAGCCTTCCTAATTTTGAATCTTGTGAAGTATTTGTGTGTTGGCTGGTTGTTATTGTGGTTTCCTGTTGGCCTTTGGCACTTTAAATTGGTATTATTGGGTGTGATTGTGGTGTATATATTAGTATTTTGTGTATTTTCGATGTTGAGTGTTTTGAAAATTGTGTCATGTTTTGTATTGATTTGTATTTGTTCAGTCTGTTTTGTAAACAAACACAAAACACAATTTCTACTTTTGATAATCTACGGTGTGATAATTTTCCCTACAGGGAACAGCATCCGGGAAGGGAAATTGTCCACTGTTCAGAAGTGTCCGCTTTTCGAAAAGCAGTGTCACGAGGTGGGTGGGGTAGGGTTCCGGAATACATGCTATATCCGTTTTTGGAATCGTCAACGCGTAAAAAGTATGCCGTAAAAAGTGCGCACTTTTAACGAGATACGTATGCTTATTCGAAGTCTCTTCATTATCAGTTGTCTTATCGCAAAAAGATAATGTTACTTCTATGTCTTCATCTACTTTATTTGAGGAGCTCAAAATCTCCTCAAAATTTGAGGAGCTCAAAATCGTTACGTATGCCTGTCTTCAGCATTCTGTGATTGAAGACCACTCTTGCTCATCGCGTCCTGTACACGCTTAATCCATTTTTCCTGCGTTTTTCTCTACGCATTCTTCCATCTGGCTCCCACTCTGCGTCTTCTGTAAGGAATCTACCTTCTTCCACTCTTTTCTGATGACCGTACCATATTAATCATAATCTGAACTTTTAGTCACAAATTATCTATTTTTTCATTCCTTCGTAAAATTTCCTACTACCACCAGGGGTTCATTTTTTCTTGACTACTTTCTCGTCGTTTAAGCTTTATTCTTCCATGAAGCCTGTTTTCTTCACCAGATCCTCTCCTATACTCTTTTCATGTCCTATACTTCCGGGCTACCCACAACTACTCCTTACGTACTTCTCACATTGTGTGGTACATTTCACGATGTCCTCCTACGACTCACCTACCGTTTCATATTTTGTTTCATAAGCGATAGATGTTTTCTTTTCAGGATTTCATTTGTAACACTCATACGGTAAATTTTTAATACTCTCCTAAGATTGCGATTTCTCGGTTTTATGGTCGATCCTATAAAAATGCATTCTTATATTTTCCATAATAACTGACCAGCACTCTTTTTGTTAAAATTCTGTATTGTAAAGATTTGTTATTGCCAATGAGTTCATGGCAATAGATACCAAAACTCAATTGCGACAGTAGACGCGATAAATTTGTTTTTTCTACAGGAAAACAAACTCTAATAAACCTGGGCTATGAAGTTTGATTGGATAAAACAGGACACATACTTCATATAAGTAACTAATCCACTCAGCAGCTGCCCCGTGATATTAATTCACTTACTTAACTTGCACAGTCGGTATCATGATTATATACAGTAATACAATAATACAATAAGTAATACAATACAGTCTGTAATATAATATTTTTCATGCCAATGCTGGAAATAATTCAGCTAAAGTTAATTTAAGGAAATACGATTATTCGCAATTAAATTATATTGCAGGCTACTAGAGAACTCAATAATCCTACACAAAGCACCTCAACCAGTAAGTTATTGCTAGGTAACAAGAGGCATGGTAATTAAGAAGGGAGGTAGTTGAAGTGGTGTGGGAATGCGCCATTTGTATTACCGCATCTTCGTGCAGCACCAGGTATCTCATGCTGTTTCATTTATTGTGCAATGTTGAGCCACGCACACTAATATTGTGTCTTCTCAACTTCACCTGCTACTCCCATAATTGTGTCTTGTAAACTAATTTGTATAAATGAAGAAAAATACACGCTTTCTTCAAATTATTTTTAATGTGTGAAAAACAAACTAAATTATATTTACATATTTTATCAAATTAAATATTTATGTCTCAACAATTAAATACACCTGTACATTTTTGTATTCTTGTCACTGTATGAAAAAAATAGGTGTATATATGAATATCATTATGGATGAATAACAACGGCACTGTGTTTTTATCCTTTTAACCAAATAATACTTAACAAACATTTCCTGTTGAAAATCATAACTAATCACCATGTTAAAAATTCTGAAATCGCATACAGTACGTTTAGGTTATCTAAAAGAAAAAGTTTTTTCGAAATATTCTTGCAAACGGAATACGTAAATTTTATATTCTTGCTAAGTAAGATACTTTGTAAGAAATGAGATACTAAAATTAGCAGTCAGGAAATAATTACCGTTTTTCTAAATTTCTGAAAAGAGTATAATTACCTGTTATACTAACCATGAGTTCTTGTTTGGTGATAAATTTTGAATAAATGTTTATGCTCGCTGTGTATATATTATAGAATTAATATTACATAGGTCATTTTAAATCATTTAATATTACACAGATCGTTTCACTACACGTCGACTGAAATGCTCTGATTGTATCTGACACGGAATTGTGTTTTCATTGTACCCTAGAGATAGATTGTGAACGAAGTTTGCGCGATTCCCGGTGTAGAACGTTTGTGCCGTTAACGGATTTAAGCAGAATACTATTTATGAAATATACTCATAAGGTTTTCTTTTTACATGCTCTTGTTCGCCTTCAGTTTTTGTAATTCTTTGGTCTGGAAAAATAGTATTAGTTATATTCTATTAATAATCCTACACCGTTTTTAACAAAGAATGATTTATGTGGAAATTATATATGTCGTTTTACATTTATTCTTCCAAAGCTGGATTTGTCTGTTCTGTTACTGTATCAAGTACTTGCGGGTACTTGCATGTTTGCAATAAGAATACACTTTAAACTTTAGTTATCCTCGTCTTATAATAATTTCCCTTCACAATCACGTTTTACTGTGGTTACTGTCAACACTAAATGTTTCATCCACTTCATGATGTAAAGAATTCCACATCATAAAATGGGGGAAATTACTGGTTTCAACAGTTATGTGAATAAAACGCCTCTGGTAACCAAAAAGTGATGTTTACAAAATTAAGGTTACTCAAATCTACAAAAAATTTGTGTTTTTAATTTTTAGGCTTAGCTATGCGTATACTTTATAATACTCCTGACTTTTAGACTGTTTTAATTAGCAGTTTAACAGCAGAAAAATTTTAAGTTCATCCCAAACCGATCGAAGATAGAACTTCCCTTTTGGGAACGAATGTTTGATTTTACTTTTTGTGGAAACTGAGTGTGTTGCAGACTAATAAGCCTTAAAGAGAACCCTTAATCCTTGTACTACAAATCAACCTTTTTTCTTGACTTTTGTAATTCGTGGACGTATTTGTAGTAGTTTGATTGTTTACACCGTATTGAGAAAAGCATTTGGTAACATACTAAGTCAAGCACGTAACAAGTGTGTACGTGTTTATTTTGCGAGCCAATACCGAAACGACTAATCTACCTCTGTTATTCAAATGTATTAAAAAATCTTTCGATTTTTTAGCGGGCAGTTATGGACAGTAGTGTGGTAATTTTCGTATTTGTAGGTTGGCTAATCTGTACGCTTTCTGAATCGTTTTTATCTCGTCTTTATAAAGTTACAGTGCTACGGGCCTTGGCCGGCAGCGGACGTTCTTACAATTTTTATCTAACCATTTTTAACCATTTATTTACCATTTTTTTTAAAATGGTTAGTAAGAAGAATGTTGATCCGCCACGTTAGGACCAAATAAAATGTTATGTTGAGCTGCGGCCGAGTGGACCGCGTAAAAATGTGTTGTATGTCGGCAGTATGCCTTTTTCCATCAGGAGGAATGAAACTTGGTGTGTTATCGCCAGGATGCAAAATGGTAAGGATAGTGGACTGTATAAATAGATTTATTAAGTTTCTCCGTTTCTTACACTCAACTTATAGTAGTAAGGTTGGCTAATGCTGAAGATTAAATTTTAAGAAACTGATTCGGAAATGAAACTACATTTTGATGCGGCACAAATGTGTGCACTTAGTTACATCGAAAACGTGGAGGGCTAAGGCCTAAATAATTGTCGCGACAACAAGAAATGAGAATGACAGAGTCAGGCAGCAAACGTAAGAACGACCGCTGCCGGCCAAGGCTCGTAGCACTGTAACGTTATAAAAACGAGATAAGAACGATTCAGAAAGCGTCCAGATTAGCCAACCTACAAATACGAAAATTACCACACTACTGTCCATAACTGCCCGCTAAAAAATCGAAAGATTTTTTAATACATTTTAATAACTTATTGTAGAAAAATACAGAGTTCTTAATAATAAAGGTTAATCTCAGTAGGCTGCATTGAACCTTGAGTTGTAGTCTTAGATAACAGTTATGACATTAACTGCTTAGCGATAAGCTTGAGAGATGATAAGAGTTAAGCAGGCCAAGGTTGGCGTGCAGCTTGAATCAAACATGAGTAAAATGCAAAGTTAGCAATGTATTGCCAATACATATTGTATGTATACAATATTGAACGATATAAGACATGAAAATACATAATTTAACAATGTTTAATGATGAATAATCGGTGACTCATCACATGATGGGCCCGATAAATTGTAACACTTATGCAAGTCATAGTGGTTAGCTTGAACCAGTTAAGGCCAGTAGACCTATACAAGTAGAATTGAATACAATGAGCAAACAAAATTATTATAAAATTATACATGTAAAGACATAAATTTAGCATGACGCCATATAGTTTGAACGATGCATGCTATCCTGATGTTTCAGGAATATACAATAAATTGTTATGTGAAAACAAGTTAGACATAGTTGACTGATTGCAAGCACAAATTGTAATGACATGTATGTCATAATTAGCATGAATAATAATTGTGCAATGCGTGATCACAAAATGCAAAATACAATATAAAATACAATATAAAAAATAAAAATATAGGCGTGGCGTGGTTATAGACAGTAGATGCGAAAAACAATGTGTTTTACATAAATACAAGTTATATAATAAATACAATAGAAATCAGTTTAGTTAATTACAAATATGAATAAGGCACAATAGCATAAGTGACAAGTACAACAATGTGGTTATACAAATGTAACACATGAGTTGAACAATTGCGAGAAATACATTCATAGAATAATAAAATCACACATATTGACAAATGTGCAAGAAAATGCATACATGGTTGTATAACTGCATACAATGCGAATATTATGTAAAAAATTTTATATAAAGCAATACCACCAATAACATGACACATACCCAATACCAATATCAAAATGTAAATGTGTAGGACATAATATGCCTCGCAAATTATTAACATATAAATACAAAAATAGCAGAGTATACCACCATGAAATATGATAAGTATAGCTATAATAGCACAGTGCATGGTTGTAAAATTACAAGTCACATGCAAATTTAGTATAAAAACACGCAATGATGCAAAATTAACATTAAAATGTTGTGATGATACATATCACAATTAAGTTGACCAAATGGTCATACAATGAAGTAATAAAAGCCAGTGGCCAAGTAAACTAGCATTGTGCTAAATAATTATAGTAACCTTGTGTCTAAGCCTCGTCCCGGGCTGGCAACAAGCATAGCTTATGAACGGGTCTCCGTAAAATACCAGTAGGCGTGCGAATGTCTACAAATCTAATTAAGTTGTCTGGGCCGGGAAATGTGGCGGTAATTACCCCAAATTTCCATGATAATGGAGGTAAGTTATCCTCCATCAATAAAACCAGGTCACCAATGGAAACATTATCCTTGGCGAATTTCCACTTGTGACGTTGTAGTTGATGTAAATAATCGCGAGACCAAGCCTACCAAATGACGTGGACAAACTTCTGGAGAAGTTGCCAACGTCCAAGACGAGAGATGGGAACGTGAGATAAGTCTAGGTCAGGTATCGCCGTTAATGGTGCGCAAATCAAAAAATGGCCAGGTGTAAGTGGCACCGGATCATTTACATCCGATGAAATGGCAAATAATGGGCGAGAGTTTAGACATGCCTCTATCTGAGACAAAACTGTCGTAAACTCCTCGAAGGTGAGTATAGTCTTGCCTACCACGCGGCGCAAATGATGCTTTAAACTCTTTATACCTCTCTCCCAAAGACCACCAAAATGGGGTGACGAGGGCGAAATAAATGACCATGAAATACCCTGAGAGGTCGTAAAGGATTTGATTGATGAGGTGGCATTCTTATCATGCCAAAGATTGTAAAGGTCATGCAAACCTTGCAGGCCTTCCTAAAGTTCGTGCCATTATCACAATATAACTGGCTGGGTATGCCCCTATGGGACATAAACCGACGTAAAGCAGCTATAAACGCGTTGGCTGTAAGGTCGGAAACCAATTCCAAATGAGTGGCCCTGGTTGCTAAGCAGATGAACAAAGACACGTACGATTTTGACAGAGTCCTAGATTTCTGCCCGCCATGACGAATCATGAAGGGACCACCATAATCAACTGCGCAGAATAGAAACGGCCGCGAAGGAGTGACTCTAGGAGATGGTAGAATACCAAGCTTCTGAACCTGTTGTTTGGCACTAAACCTGAGGCACTTGACACGTCTACGAATGATGGAGCGAATGACTATCTTGGCGTTAATAATCCACCAACGTTGACGAAGTGAGTGATGCACGAGTTGAGAACCAGCGTGAAGTAGACGAATGTGTTTTGTGTGCCACCAAAGCGAACAATCGTACAACACGTGGGGGTGACATCCCCTAGAAATAATATCAGCAGGATTATGTCGAGAATTGATGTGATGCCATGTGTAGGCTTGCGTAAGACGCTGAATCTCGGCAACACGATTAGCGACGTAGGTTTTCCACCTCGAAGACTGGGCATGAATCCAGTAAAGGGACACCATAGAGTCGGAATATAGATGAACACTATTAATAAAGAAATAAAGAGCAGGGACGACCTTGAATACGAGTCGTGATAACAATAACCAAGCGCAGAGTTCAATGCGAGGTAATGACACCTGTCGTAGTGGGGCCACGCGAGATTTAGAACACAGAAGGTGACAAGAGGCCGATGAATCTTGATAAATGACTCTGATATAAACACAACACCCATAACCCTTTTCAGAAGCATCCGAAAACCCATGTAATTCAACTATCCTTGCCTTAGACTTGCAACGAATAGAACGTGGGACAACAATTTTACTGATCAGACACAACTTATCGCATAATGAATGCCAATGCAAGCGTAATTGCCCGGAGATTGGCTCATCCCAACCAAGATTGCACAGCCAGAGATTGCATATTTGCGCGTAACAATACACTGTAAACCACATTTTTACCTACTCAGATAAAAGTGCAACATTATGCGACTTTTAACTTAACTTCTCATATTTTTATTTACTTATTGTAAATACAATATCTTTTTGGCGAGCTTATGTTCTTATAAAACTAAATCGTATCTCGCTAGCATGCTCCACGTGGGTTGGTCATCCCAATCGTTTTCTGTTTGCTTCTTGCCTGTAAACGTAACCGCGTTTCCTAACTACTTTACTTTCTCAAATTC
This sequence comes from Magicicada septendecula, assembly GCA_034769895.1. Lineage (NCBI taxonomy): Eukaryota > Metazoa > Arthropoda > Insecta > Hemiptera > Cicadidae > Magicicada > Magicicada septendecula. The sequence continues at coordinate 957,808,547 of CM068367.1, forward strand.
GTAATTTCTCAATATCATAGTCCTACATCTTAGAGATAGGTAACCTGCATGGCGTGTGCGTCATACGTATGTATACTACGTCGGCAATGACGTAGTTTACAGTATTTTGTAGGCGCCCTCAACTACTGGATTGTTCTCGACGCATCATGCAGAAAGCAGTGGATTTATCTTCCAACGCGCCAGGGGAATCATAAATACAGATTTCACTGCGGCTAGTCAGTCAGATTTTATATACGGCGATTCGTTGACGGCTTCATTGTTACCTGATTGTGAATTATTGTGTACAAACAGCTGTAATTGGTAACTTGTACTTTCTAATGTGACATAGTTAAGTAAGTGAAATTTAGTGTGCAAACGTTATTGTGTGCTGAGCAGTCGTTTAAACTATAATTAAAATTCTAAATAGCGATTTCTCTGTGTTCAAATATTCTATTTCCATTGTTCGAATACGACGATCCGTGCAACTGTCGTAACGCTATTCAACTAATGTATTATTATTTTCTTAGCCAATTTCATTGTTTAGTTTTTATTGATAGTTCACAGCTTAAATTCTTTTCAAATTATCACAAAACCTAAAAACACTCCAGTACTATACAAGACAGTACGCTATTAAAAAAAAAAGTAATAGTAAACTTTGAATTATTACTAAAAGATTTGTTATTACTTTACTTGCAGTACTGTTTTTAAATATTTTTAAATATTCAAATAAATAAAAGTTAATGTATATGTGAAAAATATGGACTTTAAATAACACAGTAAAGATCTGTCCCACTTGTTCGTCTTCCGTCTTATACACGGGTCGGCTTGGCATGAGGTTCGCTGCGGTCATTTAAACACTGTTTCAACGGGTTTTTACTGTATTATCTTTGGACCGTGACTACTTTCAAAGTAACATAAGTATAAATAAAAATAATTAGCCTATAGTACCCAAGACATTAATTTCAGAGATAATAAAGAAAAGATGCTCCAGCAAATATGATGCTTCTCTTCGAATATAGAAGTTCTGGGATCGATTAAATGTAGCGCCAAGATCAATATCACGGTGGCTTATGAGACTTTAGGTTGATTTGATTTGACAAATGACCTGTAATAATGTATTCAGGAAAACCGGATGACAGAAGAATAGTGCTGACTACCTTGTTTCTATTCTGTAGAGTTCATAGGAAGAGCCTGGCCTGTTTAATTTCTCATCTGAATTCTACGTGTTAAATTTATGAATTATCAAGTCTTTTTCAAAACTTCTGTTTCTTATAAACAACATTTTCTGAGTAACAAAGAAAAAATGTAAACAATTGCAGTAAATAAACAATTAATTTACTTGTAACAAGGAAAAATGAATTCAAACATGGCATTCGATATTCGACAACACAGCGTGCAAACGACAATAACAAGCAAGCTGCAAGCAAAATAACATAGAAGTATTATTGTATAGCAGCGTACAGTAAAATACCAAAGCAGGTAAACTAACTGGGGCAAACTAAAAGATTATATTTTGCCATTAAAGCAAACTCGTAAGAAATGACTAGCGTACTCGAATAATTTTTTCTAAACTTTTCTCACAGTCAAAAAAACAACATCTAACCTTAGCAGAGAAAGCAATGTTTATTGCGAAGGATGCTATTTATGATGGTCAGTATAACCAAATAATTAACTGTAGTCGAAACAAGTTATTAATAACAACATGAGTAACTTGTGATCTTTATTCATTTACGAATCGCCATAATCTTTCTATAAAATCGTTAATTATATAAAGAAAGTAACAAATAAAATTCAATGCAGAAATAATGCTTTAAGCAAAATATTGTTTTAAAATACCAAAACACATGGGACATCGTTAAACCCTGTTGTTGAGCCTTTAGATCTACCAATCGGCATTGGTCAAACTGAAAAAATATATTATATGAAAAATTAAAAGCTTCAGGAGAAAAGGTGACATGCATCCTGGAAAAGTCATTATTAAAACATCCAGGAGAGGTGTGAGATCTTGTAAAGTGATCAAAGAGAAAGTGAATCTGACGAACCTAGAGCTGATTTTATTGAATCATCATCAACTATTTCAAGATATAATGTTGCTAGTAGCATTTGGCTACCAAGTACATCGTTCTATCAAAGCAGGCCTAGTAATTAAAAACATCAATACTTCAAAAAATTGGTTTTTCAGTAAGCAAAGAAAATTAGTCAATTATTGTGCTATTACTTATTCTGATACTCTATATTACAGTAAAACCTTTGCACGTGTTGTGAGTACACGCGGCATCATCTACGATGTTAAATCTGGCAGATGGAACAGTGGCGTTACCTGATTATTGGGGGGTAATTATAAATTTCTGCAAAAAAGTGTGCTTTCTTGTTATTTTACATTTGCATAAACCGTGGTATAAATTAATAAGAAAAAATCTAAATACGGGAACTAGTTTAAAACTTAACTTCATGAAGCTTTCCAGCCGGCAGACAGTTCAATCTTACCATAAGTTTAACAAATAAAATAAACTAACAAAATGAAGATCACAAATATGGTTAAATTAATTTTCCCTCTTTGATTTTACATCTGAATCTAAACACCTTTGTCAAACTCGTAAAATCTACGTACAGACACGGTTAAGGAGTGATAAGGGGGTCATTTGCCTTCTCCCCAATGTGTTAAAAAAATACAGAAATAGACTATATATTTATGACGAAAGGAGAAGCATCATAATTGCTTATTGAAAATGTACAAATTTACGTTTAATTTACAAATGTTGTTATATTTCAATCAAAAATGTACATATGACATTAGATTTGAACTTAATTTTAAGCCCTGACTAAAGACCGTGTATGTTGTTGCCCCTCCCTGAATTAGAACAGTGAAATCTCGCGTGGGCTTATAATATTTGCTATCGCTTTTAAGTGAACTAACAGACAATGCATTCATCAATTTTATAACGGTGTTTCATATCTTCTTGAAGACAGCTGACAAAATTAAGTTACCTTTAAGAATAAAATAGTAATTTTAATATAATAAAATAGTTTTTTACAAAATATATTATTGCTCAATAGTTTTCTAACTGCTTAATATAATTTGAAGTTTTTATTGTAATGACATAAATAATATGTGATATATTGTTTGCCAATGAATACTGTGTACTCGATTTGTTCTGTTCAAAGCGCATTTATTATTACACTCTACTTAAAAGAACATGTTTTATGTGATCTGCCTTACACTGACAACAAAGATCATCCGCTCCATTGCCCTTAAGAGTAAAATGTATTTCGCTTCTGACTACAGTATAACCTACTTTCCTGTTGTAAATCTGAGAAGCGAACGAGATGGGAAGGGGTTGAAACAGAAAAGGATTTAATTGGATTTCATTAAAATATAATTAGATCCTTGTCAACATAAAGTACGACATATGTTGTTTAGCTTTTTATATTAAGTTGGTCTCTTCGGACTTAATCATCTGCTATACTCTTAAAACAACAGTGTTAGATGTGTTGGTAATCATTAGATTCACACAACTATAAGTTTTCAGGTGATTAAAACTCGTTTAGCGTACAGAATATATTAAATTTCTCAATGTTATAAATTTGTAATTCTAATGTTATAATAAAATAAATTATGGCATTCCATATATATATATTGCAACGATACAAATTATTACTGCAAGGTTATTTTGAAATTACTACAACAGAGTCACATCTGGAGGTAGGAAAATTTTATTCATTATCAAATTAAATTTACTCTTGTCATATGGCTTTATAATATAAAAATTTTTAATAAAGAATTGTCTTTCAACAAATGAGTCTATTGGCTTGTTTTACATATAAGTTACTTGTACGTAGAATTCTAACTGTTTGCGTAGACCCCAGGCGCTCCGCTCGCTGCTCGTCCGTACGTTGATCGAAGATCACCCCGTTGAATATCTACGTCTCGGCTCACTCACGCACTGCGATATGAAACTGCTATTGTTTATAACTTGAATAATCTTAATCTCAGGGATCAAAACTGGGTATAAATAGATCGTGTATTAGGCTTACACAGTTCCGGTTTCTTGAAGTGTTCTCGCGCTAATAATCAGAATACCACGGTAGGTATTCTGTCCCTAACCCGGAAATCTTCCACTGTTCGCGAAAAGGTACTAGAAATGATGTATTTAAAATTATATACATAATAGGGCTGCTACAGCTAGTGCCGTCTCTCTTCCTTCAACCTGGCTTTCCAATTCTCCCGATGTTCCCATTGTCCTTCCTCAAGTCCTATACGTTGCATAGATGCATCCACTTCGTCCCTCCAAGATCTTCTCGGTCTTCCCCTTCTTCTCCTTCCTAATGGACTCCATTCCGTCACTTGACTCCATTCCGTCACTTTGTTGATCTACCTATTTTGGGCTCTCCGGACATGACCGTACCACACCAATCTTTTTTATTCAATGTAGTCAATTACACTCCTTTCCGCTTCCAGTCTTCTTCTGATCTCGTTTGTTATTCGGTCTGCTCTCGTTATTCCACAGCACCACCTCCAATATTCCATCTCTGTTGCAAGAATCTTTCTTTCATTCTCTTTGTTAATAATCCATACTTCCGCTGCATACATCATAATGCTTTAGACTATGGTCTGATATATCATTTTTTTGGTGCTTTTTCTAATATTTTTGTCCCATATAACACTGTGTATTTGTCTAATCCCTGTTCTAGTCTGCCCTAATCTACTTTTTATTTCTTCTTCCGTTGTGCCTTGTTTACTCAGTGTGAATCCTAGGTACTTGAATTTGTCTGTTCCTCTAATTTTAACATTTTCGTCTACTTCTAAATCCGCTGTTTCTTCATCTCTAATTGCCAAGTATTCAGTCTTTTTTATGTTTATTTCCAATCCCATCTTTGTGTATTCTTCATTCAGCTTTCTTACCATGTAGCTTAGATCTTCTTCATCCTGGGCTACAACTATCTGGTCATCGGCGAAGCATAGTGTGTACAGGTGTTCATTTCGTATCGGTATTCCCATTCCATAGCATTTCTGTTTCCACATGGTTAATGCATATTCTAAAAATATCTTAAACAGCGTGGGCGATGTTGGGCAGCCTTGCAATAACCCTTTGGATGTTTTAAACCTACAGACAATTTTGTTACCTACTTTAATTTGTACTGTGACGATTTTAAAAGAGGAAAAAATGAAATAAAAGAAATTTAAAATAATTTAAAATCTCACATTAAAACAGAACATAAACCCCTAATGAAAATGATAATGTAACCCCGCCATAATACCCAAAATAAATAGTTTTAAAACCAAAAAGAATTCTATAATAAAATTGCGATAACACCCCTTAATAATTAACCCGGCTTTAACCTGCCGAAACCGGAATCAACACGCATAATTACCCGTGAATATGACTAATAATTGTATTAAATCGGAACTTGATAAAAAACATAATGATGTACAATAATAAAATAATAAGTAAGAGATACCGTAGTATAATTAAATATAGTTAAATATGTCAGAGGATAAACGAGTAAATATTAATCGAATATGGAACTACTTTTATGCTGAATAGTAAGTGAAACGAGATTACTACTCTCACCCCTTAACTAATAAACCACTTGCTATGGGGCGGTCAAACAGTAAGCTGTGTACTGCCAATATGTGCAACGTTAAAAATAGTTTATTACAAAATGTAATTAATCCGTCAGTTAAGACACAGAGGCATTCCTTTTACTATTAAACAATGTGTTGCGTTAATGTAGTTGAACCGCGACTCATATAAATATGGTGTAAACGAGTGAGAATGAATAACTAAAATTTAGCGCCGGTGACATTTCTTCAAAAATCTTAAAATATAATACTTATGTAATTAAAACTGTGGTAATCCCATGAAGTGAAGTGCTACAATCAAACTATCATGTGAAGTGGATACAGGTGAATGAAACTATGTGTTAATCATTCAGATCAACGAGCTATTACTATCAGTTAGCCAAGAGCTGAGAACCAGGAGACACCATGATCTAAAAGACTTCAGGACTACACCATTCCCGGATACGAAGATAATGAGAGATACCTGCCCTACTTCAAACATGCTGCAACCGAGGACCTACGACTGGAATAACGCAGAGCTGGAAGACATCAAAAAAGGTGACACGGAGGCAAGCCTTCCGTGCTTATGAAATACTAAATATTATATTCAACAAAAGACAATTAATGTAACCACATTAAGACATTTTAAGTAATTGTATATCAGTAATTGTATACTCATAACTTGTATACTTATTCCTAGTAAAAGAGTTATAGCTCTAAACTGTAAAGCCTTATTGTTTAAAAGATTAATAAAGACCATTCTTCAAATGGCAAAATTTTAAAGCTTTATATGGCGAGGTAACCATTCTTAACGTATTAGAGGAAATCCCGGATCCGGAGAATTAATTAAATTCATATACATCTTATTTTGAGGGGCCTTGTAAAGAATACAATATAATCATCATGTAAACTGTAAGCTATTGAAGCATATGTGTCGAGAATTTTAAGTAGAGAAAATAATACAATATGTAATAAAGAGATGTCATCAGGAGTACCTACTATACTGAGTGCATAAATCAACAGTCTCCCCTTCCCTGAATCCTTGTATATTTATTGTTTGTTGTTCTGATTAATTTTCAGCTCGTCACAAGTAAGGCAGCCTGAATAATTGGCAGAACCAATTATTGCGGGTTCCCTAAGTTATAACACAGGAGAAGATGTTATAGTACGTTGTTGTTTTTATATAGATTTTTTACTGCTTGCGTCAGGACTTTCGGTATTTCCAATTGTGATAGAGTTTTAAACATTTCTTGTCTGGGTACTGTATCATATGCTTTTCTAAGGTCGATAAACGCTAGATGTACTTCCCTGTTCTTCGCTTTTTTCTTTTCTATGATCTGTTGGATTGTATATATCTGGTCTACACATGATCTCCCGGCTGTAAAACCTGCTTGTTCTTCTCCTCGATTTTATTTCTTAGCACCCTACCATACAGCCTTCCAATTGTTGCTATGACACTTATGCCTCTATAGTTTTCGCAGTCTTTTCTATTGCCCTTTTTCAATATCGATGTAATTCATGCCTCTTTCCATTCCGCCGGTAAATCTTCTCCATTTATAACATTCTCGAACATTCTTCCTATCATTCTCATAAGTTTTTCGGTTCCGTACTTTATTAGTTCCGCTACTAACCCTCCTGGGCCTGATGCTTTGTTGTTTTTCATTGAGTTTACTGTTTTCCTTATTTCTGCTGCCGTTATAGTAATTCTATTTTCTGTTTCTGTCTCTATTTCTTCTTCATCGTTATTCAGGAATTCTTGTCTACGCTCCGTAAGTAGGTTTTTATAGTGTGTCTCCCACTCATTGTCTTGTATGTATTGAATATAGGTTTTATCCTTCCTATTCATTCGTAATGATTTAATTACATTCCATGCTTCTGAACTCCTAGCTCCTCCTATGTATTGGTCTACATTTCTACACCTGTTTTCCCATGTTTCATTTTTCTCTTTGCTGACCATTTCCTTCAATTCCTTGTTCTTCTCTCTGTAATTTCTGTAATCTTCTTCTTTTTTCGTGGACATCTATTTGTTATTTAGTCTTTTCTTTGCTTTTATCTCTTCTATCGTCTCTTCCTTCATGTCCCATTTGTATGTATTATATTCCCTTTTCAGTCTCTCCTAGGCCTTCTAGTGCTGCTTGCAGCATAGCTTCTTTTATGTGTTCATATGTGGTGTTTACTTCTCTAAATTCTATTAACTTTTGATCTAGATGTTGCTTGTATAGGTTCCTTATCGATTCGTCCTGTAATAATTGAATTTTGAATTTGTTTTCCTTACTTATTTGTGTTGCCGTAATTGTCTCTTCTGTCTTTGTTGGCATTTTGGCTCCTGTCCATGGGAATTTATTTTTGCACGTTTTAAAATTAAATCATTTGCTTTGCTAATGACATTATAAGTAATGTCAGTGTGCGAATTTTTATCAAATAAACATGTTTAATTAATTGCATTTTCTGCCTGTTTGGACTGGAGTTCACTACCATAAGTTAAATACACTGTTCACAAAGACTATTGTTCTCCTCCCTCGACCATCAGGTGATCGCGCGCGCACACACACACACACACACACACACACACAGTTCGCCACCCCTCAACAATCAAGTAAAACAAGTTAAGAAATATCTGTTCCTAAATGCACAATTTTAAAACTATGTACAACTGTTTATATATTTTTTATATGTATATATAAATTACTCTAAGCAAATATGCAAATCTTCATCGTTGCAATATGTATACACATATTTATATCTAACACTTTCACACATATACATAACTGGTAACATAAAGCTTTATTTCCAGAAATATTGTCAATACCCCCTACAATTTTTTCAAACGTTTGATAGCTTCTTTAGGCTCTGGTGTCCTTAAATTTTAAAATGTTTAAAACTGAACATTAAATTTGAATTTCGTTAAAATTATTTATATTAACCACTCCCACTTTTCCTTCCCGCTCTCCTATTTTTTTTTTTGGGGGGGGGGGATCAACATCAAAAAGACGATAAGGATGTTTAGGGTAAAAGTGTGAACATGCATATTTTAAGTTTTATAAAAATTTGTTGATGCATTCAAAAGTTATTGTTAGACATATCCCGAAAGACAGATAGACACATAAATGCCAAACGGTCATTAGAACTGAGAACTTGCTTTGCGCATGCAACAATATTTCCGCAGGTTTATTTCTAATCGAAGATTATTATTATTCTCTCATTTGTTCAAATATTTCTCACCACTTTTCTCGCTTCTTCTGATTTTGTGTCTCTATTACAGCTGTTAATTTCTTCACACTTTTGTTCTAGGTTTCATTTTGTAATTGTGTACCTTTCTTCGTGGTTTCTCTACTTGTTCTATTATAATAGTTCATATCTTTTATCTTAACAATAGCAAGGCATTTTTTAATGAAAATATTTCTTTAAGAACAGTACTAGTAAAGTGTTTGACTTGAATGGTCCGAAAGAAATAGGAAGGAGGGAAGAGACTGAAACACGATATCTACAGAGCAGTGACTAGACTTGGACCGGCGGAAAACGTGGTAGACTATGTCAGCGACGTTGGCAAGTCTGTCACACATAATATTACCTCAACTGTATACCGAGCGCAACGTAGCAGTGTTTACTTACGCGTAAGCCCGAAATATTTGCCGACTGTTCACGTGCTTCCTACTAGACGAGAACATGGTAGGACAGAATGTTACCATTTGGTGTAGCGTGAATGAATTCTGTAGCAGTTGCCGCGCCTTCCGTTGCCACTATGAGCAGCAAATATTACATTAGTTTTCTAGGCACAAGCGTCTAGCGGAGCGGTTTAATCCAGGAAGTTAAACCCGAAGTTGTGCATGGTGGGGAGAACAACACCGTGTCTGTATCACCTGACGCTAGCGCCGTTTTAGCGCGCCGTGATATCAATTTGGTTTAGCTGTTAACTACTCTATGTTGCAAGCGTACCGTGCTGTTAATTTGAATTAGCTTATGTGTTATGTAACTTAGAGAAATTTTTATATTCAAGTAAATCAATTGAGAATTTGTTGCCTTTTTGTTAACTCTTAGCGTATGATACCATGTTGCAATGAGAATTGGTTTAAGTAAAGACTGCATGTTGAGACATTGTAAAACAGACAATAAGATACAAGTCAATTTTGTTACTTTAAGTTGATTTTTGACAATAAAAACAATAATGAGTGTTGTGAAGTAGTGCAAACATAAGTGTAGGCATATGGCGAGTGCACCTGTGCGGGTATGAATAACTATGTTACAAAATAACAATAAAAACAGATCAACTTAAATAAATTTTGTGTAAATAAAAATTTCTAACAAGAGACTTACACCAGAATATGGATAAAATAAGTTTTTATAAAAGATGTTTTATGATCCTTAAGAAAAGCAATAAAATTAGACAGGTTTTATTTGAACGTTTTACTTTGTTTTACTTTGTTGATTTTACAAGAAGAACGTTATCTGAACTGAAGCCGTAAGGGTGAGGGAATATTTCGTCCAATGAAATTGGCTGAAGCATTAGTTGATTTTATCCTTCGTAGGATATAATTCAGTCTGGCTTAGAACTCAGTAATGAGCAGTCTCGCTTTGAACTCAACAACGTGTAGTCGTTGCCTCTGGTTTATGGTGATAGTTCTACTAAAAGCATACGAGCACAAGTAAAAACATTCGCGACAAAATTAACACCGAGAGCTATTACGGTACAGTACAAGATTGTCCGCTTAGGGATTGAAAGAACAATTCAAGTCAGCTGGTGTAGTGTGTAGTTATATACACAATACAAATCACTAATAATTATTACTTCACCACAGTTGGTAGTAGTACCCAACCCGAGAACGACCCTGAACGCCGGAGAGCAGGAGGAGATCCTGACGAAACAACGGTATCCTGAACGTCTATCCAGAAGAAACAGACGATCAACATCGCAGCGTCCATCAAAAAGGGAAGTGAAATTATTATATAATCTCTATTAAAAAACAATCATAAACTAGACGACAAAAAGGACTTGTATAAATTAAGATTTTATGTAATTAGAATATAGGAAAGAACTATTTTCAGTTTGTAAAAATATTTCAACAGAAACAGTTAATTAATTTTATTTGGAACAAAAACAGTTATACAGTATGTTATGAACAGCATAGCAGATTACATTGTATTTGTGAAGCTTATAAAAGAGAATATTTGATTTATCTAATATTTGAATATTTTTCTATTAATATTAATAAATCATAGAATGATTATTTTGAAACGGTTTTAATTAATTATTTCATGTCAACAACAACTCACTCCTCTTTGAAAATTATTTAATTATTGTGCAATTACATATACTTGACGCAACGAGAATATAAAAATCCTGCGACATGTTAATGTTGAGTACATGGTAATGTATTTGTGCAAATTTTGAAATACTTGTAACGTTACTATATATATATATATATATATATATATATATATATATTATAACTCTACTTCTATGCGTTATTGTTATGTTGTGTTGTGTGTGAGTACCCACCTGCTGTCTGATCTTGCAGATTCTTCCGACTAGGGCGTGTGGATTTTGGATTTGAAGTTCGCAAGCTAGTAATCTCAAATTATTACAACAACACACAAAATAGGTTACTTTAAAGGGGGAGAGTTTTGTGAGACTGGTAGGCTTTACCGTACAACAATAAAACACTGTTATATGGGGTAATAAAACGTTGTTTATTACACCAACAACACACAAGAATAGAATGGTTATTATTTTATGAATTTCTTACAGTGTAAACAATAAATCAATGTTTTTCGATTGGTCAATAGTTGAAAGAAACTGAACTCGTTCTTTGACGAGTTAATTGCAATTTAAATTTTAATTTATTAATTGATTTGAATTTAATTAAATTTATTTAATTAAATTGAATCTAAATGTTCATGAAACAAAATATAAAACTCTGAAATTAATTAGAATAATTAATTAAAATAAATTAGACGTGACAGTCTAGTTCACGTTATTTCATTTCTAGTGATTCTACTTCTGATCTACTGCAGTATGATCTAAGATTAGATTGTCAGTTAAGATTTGTATAGCGCTTTTATACTACTTCTATTTCTTAACTATAACTTACTAAAGCCTTAAACTGCTATACAGATTATCACAACGAATTTACTTTTTAATTACTAGAGTCTTTGCTTTTTGTTTGGCACCTGAATTATTTGAATTACAATGTTTTAATTGAAAAATAGAAAATTTGATCTGAAAAATAAATAAGTGGATTTTGCTTTCCTGTTACTGAAGAGGATGTCGTCCCGATTTGTCCCTCGTCGATTCGAGTCCTTGATTAGAGAAAGTAATCTGCTTAGAACTGCTGGATTCGGTCGTGGAGTTCAAAATTCGGCAACACTCTGCTTCCTTGCTGTTTGTGAATATTTTAACGTCTGCTGCTGTCCGCTGGAACTGCTTCCTGTCCCTCGTCGATTCGCACGTTGCACGTCAGCGTGTGTGTGTGTGCTTCGTTCGGGTGGTCGCTCTGCTCGTCAGCTGTTCACCAATAATTTAGACGGCCTCTCTGCTGTATTCTTGAAGTCTGGTCTTGAAGTCTGGTGGATCTCTTGCGTGCTTATGACTAACTGGTAGTACACAATAAGCTTGGTTGATGTACTGAAGAGTATCTCGCCTTTACGCAACAATTACGAGCTATACAGATGATCTGTACTTAGTGTGTTCGTAATTGCGTGTGTGTTGACCACGTAGAGTCTTCTTGTTGATCTTCACCACTTTGGTTACTAGACGATCGAAGGACTACGTCTTAACTTCGTGAGTACTGACAGAAGAGTGAGTTTTCAACCAAGAAACACCGCACTAGCCGGGGCTCGCGTGAAATGATTTCATTGGCTGCCACACTCTCCCTACCACATAAAATTTTGAATTCCCTTGGTCCGTGAGAATGAAGTTAGGTTCCCACAGACGGAGAATTGATATTATTATCTAATATAATTATCCGGCGGAACCAATTTGCCGCAACGGATATCCTGTGCTTATTTAATTTTGCAATAACTTGGTTGCAAACCAAGTTGTGTGAAATCTAAAATATACAATCTGTCAGAAATTATTATCTTTATAACATACTAAAATCTCATTACTGTAACTCTATTTTTACAGAAGTTATTCAATTATTTTAATTAACTCTTTCATTTGTTAATTATATTGCATCAAATTTGCACACGTCATTATTAATATCTCGGCAAACATTCTGGCTATGTTAGATTTCGCCTTTATTTATTAGTTTCCGAGATATTAACAATTAACAGTTTGGGTGTGGTCGCTTCCTTGTACAGCGAACTGATTACATAATGACCACGTGTGCGTTGCTTTTCAAAGCATTATTTTCAATGCTCTACATTCAAATGGAGTTTTAACTGTTACTTTTTATTTAAATATGCTTTCAGTATGCGGTAAACATATAACCCCAAATAGTTAATATTTGGTGCCGTTATATATTCCCACACCCGCTTTAAAAAAAAAATGAATGTAATAATTACAGTTATTTTTTTTTTCTTAATCATTACACACATATTCTGTAATCATTATACTTATTACCTATACATTGTATTACTTATTCAAAAGAAAAACATACATGTGTGTTAATATTATTTCATTACATACAACTTAATTCTACATACTCTTATATTTGCAATCGTTTATGTATTAATGTTTTTAGAACGTCTAATATCTTTGTTTGTAAACAGTAGCACGCGCACAAAAGAATTTGCTGACAGTATTTACAACCGTTATCGCCTGGCGCGCGTAGCTAATTGCTTGACCTAGTTTTCAAATGTCGGTCAGGTAGTTGTTATCGCGTGACGTAACTATTTCCTGCTGTGTGCTCGTTCAGTAGTACACGCACGCTGGTTATCGCGATAGAAAAACATTATTATTAATACATATGTTATCTATAATTATTGTTAATAATATTATACATCACAAGTTATTTATTTTAAATTTAATTATTATAATACAATTACATTATCTTTTAATTGTAATATTTCGTAACCCTTTTTACGAACGGTTCGACAGTACTTCGTTAACCATCGGTCATTTTCGTCACCGAATTCATCATCTACGTCTTCCCACGCTGACTGTGTGGGAACGTCGTCGTCACTTTCCTGCTCTACCGGACGTACATTTGTCGGTGCCCATTGTTGCATTGTGTTGACGGCCAACCACGTTTCCTTTGCTTCCGGTTGAAATACTTTGTCAACAGGCGTACAAATTTCTGTATAAAAATCACTTTTCTTAAATCTAACATTTTTCTTATTTTTACCTACTTTATTGCGATAGGTTTTAGCATGATTTATGGCGCTTCCCCCTGGAGGCGCCCGTTTCCAAGTTTTTTGGAAACTTACGATTCTTTCTCCTCTCGTTGGGGTCTTTATTACTTGGAGTATCGCTGTCTTGCTCTATTGTATCAGTTCTAGCTATCTCAAGCGTTTGCATAGCTCTAATCGGGGCCCCGTCGTTACCCTTATATTGCCCTTTCGATCTAGCAATATTTTGTTTGCCTTTGTATTCAAAGGTCTTATCTGGGGGTTTTGACGATGTTTGGGGTGTAGTAGAACTAGTACTCGGTCTCTGGTCAGGTTGCTGGTATTGTTCTCGCGTATTCTGCCCTTCATTATTTCGGTGGAAATCGGGGTTATAACGCCACCCACCAAAATCAAAAACCGTCTCACTTTGGGACACTAGAATGAGGAGTTCGTCTATCGTGCGAATACCCTGCGTAAATACAGCTACTCTAATGTTATGATTAAAATGGTAGGCAAGCTTCGTGACTATGTCAATCTCCGCAAATGCTGGGGTTAAATGCTTCGCGCGTTCGACCTGCTGGATTATATAATTTTCGGCGGTAATACCCATTTTCTTATCAAATCGGCCATATTCCAGTTCATTGCGCAGAAGTCGTTGGGTATGCGAGTTCCAGTACCGGCTTTCAAATTTTTGTTTGAACTCCGCGTATGTGGACACTCTATCGCGTACAATGTTATACCACTTACGCGCCGAATCACGCATCGCGTTAACCACCCACTGTATTTTGTCTTGATCTTCTAGTCGGGAACCTACTCTAGCCATTTCACTCTCACACGCTAATAAAAATTCAATGGGGTTTTCGTTATTTTCCCCCGTAAAATACACGCGATTTTTCTCGTCGACAGGACCTTGTACCAAAATATTTGGAGCAGATCTCCTTCGTACCTCCTGTCGTACTTTCAAAATCTCGTCGTTTAACGTTTGTAAAACACTCTCTTTATTAGAGTCAATGTTAGATCGCGTCTCTACAATTGAAGCGTCTAATTTATCTACTCGTCGTTGCGTTTCAGTCACGTCCGCGTGAATCTTTACCTCTAGAGATTCCACCTTCCTAGAAACGTCTAGGGTTTGCTTTTCGCAACGGCTTATGTGATCCTTGAACCGGCCCTCCATACGTGTTACTTGTTCAATAAACGATTTTTGCATAGTGGTCTCAAAAACCTTAAACCGTTCATTGATTTTAGTATCGACCGTATTTACTTTTTCGGCGATTTCCGCGACTTTCACAGTTAACTCGGTTACGCTTTCGTCTATTTTCACAGTTAATTCTTTACTACTTTCTTTATTACTTTGCTTAATCTCGGCGTTTATGTCAGCGTTGCTTTGATCTAATTTCTCGGTTAGACTAACTCTTTGTGCTTCGATGTTAGATTTTAATTCCGCGATATTCATTTCAGCATTGGCTGTTATTTGTTCAAATTTCGCGTTCATATTTTCCGTTAAATCGCGTTTCATTTCCGCGTTCATTTGCTGTATTTGTTTAAGTATTTTATCCATATCCATTTTAAATACACAACAATTTCAAATATAAACAATTTAAAATACACAGAACAGTTTCAAATACACACAATAACTTTACTGCTGTACGAACACCAGTCACAAAACTCTTTGGGGATTGTTTAGTTGGACGCCAGCTGTTTTACGAGTTAAAACAGCAAAGTTTGTTTTAACGTGAAAATTAAATTTGAATTGAATTTAATTTCTGGCCCCACGTACAGGGCGACATTTATAACTCTAGTTATATGTCGTTCTGAACGTGAATTTAATTTGATGTACGTTTGCCGGGCCCCACGTTGGCCGACATTTATAACTCTACTTCTATGCGTTATTGTTATGTTGTGTTGTGTGTGAGTACCCACCTGCTGTCTGATCTTGCAGATTCTTCCGACTAGGGCGTGTGGATTTTGGATTTGAAGTTCGCAAGCTAGTAATCTCAAATTATTACAACAACACACAAAATAGGTTACTTTAAAGGGGGAGAGTTTTGTGAGACTGGTAGGCTTTACCGTACAACAATAAAACACTGTTATATGGGGTAATAAAACGTTGTTTATTACACCAACAACACACAAGAATAGAATGGTTATTATTTTATGAATTTCTTACAGTGTAAACAATAAATCAATGTTTTTCGATTGGTCAATAGTTGAAAGAAACTGAACTCGTTCTTTGACGAGTTAATTGCAATTTAAATTTTAATTTATTAATTGATTTGAATTTAATTAAATTTATTTAATTAAATTGAATCTAAATGTTCATGAAACAAAATATAAAACTCTGAAATTAATTAGAATAATTAATTAAAATAAATTAGACGTGACAGTCTAGTTCACGTTATTTCATTTCTAGTGATTCTACTTCTGATCTACTGCAGTATGATCTAAGATTAGATTGTCAGTTAAGATTTGTATAGCGCTTTTATACTACTTCTATTTCTTAACTATAACTTACTAAAGCCTTAAACTGCTATACAGATTATCACAACGAATTTACTTTTTAATTACTAGAGTCTTTGCTTTTTGTTTGGCACCTGAATTATTTGAATTACAATGTTTTAATTGAAAAATAGAAAATTTGATCTGAAAAATAAATAAGTGGATTTTGCTTTCCTGTTACTGAAGAGGATGTCGTCCCGATTTGTCCCTCGTCGATTCGAGTCCTTGATTAGAGAAAGTAATCTGCTTAGAACTGCTGGATTCGGTCGTGGAGTTCAAAATTCGGCAACACTCTGCTTCCTTGCTGTTTGTGAATATTTTAACGTCTGCTGCTGTCCGCTAGAACTGCTTCCTGTCCCTCGTCGATTCGCACGTTGCACGTCAGCGTGTGTGTGTGTGCTTCGTTCGGGTGGTCGCTCTGCTCGTCAGCTGTTCACCAATAATTTAGACGGCCTCTCTGCTGTATTCTTGAAGTCTGGTCTTGAAGTCTGGTGGATCTCTTGCGTGCTTATGACTAACTGGTAGTACACAATAAGCTTGGTTGATGTACTGAAGAGTATCTCGCCTTTACGCAACAATTACGAGCTATACAGATGATCTGTACTTAGTGTGTTCGTAATTGCGTGTGTGTTGACCACGTAGAGTCTTCTTGTTGATCTTCACCACTTTGGTTACTAGACGATCGAAGGACTACGTCTTAACTTCGTGAGTACTGACAGAAGAGTGAGTTTTCAACCAAGAAACACCGCACTAGCCGGGGCTCGCGTGAAATGATTTCATTGGCTGCCACACTCTCCCTACCACATAAAATTTTGAATTCCCTTGGTCCGTGAGAATGAAGTTAGGTTCCCACAGACGGAGAATTGATATTATTATCTAATATAATTATCCGGCGGAACCAATTTGCCGCAACGGATATCCTGTGCTTATTTAATTTTGCAATAACTTGGTTGCAAACCAAGTTGTGTGAAATCTAAAATATACAATCTGTCAGAAATTATTATCTTTATAACATACTAAAATCTCATTACTGTAACTCTATTTTTACAGAAGTTATTCAATTATTTTAATTAACTCTTTCATTTGTTAATTATATTGCATCAAATTTGCACACGTCATTATTAATATCTCGGCAAACATTTTGGCTATGTTAGATTTCGCCTTTATTTATTAGTTTCCGAGATATTAACAATTAACAGTTTGGGTGTGGTCGCTTCCTTGTACAGCGAACTGATTACATAATGACCACGTGTGCGTTGCTTTTCAAAGCATTATTTTCAATGCTCTACATTCAAATGGAGTTTTAACTGTTACTTTTTATTTAAATATGCTTTCAGTATGCGGTAAACATATAACCCCAAATAGTTAATATTTGGTGCCGTTATAATATATATATATATATATATATATATTATAACAAATGAGATGAGCTTTGTGTACGTCAAGTCTTTCCCTCGTTGCCTCACGTTGGATTCGTCAATTTTATAACAAAAAAAGATTGTATGTTATTTTGTTTTGTGTTGTGATGTCGGGTGTTACACTCCGCGCACTTTTAATACTTACTAATTGCTGGTTTCTCTGCGACGATGTTGTCCTGCAAACACAACTTATGCTAATATGTGTATGTGGGCGCCACTTGGATATTTGTTCCAAGAAATTATTATTATTAAAAATTGATTTTTTAGTTGTTAAATTAATTATATAAAAAAATGTGAACAAGACAGTTTGAATTATAAATAACGTATGTGTAATGATCTTTCTTTTCATAAAAATCGTCTGAAGGACTAACACTCAAATTAAACGAAATTGCAGAGTTACAAAAAAGTTATTGACAAGTTTTTTATTAATCATCGGCTGATAAAAATTTTATTGCTCAGTTGAATAGCATGAATTTAATGTATGAAAAAACTTTATACTCAGGACGTGACTCCTTTGAACTATCAAGACAAATCAGTGGGATGCTTTACAAAATTTGTGTGGTTTGAAGGTGTTTGACATGTGTAGTACAACTGTGTGACAAAGATACCAGGTAAAAATGATTTTAACTTTTGAACAACTCACGTTCCGGTGGGTAAGTATTTCCTTCACTGGACACTGTTGTTGGGGACGTTTCCAATCTTGCGCCTCTTCGTGTTTACGTTCCTCACGCACTGGTAATTATTTATAAGTCAAATTACGGTTTTAAAACTCCGCACAATTGAAATAAATTCGTACTGTTTCTATGCTTTGAATTCTTGGCGGCGGCGAACAGCTGACTGCGTGGTCTCTATATTCTGCCGTCTCAGCGCTAGTTCCAAACTCAATGTAGAAGGCTTGTGTCAGTAATTTGTTTGGGGAATTTTGTCAAAGTCTGTTTATCTTAGCAAATACCAGCAAAATTGATTTTCTCTATTAAAATCGGTCCTTTTCAGGGCCGCTGGATATCTGGCTGTGTGCGTTTCTATTAAATATGGCGTGTTGCTGCTCTATTCAACAACATGTTAGCGTTTAGCGATATACTCCTTATATAGGTTAAGTCAGTCTTTTGTCATGTACGGGAAAAAACTTTTCTGCGTTCTCGGGTTGGATTCCTGTTCTTCGAAATCGCCTTGGACGAGATGATCGGATTCGTAGGTGATGTGTCTCTTGTGGATTCAAAGTGTTTTTTGTGTCAAATTTCGTCTTCCTTTTATACTCTGTAAGGGTCATTGTTTTAATTTTTAAACTGGACTTCCGGTATTTTTGAGTAAAATTCTCTTCTGGAACGTTCGAGAATATGCAAATAGAACATCATAGAACAAATTCGACTTCCGTAGAAGCTTTAGAACAAAAACTTCTTATTCTTCACACTAAATGATATTACTGAAATTATTCTGGTATTTGTCAAACAATTTTACAGAACTACTTACAATCTGCATGCCATTATTATTTTTGGATTCTCTGCTTTCAACTGAATAAAATGATACCATTCACGATTGGTTTTGAACAAATTGAACCTAATAAATTAATATAAAATACAATTCTTACCTTGTAGTGTTTGCACAAAATTCTAATTTTCTAATTAATAAAATGTTATGAAGTTGCTTGGTTCTTGCTATAACATTAATACATAACATAATTATCTTTACATAACAAAATAAGCAAATATTAAAACATATAACACATAAATAAGTTCATTTTTGTGTAGGCATTACATATGGCCTAGGTTTTTGTCACTGGTTCTTTACAATAATTTGTCTTTTTCGGTATTATATATGGGATTTTTTGGGTATTCACTTAGAGTTTGTTATATTGTTTATCTTTGAGAATACCTGGTTTATCCTAATACATTTTATTTTTATAGCAATATTACTTAGCATCTCACTGTTTTGCACAGATGAGTTATTTTCTTGGTGTGACAATTTTCACTTTTATATTTAAAAATTCTCTATGAATTAAGCTTGTCTTCAATTGAGCAAGTATGTTTCCATTGTACATTATAGGATTGTACCTTTTTCCTTTATTTTTTCTAATATTCTACAATTATTCTGTCAAATATGACTATTTTTGAAATTGTTTTTTGGCCTCAGCCTGGTATGGTATAGGTAAATAGTTTCACAACTTGCCTGTTAAAGTGTTTTAGGTGGTCATATATATATATAAGTAGAGTTACCTTATATTGTGTTTCAACTTCAAAATACAATTTTGTTGCATTTTGATAACATTAAATTCATAAATATTACAATTTTATATGTTCATCACATGTTTTCAGTTTAACACTGTTTTTGATTATTTTAATTGACTTCTAATCAATTTACAGCTTTCTCTATTTAAAATAATTTGTTTGTCTTTGTCTAATTGACATTTACATATAGTTTTTATATTAATTCTATAATAATTAATTTTCACATAAAATCTGAGTGATCTCAACTCCAAAACCTTGGTTTTTTGTCATAACATTTATATATTTTTTATTTTAACTTACATCCTTTTTAATGATGTCTTCAAATCATTTAATACATTTATTTTATTTATATTATAAAGCATAATAATAGATCTTGTCCATTAATTCACAATAAATAGTTTTTTTTATACCCTATTCAGAGTTACATTTCTTAATATGTCAAGACCTCATTTTGGTCATTTCTGAGATTATCTGTTTCTCTTATAGTACATTATTAGTTTTACACTGTTCTTCACTTAAACAATATATGTGGGATTTGAGTCTTGGTCATAGTCTTTGTCGTTTTTTTATGTTAATGATATTAATTATCGGACAATATTACAACATTTTTTGGATTACTTGGGTTCGATACTGTTCATCTCACCTTCCTCTTATGATAATTTACTTTGCAATTAAATTCCTTTATGGAACGTTCTGTGACGTTACTATATATATATATATATATAAAATCACTTTCTGCTACAGTCCGTTTCTTGATGTATATAATACATTTAATATTTGTAACTAAATTTACCTCAAGATGTTATTTTTCCTTATTTGGAACATGTTTCGAGAGCTCCCGTGCATCTTACTGAAAATGAGAGCACGGGAGCTCTCGAAACATGTTCCAAATAAGGAAAAATAACATCTTGAGGTAAATTTACTTATAAATATTAAATGTAATATATATATATATATATATTACAACAGAACACAGGATGTAAGTTCATATTTGTGGAATACTAATGCTATAACACATTTTCTGACGGCCATAGACATGTTAAAAACTGATTTTGTTCTTTTCTTTGTAAAGTAGTCATAAGTTTTGAACCAAGCTATGTTTAAAAAAGTATGTTATGTCAAAATGTTCATAATTTTGTACTCTTTTATGTCAAGTGAAATAATTGTATGTAAGTGCGCGGGTGCGCGTATGATTCACATTTTACTTAATAACTTCGTTGAAAATTAACATTTCGTTCTGAAACTTGGACAGGGTATTCTTATGGTTATAAGCTACATTTTCCATATACTCAGTTCTCCACAACTATAATTTTTATACGCTTTTTTTAAAATGAAATCAGTTCTTCTTTATTTCGTTATCTCCTAGAGAGTAATTAAATTTGTAGATTAAATCTAGACAGGCCTTTGCAAAATCGGGCAGAGTTTCAACTTGATGTCTGGCTATCACGAAGGATATCTATAACGTTGCTAGATTTTCCACCAATCGGAAGGTTTAAAAATTATTTTAGACGGTCGCTTACAGCGTACGGATGGTTCAGTTAGTTCCGAAGTCTTGCCATAGAAAGACCTACTCGCTGTCACGAGATTTTCGTGACAAGACAAGTCGATTTCCATAAGACTTAGTAGTTGGTTCACGGTACGAGTTCTTCGTAACCATTGCCACTTTATCGAAATCAGATAATTTTAAATCCCGTGTGGGGTTGCTAGTCCTCCATCGGGCGCCTCCCTAGGTGGCGGATAGGGGAATGCCTTCCAGATATGGGTGGCACCGGGGAAATGAAATACCCGGAGCGGACCAAAACTAGCACAACAGCAGCGTCTGACTCAGAGTGAGCGGCTGCGAACGGCGACTGATCCACAGTGGGCGGCCGAACAAAAAGGTACTCCAAAATGGGTGTTGTGGCGTTTAGGCATAAACAACCAAACACTTGTAAAAATTGAAAGAGTTTGAAAGACAAAAGCAGGATGAAAAATAAAGATAATCCCCGGGTGGAAATTCACACCTCAACTAGAGGGAGCCCCGTCGGATACGGGGGGGGCAGTTCTGCTGATGATTTTCGAAGTCCAGTTGATAACTTCAACCAAGGCAAAAACACAAACAAGACGAACAAGAGGAAAGAAAGGAGATTAAAGTTCGGAGCATGGAACATCCAAGGCTGGAATACAAAGAAATAATAAAGGCTGGATAAAGAAATCTTAAACGAATTTAGCAGATAAAATTTGAAGGTGAAAGGTAAAAGTACAACCGAACTATAAACAAAATAATTAATTACTCAGTTAATTAATATGTAACGAACAATTAATTAATATTTAAATAAAGACAGAAATATCACGAATTTCATGATTCTATTGGTTTGCACATAAACACTAATGATGAGTGCGGAAATAAGAAAAAACTGACGCGCTAATCCAAAGGTGTACATGTCTGAAATGGTCTTAGACAATCTTCAACCTGTCGGCGTGCCTTCAGTATAGGACCACTTACAATTCTAAACAAGGAGACAGACGCTAATAATTGTTCCAAGGGGTCACTATCTGAGTTTGCTAAGCAATATAAGACATACGCTACTAATTTTCTCACGGGGACACTATGTCCGTCTGCTCAGCAACATAGGAGACGCAATCATTTTAAGATGAGGGACACTCTGTTCAACGGACAACCGACAACAGACTCCGGCACCAGGAACATCACCTTTATCATCAAGGAACAACACACACGCCACCGTAACCCGAAGCGAAAAATAGGTGAAAAATCAACAACTATTTTTTATAAACAAAGACAATAAACAAGTGTAATCGTGGTATAAAGAGAAGAAAAAATAAATAATTGTACATAGTGTAATTACAAAATTTTAAATAATTAATATAGTTTAAGGAAGTAATTGTAACATCTGTTTTCGAATAATTTTTTTCTACTTAGTTAAAATGGGTACACAATAATTTATGTTTATTGAAATAAAGTAAATATTATTTTTGATTAAAATACTACTAATAAACTTTGCATTTTTATAATAAATATTTAATTGATATCAGATTTGCAACATTGGAAATAAGTACTTGAATATATTTAGAGGGGAAGTCCGTGTAATTTGGACCACTTAACTTCAAACTGGTATAACATCAAACTGGTTATCTTTAATGAAAACATTACAAATTTTATGTACGAAATTTATTATTCTATACTAAGTACTTTAGAATAAAGAAATTTTAATTTGACTTGCGTAAATTGTGTAATAAGAATTTTTATATTATTATGTGTTAGCGTGTAATTTGGACCGATGGCGTGTAACTTGGACCGGGAAGTCGTGTAATTTGAACTGGTACTTATAAACACATATAATGCAATTTTAAGCTATTTACTGAAGTACTTTTTTACAATACACAGGTAAATATTATTATAAGCAATTTCAATCTCACTTATTTACATGTGGTACAACAATAAAAATATTTATCACTTATATTGGCACAACTTTAATGCCCCCTCTTTTCCAACTATTGCACTGAATCCAGTCATCATCATAGCACTTACCACGCACAAGGCAATATATTTTTAACCTCTTTATTGTGTCTGTGATAAACAGTCTTTTCTTCTTCGGTAGAATAGGCATCAGGATAGATGTAGGCCTTTTTAAAGAATCCTTGTGTGGTGTCCCAGTCAACAGCACGCCAGACACAGTATGTTTGTTTGTTGTATTTTTTATCGGCCCTGTTGCTGATGTTGAAGACTGGCTGGTGGTCTCTACTTGAAAAAATATGTCCATTTCAGGGGAAGGATCTCTTCAATTATATTATATGGTGTTACGTTTCGAGATGTCTCTGAAATTGTGTGTAAATTTTTCATTGACTGGTCAGTAACAAGGACGGCGCGAAATCTTTGTCGGAGAATACATTTCTGCCAACTGGCCACCGCGTCTGAAGCCGTTCATAGCAATTTTTATTGTCGCGGCCCTTGGAAAT
This sequence comes from Magicicada septendecula, assembly GCA_034769895.1. Classification (NCBI taxonomy): domain Eukaryota; kingdom Metazoa; phylum Arthropoda; class Insecta; order Hemiptera; family Cicadidae; genus Magicicada; species Magicicada septendecula. Next base: position 957,832,453 of record CM068367.1, read on the forward strand.
CAATGTGCTGTGTACTCAGGTGTTCAGACGGGCTCCAGGTTTCTCTCAATTTAGTGGATACAGCAGAAGACATGTAAGCATTGACGGGTTTAAAAAAGGAGATATCCAGTGGCTACATGTTGTGATTGGAATGCGATAGTACGGAGACCATAAGAACACCATGCTCTTTGACAGAAAGAGGACTATCAGAGACTGACTTACGTTTTTTAATACTCTATACAACATGATGCATGAGCTTACAGTGAAATGAGCCTAAAACAAGATTTATATCACTTAGATACTGAAAACCAGCATTCAACGGCGTCTTTAGAAACACGATTAAAGCCACGCAGATATGCAACGTAGAGTAAGAGTAGCCTACCAGCTCAGCGGACCAAATTACACACTTACTGGCTGTCAAAATTACACATTGTGGAAAGGTTACGTTTTTAAATAAATATTATAACAACTACTTTAAACAGATTTATAAAACTTCTTAGCTTAATATTTTCTCAGTACGGGAATGTGCCGAACACTCCGTAAACTACAACTGTACTCCGTACTTCACACCACTCTATGTCACAATGTCACAATGGCACTCTTTTACAGGAATGTGAGCAATAAACTTCTTTTCTTCTCTCCCCCTCAACCTTGAATCCCATAGCAAAACAACTTACAAAGAGAAAGTTACCCTTAGCCATGCACACCACCTACACTCAGTCAGGGGGTGACCAACCTTGCACATACGAAATTTTTAAGTGGTACAAATTACACGGACTTCCCATATATATATATATATATATATATATATATATATATATATATATATGAGGGGCAGTCAAAAAGTTAGTTGCACTTGCATAAAAAACGCAACATGTAGATTATTTACGTAAAAACTTTTATTTATATCAAAGTACAATTAAAGATCTACTTTTCTATAAAGTCCCCAAGTTTATTCAAACACTTATAGCGCGACACGAGCTTCTCTATTCCTTTGTTGAAAAAATCCCGTCCAACGTCTGATAACCATTCCTGCGTCACAATTTGGACTTCTTCATTGGTAAAATATCGCCGCTTTGCAAGGGCCTCTTTCATAGGACCGAACACGTGGAAGTCACACGGCGCAAGATCAGGACTGTAAGGAGGGTGTTCCCACTCCTCCCACTTAAACGTTTCGAGAAGTTCCTTCGTAATGCGTGCCGAATGAGGTGTTGCATTGTCATGCAGAAGCACAATCCCTTTTGTCAGTTTTCCGGGCCGTCGATCTTTAATCGCCTTTCTCAGCCTTTTTAAGGTTTCACAGTATGATACTGAATTAATCGTAGACCCCTTCGGCGTAAATTCAGTATGCACAACACCTTTGTTATCGAAGAAAATGGTCAGCATCACCTTTCCGACAGACGGAACCTTTCGGCACTTTTTTGGAGGTGGGGAATGAGGATGTTTCCACTCACGCGAACTTCGTTTCGTTTCGGGTGAAAAATGATGAACCCAGCATTCATCTCGGGTAACAATTTTGTCCAAAAAGTCATTACCTTCCTTCTCATATCGATCCAAAAACTTGAGAGCTGACAGAAAACGTTTTCCCTTGTGTTCTTCTGTCAATAAACGAGGCACCCATCGAGCGCAAATTTTTTGACATTGCAGTTTCTCAGAGATGATGTAGTGTACACTTCCATGCGAATACTACAATTTCGTCTACTGTGATTCGCCTATTTCCAAGCACCAATTGGTGAACCCGTTCAACATTGTCATCTGTGACCGAAGTTGATGGCCTTCCCTGCCGGTAATCGTCCTCCATATTCGTGCGGCCATTTTCAAACAACTCGCACCAATTTGAGATGGCCTGGCGTGAAAGTGCTATGTCACCATACACTTCTCTCAACTGGCAATGAATTTCAGTAGGGTTGCACCCCTTTACCCACAGAAAACGAGTCACTGCGCGTAATTCTAACTTGGATGCAACTTGCAAATGACGCGACATATTTGATGGCTAACAATGGACTAACTCAATGTAACTAGACTAACTGTTCCAAGCACGTAGATGCGTTAATAAAGCTGAGGAAACGGAAGTTCAAACCAGTGTTGCCAACAACTTTCATCAAAATATCCCTTGTAGAAAAAAAAATACAGTCCAGTGCAACTAACTTTTTGACTGCCCCTCGTATATATATATATTGTTACGACGGTACACTGATCTATGGTGCATTGGAAAACAAAATACAAGACACCAATTACGTCACTAATCACCAGCTTTAATTGTCACAATAAAACAGTTTGCAATCAACAAGATAATCTCTTACAACAAATCAAATAAAAATTGTTCACACGCAATAAAAAATGTCAACTAATATAAAACACAATTGAATTATAATTGTCCCGCACAATTATAAAAACACATAACACTTTGCCACAATAATTACTTATCACTAATAACCGATATAACCAATAATAAATAAAAATTTATACAATTTTTTGTCAATTAGCTATAAGTTTTGTATTTAGTGATGGATAAGAACTTATGTTATATCAAATTCTTTATAAAATTTTGTTCTTTTACGTCATGTACTTTGTGTGTGAATATGTGCGCGTGTGCGCGTGTGATAAACCTTTTTCGCTATATCTTCCATGTTAATTAACCCATCGGCTTGAAACTTGGACAGTGAATTACTTATAGAAGTAGCTACATTTTCATATATACTCTGTGGTTCTCAGCTATTTTATAATTTTTTTTTTTTTATAATTAAAACCAAAACTTTTTACTCTTATCTATGGAAGAGTAATAAAATTTCGAGATTAAATCTATGCAGGCTCTCGCCAACTTATACAAAGATTTCCCTGCAACCCGTCTATCTTTTGTTTTATCAACCACGTGGACAGTGATTGACCAATCAGAAACCCCTAATTTCAGTAAGATCTGTACGTTGTCTTACAGAACATGCATCGGGGCAGTTCATCGAAAGCATTTGCCTAGTGAACGTGTGTTCCTCTACAAGAGTTTTTCTTGTATGAACTAATATAAATCTAAAGTTACGCTAAAACTTGGAACTCTTTTCGAGTTATTCGTCAAGAACCAAGCTGGTGAACAACCATATTATTATTATTATTATTATTATTATTATTATTATTATTATTATTATTATTATTATTATTATTATTATTATTATTATTATATAAAGTGCTTTTCGCGTGAGTGGAAGATATCCGCATAGGAAGATTTACTGACCGCGGTAAATCTGCAGTTTCGCGGAACACTTCAAGATTTGCCGGAAGGTGTAAGCCCAATACACTAAATATTACTCACTATCACCCTGAGATTAAATAATCAATAACGTTTTAAAATAATAATAACTTATTTCGAGCGAGAACGCTAATAATTCCGTGAGTGACAATTGGTGTATGTGAAATCTGCTTTAGTGTACCAGTGTTCGACGGACTAGTCATCAGAGAGCGGAAAAGAGAGAGTGGTGGCGATACGCGCAGAGGAATTGCAGCACGAGCCGCAGCGGAGCGAGGACGTCACGCCAAGTGTTAAGGATTTCGACTAACAAGTAACATCCATCTAAATTGAACTATATAAACTCTATTACAACAAATATAATTCTATTTATGACATTTGTGTATTTTAAAATATAGCGTATAAACAATCATTTCTTGTGTGCTAATAAATAATTCTTCATTACCGTACCTCCAACATAGACTAGTTCGTAATTTATTTACACACACAATATCCTATGCCAAAATATTGAGTTGTATCGTTGCAATATATACATAACTTATATATATAATATTTAATTTTTATAATGAATTTACCTCAAGATATTTCTTTCCTTATTAGGAACATGTTTCGGGTACCACTGTGTACCCATCCTCAGACTTCCGGATTTTGTGTCTGGTAAAGTACATGTGTGTTGACTGGTTGTTATTGTGGCTTCCTGTTGGTTTCTGGTACTTTAAATTGGTATTATTGTGTGTGATTGTGGTGTATGTATTAGTATTTTGTGTGTTTTCGATGTTGAGTGCTTTGAAAATTGTGTCATGTTTTGTATTGATTTGTATTTGTTCAGGTATTAGTTTGTTTTGTGTTTTATGTTTGTATATTTGTAAATTTTCCCAAATGTTCATTATGGTGCCTTTGTGTGGTATGTGTTTTATTAGTGTCATGTTGGTTATGTTTTGGGAATTCATGTCCAGTGTTTATTGCATGTGTGCCAAATTAGATTTTTGTATTTCTGGTTTTTTGTATGCGTTTAGGTGTTCAAAATAACGTTTTTTCAGTTGTTTTTTTGTTTGTCCTATGTAACATTTATTGTAATCTTGCCATTCAATTTTGTATATACCATTGGTTGTTGTATTATCCTTGTTGTGAGGGTTATTTAGTTTTTGTAGATTAATTTTGTTAGTTTTGTATGCTATTTTAATGTCTGTGTTCTTAAACAGTTTTGTTAGCTTTGTCATTTTATTATTTATGTATGTGAATGTGGCCTATTTTTTATTGTTGTTATTATTTTTGTTTTGTTCATTTTGATTAATTCTTAATTGTTCAGTTTTTATTTTATATTTGATTTTATTTTCTATTTTGTTTACAGTTTTTTTATTATATCCATTTTCACAAGCAATTTTGTATATTATATTTCTTTCTTTGTCTGTTTCTTGTTTGTTTAGGGGTATTTTGTACATTCTGTTAAATAGTGAATAGAATACTGCCATTTTGTCTTGTGGTGGGTGGTCAGAATGGTTAGGTATAATGATGTTAGTGGAAGTTGGTTTTCTGTATATTGCGTATTGTAGGTGGTTATTGTGTCTTGTGATGGTTATGTCCAAATAGTTGATTTTGTTGTGATTTTCTTTTTCTTCTGTGAATTGTATTTTTGGATGTATGTTATTGATTTGTTTTATATGTTATCTGCATTTGTCATTCAAGGGAAGTGTTTTAATTTTTCTTATAACCTTTAATAAACTTTTAAACTAAATATACAAAAGAACTTTTAAGAAAGATTTGATGTAGTAGATTATAAGAAATCAAAATTATTTTGTAGTCAGGTCAACACAGACAGAATAATTTTTTTTTTTTATAAACTGTATTAAGTCGAAAGAGTGCAATTTTGTAGTAATATCATTAATAAATCTGACAGCATTTCAATATACGATTTACCGATTACTTATTCTATGCGAACCTGTACATAGCAATATATGAAAAGCTGGGACTAAATTATTTGTCCTTTAGGTATTATGATTATAAATTTAACTTTGCCTATGTTGGGAATTTTTGTAATAGTAAACATATTTGGTTCAAAATAATGAGAGAGCTCTGCAGCTCAGAAAACTTACTAGTTAGTAAAGCTTCAGGGTAGCAAGGATGAATCAGTGTAGACCTACTCTTGTCAGCTCTGTTGGTAAAATCTAGGTAAAAATCTGAAATAAGAGTGGAGTGGGAGATCACGTAGCTAGAAGAACAGAGAGAATTCTTATATTAATAGTATCTTCACCATAAAACTATTAATAAATAAAATACTGCCCCATAATCTAGAAACTCATCTAATCGACATCAATTTGCCATAAAGTTTAGGATAGCGTTCCTCTTTCTAATATAAAGCAAGAAAGTTAAAAATTAAATTACAATTATGTTAAGGCTATAAAAAATATTTATTCTATAAATATTCTACACTGTGTGTGTGTAAACTTCGTATTCAATGTAAACTTAAATTAGTAAGTAAAGGTACCATCAACCTGTAGTATGTTACTTGGTTCCCACTTCTCCCAAATTATTGTAAAGTCAAACAATTATAAACGTGAGGAAAAGTGTAGACGATAGGAACAAGTATTATGATGACACATTATAAGACTCGCTGAACTTTGCCGACGACCAAGTCGTACTTGCAGGAGAGGAAGATGATGGATGGAAACTGGACGATGTGAGGAGTATAAAATATGGGTCCTGAAAATAAATATCAACAAGACAGGGTGTATGGTAAAACGGAAAGTAGAAATAGATCTAGAGTTGAAAGATTGGTCCTAAGTTAAATGATGCGATACTTAGGCCTATAAGTATTTAGGGACAGCAATATTAAGTCAAGGAGGTACTAACAAAAAAGTTATACTTCGAACATACAAGGAGAAAGAAGTAATACGGAAACTGCATTCAATTCTCTGAAACAAAAATATTACGAATAATGTTAAAGGGAAACTTGGTTAAATGGTAATAAAAAAAATATTCTGTTAATATTGTTCTCTGCCGAGCTATTAGGCCGTGGTCTAATACTGTTTTCAACAGACGTTTCGGCCTCATTATTGGAACCCACCTTCGTGTTTCAAACGATTGAAGTAACTAGCAAGATATACGCCAATTTCCACAGTACTGTGGTAGAGAATTTACATTAGAAAAAATATTAACATGGAAAGATCTCAAGAATCTCAAGGAAGATCTCGAGAAAAAATAAGGAAATACTAAAAACAATGGAAACCGACTTCTGGGGGAGGATCTGTCGTATAAAAAGAACATAGGGTTAGGAATGGGATGATTAGAGGCTGACGGTAAGGATAAGTATACTGGACCCAACCAAAAAAGAAAAAATAGGACTAAATTTTTGTGGAATGATGGAACGGAGCAAGCAGTCCAAGATAAGACACGTATTAATACTAGTTTTTCCACTCGCATATGTAACAAAATTCGAGGAAAATGGTAAAAATCGAGAAAAGTAATTAACTAACATAACATTTAATATTCCTAATTGTCAAATAGTGTTTATTTAAAAACAATAATTACATTTTAAAAAATACTCCCATTATTGATACCCACGTTAATAGCAATAATAATATTGAAAAAATATTATACAAAGTTCACGTTTTTGAGTTTACATTGCAAGGAGTGATGTTCTAAAGTTAATATTAAAATGTACTCAAATTTAAAATTTAATTTTTTCTTTTAATTAAAAAATTTTTGAATTTTAAATTTTGCTGAAAGGATCGCTACAATATAGCCCCATATACAGCAATCTTGGAAGGAAAGTATTGTACAGTCTACGGAGTTCCTCAGTAATGTAGAGGGCTGCCTAGTAATTGAACCATCTAGGCTGTGACCCAATGTTTTTCGAAAGTCCACTAAATCCCCCCTGTGCTTCAACGCGACGACATCCTCTCACCAAGTTAAGTGAACAGCTATGCGTCGCCAATTGTAACAGTTAATGATTCGAAATAACTTAATTATTATCTTTATAATGAGTAGGCTATTTGCATAACGTCTAATTCCGTAATACTGTTCCGTGTCCAGTACTATTTTTTTTTGTTTTTCTTTTCGTACTGATGAAACTACCATCCTTGTCAAAAAGGATGTTTAAAAAGGCTTCAAAAAATTTATGTCTTAAATCTTTTTATTATTTTCGCTTATTTATATTAGTTGCAAGTTATTTTCAAATCAAAACGCATGTAGATATTTAAAGTATATTTACAAATAAAAAAGAAATTATTTGACATACATATTTAATGAGGTGTCTCGTTATGAACGCCCTTAAGTGATGTGGTAGAATTTGCAAAGGTCAAACGGCATTATAAAGTGGTGTAGCTGACGCTAAATTTGCGTTGCCATGGTAGCACCTACTCGGGGTTACACATTTCCTAATCAACTGACTTCAATAAACGGTCGAAATCGCTAAGGATCTTATTGAACGTTACACAATTTTGTTATTCATAAAAAGATTATGTAATATTCAACAACAAATCTAACGTATCTCTCTCCACAAGCGTATTAGATTTTTGTTGTTCGAGCTGTGTATAATAGACAACGTAAGAATACAATGATTAAAATAGACCGCAGGAAATACGGCTTTTTGACAGTTGTTTTGTTGTTTATCGGCATTATATCAAATATAGACCTGAACGTTTCATCCCGTATCAAAAGGTAATACCGTTATCAACTAGTCGTCAACCGCTTCTGATACGAGAAATTTGTAATATTTAATTTTACTGTTGCGTATTAAATATTTAAACCTGCAAGCTATTAGACGCTTAATGTTCATAATAATTTAAAAAAATAATAACATTTCCTAAGGCAGTAATAGGCTTGATAGTCATATTACTAGAATTTTCTTATAAATTCATAATACAAGAAACGCACCCAAGTCATCAAAAACTACGAACAAGCCAAACAGAGGAATGGACGACATACAAGTCTCCGTAAGTACACTGAGATTTTATTTTAAAAAATCTATCTTTTTTTATGTTTGTATGATGATAACATTTTTAATAAAAATAATAATTAATCCATTTGTGTTTAGTTTTGCAATAGTTCGTAGTTACCATAAACATATAAATAAAAAGGGAAAAGTTATTACACAGAGTTTTGTTTAAATGCAATTAAGCTCAGTAGTTTTTTAAACTAAGTTTCTGGGTTAAATTCGTTTATTCTGCAATGACCAAAAATATTTAAAAGCAAATATACAGTTAAAACATTGCTTACTTGCACAGAATTTGATCTTAGTTGTAATTTATTTTAAAGTAATTTTGGTGAATTCTTTGAGAATTTCATTTGAAAAATCCTCTTTGTAAAAAGCAGTTCGATTCAACTCAAATACGTTTAATCCCCATTTTATTGTTTTAGACGAAGACTTTTATTAAAGTTATCGGAATATAAAAGTACTAAGTTATTATTTGTGTTTAGCGATTCACAAAAATATTGCAAGCAATAGACAAAAAAAAAATACTTACAATTTAAATCCTATACATTCAACGAAAATGCAAGAGTCACATCAATATTTCTTGAACGCTAATTATGCAGTTTTTAATTATATTAATTATCTTCTGATACTTCAGTATTTAAAAAGTTGTATTGATTTAGTCTTCTTCTTCGTATTCTCCATCTTCTTCTTATTCTTTTTCTTCTTTTTAATTTTTCTTCGCCTTCTTCCTCCTTTAAAATATGTTAATGGAAGTTGGTGTCAATTAATTGGTTGGTAAATTGAATTTTCTACTAGATTTAATTGTTAAAATTTTTAATTACACACATGAGCACTATTAATAAAGAACGTACTACTCCATGGTGTCGGTATTCACGAATATAACTAAACGATGCGTTCAGTCCTATCTGAACGAATTGCACGTGTCCAAATTATCATAATAGGCCTACTGTTAGAGTAGAACTTCTCAACAGAACGGCATCAACAATCGCATACTTCATACTTTCTATCCCACCGTACTGTCCCAGTCCAAAACAAAAAATTTCTCTATTATTTAAGGCCAGCCGCGCATCAGATTATGTGATATACAGAAGCATAAGGTCCTTTGAAAAGAATGAAAACATAATGTCTTTGTACGGTTGAGATACCTCTTTCATCACGTAGAAAATATACGATGACCAAAGCGAAATTGGGAATACACAATACCCATATGTGCTGTTGTCTTAGGCTGAAAAGGAGACAAAGACTACAAATAGACAAAAGCCGCGTTACATAGCACTCACGCACTGTGCAAATCATACTTTAGCATTCAACCACTTTTATCTAAGAAAGTAATCTAACGTGTACTTGAAGTAACATTATTGCCTTTACGACACTATCGATTTATCGGTTGAAAGCAGTAGATAGGATTGTCATATTCGACTGACATGCAAGACATAATTGGCCTACCGTGGTAACAAAATTAGTGAAAGTGCTGCACCGACTATGACTACCAAAAATAAAGCGTAGGTACTGTGTGGACTGTGTCAAACATTCCAAATAAATAAAAACCGTCAAATCGTCTACAATAAGTCCTAACTGGCAAATCATCATCAGCTTTACTCAAGCGATTAGGCTCAATGCATGTTGCGCCTTCAGGTCGTGCTTTAGAGAAACCAGTTGCAGCGACGTTGGAAGGGCTATCAACGTAATACTAGGAACAGGAATCCGTAAAATCTTACTGGCTAACACAATCGTATACTGACTTATATATAACGACGTGCAGTACACGCTTAATCTGCATCTCTGTAGACGATCACATTGGTGGACGGCATGAAGCGATTCCCTGGGGAATACTGGACACTGCAAGTGGTGAGACGAAAACGTCGCCTTCACAGAAACATGAGAGTCTGCAGGACGTAATGTCGAAATAATTCTAGAAACGCCAGATTATTTACAAAACTACTAGCACTGACGTACTGTCAGTACATAACTACTTTCTACGACTGACGTACTGTCTGAACGATAAGTGAACAAAAATCATCGAATCCGGTTTGCATGTAGGCCTATATTTCGTTTAGGTCTGTGCTGATCATAAACACAGTATGAAATGTTTCATGTCACTACTCACGACAATGGACAAGAGTCATATATATTAATCATTATGGTATTGCGCGAGGTAAGCAATAAAGTAAGGCGTCCTACTGATGTAAGATTTTATAGACCCAATTTCTTAGTGATAGATCGATATACAGATATCAATATTCTTACCCTTCAAGATACGAAAACTGCATGGCGTGAGCGTCAACTCTCAGTAGTCGTCATAACAGACGGAGTAATTGAGTTCGGTCCAGAACGTTAGATTTATCGAGTGCTTAGATTCCCAAAATACAAACGAAGAGCCGCTTGGGTGCAATTATTTATTACAACATATCATATTAGAATGTAAACTAGATTATATAGCCTACTCCAATATTCCATTATTCGAGACTAAAGCAAAATCATTTCTAATGTGTTGACGAAATTAATGGAAAAAGTTCAGATTATATAAAACTGTATTCTAATTCAATTTAATAGACTAAAACTATATAAAATGCCCAAATTGGCAATATATTTCACGACGTGTATTTGCATACCTGTAGTTGTTTAGAACTATTATAGAAACGGCGATAACAATTACCATTTCGCTCTAGAACAAATGAGACTTAAAAAAATAATGACATCAGCGCATTTGAAGGGAACGTTGTTTCCCAAGAATGTTACGCACCAACACTCTGAGGAAGAATTGACGTCGTGACTTTCATTATTTTGGCGAAGTGCGGACTGCATACAATAGAGCGTATGTACAACGTGGAATGAAGGCCTATTATTATTATTACTATTGTGTCTGGGGGGTGTACATGTAGTTTGTCACTGAAACCTTATTCGGACACGATCAAGAGTGAACATAAATGGAAAGATATTCAGTAAATATGTACCTACAAAATTGTTCATACACCAAATAAGTAAAGAATCTGATTAACGGAAAAGCGTGCTCTGATAACATATGTCAAGTCCTCCTCAAAACGTAAATTCAGTCTTTTCCGACATACTACTAACTTAATAATAACTAATTTCAAGAAAATAAGAGGACACAAGAAAGGAAACTGACGTCATAGTCACTAAATAATGGTGTCCCTTCGCTCCTAGGTTTAGTTTCATGACGTCACAGATCGTAGAAAGATGACGTTAAAATTGACGCATGTTGTGAAAATTATAGAATTGAAATGGCACACAACGAAATACTGTCAGAGTTTAGTGAAGTATAAGGTAAAAATGTGTCCACGTAACTGACATGGTTATACACAACACATCAAACCACCCAACACAACATAAACATGCGGCCTTCAACCATATGCTCCATAGACTAACTAAAATACCCTTAAATAAACAAGATTACACCGACGAATTCAACACAATAAAATACATAGCAATCAAAAACGGTTACAACCCTAATTTAATAAACACACTACACAAACGCATCAAAAACAAAAACAACAAAACACAAAATACCATCAACACACAACACAATAAATACATCACACTCACATACCACAACTCCTACACACACAAAATCGCCAACACCTTCAGAAAACACAAATACAAAATAGCATACAGAACAACCAATATCATTAAAAAACACATCAATAATACAAACACAGACATAGACAAATATAACAAAACAGGTGTTTACAAATTAAATTGTAATGACTGCAATAGTTTCTACATCGGCCAGACAGGAAGATCTTTTTCATCCCGTTATTCTGAACACTTAAAAGCTCTAACCAACAACAATATACACTCCGCATTTGCCACACACATACACACAGAAAACCACAGTTACACCAACATAGACACTAATCTCAAAATTTTACATTACTTACCTAAAGGTCGAAAACTCAACACAACTGAACAATACGAAATATATAAACCTAACACAACACAACCAAACAACATACTCAACGATCAATTACAATATAAATCACATACACTTTTTGACACATTTTTACAAAAAACAAACATCAAGTTGAATCCCTGCGCCAATCCCCTTCCTCCACACACCACCCCCACTACACCTTCCACACAAAAACCGTTACGAAATGATGGCAGTCTGACTAAAAGCTGAAGAAGGCGGATACGTACGCCGAAACGCGTCCGACGAAAAAAGTAAGTTTTCACAAGAAAAAGTTAATTTTTAGATAAGTGTATGTATGTATGTATGTGTGTGTATGTATGTATGTATGTATGTGTGTGTGTATGTATGTATGTATGTATGTATGTATGTATGTATGCATGTATGTATGTATGTATGTCACAGGTCAATACATTTTAATCATACTAAACAAATAAACATCAACTAATTAGTTACATGAGCCGGTGAAATGCACTTTTACGGCTTTACACCCAGACTATCTTTGGCTTTAGTATTTATGCGTAAATCCTTTGCTTTGTACAAGTGGAGAGATTCGACCACATTATAGACCAGCTAGCTAGTAACCAGTTTATAGATGGGACCGAAACTTGTAAAACTAAACGCTTATTATCATAGATGAGTGTTTCATTCCATCTGGAAAGCATCCACACAAACATATCCGCACACGCAGCCAAACAAAGAAACTCTTCCAGAAATAATTGACACGTTTTTAATTTTTTATTTATTGAACATGTTTATACACCTACAGTGAAACACACGCTCACATAATTAACACAAAATATAAATATGCAGAGTTACGGTAGGCCTATTTCGTACTGTTTGCCTTCGTTCTGTGCCTTCTATATTTGTTAGCTTCTGCAAAATTATACTGTGTTTGGGCGATGTATTAACTTATTGCCATGGGCGTCTAAACGCACTTGTTGCCACACAAATATACTACGAATATATAATTACGCAGTGTAATCTGTTTGCAAAAAAAAATGTTCGAAACATACACTAAAAAAACGTTGTTTTCCACTATTTAATAACAATCTGTGTTTTTAAAGTCTTGACACCACTGCACAGGCTTGACGATCACAGAGCTGACGGTTATGAGAAGATTCCTTGCCTATGAAGATGGTGTATTGCCGCGCGTGACGGCGTCGTGCGTCGGTAGCCTTTATTGGGCTCGTACAACGGGAGAGTAAAAGCGTCGCAGGCGTTTTTTACCATCGAATTGAAAGGTCACGTTGATGTGATACAAACACACGTCCCTGCGGCAATGAGAAGGTATTTCCATATGAAATTATCAGGCTACAAATAATTTCAACAAGACATTAACAGGAATACACAGAAATCGTAAAATTTGAAGTAGGAAGCTGTCAGCTTATTAATTTGTGTTGTCTAGTAATGTAATTGGTCTTTATAACAATTGACATTGCCGATGTGTTATGAATGTGTACAAACCAACACAACCAGCAACGCCTGCTCTGATTACGCCTCCCCGCAAACTCAGAGTTACGCCCATCCTTCCTCGGGGTCATAGAGCCACTATTTAATTACTGCGGCGCCTTCGCCCAAGGAATTTTCCGCCCTCTTCCTCAAACTTGATATAACTAGTCTTGAGTATAACTAGTGCAGTTTATGTAAACAAAAATTTGTTGTGATTGTTGTTACTTTGTTATACTCAAAGATCTGCTCTTACGTAGTGATTATGTTTTTCAGAAGTGTTGGTTTGCAGTGTAGATTCTTCATTACCGTGGTATCAAACCTCCCAAGGAAGGAAATAGGTAGCGGCAAATCGATTATAAAGATTCAGTGAAGGAATATATAAAAAAAAAATTGAGATGCTGAGAAGCATATGCATATATAGTTTTGACAATCGTTGTAATCAGTAGTGGAGTTTAACTAACAATTTTCTTTCTTACGTTGGTCGGGACGTGGTGTCCATTAACTCGAAATTTGGGAGTTATTATATTTCTATATTTCCATTACAGGAAATATTTTATAAAAAACATGTAACATACGAAATTTCAGACAAGAGCTGAATATAGTGATAGAACAGGGTATTTAAAGTAATCCTACCTGTTCTCTAGCTAATTGAAGAAACGGCCTCAAATAATGTAGTATTAGACTTCATTGATACAAAGATGTTTGTGTGTATCTTATTTCTATTATCGCACTACTTACAGTAGGCAAGAAGTTTGTAAATTACATAAAAGTAGCCCAAGATCTGCATAACTGCCAAACAAGTAAAGACGCTACACAGTTTCCATGTAGCTGGGAAGCACTTCAAGTGAGAACCGAGAAACATGACAGAACATCGTCTAATCGGTTTTTGTTTATTTGTATTTTTAAGAGGAGAAAATGCTTCATGCACCGTCAGAGGAAACTGTCTGTCCTCTGGTGTGTAGGACACTCTCCCACTAAAAACCAACCTCTAATTCAGGCATTGATAACCATTCTGGAACCACTTGTGATATTACTCCAAGACGGACTTATTACTCTATTGCGCCATCTTATATAACTGACTGAACAAATGTAGAAATCTGGTCCCATTCCTACTTGCCACGATGCATAATCTTAACTAGGGACATAAACTCCCCGAGCTGCATCCCTAGTGACATTCTCTCTCTTAAATCCGCTGAAGCACTTGAACAAAGTGTGCAAAGCATCTTCGTGGGGAGAGTCATTGCTATGCACCTTCCCATTCTGTGTAGGTAGACGTTAAAATATAAGCACTATAATGTAATTATATTACTATAAGCACTATATTACTACTTATTACTATTAACACTGATTAACTGTGTCAAATAGTAAGTTATCTGACCGTGTTGGCGGTCAATAGATTCTCTTGAGTTTGGTGTGCGCCTTGCAGTCCATCTCCCTCTGTCTTCCCTACTCCATAAGTGAAAGTGCCGGAAAGTGAGATCCCTGGCTTCATTCTATGCTTCATCTCTTCCAGTTTCAGTTAATAATAATAACAAATATAACAACAGTAGCAGCACAACAACAACAACAACAATAATAATAACCATCACCAACATCATCATTATCGTTGTCGTCATCGTCATCGTATTCCTACCAGTCACTACTGACCGCCAACTTGGATCGAATTCTATGGGAGTTGCATTTCCCCAAAGAAGTCAACTTTGAATTATCCGTTCCTCGGTGAGCAGGAAGCACGAGAAAGGAATATTGAGTGTTTATATTGTATTTTTATGTGTACATGACATCATTTTACTTGTTCGTTTTAATTGTTATTCTACTCGATTCACAGCCAGAAAACGTTTAAAGTGCTGTGTGGAGTTTAGTATCTTTGCAGTCACTAATGCTGTTGTCCGAAAAGGTACTGTACTGCTGAAGAAAAAGATCCGCTCACCATTGGCTCATTGGCGTTGAGATTGAATACTTTTACGTGCAGGTACCAACGTAAGACGAATGCCTTCCCCTGCTTCTTAATGTGCAGTACTGTAACATTTGACAAAACTGCACTACGTTGCTACGCCACTGTCATTCCATCGCATTCGGCAGTAATGTACCTCCAACCACTCGTTGCTCGTAACAAAGTTCACACTTAGCCGTGCGCTCATTCGTAAAGTTCAAAGCAAACAATCACCGTGAACAGCCACGTACCTTGCAAATTTTACAAGGTATTCGATTTGTTTGTCTCGTACTGCTTGGAGATCAAGACTGCATCCAACTTCATGGTGTCATGTTCTACGTCAACTAATGAGTAATTTGTATTCACTAACAAACCTATTTTCTTCTTCTTCTTCTTCTTCTTCTTCTTCTTCTTCTTCTTCTTCTTCTTCTTCTTCTTTCCCCTGACTTATTCATCGTTAGTTCATCTTTCAGCATTCGCATGTTATGTTGTTGCAACCATCAGTACGTAGAAATGTACCATTAGAATTTTGCTATTCATGAAAAACAAACGTATGACTTTCATAGTACGCGTAACTTAGGCTTATTAAAAGTCAAGGCTACTCATTTTCACTGAATGTAAACCATAGTTCTCCTTGCCTCAGAGCCAAAAGATGAAGTGAGATCGTATGCGCCGTAATTTTGTAGAAGATAGATTGTGTTGTAAGACGGTAAGTCGACATACCGTCTTTGACTCTGCTATATATCCGCGAGGAAGTCGTGCAAAGTCACATTTGAGGTAGAAATCTAAGTTAAAATAAGTCTGACCGTGTTGAATTACAAACAAACGTTGAATGTCCATGACTGTAGCGATTCTTATTTTTCACTAAAATAGAGACCAGATGAAGCTGATTTTGACTTGACCTAACTCGGAGAAGGGGCAACATCTGGGGTTCATGCAATGACAGTATAAGTTTTAAAAACAAGCATGTATGTCTTACAAAAATACAAAATAATCTTCTTCTATTTACAGATCTGGATGCTGTAAGACACAGCCATTGATCACATGAACGTACTGCTCTTCCTTTTATCACTTTAAAATTTCCTAGGAGGTCCTCCGCAGCCACTGTGCTCGTCGTCATCAACAGCGTATCCATGAAGTAACCTAAGCACAATTATACCAGTTATTCCAATCCTCTTGCATCGCATAATATAACGAATACATTTCGTGCAAGACTGATAAATTTTCTTCTTGAATTATTCTACTATCAGCCGTAGTTGATCTGACTACTTAATGTCAGAAACGTTCATTTTCAATCAAAACTCGAGCGAAAAGTGGTAGCAATAGTAACCCACTGCGATCCTGTAGGACTCCCACTGTCTTAGCCCACACTATGTACATAATTACTGTTTAGCTAATGGCAGTGACGTCACATTGTCATAGTAACTGGGTTGTACTGTTATGACGATTTAAATATAAAAAAATTAATAATAAAAATATAAAAAAAAGAAAGTAAGTAAGTACTTTAAATCGCACGATTAAACCAAATACCCCTGAACTAACTCATAACAGTAATGAGAATTAAATTAAGAAAATCTAACTAAATAAGTAATTAAAAAATCGTAATGTAAAAGTTAAGAATAATGCAGTTAACCCTTTAGTAAATTTATCATGCGTTGACCTGCCTATTCCGGACACAACGTGCATACCGAACCGGCAGTAAATTAGAAATATCTGTAAATCATAATGTAAATAATTAATAATTTGAAGCCACAAGTAGTAGTTATAATAATCCCTGTAAACTAGATAAGTCTAGATAATTTATTTTGTCTTACTATAAGAATGTATTTTAAATAAAAAGTTGGAACTATATTATGGCGGAGTACTCAATCCGCGTCGTTGCAATCTACCTGTTGTAACAATGTAAGAGTTACGATGCGGCGTTCAGACTGTAAACACCTCCAAGCGAGGGCTCTTCAGAAAATGTTTGTTTTTTAAATTTTTAATTGAGTGCTTGCTTCCACTAAAAGCGTGGAGAGCTAGTTATATATATATAAGTTGTAGTGAGGAATTTGTTAAAGAAATGTGGTAATGTAAAAAAAAAAGAACTCGTATATAAGGTGATGTCTCAAGTTAATAAAAAAAACGAACTCTCGAATATTGTTCGAGTGATGTAATTCAGATAGTAATGCAAAAGAAGAAGATGCAAACTCCAGTACTACGCTACCAGTAAATATGTGACGTGCACAACTGCTGATACGGACGACTACCACCTAAACAACACTTACCAGAACTGCCGAGGATTAGCCCGACGTCACGCAGCATAACATCCATCTCCTCATTAATACACCTAGAGTACTTTCACCGGAAACACGACCCAGATGTCTACCCCGGCTACCAGAGTATCGAGGATTCACGCCCCAGGACACGGACAGCAAAAGCGTATTTAAGAGGTGACTCGGTGGCTTGTCTACCGAGAATTATGTACATTTAAAATATAAGTTTGTATACATGCCAGAGACCTTTTAAAAGACAATAATCATCTCTAAGCATTAAGTTTTAAAAGAAATGTAACCATTAATTTCTAAAATCATACGTTGTAACATTAATCTTGAGATATAAGTTTTAATCGCTTAACTAAATAATACCATTCTTTAAATGGTGTTCATGTAACAATGCAACCTTCTTGATAAGTAAAGTAAATTTCAGACGTCTTTACTAGATTTAAAGAGACTCGAATCCGAGGTAAAATACATGATCAGTTTGATCCTTAATTTGACAGAAAACCCTTTTTAACTATTTCAGTATAAAATTTTTATGTAATGGGATCAATATATATATCATTTGTTAATAAAGAGATGTCATCTTATTACATATTGAAGTGGGTGCATAAATCAGTGAATATACCTTCCCTTGTGTCCTTTAATTATAGTAATTATTATTGCTTTAAGTGTTGTGTTGATTTTCAGTTTGTTACAACGTAGGCAGCCTGTATAATTGGCTAGCGTCAATTGTCACGGGTTCCCTGGATTTATAACGTAGCCCGGAACGTTATAAAGTTGCGCTACTCTGCTTTTGTTGGTTAAAATAGTTGTGAGCATCGTGACGCAAAAAGTTGCGCCACTCTGCTGTTGTTTTTGTACAAAAGAATTGATCGTGTACAGAGTGTCACATATAGAATTGCGGCACTCTGCTTTCGTGTGAAATAATAGTTACGTAGTAAAAGAAAAATAGATAACTCTCTGCTGATCTATGCACTCAGTTAATGTATTTTATGTTACCCCAAAAAGGGTAAGTTGCATAAAATTTTAGCGATTAATACTGTGTAATACCATTAATAGATTATTAGCATTAATTTACAATTGTGAATTTATTTTGTATAAGATTAAGCAAAACTTGTGTATAATTTATTTAACATACGCAAAATAAGACAAACTATCATAGTATTACACCAATGCAAGTACCTACATGAATTTTAGTGCTTGTCAATCTGTTCAGTCTTTAACAGGCTTATATTGCGACAATTCAAGACCTGTAGTTTCCTGAATATGCCTGCATAGAATGTTAGTTGTATGTCTGTCGTCACGGTGAAAAAACATATAAACTCTTGACTAAAGTAGACCAGGTTAATTACGTGTAAATAAATTCGTATGTTTAATTTTATTACTAGAGAGAGAAGTAAAAAAAAAAAAAATAAATCGAATGAATTACAGAAATTAAAATTAGAACGTAAGACAATTAATAACTAAACCCAGCTTATTACGGGCTGTAACTTGTAAAGCGTGTATCATTGCATCGGACTCACCCCTTGTTGAATCTGGCTTCCCCAGTTGAAACCGCTCGATAAAGATAGCCGTCAGCTATTGTTATAGAGAACAATACCCAATTGTATTTCTCGCGTTCCCACGCATACAACAAGTATGCCATTGTTTACTAAGTAAACTAGTCTGACCCACATTCCAGCGAACAGCTGATCGTTGACTTTACAGTGACGTCTGTGTGGAATTTTTGTCTTTCTCTTAGAAGAGAGGCTATTCTCTTATGAACAATGCAAATGTCTTAACCATGAATTAAATTGTCTATGTAATAAGTGTATAGTGTAGTAAAATAAATTTTGAGTAAATTTTAGTGTATTAGAAATAAGGTAAAAATGGCACAATTTAATCCAGATTTACTATTAAAAGACGAGCTGTCGTATGAAGCTCTTTTGCGTGGTCTACCCCATGCGAATGTAACAGTCGCGGAATTGCGCAAGTCTATACGCGAAAGTGGATTTGATACACCCTCGCAGTTAAGCAACCTAAGCGGACTCGATTATGAGAGCGAGAGAGAAACGTGTAATGCCAAGTATAGTGAGTTGACTTTATTGTCCCAAACCCTCCAAGACGAGAAATCTCCTGCGGTAATATTGCGGACAACTCAAAGAGTAGAACATTTAACCCGGCGAATGAAAAATTTATTGAACTGGCCTAACCTTACGGAAATACCTCCTGAAGTCCAAAGTTTTGCAGATGAAGCTTTACGTCAATTACCCACTATTATCAACGAATTACGAAGAAAATCCGACTCGTTCCGAATGGATGAAATTGAGAAGTCCTTGAAGAAACTACACATCTCCCCAGTTCAATCCCCTACGGTAGAACTCCCTCCACCCAACACGAATCGGACTCACCCGCCGTATCGCAAATACAACCTACTCGAGAGCAATACCCTACTCAAAATTTAATTACCCCGACTATATTTGAAGCCCCTCCTCCCAGTGGTTTCCAGATTCGCCCCGGAGTGCACGAATTGACAACCCCGAACGCAGCATCAGGTCCTCCTAAAGCGATGCCACACGTGAATTATAACGCTGACCTCTATGGAAAAATCACTCATCCCGTTGAAAAACGTTTAGCTGAAATCCCATACACTGATGGTTTAAATGTCACTAAACTACTGAATTTCATCAAATATCTCCTGCAGATAAAAGATCTACAGCAGCTAAATGACTGGCAAATTTTACAAGTCCTCCTACCGAAATGTAAACCCCCGTTAAAGAATCGTGTGCTAGAATCATTAAGTTCTACCCTTCCAGTAGAAGAACTGCATACCACAATAATAAAATATTTTATTCCCACCGGCATTTATGAGGAACTTAAGAGAAAAACCGTACTACGAGTACAAGGAAATCACGAGAGATTGGCCCATTACATCTCAGACATCAGGGAGTCCTCTCAACTACTACAAGTAGATTGGAATGAGAGACAGATGGTCGACACCATTTTAGTAGGATTGTCTCCAGAAGAAAGATCTCGTTTAGCGTTGATAAATCGACCCAACACCTTTGCGGATCTAGAACAATGTAGTATCCACTCTTCGAATGTATGGTACTCAGATCAGAACAGACATGCAATGAAATCAACCGAAGCGAATAGAAATGAATTGCAAGCCCTAGTGCCCGATGTGACAACCCAGCGTGAAAGGCGAGTATTCAGTAGACCTCACAATTTGCACAGTCCTGGGAAATCAAATGAAACACAACCTAAAACGGAAGCAAGGTACCCTCCTCGTAATAAGAAAATGTGTTACAACTGCGGTAAATATGGACACATAAGTAGAAACTGTAACAACAAGCAATACGAACGTAAACACCCTAATCCAAAAAACATGTAAGGCAGGGAGACCCGAAATCCTGTGTCTTCCGCAGCAACTTGAGATCCGGTAAACCCAAAGAAATGTACAAAAAAAAAGAGGGGAAGAAAAGAAACACTAGAGAAATAGATCCCTATGTTAGAAAGTTTATCGAAAAATGTAACGCGATAACTAAATGTAATTGGACTAAAAGTCTATTGCCCTTAATTCAAATTGACCTAGGTGTTACCTCCACCATCGCATTAATCGATTCTGGATCTACTAGAACCTTAATCAGTCAAAAGTTAGCAGATAAATTATTCGAACACAATCTAGTGAAACGCAGTCAAGCTGTGAATATAAAATGTGCTACAGCCAATAAACAGAATATAGTGATAAAACTTAGCATCACCATTAAAGTAAAAATCAAGAATCTGACATGGTTTTTTACAATGTTAGTATGTAATGATTTAGGACCCGACTTAATATTGGGAGCAGACTTCATAAGTAAAAAGGGAATGATTCTTGATATCCATGAGCAGAAATATTACTTTAGATTCGACCGTACACGGAAGTATAATTTCGATTGTAAAACTGACGAACAAGAAAGTACTAGATCATCTACTGCACACATAGTACACCAAGATTCTGAATTATCTCATCTAGCAAATAGAGATAGGCTGAGAATGCAGAAATTAATAAAAGAATTTTCCACCGTTCTTACACATAAGCTAGGACTTACGAAGCTAATAGAATATAAGATCAATCTGAGCGATCACAAAGTAATACGCCTACCCCCATACAAGTTGTCGCCTCCCAAGATGGAAGTGATGAGGAACCATATCAACAAGTTGTTAGAACAAGGAGTCATTGAACCCTCTACGTCCCCGTATTCATCACCCTCCTTTTTAGTACCAAAAGGTCACGACAAACATAGACTAGTTGTGGACTACCGGCAATTAAACAAACGAATAGAATTTGAATCTATCCCGCTTCCAGACATCCATAGTGCTTTTCATTACTTCACAAAAGCGAAAGTCTTTACGGTAATGGATCTAAATCAAGCATTTCACCAAATACCCCTTTCGGAGGAATCCAAACGTCTAACTGCTTTTGCTGTTCCTTTCAACCTGTACCAATTTACTAGAGTACCCTTTGGAATATCTCAAGGAAGTTCCGTATGTAGTAGACTATTAGAAAGAATATTTCATGATATTAAATTTAAATATGTGTATCACTACTTGGACGACACCGTAATCTATAGCGAATCGATGGAACAACATCTTAAACATCTACGTGAAGTGTTATCTCGATTACAAAAAGCAGGATTAACAGTTAATCCCAAAAAGGTAAATTTTGCAGTCCCACAATTTTCGTTTTTAGGTCACATCGTGAAGGCCAACGGAAAGGTAAGCATTGACCCCGAACGAACCCGTGCAATCAGAGAATTTTTACCCCCGCGAGATGCAAAAGGTATAGCCCGATTTTTGGGAATGGTAAATTATTTCCACAAGTATATTCCCCATCTTGCCGAAATAGCAGCACCGCTGAATCCCTTAAGAAAGAAGGGAGCGAAATTTGAATGGACTGCACAACACCAAAATGCGTTCGAACAACTAAAAGAAAGCATCATATCTCCCCCAGTATTACAACTAGCAGATTTCACGAAACCTTTCGTAGTTCAGACCGACAGTTCAAGTATAGCTTTAGGTGCAGTCATCTATCAGGAAATAGAAAACACTAGACTACCGATTAGTTATGCTTCACGAACATTGAATGACCAAGAAAGAAAATATTCCGCATATGAATTGGAATCTTTAGCCATTGTTTTTGCGTTTGAGAAGTTTAAACCCTTTCTAGAACATAAAGAATTCCTTTTGAAAACTGATAATCAAGCATTATCTTGGTTACTGAATCACCCTAAACAGTTGGACGTATTGGAAGATGGGTATTGAGGTTAAAGTGTTACAACTTCAAAGTGCAGCATATTAAAGGTACACAAAACGTAGTCGCTGATACCCTGTCCCGTATGTTCCAGTCGCCCACTAATACTCCCGAAAACAAGGAGAGTCTGGAGACACCCATTCTTAACACCGTAATTACTGAATTCCCCCTTGCTTTTACCAACATTGCTCAATATCAACAACAAGACCCTCTTCTGAAACCGATTATAGAACAACTTGAGCAAGGAATTAAATCAGAGAAATATGTATTAAGTAAAAGAATACTATGCCACAAAATAGGAAATGGAAAGGAATTAAGGATAATTGCCCCTGATGTGATTAAGCCCATGCTGATGGAGTACTTCCATCCATCCACCATTGGAGCCCATATGGGAATCAATAAAACAATACATCGCATTCGAAAGGAATATCATTGGAACAATATGAACAGCGAAATAGCTAGTTTTGTAAAAAGGTGTAATTTATGCGCTCTCAGTAAACCGGCAAGAAACAGTCAGGTAAGCAAATTAATTTCAGAAATCCCTACTACCCCTTTCTCTAAACTTTATTTAGACTTTTCAGGTCCCTACCCACGATCCAAATCAGGTAATACTATGCTACTCATATGTGTAGATTCGTTCACCAAATTTGTTTGGATGTATCCCATGCGGCGAGCGTTAGCGTCGACGACTGTAAAAATATTACAGGAGAGATTATTTAAAGATTATGGTACACCTGTAAGTATAGTGTCAGATAACGGACCACAATTTAAGGCGAAGGAATTTAAGAATATGTGTTTCAAGTTAGGAATAGACCATATTACCACGACTGAGCATCGACCGCAAGGCAATATTGCTGAAAGGTATCTGCGAAACCTCAAATCTGCATTAATCGCCTACCATGCGAACGATCATACGTCTTGGGACCAGAACCTATCCTGGATACAATACGCCTTTAATTCAGCTTATCACGAAGGACATAAGTCTACCCCATTTGAGTTACTGTATAAATACAAACCAAACCACCCCTTGTCCACAAAATGGAAAATACATGACTTGCTACCTCCGCTAATAATGGATAAGCAGATTAAACAAATCTGGAATAAAGCTCGCGCGAATTTAAGAGCGAACTTAGAGAAATCCCGAAAATACCACGAGAGAAATATTCATAACAATAAAAATTTAGTTAGGTACCAAGTCGGTGACTTAGTAATGTACAAGACACACCCGACTAGTAGTGCAATTGATAAGACCACCTCTAAACTATCATACCGATGGTGTGGTCCTTACCAAATACAGAAGTACTTAACCCCAGTTACCGTAGCCCTGTACGAACCTGCGACTAGAGAATATGTACGAAGAACACATATTTCGCAGATAAAATTGTATAAAAGGAAAAGAGGAAATAGCAACACCTAAAATAAAAAGGTAATACTAGGTAGACAAATTATCTTGTACCTCAGTAACCATGCTAAGTGTTAATCGTAGAATTGGGAATGAGGCCTGATCAACCTTAGATCCTGTTCAGCGAAAGATGAGCAAAATGAGTAGTCAGCTGACCACTCAAGGACCACTAACTGACCACTAAATGAGAAATTATTTAGAAAGTAACTCTAGGACGAGAGTAACCAAAACCCAAAGAAAAAACCGGTAGTAGATTTAAGTAGTAGAAATAAGAAGAAGTTTTGTGTTTTAAAATGTAGACCTTAAGTGTGAATTTTATGTAATAAAAAAAAAGGTAGTTTGTAAGAATATATATATGTATATTGTTTATACTCAAAAGAAATAAATTTGTATAACACATGCCAATAACTAAGTGAAAGAAAAAGGAAAAAGGAGCAGAGAAATTCCACACAGTAACGGCAAGCATACTCCCGGTACACCACTTTCGAATTTTCCCTATTAAGATTCCCCATGTCGATTTTAAGCGGCGGAGTATGTGACGATTTAAATATAAAAAAAATTAATAAAAAAATAAAAAAAAAAGAAACTAAGTAAGTACTTTAAATCGCACGATTAAACCAAATACCCCTGAACTAACTCATAACAGTAATGAGAATTAAATTAAGAAAATCTAACTAAATAAGTAATTAAAAAATCGTAATGTAAAAGTTAAGAATAATGCAGTTAACCCTTTAGTAAATTTATCATGCGTTGACCTGCCTATTCCGGACACAACGTGCATACCGAACCGGCAGTAAATTAGAAATATCTGTAAATCATAATGTAAATAATTAATAATTTGAAGCCACAAGTAGTAGTTATAATAATCCCTGTAAACTAGATAAGTCTAGCTAATTTATTTTGTCTTACTATAAGAATGTATTTTAAATAAAAAGTTGGAACTATATTATGGCGGAGTACTCAATCCGCGTCGTTGCAATCTACCTGTTGTAACAATGTAAGAGTTACGATGCGGCGTTCAGACTGTAAACACCTCCAAGCGAGGGCTCTTCAGAAAATGTTTGTTTTTTAAATTTTTAATTGAGTGCTTGCTTCCACTAAAAGCGTGGAGAGCTAGTTATATATATATAAGTTGTAGTGAGGAATTTGTTAAAGAAATGTGGTAATGTAAAAAAAAAAGAACTCGTATATAAGGTGATGTCTCCAGTTAATAAAAAAAACGAACTCTCGAATATTGTTCGAGTGATGTAATTCAGATAGTAATGCAAAAGAAGAAGATGCAAACTCCAGTACTACGCTACCAGTAAATATGTGACGTGCACAACTGCTGATACGGACGACTACCACCTAAACAACACTTACCAGAACTGCCGAGGATTAGCCCGACGTCACGCAGCATAACATCCATCTCCTCATTAATACACCTAGAGTACTTTCACCGGAAACACGACCCAGATGTCTACCCCGACTACCAGAGTATCGAGGATTCACGCCCCAGGACACGGACAGCAAAAGCGTATTTAAGAGGTGACTCGGTGGCTTGTCTACCGAGAATTATGTACATTTAAAATATAAGTTTGTATACATGCCAGAGACCTTTTAAAAGACAATAATCATCTCTAAGCATTAAGTTTTAAAAGAAATGTAACCAGTAATTTCTAAAATCATACGTTGTAACATTAATCTTGAGATATAAATTTTAATCGCTTAACTAAATAATACCATTCTTCAAATGGTGTTCATGTAACAATGCAACCTTCTTGATAAGTAAAGTAAATTTCAGACGTCTTTACTAGATTTAAAGAGACTCGAATCCGAGGTAAAATACATGATCAGTTTGATCCTTAATTTGACAGAAAACCCTTTTTAACTATTTCAGTATAAAATTTTTATGTAATGGGATCAATATATATATCATTTGTTAATAAAGAGATGTCATCTTATTACATATTGAAGTGAGTGCATAAATCAGTGAATATACCTTCCCTTGTGTCCTTTAATTATAGTAATTATTATTGCTCTAAGTGTTGTGTTGATTTTCAGTTTGTTACAACGTAGGCAGCCTGTATAATTGGCTAGCGTCAATTGTCACGGGTTCCCTGGATTTATAACGTAGCCCGGAACGTTATACTGTGTGTACAGCTTTGGGCTCTATTATATGTATATATTCATCGCGGTGTGCGTTTAGCCTTTTGCGAACACTAACAACGTCTTTAGCAGTGCTTTGAAGTTACATCCACTCAAAAATATTTCAAGCAGAATTATCACTGTTGCACACCACTATATAAAAATATTCCGATTAGCGCTTTCAAGCTTCACAGCTCATCGTCAGATCGGAAGTGAACAAAGAACATAAAAATAAACACTTCACCCCCACCCTACCACACCCTGCTCACACACAACAAGCTATAAATCAATGTCCCTTCCCCCCCTCTGAGCCATGTCCCTGGACATTACCATATTTGGTAGTTACATATTTTTCTAGCAAATTCCTTGTATTTCAGTGGTGTGTGTGTGTGTGTGTGTGTGTGTGTGTGTGTGTGTGTGTGTGTGTGTGTGTGTGTGTGTGTGTGTGTGTGTGTGTGTGTGTGTGTGTGTGTGTGTGTGTGTGTGTGTGTGTGTGCGCGTGCGTGTGCGTGTGTGTGTGTGTGTGTGTGTGTGTGTGTGTGTGTGTGTGTGTGTGTGTGTGTGTGTGTGTGTGTGTGTGTGTGTGTGTGTGTGTGTGTGTGTGTGTGTGTGTGTGTGTGTGTGTGTGTGTGTGTGTGCATTCCTTTTATACCTACCCGTCTTTCTCCCCCACATCTGGGCCAGTCACACACCCTTATTTAAAATATCCAATTAGTCCTCTGCAATTTAATTCTTAATCTTATCTATCTGTCCTCTATCATTTACTTCTTAATGATGTTATAAAATATTTCTTATTTATGTATTCGTCCTTTATCAGTAGTACCATTGTATTTCCTTTGTCTACCTTCGTAACTACAATATCATTCTTTTTTTATTTTATTCTTTAGTTTAGTTACAGTTAATTTTATTTTTTGTTCATTTTTTGAATTATACAAATTTTTCTTAAATATTTTATCTACTTAAAACGATAAAGGGAATTGTAAGGAATAATAACTATAACACCAACATAGTGGATAAAGTTATGAAAAGGGTTATCATACAAAAAGCTAAAATAGAACCAGAACAAAAGAATTATGCAGGCTCATTGACATACATAGGTTCACATACTAGAAAAATTATAAAATGTTTTAATAAATACGGAGTAGATATAGCTATTAAAAAACGTGAAACGGTATTTGATAAGATAAGGAATAAAAATATAGAAAAATTCCCAGTTTTACAGAAAAGCGGAATTTATAAATTAAAATGTAAAGACTGCAACAAAGTGTACCTAGACAGGACGAAAATTCGTATGCAGGTTGTCTGACCACAAACGTGGAGAAGGTAATAGAACAACGAATTCGTTATATGCAAGACATTTCATAGAAGACAACCATAAGTTTGTTAATCCTTTGGAAGACTACGAAATTGTAAAAGTAGTAAATAACACAGTTGAAAGGAAACTTAGGGAGGAGTTAGAAATATTGAAAGAAAGAGAAAAAGGGTTAGACAATTTAATTAATAATAAAATTAAATTTGATAATGAAGAAATATTTTATAACATAATTAAGAAGTAAATGATAAAGGACAGATAGATAAGATTAAGAATTAAATTGCAGAGGACTAATTGGATATTTTAAATAAGGGTGTGTGACTGGCCCAGATGTGGGGGAGAAAGACGGGTAGGTTTAAAGGGAATGCACACACACACAACACTGAAACACAAGGAATTTGCTAGAAAAATATGTAACTGTCCAGATGGAGGGACATGGCTCAGAGGGGGGGAAGGGACATTGATTTATAGCTTGTGTGTGAGCAGGGTGTGGTAGGGTGGGGGTGAAGGGTTTATTTTATGTTCTTTGTTCACTTCCGATCTGACGATGAGCTGTGAAGCTTGAAAGCGCTAATCGGAATATTTTTATATAGTGGTGTGCAACAGTGATAATTCTGCTTGTGATTTTAACCACTAACACAACTTTCTTCATTAATCAAAAATATTTTTCTAATGGTCATAGTCGCCTTGTTAATTGCCAGTCAAGCTTTATAGTGAATCATACACCTAAGTTTTTTGGACGCTTCATCTCTATACCTATCAACTTATGTCTGATCGGAACACCACCGCATTGGGCACCATCTTCACGTTCAGCTACCGTACATGGTATTACTTCCCATTAACGTACAGAAAGTTCTCGATGTCGGGGTGAGCATGTCCTGTTACTGACTAGGCAAGCAAGGTTTTATCATAACGCTGGAGGCATGGAGTGATCGGCTGTCATATTCTTAATTGTTCGATATTATCGTCGAGCAGCTGTCCTCCCATAATGGCTAAGATTCAGTCTGACATTCTGCTGTTATTGTGTTAATTATGACCTCGATTTAAAAGAATCAATTATAATTGGTAGAAGTTAAACGCTCGATGCGATATGTTAATGTTAAGGATAGAAACAGTAAAAACATATTAAGGAAGTGTGTCTAAGAACAAATTCAAAGAAAGTATTTTAAATATAAAATGTGTTACTCTACCCTACTTTGAGAAATCATGTTTCTTTCTAATCTCTTTGCGAAGCAGCTGGACGAATTTCTTCATTTCTACGATTGCTTTATCTTCTGCTACTTCTTTATGTTATTGTAATTTGATGTTTTTTTTTTAATCCAATACCAGAAACACGTTTTTCCTTTCAACTACTTTCAGTATTTAATTGATACTTTCTACATCTGATAAAGTCTAACAAATTTACATAACATTCTCCTTCCAACAATCGAGTTAACAGAAAGATTGTAGTATGTCAATTCCATCGTTTTCTTTCTAAAATCTTGTTTCTTAACGAGTTGCACTGTAGCTTCTAAGCTAACGCTACCATTGTTCTCCTGCAAACGTCGAGGTAATGCAGTGCCTATGTATTTGGAAAAAGTACACTCTACAAATTTTTCGTTTGCACTCAAACTGTAGTTGGATGTATACAGTGTATGCGATGTGATCAAAAGCCGTCCAAAACAGGTCTACAGTTGGTAATGTATTTATATACTCTACATCTGTTTCTCGGCGTATTCTTACATTTCGTTTTTCATTTCCTCCACTTTCTCTTCAAGAAATGCGACGTTATTAATAAACAACATTACAACACAACCTATTCTAGTCACCTATGATTTTAAGTCTTCGCATTCCAAGATTGCAACATATCTTATTAATACATGTTGATATTAACGATTTTGCTAAAAGTCAAAGAAATTAAAAAAGTAATATTTTTAGTCAAAACTGTATTTTACTGTCACAAACTTGCCAAATCGTGATAAAACCTAGGCTATCATTAAAATGTGTGGATTAGTATTAGGAATAAGCATTCATATTCTGATTAGGAAATCCATTCGGAAAACATGTGTAAATTTATGAGTAATAATTAGCAAATGCGATATGTATAAAAAGCTGATAACGAATCAGAAGTTAAACATAAAATCTAATTAATTGAACACGCTTTCACTGCTGTAGTAATGTGTGTGCGACACATCTCTGACGTCAGTACTTCCCACCGTTGCCGAAGGGCTGTACAATCACACTAGTTATGACGTACCACTTCTACCAAATAATACAACGAATGTTTTTCATGCAAGACTGATAAGTTTTCATCTTTATTTAACTATCAGCTATATTCAGCAGTCTACTCTTACTGACTTGTAGGATTAAACAATACATTTTCTGGTTCTGTAATTAATAGATCTTCCTTGATCAAAATAAATTAATTATTGTTAAATTAATGGTACATTCGTTATCAGTGTAAAATTAACAGATAATTAGAAATGCTTAGAAATAACAAAGTTTGAAGGAAAATTTAACTTTCCTGCTTTTATTATGAAAAGATGCTGTTTTGATTATGAAGGAGTTTGTACAATGAGCAGTTCACCACACGAAAACTGCCACTTCTCTGTGACAATAATCGGTGAAAAGCGTTTGATCAATTTGAGTTAAAAACAGACTATTTTCTTCATAATAGAACAATATTATGAGTTTTAAAGACAATACATTGATGTGATTGTGTTTTCTACAAAAGAAGACTATCCTCTGGTGAAAAACAAGAAAATTCTACTGGGTAATCTCTTGATCCCCTTCTGTTAGACTTAGTCAACGAAGTTATTATTAAAGCAGTAACGTAATAATAGAGGACATAGACTACGAATTCAAAAACTTGTAATACATTAACCTTCTACAAGACCGTCAATGGGTTAAAAAGCTTAAACCTGATGATACATCAAGTGCTAACCTTTTATTATCCAAGAACATCGTGGAATGGACGACGAGCAGGAGAGAAGAACCGAATAATCTTGGCAGATTTAGACAACACACCTAGAGAAGCAGATACAAATGCACAGATAATACGAATACCCAGTAAGTCGGCTGAAAAAAGTTAATGTATTGTACAAGATGTGTGACTTCATTATATTTTTATACACTGAGCTTTGGTAAAAGTCTAAAATATGTAATAATCAGTTTCATTTTTGAAAAATTACCAGTCCCTCCAGTGAATCTTATAATTCATCGGCCGACTACTGTCACTGGTTTCAATTCATTTTTAACTACTATTACATTTTCTTACGCTTGTTCTTGCACAGAGAAGAGTACCATGTAAACAATGATGTTTAATGAGTCTCTTAGCTCTGTTAATATAATATTATATCTAGGCCTACATAGGCATAGTTTAAATAAGCATCGAGCACAGACACGTACACTGTTGTTAGTATTAGTGTCAGTGATTGCAAAGAACTCAATCTTAAAAGTTCAGGCGTGTAACAGATCTTAAGTTTCAGTTCACTCGGCATTATAAGTGTACGTGGTTACGAGTATGTTACGTATGTTTACTGTTTTTGTATTAACAGATGCTTAAACCTAACGCTTTCGGTCAGACGTGTCCGAATCATAGATGAACATAGTACGTAATATAGTTACGGTTGTGCGTTATATTTTCTGCAGAAAAAAAGGTAAAAATGTTTAACCCTTGCTCAGATGGCCCCAATTCACATTTAGCAACATAACCAAATTATAAACCAAATATCTTTTTCAAATTTTGCATGAAAACAAGTATATATTATATATACAAATATATATACATAAACGAGTATGTATTTAATCTTTCTGAGTTTACTCGATTTTTGTCCAAATTAAAAACATGATTCTTTAGTTGACAGAAAACCTAAAACGTTAGAAGACTAATGAGTTACGATACTGGTATACCTATGTTTACAAAACGTAGGCCTACCGGTAGTATGAGTGGCTTAAAATGCGTAAATACCATAGCATCTTACATGCGCTACAAATGTAGAGTGCTTCATGAGTACGAAACATATGTTATTAGAAAGATAAAGTATTCAAAACGCTGTACACAGAAATTTAATGAAAATTTAAGTAATAGAAGCAGAATGTAAAAGCGGGTCGGACAGTGCGTGAAGCAGATGTTGGTCCTCATCGACCCGCTCATTTCAATCATTTCAATCAGCGTCCGTGGTGCAGACACAGATGAAGCAAATTGTTCATGAAAACGACTGGTTTAATATAGTTAAGACGGTTGTATGTAGTTATACGTGTAGGCCTATTCCTATTCATCATTAAAATTAAATAACAGAATATTTTACATCAGAATTTAAAAATGAATGTGTTCTTCGTTTTCTTCGCAGTTAAAATTTTTCTGAAAACCCACTCCGTGTTGTTACTGTAACGAGCATCCAAACAAAAAAATACGGACGTTGTGAACTCTTACCCTTGGCAAGCTTCCACCCCACCCCCCCACCACTACTCTGAATATATTGATTATGTTGTTTGGTGTGTTCCTTTATTCTTGATTTAAACCTTGATGTCCACGCTTGTTTTGTGTGTGCGTGCGTGCATGCGTGCGTGCGTATCCCTTTAATAATCCACAATTCTGCAATCGTGCGTTCTTGTGATTGTTCACACTTGTAAAAGTTTACTATGATAACGTTATTAAAATTCCTTCCAAAGTACTAAGGCCCGTGTATTAATTTTTTGGGGCCTTTTTTTATTATTATACATTGTTGTTTTATGAATGTGTAAAGTGTCATTCCGTAAGTGAGCGTAAACTTTCACGGGCGGCGTTTACTCTGTCACAATTTCCCGGGGTATTTGGCAGTGGTCTAGATTATCTATAAACACTTCCAGACGTTCGTCCATATCGCTGACAGAAACCTTCAGTGCCGCGGGAATTTAAAGCGTGATCCTGGATGAAAAAAGGTCGCAAAGTGAAAGTCACAAATTTGTAATATATGTGTTCCCGTCATCAGCATGGACAGAAAGTCTGAAAGCGCTTACAGACAATCTAGACCACGGCCCAACAGCCCAGAAAATTGTGACAGTGTCACTTTATTCACAGCTGAGCATTCATAAATATTATTAATTACTGTTTATAATTTTTAGTTAATATGAAAACTAACTGAACGATTAGTGTAGCGTGTGAAGTTAAAAGTGCGTTACTTTTTGTTAATTTTTCTTTGATATATATGTATAACCGTCTATATATATATATATATATATATATATATCATTTAAAGGTATAATGTAGGTAGATGTCATTTGTATCCACTGTGGGCCTATATAGCTTAGTATACTCTGTTCTATTCTATTGCTCAATGAAAATTTTCATTAAGTGCCGCTCAACAAAATCACTAAAGAAAGAATTATGTCAGCTCACTTTATAGAATAGAATTCTCATATCTCAAACTAAAGTACTTTATATTTACTAGTATGTAGGCGCAATATTGAATCAGCCGCCTAAGAGAATCTATTTCTGACATTCTAGTATGATTCTAATAAGCAACACTTACTGTACTGTTCAAATATGCAGAAAATGTTCAATAAACATAGTACTTTGAATTGAAATTTTGCTGCTAATTTCTGGAACGCTATTTAATATACTTTACGTCTTCTATTCTTATGTTGTCAATTTTATTTTTTTCTTAAATATTGGGCAATCAAATCCTGCACATAACGAAAATTTCACACCTTACCTATTAGTAGTTAAAAATGATAGGGTCCAGTCAATTCGATTATTCGATGAGTCAAAACTCTAGACATTTCTGAGAAAAACTCTGAAAAAAAAATTAAATCTAACTTTAAAGAATACAACAAATTTAATAGCATTGTATCGGACCTTATTTTTGTCAATCCTCAAAATTTGAGTGTTTCCATAGAGACAGTCGTTTGTTAACATATGTTTACCACTACTGCTACTACTACTACTACTACTACTACTACTACTATTACTACATCCATGTAAATAAACACCCCCATATAGAACAATTCATTTATTTTTCCATGAATTTAACTACTTTAAAATTATATAGAAAAGAAATTATATAAAAAAAACTTACTTATACTTTTCTTTCTGCACGATAAACTGTTTAAAATATTATGTATCGTGTGACTTTACGTTTTAATAAGCTCTTCATACTGATTAGAATATATAGAAAGAACCTAAGCCTGAGATCAACGTAACATTGTGTTTTCCATTAACAGGACTTACAAATAAAATACATATTATTTCAATTTTGAGGCCCTTCATAAATTTAAAGAGTCCTCAGAAATTAACATTTTATAAAAATTAAAAAATATTGTAAATGAGAGAGACGCTCATGCAGTTAGAAATGTAATGCTTTAATTTAACATACAAAGTATACGTTACAATAAATTTGTTTATCAATTCCTGTATTAAGAAAAATGCAGCTTCCAAGTAAAATAGTATTTATAATTAAAATATTTGAAGTCAAACAATTTTAAATTTATAAATTTAGATTGTCGAGATTAAAATTTAATCAAATTAGAGTTATTTCAAAATTAAATTTAAATGTATTTACTTATGTTTTTACTTACATATTTACTGTAGAATCTAATTGCATAATTTAATTCAATTTTTTAATAATGTATCATCAGGTGTCAAACAAGATTAACAATATCTCAGTTTGAAGTATTATTACTTCCAATGTCTGAAGCGTTTGTATAGAATTTCTATTACCAAAAATGATAAAGTGTCTATTACGATTTCATTTATTAAGGAATTTCGTAGTATAACATTATTTTACAGAACTTATGTAAATGATTAAACGGATGTTCAGTTTAAGCAAGGTTTATTCGTTACGACGAATGTGCACACATTGCCTCCGCCAAGAGCTAATACCTGACAAGGTGAGATCTAGACAGGTCTGGACAAGGCGCGTTCAGTTTTAAAGTTGTACACGAATCTTCACTTACAGAACCTTTAAGTGCATTGTTAGTACGGTACCTTACAAAAAAATTGAACAATAGTACTAATAAAAAAAATGTCATTAGTAGTACCTATTAATAATTTTGAATAATGCGAATCCATACTCACAAAACAAAGTGTGTATAGACTAAGGTAATGAAGAATATAATGACACATACTACTGTGTGATAGTCTTAAACGTAAGAATGGGCCGAAATGACTTCGCAACAGCAAAGATAACCACAAAAAGATCCACATATTCAACGTATTTTCTAATCACGTAAATTCCTATTTAGCTATTTCCTAAAACACCTTGTGTGCAAATTATAATAAACTACGCTAAATAGAATGGAACAGTCACGTTACATACATAGGTTTCCAAGAAAAAAGCAACTAATATGTTGAAATGTTAGACAGGAAAGTAAAAAAGCATGTATACCGCAATAGAATCATGAAGGTAACCGGTCTGCATAACTCACATCTGACAGTGAAATCAAACTGCGCTAGATTTGCCTCGCTGCAATAAGACTTA
Source organism: Magicicada septendecula (assembly GCA_034769895.1). Taxonomy (NCBI): domain Eukaryota; kingdom Metazoa; phylum Arthropoda; class Insecta; order Hemiptera; family Cicadidae; genus Magicicada; species Magicicada septendecula. The sequence goes on from CM068367.1 coordinate 957,867,735, forward strand.
ATTTCTAAACGTGAGCCATTCTGTAATTTGTACGAGGCAAGATCGCCTTACCCCATAACCGTAAGAGAACACATCTATAACACTCTGAGAACTAGAGTAACGATAACCCAACTAAGGTATGCCTTATAAGAAGGCACCCTTATAAGGTACCCTTCTTATAAGGTATGCCTGACAAAAAATGTGATCGCTAGTAAAGCCATTGAGTTCACCTTAAAACCATCAAATATCTTGGCCACCCAAGCAGTAATAAACAGGTCCTATAGGTCTTCACTTTTAAAGTGAGTGCTGTGGATGGTTAAATAGTATACCTATGAATTGCAAATGTTACGTTATCTTGACACAAAGTAAAATATACAAGAAGTATTTTCATTTTTTATGATAAAAAATAAAAAATTTGTTTACGCTAACGAAAATCTTAAATTTTATGAACCGAGGTGGTCTGAAAATCAGATACAGAATTAAAACAACAGTTACAAGTCAGTGCACACCAATTTGCAGGGTTTAATTGGACCGCAGTTTTTGTAATTAGCAAAATCTGTAGTATAGATTGTTATGCCATTAATTAATGCCATTACACTGAAAAGCGCCAAAAAGTAAGCCGGAAATGGTTCGCTTCTCACTCCACAGTACTGCAGTTAACCGTACTAAACTCTCCTTCTCTAAGCTGTCTCACCTTCACGCATGCACGCATTCACACTCTACACAAGCGCGCGCGCCCACATGAATAGATTAAATATTCTGTCAGATACCGTGCGTTATGTACACAGCCTACGTTGCTGCTCCCCACCTTGATTTTCCAACTAAGCATAGGAAATAGCTTTCAACTCGTGACTGAAATTGACAAAAATGTTCGCAGCGAGTCAGATGGTTTTCATGTGACAATGGAGAATAAAAATATTTATTTTTCATCGTTTCTTTCTTTCTCATTAAACTTAATTTTTCCCTAAAGCTGATAAAATCAGAGCGTGTTTTTTTATAGTTACCCGCCCTTGTGTGTGTGTGGGGGGGCGGGGAGATGCGAAAATAACTCGTATTTCAAATACAAGCTTCCCAATTAAATCCCTAAGTTAGAACACCATTATACAGGGTTAAGCAAACATTGTGTCCGTAGTAATAATTTAAACCCAAAATAATACAATACGCCTCGCTTTCGACATCATTGGTTTCATAAAACTGTTTGAAATTGTAACCATATATTAATACAATTAGTAGGTTCACGTAGGCAGTAAAAATCGTACAATTACTCGAGACGAATCGCTTTCTTAATAAAACTATTCAGAATCATACTCTTATTTATATATAAATATTATAACATATGAAGTTTACATACCTTCTGGTTAACCTTGGTATCGTTGTTGAAATATAATATTTGTAATATGGTAAATAACATCGCTGTCGATATATTCTGGTAGAACGTCTCACGTCGTTGTTGTTAAGTCAGTAAAAGTTCTATCCTATTTGGTCCATTCAATTAATTAAATTGGATTTAGATTTATTACCACTACCAAAATTTCTTTATTGGTGAATCTGAATTAAATTGGGCACCATATGGAACCTTAGATTAACATTCCATAAAATTATTGTTGTTAGTGAAATCAATATCTCATTTGATTACTTGGAATTATTGATTTGAATATTATTATTCTGGTTCACTTTTATGTTCATTCATTTATTTTGTTTAAGAATTTAAATAATACGTGGCGCCTCCAGATTAGGTACTGCCAACGTAATCATTAAGGTGGATTGAAAATTTCAACTTTCGTAAATAAACAAATTATCAATTATGAAAATAATAAGTCGTACTAAATTAATCTGATCTATAATTCATTTATTCTTCCTTCGACTGTGTTTTATCACTTCTAACTTCAATTAAATAACATTTGATTCGATAATAAATTGACCTGGCTTATTATAATTTTCGCTCAGCGATTGGCAACTCTACTTCAATCAAATTTACTAAAAATTATTTTATATTACTCTCAGTCGTGAATTCTTTTGATCTACAATAATGTTTAAGGAAATTAACTGTCACGAGTTACTAAGCTTTACAATAATGATTTGATTATGGTAAACACAAATAATATCTTACATCTAACAATAATAAAAAAGTCGTATAGGCCGAACAGTGGCTAAATTGAGGTTACCCTCATATGAATGCATTAAACAGTTTCCAACATGAAACTCGACGGATTAAAAATTAAAATGGTTAAAAATTACTAATGTGTTAGTGTTCTTGTGTAGTGATATATCGTACATAAGTGTATATAAAGTAGTGAGGTTATATCAATATTATGATTTATAGTTTCGTTAAATATTTTCGAAGTATTTACACTATACTTCCCTTTTGTTATTCACTGGTTCTTATTCACATTTCACTTAATAATTCACTTTATTGCTCTTATTATGTCACCACTAACTCACAATACTTTATATTTTTCCTGGGTTATGTTCTTGTTTACACGGGCACCTATCCTCTTCGAAGTTGATTCGTACTATTAGTTTGAGGTTAAAAGTGACGCGGAGAGCTGTTGTTAATACTCTGGATGATGATACAAGAATGCGAGCGATGCTCTGAATTATTTGATTGTCGGCGTCTGTTTTTGGTGTCGAGAACCGTTCCTTCGGGTTCACACACTCCAAATATTAAATTCCAATTGGTTGATAATTACGTCATGGTCAACGATAATTACGTCATTATCAACGACGGCGCCTGTTTTTGGTTTTGAGATTATGTTGTTTCTATATCATAATTCACAAAATTCTTAAAACTAACATAAGTTTCTTATGATAATTACAAAATTGTTATTATATTATTAGTATTGCATTGCTTGCTTTAGTCGAATCATTTCAAGACCTCTCATGATATATTTCTATACATTAATAATAAAATGAACAATTTAAACGGTTGGCCTAGGCTAATACATTATTTTTACAAGTTATATTTTTATTACAATCTTTTGTTTTCTCCTTCGTAAATGTGTTTTTATGCTGTTAATAAACGTTTTAATAATATCAATCGTAATTACAAACCTTAATTTCCTATAAAACTCGTAATTGATATAATAGGCCTAACATTGGTTTGTGTAGCTGTGATTATTTTTTACTTCTAACAATAAAATGACTTTATTATTATAACATGTAACAATTGGATTTTAATTCTACTATACAGTATGATCTTTTATTATACATTATGTTATATAAAACATGCCTTTTATCTGATAATGTCCTTATCTATCTTCTACAGAATATGCAGGGTTTCTTGGTTTACATTAAATTCTTACTAACTATGTTATTATTTGTTCATAAACAACAATGTTGGTTCCTTTACTATTATTGGTTAGTAGTCAGTTTATTTGGCACTCTTTATACTACTAGTTTAGTTAAATTATATTCTCCCTTCCAACTTTATCATTCTTTAATATACAAAAATAGGCTTCCTTCACATCATTCACTATAACATTATTATTCAAAATTAAAACCTTTACAATGTTTTTACAAGATAATGATATCTATTTAATTTGTATAAGTGTCTATTATTTACACTCAGATATATTAGAATAGTATATTTGATACAGAATATATGTTTATAGGTTTTTGTCATACATTTTCTTAAGGTTATGTTGCCAGTTCCTGGTTATACCTTGTTAACTTTACAGTTTATTTATTGTTTATACTGTGTCATTTCACAGTTTCATTATCATTGTATATCATTTTCTGTTTCTTTATAATACATGTAATTATGTTCATAATTATCCATTTTTTAATATAACTTTATACTTCTAATTATTACCAGTGCAGTCTTAGGTCTGATGCCTAGCTGGACTGTTAAGCTTGTTACAAAACTGAGTTTCTTAACCTTAATTACATTTTTTCTTATATGCTATACATTACGTTTTTGTAATATTTATATTAAGATATATTTCACTCATTTCCTAATCTACTGGGTAATTTATTAGGTCAAAGATGTTGTCTGGTCTAGTCATTTGTAGATGTCAGTTTGTCAAGTTATTTATAATATTGGCCTTCAATGCTACTTTATGTTTTCAATGTATTCATGCCTCTATAACATTTATTCATTCTTTATTCATAGTTTATTGAATTAGTTGCTATAACTCTTCCTTTATATAATTAAGTGTTTATTTGATCAAATTCCCTAACTAGTTTGATAATTCAGTTGGGTTTATTTGTTGGTATCATTTTGTGATGCTACAATATTAATATGAAATGTTAATTTTAGTGTTAATTACTTTATTTATTATTATTTAATAATATTCAAAATAATAAGTTACAATAATTATTGATTGAGTTATTTATTTATTTATTTATTTATAATATTAATTAATGTTAATGTTAAAACGAAAGCACGAAAGGCATGATTCTCCAGCGAATTCCGTGTTTCTGCCATTTGCCCAACCTTTTAACAAAAATACAAAAACCTAAATTCAATTAGTTTTCAAAATTATAATTCCTTTACTCTATGGAGAAACTGAGTAGGCCTACTCATATACGTATATATGTAAAATCATGTAGTGTCAAAAATTAGGTCAAGAAGCATATAAGATTTTACTTTGGTTTCCATTCCATGCAGAATGTAACAACTTAGAGGTAAGGTTCTTTATTTGTTTTCACAGTTTTTATTAAGTTTAAATTATCTTGGAATACGTGCTTGATGTTACATATACTGAAACGTGTTCTTCACGATTATGTCTGATTTCTTCATTAGTCTCGAATTTAACTTAGTTGTATGCAGACGAAGAGTAACAGCGAACACAGGGGAATGTTTTTCAGGAGAACGTTTAACGTGATATCAAGTGAGGAACAGAGTTTGTAGAAGAAAGAGAAAGTAAAAAATCGTTGCTGAGAAATAGTGGTACAATAGGAAGAGGGTTTACGGAGGAAGATTCCTGAGAAAAGTGAGTGCAATATATCAACCGTTTGCTTCTACGAATGGCAGCGTGACACAATACATAGAGATTTTGAAGCGTGATCCTGGATGAGAAAAGGTCGCAAAGTAAAAATCACACAGGTGAAGAGAGGACAACCTCCACGGCCAGTGAAATTTATAATGGAATGAAAAGATTCTCGGAGATAGTACAGTGTCTATGAACGCTATCTATGCAGATTTATAATGTCACAGATTTCTAAGTTGGATTCTAATATTAGGTCTACAGGCAAGTTCTCCAAAGTGATTAAGTACTCATATATTCAAATATGAGAGCTAAAGATTCTGCTCTCAGATTCTAGCTGTTAAATAGCACCTAAAGTCTTACATGGTACCTCTTTTTTCCTTTTCTCTAAGGTGAAAAAAGGCGACCGATAATTTAGTGAAATCCTCTGCAAAATGTGAAATCAGTTTACATTTTGATTTCTGTGTCTTATGATGCTTCTGCAATATTTTAATCTAAATTATCTACTTAACAAATTATAGGGTTAGTATCAGTATTCTGTTTAGGGTAAAAAGTTACTATCTTTAATCAGTGTCTCACGGGTTCAATAGTAATTAAAAAAAAAACGGACTTCTGTCATGGCAGCTTGATTTAATAAAATAAACAATGTTGATATATAATGTTAGTTTTGCAATAAATTGAAGTACTTCAAATTTATGCTAAATGCATAATTCAAAATGATTTTGAATTAGTAATATTTCAAGTGAAATACTTAAGTAATAGTAATTAGCTATAAGATTATAAATAATTTATAATAATTATTATTAGTGAGAATTAGTTTGTATCGAAATGTCACAAGGTTTAGTAAAATCATAAATCAGAAATAAAAGTGACAAAAACCCACCCTTTGCTTTTATCAGAGGTTTACACTGTCCCCTACAGGCTACACGTCAAAAGATAAGAGTAAGCCTTGCTCACCGTAATATTGCATCTAGCTGCTGACAAAGTACACACGCCCGCATGGGCGCACACGACATTTAACGACTTTTTAAGTAATAGTAACTACAGTTCTTGTTATAGTCCAATTACAGGACAACGTTTGTTGCTTTTGCAGACAACTAAACAACTTTTTTATCTTTTAAACTTTACTTATTCTCTCCAGAGCCCTGAACTCAGAATTTAAAATTTTGTCAAACGGTTCGTATAAAAACTTGTGTTAATCATGTAGAATTTGATATTGTACTGTAATAGTAATACTACTTTATTGTACTGAAAATAACATTTTTTTATTATTTACAGCATCAAAATTGCTTCTTAACGTGTTAAGGTTTAAGAGGATTTTGATGATAAAATTTAACATTTCTTAAGACATCGCATAGAGAACAATAAAATTACGAAACCTGCTCTACAGGATTTATTTAGGATTAATCTGTTGAGAGAATCGTCTTTTATTTTTCTTTCTTTATTCTCAAAAATTTGACAAAATTTATATTCTTGGTAAACAAGAAAAATCTGTAACATTATAGTGTAGTAAAATATTTTAGGAAAAGTGTTCATATGTGAACATACATTTTTCATACTAAACGTATGAGTTTTAACCCTACAATTTAATGCGAAAAACTTGTAACATAACATTAGCTACTTGTATGACTCCCTTGTGGTGCGCCTATCTTTGTGGAAGCACTCCCGTCAGTGCGCAGTTTCTAGTTCCATACAAGTGAGATATTTATACGTACAGGCTACATCCCATATGAGACACTGTAGTTGGCACGTGTAATATTTATGGGCGTGTAATGTATAACAGCTATCATTAACTGTAGACCTATATATAATACATTATGGACTCGCTTAGTCACGAGTAGGTAAGCAAAATAAAGGTACTATTGTAAATAATAAGTAATCCATAAACTCAGCAGAAAAGAAATTAAATATTAAACCCTTTCGTTTGGAATTATGAAATAAAAGTTAAACACAGGCGTATAGTAAACAAAAAAATATTATATTAAATTTAAATACATGCATACGATAAATATTACTTTGGTGTGTTTAAAATAACACCCCGTGAACCGTTGCAAATATCTACTACAATCGTAGAATCCCTACACATGTGTAATAAGAAACTAAGCGTTCATATCCAGTGTCATAGAAGGAGGTGCACGTTTACATAGGGGAGTAGTAATTAAGAGGCGCGGCAAGAATCGACTCCATTAATTGTCGATTCGACAATTATCAGCAAAAGGCAGCTGACTCTTGGAAATTCGCCACACAAACGTCACAGTTCAAGTGATCTATCGCATACGACTGTCCTCTTTCTAACTTTAAAATTTAGCCTTCTACTGGCACGAATCCAAATTTATCTCTGCGCTGGGTCTACTGAATATGGAAAGTTATGAAACAAGCTTACATTCATACGGCTCACGAAGAACAGATATTAATAAAACATCACTTCTGCCTAAAATAACCAACACTAGTCGGTTAATCTATTTCACTGCTAAAAATTTAATTGTAATTTAGTCTACGAGTAAAATTTAACACTGTTACGCTCAATAGCTGTGAGGGAAAACCGATTTCATTTCACTTTTATTAGCAGCTCAAACTGATGAAAATATGAGCAGAATTATAGATAGTAAGATATGCAGGTGCTTTATTAGTAGGTAGGCCTATATCCTAACATGATACAGTTGAAACCCATGTAGACGTGACAGAAAATCTTAATTCCATCTGTGTGCCTCAAATCTAGTATGTGTTACCAAAAAGAGCCTTACGCCATTCAGCTATTGCCGTTCCTTAAGTAAGTAAAATTCATACAGGAAAATTATTTGTGTATTGTTATTTGTTATAAGTTTCGGGCTTGTCGACCGTGATTTATTGTTGAAAACGATCTCTTCCTTCGTGCCTGCTCAGCAGTAGAATACAAATACGGGGCCTATAGCAGGATGGTACAAATGTCCCGTAGTGTGGTAACAAAGAATCTTAAGGTTCGTCGTCCAAACGCCAGCCAGTAACAAAGAGCTCGTTTTCAACAACAGACCACGACCGACAAACTCGAACGTTTTAACAAGTAACATGATTGACTCGGGCTGTGAAAGCCAACAAAATTATTTTGTTTTGTTTTGTCTCCGTTAGTTGCACAAACACATCAGTACGATATGCGTGTAATTCAGCAATAAAATGTTTTAAATAAATTCACTACACAAACGTGAAGATTTATTTAGTGGCACTGGATGCACCACATTAGAGAAATGCAAATTATGCATGCATTACACACTACCTCCCCCTCCCGTCATGCGTTAATCCGAATATTTAACTATCACGCGCGTGTGTCTAATTCGTGTCTCTAATTACGTATAATTGTTGCTGTATGCACGTGGGTTAGTCTGTGTCAGTACTGAACAAGCATACACAAACCTTTTCGTCAAATGCTCTTAGTTTGGTGTATTGTACGCCGTTCTGAATTAAGCGCAAAATTAATTATGCAGTTATTCACAAACGCCCTATTAAGACACAACTTACACGAAATCATTTGACATGCTTTTTACGCAAAACAGGCTTAAATTTTTACTTTTTTCAAATCATTTAAAATAATATTTTACTTAAAGGTTCACATAACCTGGAATAAATAAGTTCCAGGCAATATGTGGCACAATAAATAGAACATTAAATAACTAAACACGAAGAGACACAAGGATAAAATTTTATAAAACGATGGCTGTACCTGTACTTATGTATGGGAGTGAAAGTTGGATAAATACCAAAAAAGGAGACAGCAAAATACAGGCAGCAGGATGGAGATTTTTGAGACGGGTCAGAGGCTGCACAAGAAAAGGTTTAGTAAGAAATGAAGACGTGCGAAATGAACTAAATGTATATGCAATAAATGAAAAAATAACTGAATATAAAGAAAGATGGAAACACCACGTAAATAGAATGGAAAATGGGAGAATAACCAAAAAATACTTAACTACAACCCAAGAGGGAAAAGTTATAGGAAGACCACGAAAACGGTGGTCGTAAGTTTGTGAGGGCGGAACAGGCAAATGCCTAATCCTTGTAGTGCAGAAGAAGAAGAGGTTCACATAACAATGTAGTTGATGAAGCCAGACAGTGAAAAGATATAAAAGTCATAAATCGTGTTATTGCCCCAAATGTGCTTGGATGAGATCACTTGGATATGAAAGTAGTGATGTGGTGTTAACGCGTCTGCATCCTTATGAATAAAGTATCCAAAACGTAGACAGTACAAATTTTGAACTTTGACAACGAAATGCTAGACACTATCTTCGTCAATCCCTAAGGCAGGTTATTGCCTTCTCAGACCCCTTCTGACGAAAATTTTCGAAATACATTAAAAAGTTGTCAGTTAAAAACTACCTGAAGTTCTGGTTTAAAATTACTCAAAACATATTTGTAATGTAGGCCTATTTTTTAAACGAGAATATTATTAATGAAAACATAATATTAACGTCAGAAATTCAAAATAATCAAAACATCGACACTGTTTACAAACACTAATCTGTAGCAAATTTTTTTCCTATAGAATGAAGTGTGAAGGTAATAACCAACTCACAAATCGCTTTTAGAATTAAGTGTCTAGTTATACATAAATGCAAAATTAATACACTTCGCCGTTAAATGACAAGTCGCTAATGTCATTTACTGAATAAATCAATATTAGCGTGTTTTCCAATATTTCCTCGTATGTTATTGATAATAGTTTTACTATTACGTTTTATAAATGTTTTTAAATTATCAGTTATCGTAAAGCTACTGAAAAATCAGATTACAATATATATTTTATCTTTAGCTTCTACATTTCAAGACACGACGAATGTATAATTGTTTCCGATTAAACAATCATTTCCAAATATGTGAAAGCTTTTCCATGTTTCCTTATTCATACTATCACCTTTTTTACTTTGATTATCTCAGCCATTGCTCTTTTGCTTTCCTTTCTTCCCTATCAACTTATTTACGGTTTCCCTACTTATAGCTCTTCTATCTTTCGTATTAGAACTTCATGTTTTCATCTATTTATTATGAGTTAAAGTTTTTCTTCTGAACGCACGGAGAAACGTACAAAAATTGGACCGGTGCAGACATGGACCAATTACGGGGTGATCTAACTCAACAAGAGGCGTGATCCTTCTCATATTGCAGGAACTCTGTTAAGTATGAAACAATTATTTGGAATACCAGGAAATTAAACACATTTCACGACAATTCAACTGAATTAAATAATTAAGCAAAGTAAATGAAATAATCTATGTATTTCAAAAAGTTGTAGAACTTACACATTTACAAATATTAAAAATGATTTAAAAAATAAGCGCGAAAAAATTAGTTTTGCCTAAAGTAAACCCCAAGAGACGCAGTGTTTGTTAGCAGCATCCACTGGTGTCCGTCATCGAAAATTTTAATCTTCCAATATAAGAATCAATGGTTCGGGGTAAAGAAACCCCTCTCATCGTTTCGTCCTTAAAAGGTCATCAACCTTTCTTCACTTTAAAGGAACTTTGCCTTTGGTAATAGAATCTTTAAAGAATAGGCCTATTTCATCTGTATTACAAGTAGGACTTTGTTGACAATTACAGTTAGTTGACAGCCTCAGTATCATTGCGCACCCTGATGTAGTCACTTCCTTTCAGTCCAAGTCGTACCTACCTGCCTGAAGCACGTCTTTGATTAAAATAGTGTTGTTGATCACCGAAGAGAAAGTGGTCGAGCGGAGAGAAGATGAGACTTCAGTGGCCGATACGGAGACGCAAGGCAAACAAGAATATATAGTACCCCATTAACTGTTGTGACAGAAAAAGACTACTGAAAACGTATTGTGGAAAAGAAAGAGGATTTTTGAGGAATTTATCAGAAGCAACTAAGATGTTACTGCAGATAAGGATTGGTCTCAACTAAGCGTCGGAAAGAACAGATCTAACTGAAGTAAACAGATCTAACTATCGTATTGGCGTTTGAATCGGTTAGATTCGAGAATAGTCAAGTCGACAAGCGATGAAGAGAATCTTCATATCTTGTTGCAGACAATGTAGCAAGGCAGACTAACCAAACTAAACGAGAGTTTCGAATGCTCGAAAATGTTTTATCACAATGAAGTAATAGGTTTCATTACTACCTACAGTCCAAACAAATACGAGCATTAGGTCTGTACTAGAGAAAGGAGTTGCCAGTCTAAGACAAAGGGGTTTAAGCAGAAGCTATATCGCGGTCTCGTGTGAAATAAAGCAGTGTAGTTAAATAAAAAGAAAAATCTTCTCTAACTGAGTATAACATCTTCTGTCGCCTTTTGTGTCACAGCGGAGGAAATTGTGGAAGAAGAAGTATACATCGCATATCGTAAACACCAAGGAGTTTTTTCGTTGGTGGACGAAGATTACATGTCGGGTAGAACAAAAGTAATTAACCAACCAAGTAATTAACAGAGCATCGAAGGAAAATATCCAATTGCAACTCGGTAACAGGATTAGCACCTACATAGGAAGCCCACTCATTACTATAGGAGGGCGTGCTGCTGACTGGTCAGGTGAAGATGTTGTGCTGATATCCTGTTGTATTAATTATTATTTGTTAGTATCTAGTATTTAGTAATTTTTATGATTGGCTCTATATTGCAGACTATTGTGAACGGTGAATAGCTAGTATTAGATTACTACATTTGTGAACGAAAATGACAAATTATGTTTAATTTAGATCAAAGTTAGTCTATTAATAAAACTTGTGATTATGAATTTGCCATATTTTTCTGCATTTGGTTTCGATTTCTTCATTCCAATTGTCAACGCTAATCCATTTTCTGTATGTAACAATACTTACATAAATCCATCAACATTATTAAAATATTAATGGTATTCCACTCAGCAGTAAGAACAAGCTCGTTAATGCATTTAGCTCGCTTTTGTATAGAATGTACAGAAGATAGATTAAACAAGAGAGTACTGAATTGTATTATTATGATAGTGCAGAACGCTACCAGTGGTTATCGGTTAAGCACAATATTTTTTCAGTTAGGCGACTGTCCAATAGAAAACAAGTGCACCTGACAGAACCGCAAAGTATTGATTACAGCTTGAAGTAATGTTCTCAGCGCTCTCTTTGAAACAATCAGTAAAGTTAATTGATTCAGCGTTATGTGTAGTACTGTAAACAGCTAGGTTCAACACAAAGCGTCTGTTACAAAATTAATACATTCACATATTAAAGTTAAATTTAAATTGTTTGTATCACATTTAAAATGAAACCCTATCGCACTGACTAATTTTTGTTACACATAAATTATATGAAGATACAATAATTTCTATAGTGTTTATTGTTACCTGACTGAACGTTTTTATTTAATTTCAACACAAAAAACATTTAATAAAAACCTTTAAAAATTTACTGAATTGCAGTGCTATCTGTAACACTTTTTCCCTTATTCAGCAGAACATATTTTTAGATTACAAATACTGTTATCTTTCTTTAAATACTGTTTTATCAGTAATTTACATTGTGAATAATGTTTCGTTGTCTTAATAAAGTCAAATATGAGAAGTAAGGGTCAAGGGTAGATGAAATAAATAGAAATACTTGTCTCTGTTGGAAAACAAGTAGTCATAATGGTATGATGAAATATGATATGGTATAGGCAGAACTATTAAGACAAAAGTAATCGTCTCTTTCTACAAAAACAACACACAGAAAATTCTCAATGAAATATTTGTAATTAGGTCATACAACCTTCGACAATCAGGTCATAACGCCTGCGCATTTACATTAACATTAAAATATTTATAAAAAAGAATTCTACACCTTTGTGACATAAACAAATGAATATCCCAAAAAATTTAATTAATGGTATTTTATGAAGCCAATGATATAGTATCAGCTGTTTTATCTGTGTTAGCAGTCTTCATAACAACTTTGTCGTATTTTGTTGCTTCTCTGCTATGTACAATTTTCCCTCGAACGAGGCCTTTCGGTTTCGCAACTATGGGTTGTAGTAAGAACTTGATAATGGTTGCGAAACCGAAAGGCCTCGTTCGAGGGAAAATTGTACATAGCAGAGAAGCAACAAAATACGACAAAGTTGCAATGATATAGTAGCTAACAACAACAATTCTTAACCACTCCTTATGTCTTCGATTGTCACGGACAAAATCACCCCTCGGTTGAAAATAAGGGATCCACATTAAACCATTTTTGTCAGCAGACAAACAGAGGGAACGTGGTTTCAAGGTTAATAAAATATAAAGAGAGGCAAAACGTTTTGGAAAAATTCAACACATTCCAAATGTATCGTACAGTTTTTAATACATGCGGACAATAATTTACATATAAAATTTTTGAAAAGTTTGTAAAGTACATACAGCATCAACAACGATGTAGTAATCTGATTAACAAAATGTAGTACCGGTATTTATTATTTTCCACTTTATAAAGTAGTAACCTACTAATTACTGTAATTCTTATTTGGATTATTATCACAGACAGCTTAAATAACGTATAGCTTCCTTAAGATGCAGTCCCTTAATTCCACTATGTGCGTCTGATTGCAGTAATCCCTACATATTATTTAGACGTGCGATTCAAAACTTGTAGGCCTACTGTGAATTTGTCTGTGTTCCGAGAAATTTTTGTTTTATTTAACAGCAAACCGTTTTTGCTGCCTCGTGTCGTTTATTCAATTTTAAATTGCTTCTATTGTTGTTGTTGTTGTTGTTGTTGTTGTTGTTGTTGTTGTTGTTGTTGTTGTTGTTGTTGGTGGTGGTGGTGGTGGAGGTGGTGGTGGTGGTGGTGGTGGTGGTGGTGGTGGTGGTGGTGGTGGTGGTGGTGGTGGTGGTGGTGGTGGTGGTGGTGGTGTTGTTGTTGTTGTTAAATTTATAAGAATTATTTAAACAACGCTACACAAAAAACGTTAAATTCTTTAACCGGAACAAAAATATCTAACTTAAATTTCTTAACGCCCTGAGAGATACCGTCCGTGGAACGTTACAGAGTATTTTCTTGAGTAGGAATTGAATTCCGATATCCAGGTTCGTCGCTGTTTAATTTAAGTGACCGATAATTAGATCAATTTCTACATAATAACGTTTCAGAGAATTTTTAAAATAGCAAAAAAATGTAATTTGATTCTTGACTTACATTACAGAACCAAAATACCAATACTTTCCCAATTAAACATCGTCGATACTCCATAATCTGCCTACGTACTAATGTAAAATTGCTGTGAAGTTATTTAAATACAACAAAATGACAATAATACAATTGTTTAAGTTATAATAAAATCAATCATATTATTTATAGTACTAACTGGATTGCTCCCTTTCTGTGAAGTTATTTATAAAAGAATTAGTATTTAACAATTTAGATTTTTTGAAATAAAAGACAATTCTTAATACTAATTTATTTGTACAACAGTACTAATATAAAATTGATTTTGTTAGGTTGTCAAATTTATTTTGTTAGTTGTCAGAAGAAGGTGAACATTTATTTGTATTCGTTCCATAGTACAAATAAATTAGCGGTTGTCACAACAACTTTTGTTTTTACTTCTAAGATAAGAAAAAAACCCTTAATGTCTCTGTCGACAATAGATTTCATTTAGTCGTTCGTTCTGAATTAATCCACCACATATGTAATCCTGCCTCTCTTATGAAAAGAAAAATGAAATAAAAATACATCAGCCAATAGAAGCAAAATGCGTCTGTGACTCCCAACATGAGTTATTAAACGGTATATTCAATTTAACCCACACCCAGTAACTACAATACGTTATACAAAAATGAATTCCGTGTTTAGTTATTGGTTCACTAACTTTCTTAAGTCAAAGTCGGATAATTTCACAACAGTTATAGGAATATTTAGAATCTGAATAATTTATCGTCACTTCTACAACTAATGATAAATTATTATTATTATTATTATTATTATTATTATTATTATTATTTTTATTATTATTATTATTATTATTATCATTATTATTATCATTATTATTATCATTATTATTATTAAGCTTGAGATTTAATTGTATGTTTTTAACTTTCTAAACTTTACTATCGTTATTTCTTCATTAGACGCATTTGACTAGTATGATAAATTAAGAAATAAACAACATTAAAGCTCCGAGTTCACTAAAGTTAATTTTTCTCCCAAATACAATAGTCATAAAAATGGATATTTATTAGAGGTATATAATTTTTTGGGCATAAAGAAAAATTATGTACCTCTTGTTAATAATTATTCTTATTAACCAAAGTGTACTAAACTTTTACACTTCAAATTAACCATCTTCTCCATATTTACTATATATTTAAATTCTTTGTTTTCCCATCCAAATCGCCTCAACACGCCCTTTTCTACCCATGTGAATATAGCTTTGGTGATAAGCTACCCCCGCCCTACTCTAACTTGTATTGATATTTTATTCCATAACACGTGTAGTTTGAGTTGAGCCGTTGAGTTTTTGTATTTTATTTTGTATTGTATGATCTTACATAATCTGCAAATATCACTTTATTTTGCCTTCCTCTTCTGAAGGCTTTATTATTGCTTTTGTGTAAACTTGGTCAAAAGCTTCTAACTTTCTGAAATCAACAAATGCCGCACACAATTGTTTTCCACACTTAACGCAGTTTCCTTGAATCTCATTCAGTGTTGTATATGAACGATTGTTTCTAAATTCTGTTTCATTAGGTAACATCAATCCTCTGTTACGTCTATGAGTGGGATTTTTGTTAGAAACTATGCATAGAGATTGAATAATAAAAAAAAAAAATGTATAGCCCTAAGGCATTTATTAAAACGTCTCTTTAGCATTCCCATACAATAAATTTTCTGATATTATATTGTGAAGCAACTTTTCACTCTTTTCCCTACACTTTTATAACGTTTTCTAATTAAATTTCTGAGAAATCGTCATTTTTAATTATTTCATTTAGCCACTAGAGGGTACGTCCGATTTGCTTACTATTTTATCTATATTTTTCTGTAACTGTGTATTGCTTACACACACACTTTACTTTTCTTTGTTACTTTATACTCTCTCCAGTATATATTTTCTTATTTAACTTTTCTATTTTGTTACCTTTTATTTTTATCTATTTAGCCAGTATCAATTTTTGCCTCTGCAGTATCTCTCACTTTGCATTCTTTATACCAGTTGTACTTTTCTATAGCGTTTTTAACTTTTCTGATTCCACATTTGAATTACTTCTTTTAGATTTTCTTCTTGATTTTCAGAAATATGTATATGTACTCACTTGATGATTGTGTATTCAATTTTGCATCACTGTTAATTTTATGTCTCTTCGTTTTTTCTTTAGGACTACTGTTTCTAATGTTATTTTTGAAGCATTTTAGATTGGTACCTCAGCTGCTTCTTTCGTTGTCATTGCTGTTGCTTCACACATCTTTTTATTGCACTTTCCAAAGTGTAATGCAGTCTATTAAAATACATATATTGTTGGATCAACAATAATATAAATATAATATTATATTATAATACAAATAATATATATATATTATATTATATTATATTATGTTATATTGTATTGTATTGTATTGTATTGTATTGTATTGTATTGTATTGTATTGTATTGTATTGTATTGTATTGTATTGTATTGTATTGTATTGTATTGTATTGTATTGTATTGTATTGTATTGTATTGTATTGTATTTTAAACATGTTGAAACGCTGAATGTCATTCATTGGTACCAATTTCCAGTTTCACTCGCTGATACAAATTTTTCAATTTCATTATATAATTTATTACTTTTTGACTTTAAATTTATTAAAGTTTTGCTTTAATCTTTGTATCACCTTGCATTGTTTTACTGGACATGTATTTTAAGGTGCAGGACTACACAGGCAGATACAGCTTTTAAATTTATTTACACTACATTGGAAACTGAATGGCATCCCTTTAACTGTAATCTTCTTTAACATTCATTTACAAATTTTCTTTTACAAGTCTGTGTACCAGTACTTATGTTAAAGCCATTATCACGGGCAGATCTTTCGTATTTCCTTTTTTTCTCTAATAACAATTAAATCATCCATTGATTTTCGTTGAAGAAGGTATGAGAGATATGCAAGTTTGCGATGCTATAAAGTACACAAGTCCGGTTCCTCTTTTATTTCCCTGTTTAAACCCAAACTTTACTACAAGTTTTTATTGAACAGTTTCCATCTTTCATTTTTTTTATAAGTTTTCTGACGCCTATGTTACATTTGCATCATGTTTGTATGTCTAAATAATCACTGATTATCTCTTCTAATTCCTTATCTTTTCTATTTACATCAGTGTAATAAACTGGGATAGTTCTTTCCTTCTCCTTCTACTTAGTACTTTGTCGCTCTACAGTTCTGGTCAGTATAATCCAATTCCGTGTCATTACTTATTCACAATAAATACTTCAATTCTAATCTTTTCATACTTAGTCCTTTTTAGCAGTGTCCTCCTACTTTCTCTTTCAGACTCTCACTATCTTTTTTCTGCAGTCTTCTTCTTATAATAACACTATTGTCATTCCATTTCTACATGTACTTCTCAGCACCTGTGCAAATCCCCTATTTCAGCTCTAGACGTTGTGTGTAATAAGGAACTACAGTCTGTTTCCCATGTAGTGCAGGTGATTCTTCACATCTTCATAATATGTACATCACAAGAAGATTTATTTTGTGATTCTTGACATCTTCATAATATGTACACCACAAGAAGACTTATTTTACCTATTGTCTAAGAGTTTAATACCTGAAACACGACTGGTGTAAGTAAATATTTGTGGCCTAATGTTGTATATATGTGTACATCTAAATAACATTATTAATTTAATACATAAAGAAAAAGTATAGTACCAAGTTTATATATTGCAACGCTACAACTACAAATATAAATTTATTTGTGTTTGCGGAGCCCCACAATCTGGGACGCCATTTCTTTTGCAACGATACGATATACATAAAAATAGGCGTGTCGGGCCTCACGACGTTCAAGGGCGACAAATTATGTAACAATATAACATTTAATTTGGGTTTCAGGTGTATCTGTAATAAGAAC
Organism: Magicicada septendecula; assembly: GCA_034769895.1. Taxonomy (NCBI): domain Eukaryota; kingdom Metazoa; phylum Arthropoda; class Insecta; order Hemiptera; family Cicadidae; genus Magicicada; species Magicicada septendecula. The sequence goes on from CM068367.1 coordinate 957,885,671, forward strand.
TCTATGTAACTTGTAACGGTATTTCAAATTTACTTGATATTAATAAAATTGTGCACATGGCACTTACTTCGACTTAAAACATTCGTTATTATTTCGTTATTATGCCGTAAGTCTTATGCTATATACATCCTTACTGACTAAATATTCTATTCTACTAATTATTGTATTAACGAAAAATCTCATTTCCAGACTACTCAGTCAATTAGTGTGTTTCAAAATATTAATATTTAAATATTTTCTTATATATTGCAATGTAACTCAAAAATATCAATAGTTACTAATTTATCTTTTGTTTCTCAGTACTGATTTATATCAAACGCTAATTTTTACTTAAATGCTTTGTATTCTTTTCGTTTCAATACTAATTTGAGCTCTTGTTTACGTGAATCTTATTTCAATAACATCTATGATTTTAATTCAAATTTTACAATAAACATTTGACTCTTACTTTTAAATAGAACAAGAATGTCCTTAATTGTCTTTACGTTAATTGTTCGACTAAGAGATAAATAAGTTGTTTATCACCTTATCGTCGTCAATCATACTCAATCATTGGATCCCTCTGTAATCGTCCTCGTCTCGAACTTGAGCATCACCCGCTCTTCTCCTCTTGTCAAACGTCGCCTCTCTCTTCTCCTCTTGTCCAGCGTCGACTTCCTCTCTTGTCCAGCGTCGACTCTCTCTCCGTCCAGCGTCGCCTTTCTCTTCTCCTCTTGTCCAGCGTCGACTCTCTCTCTCTCTCTCTCTCTCTCTGTCCAGCGTCGTATCGTTCTCTGGAACTTCTCCTCGTGCTGTTTCGGACGTCAGTTGATTTTCTTATGTGGATCTTCTTATGTAATTTTGTTACTACTTAAAAATTGTTTGTTTTACAATCCTGTTACATAACTGTATGTATCTGGAAGGATGAAACTATTTACAAAAATTTAAATATTCTGTGCGGACGGGCAGAAGCTCCCGCTGCACCGTGGATGATTTAAGAAAGAGAACCACTGTAGCTTGTGTGTCCTATTTATACCCATGTCTTGATCAACACCTGCAGTGGTACGAAATCGACATGTCAGAAACTGCCTCTGGGTTCAGTTCCCCCACTCTTTGTCAATTTCGCTATTTCTTATATTTCTGCGAATTGCAGAGTCCTGTAAGTATACTCTTATACTTATCTTATAACTATTTTTACAACACATGTTCACTGTAATTTTGGACATTGCAACTTAACCCTTTCGATTTGTACACAGTTGTTTCACTATTACACTCGTACGGTGTGGCACTTTCACATGGTTTTCGTACACAGTATTTAGAAAATTTTCTTACATTTTATTGTGTTCTTGGATTTTACTTCTTAATTATAGTTTATGAATAATAACGGAAAAACAGTAATTATGCAATTATTCATCTTGGGGTGGTAAACTCGCCTGCATAGACCTGCGTTCACACACACTAGCAACCACTAGTGTACACACTTTCAGTTACATTTGTGTGTGTGTGTGTGTGCGTCGATTCAGGTCGAAACACCTGTTCATATTCTTGTCTGAGCCAAGCTTGCAAACCCTGACATGCTTATTTCTAATACATTATTAATTATTTACAGTTTATTAGGTATATTTAAATTTTTATATCCAATGCTTAGTACATCACTTATTTGTAGTGTCGCATTATCCCTCAGCTTGGTAATAAAAAAAATTTAATAAATTTATTTATTAAAATTTTTATTATTATTATTATTACACTTGAAAAAATGTAACAAATAATAAAGAATAATATTCGTCATTTCACCCTTAATTGGAGTGTATACAAATGTCTTACCTCCCCTCTTTATACGCTCACTGCTCGTGACCTTGTAGTAGGGTGGCTTCAACAAACAGCTGATCTGACTGGTTTCATTGACCTTGTTGTTTTCATGTGTAGAACTTCCTAAATGACGTTGCGTGGAATTTACCAATTTCTTTCTTCTGTATCTCATCATATACGATGAAAGTGTGTTGTCCTACTCGCTGTCTTAACGTATACGGTCCATTATAAAGTCTGAAGAATTTCTTCGCCGTATTATCACTCCGTTTTCCCACTGGATTAGCTTTGAGTAGTACACTTTCTCCCACGTTGAATTGTTGTAGCTTGTGAGTTAGATTAAATCTTTCTACTCTCTTGTTACCTCTTTCTCTTATCCGTTGCTTTGCGTATTCAATTTTCACACTTATTGGTACAGGTACATTCTGGTTATTAGGTTTGTTTATATACTTAGTCCAAAATCTGTTTGGCTTCTTATCTTCTTCTAATTCCATTGGAGTATATCCTGTTGCTTCACTATAATTTTCGTTGATGGCTTTTTCAAGAAATGGTAAATATTCTGCCCATTTATTGTGTTGATCATGGCAGTATATTCGTAAATATTTACCTAATTCTTTGTTAACTCTCTCAGCAAGGTTTCCTTGAGGGTGTCTTATGGATGTGAGTACTGGTTGTATTCCATTTTCCCTTAACGTCCTCTCCCATTTTTCACTCTGAAATTGTACACCTTGATCACTGAGTACCTTCTTCATTTTTCCATATGACGGAATATATTTCTGCAGTAGTATCTTTAGAACAACTTTGGTTGTGGGTCGTATAATTGGGTACAGTCGGACTGCCTTGGAAAACACATCGATACATACCAATATGTGCTTCACACCTCGACTTGATCGTGGTAGTGGTCCTGGAAAATCCACTGCAATTAGCTCTCCCTTGTTTTCCTTTTGGATGCTCTGCATTTCTACGTATGTGTGTAAATTCGGTCCTTTCGCCGTTTGACACTCATAACACTTCTTTACCTCCTTCTAATCTTCCTTAACTCTTTTCTTAACATGACATTACTTTATCTAATATATTACTTATACAATACATTAACATTCATTACCTTTTATTACATTTCTTTAACATTACCTTTCTGATCGCTACTACTTTTTTGAAATACACTTCCGTAACAGAATACTCTTTTAGCTTTGTAGTGTGTCGCATGCTCGGTTACAGAGGAACTGTCTTGGAAAACAACGATATATTTTCTCGAAGTCTTTAATCCTAAGTAGTCTCTGTTCTTTTTGACTTTTCACTCTTGCTTTCTTCTGTGTCCTTGTATCTCCATTAAGTTTTCACTTGATCAGTCGTTCTAACAATTATGGCAATTATTTTCCATTCCTAACCCTTTCTTCATATTAATAACAACAATAGCATCTTTTACCATTACTTTCTTAAATATTTCTCTACATTATCATTCCTTACCATTAATAATACATTTCTTAATTATACTCTCTTATATTATTATTAATAATTAACAGTAATATTTTTTTTTCATTTAAAAATAATTATTTATTTTCGGGTATTGAGTTCGGTTCGGTGTGTCGTTAGAACTGACACCCCTCTTTTATAACAATTGGTTGTTATACACAGGAAATTTATTGTGCTCACCCTCGCGACAACTTTCCATTGTATTACTGCGACGTTAGTGTGCGTGCTTACCGTGTGAACGTTTGTTTTGATCGTATAAGCCGCCTGTTCGTCGCTGCGTTGAATTGTTGCTGCCTTTATCGTGCGATCCATTTGTTTATAGGGTGAAAACTTTATCCTCCCTCTCTTTCTGTCGTAACAGCCGCATTCCATAATTCTCTCATTCTCTCCGCGTAGTTGCTTTTGACGAACGCATTTTTTACTAGTTCGTATGCGTTTTGCTCTCGTGCATCACCCATAATAATCTTTGTAGTTTTTATACCTACAGTTATATTTACCACAATTATGTGTAGTGTTTCGTCTATATAATTTATTACGTTTCCTGTTAGGCCTACAGTGATATTTATCTCCGTAAGTGTGGTGTCTTAAGTGTTTCATATGTGTCATCTTGTGTGACTTACTATTGTGTGTGTGTGTTTCACACTTGGAATATCGCTATTAATAAGGTATGTTTTATTAACCTTAATTTGCTTCTCTTCCTTAATGTTAATTACTTTTTTATATTTATCGTTAGTAATTACACATGTATTTTCAATTAGTATGAATTCTTTGCATATTATCTCCGTTTGTTTATTAATTATTTCACAGACATTTTCTGCGATCGTGTCAATACGTAAATTTGTATTAACAATTTTTTTTGTTAACTGTGCATTACTGTCGATTATACTTTGTTTTATTTCTATGTTGTCTTGTTTCAACTGGAGATTATTAATTTTTAACTCTTCTAGACTCTGCGATTTTTATGGTCTCTTGTCTAAAATTTTCAGTTAGTTCTTCTAATTGTTTCTTATTAGATTCTTTTAATTCGTCTATTTTAGCATTTATATTTTCCGTTTGTTTTGTGCTTATTTCATCGATCCAGGCACGCATCATCGTCTGGAATGCTTCTACGTCTAAATTTCCTGGAGTCGTCATGTTGAAATATTATTAAAATATTTCTTTAGTAGTAATTCTTTAACAATTATTATTGATAACCGTTCCCTACTTATTTATTTATTTCTTTATTTTTATTAATAGTTATTATTAATACTCATTACAGTTACACCTGTTACATAGACAAACAATATTATTCGTGGGCGCCAGCTGTGTGATTACACAACAATTAACATTACATTCAGTTACTGTTTAATATAAATAATTATTACATATTATACATTTTTCATTTAACACACTCTTTATATTTTAGAGCAACCATTTAGCTACATAAAAAATTTTAATAGTTAAATGGTGGGGATCGGGCCATACGTTCATGGGCTACAATTTATGTAACAAATTTTTGTACATAAATTTAGGCATGTCGTGCTCCACGTCCAGGGCGACATTTCTTATGCAACGCTACAACTGCAAATATAAATTTATTTGTGTTTGCGAAGCCCCACAATCTGGGACGCCATTTCTTTTGCAACGATACGATATACATAAAAATAGGCGTGTCGGGCCTCACGACGTTCAAGGGCGACAAATTATGTAACAATATAACATTTAATTTGGGTTTCAGGTGTGTCTGTAGTAAGAACTCTATGTAACTTGTAACGGTATTTCAAATTTACTTGATATTAATAAAATTGTGCACATGGCACTTACTTCGACTTAAAACATTCGTTATTATTTCGTTATTATGCCGTAAGTCTTATGCTATATACATCCTTACTGACTAAATATTCTATTCTACTAATTATTGTATTAACGAAAAATCTCATTTCCAGACTACTCAGTAAATTAGTGTGTTTAAAAATATTAATATTTAAATATTTTCTTATATATTGCAATGTAACTCAAAAATATCAATAGTTACTAATTTATCTTTTGTTTCTCAGTACTGATTTATATCAAACGCTAATTTTTACTTAAATGCTTTGTATTCTTTTCATTTCAATACTAATTTGAGCTCTTGTTTACGTGAATCTTATTTCAATAACATCTATGATTTTAATTCAAATTTTACAATAAACATTTGACTCTTACTTTTAAATAGAACAAGAATGTCCTTAATTGTCTTTACGTTAATTGTTCGACTAAGAGATAAATAAGTTGTTTATCACCTTATCGTCGTCAATCATACTCAATCATTGGATCCCTCTGTAATCGTCCTCGTCTCGAACTTGAGCATCACTCGCTCTTCTCCTCTTGTCCAGCGTCGACTTCCTCTCTTGTCCAGCGTCGACTCTCTCTCTGTCCAGCGTCGTATCGCTCTCTGGAACTTCTCCTCGTGCTGTTTCGGACGTCAGTTGATTTTCTTATGTGGATCTTCTTATGTAATTTTGTTACTACTTAAAAATTGTTTGTTTTACAATCCAGTTACATAACTGTATGTAACTGGAAGGATGAAACTATTTACAAAAATTTAAATATCCTGTGCGGACGGGCAGAAGCTCCCGCTGCACCGTGGATGATTTAAGAAAGAGAACCACTGTAGCTTGTGTGTCCTATTTATACCCATGTCTTGATCAACACCTGCAGTGGTACGAAATCGACATGTCAGAAACTGTCTCTGGGTTCAGTTCCCCCACTCTTTGTCAATTTCGCTATTTCTTATATTTCTGCGAATTGCAGAGTCCTGTAAGTATACTCTTATACTTATCTTATAACTATTTTTACAACACATGTTCACTGTAATTTTGGACATTGCAACTTAACCCTTTCGATTTGTACACAGTTATTTCACTATTACACTCGTACGGTGTGGCACTTTCACATGGTTTTCGTACACAGTATTTAGTAAATTTTCTTACATTTTATTGTGTTTTTGGATTTTACTTCTTAATTATAGTTTATGAATAATTACGGAAAAACAGTAATTATGCAATTATGCATCTTGGGGTGGTAAACTCGCCTGCATAGACCTGCGTTCACACACACTAGAAAATACTGGTGTACAGACTTTCAGTTACATTTGTGTGTGTGTGCACGTCGATTCAGGTCGAAACACCTGTTCATATTCTTGTCTGAGCCAAGCTTGCAATCCCTGACATGCTTATTTCTAATACATTATTAATTATTTACAGTTTATTAGGTATATTTAAATTTTTATATCCGATGCTCAGTACATCATTTATTTGTACTGTCGCATTATATAAATATATATATGTATATATATATATTGCAAGGTAACAGGTTATAGCCCAGACCAGACTTGCAGAAAAGAATGCACAATTAGTGACATTTTATACATTTATTGTCCTTTCTTTTACACACTTTTATATTAAAATGTTCTTTCGTTATTTAACACAAAATTAATTTATTGTAGTTCAAAAATCTGCTTTGAAAATATCTTTAAATAAATGTTCTTTTACTTTACACTTTAAAGTTTCATAATTTGATAACAAATTTATTTAAATTTGGCTTCCCTGTTCTGTTGTTTTCACTGTCCTCCCGGTCGACGATCTCGATCCGGCCTCCAGCGATCCGTCGTCTTGGTTCCACGTTCCAGCAACCGCCTCCAGGAACTGCCTTGCTCTAAGTCTCCATATCCCAGCCGCCACGATCAGCAAAACGAAGCTGAGGAACGGTAGCCGATTATCTCGAACTACGTGTTGGTTTCCTGTCGACACTTGCTGCTATCACGACTCTACGGGCCCAAGGACTGCCTGGAATTGATGTTGACTGGAATCGATGCCCACCGCGACCGCTTTCGCTGAGTACAGTATGCCGACTTTCAGAGAGCCAAAGAGAAGACTGGCTACTGCTTTTATAATACAGCTTAATGTATGCCGCCGAGCTGCCGAATGACGCCACCGCCGATATGCGCGTAGGCGTATTTTCTATATACTCTATTATATTCTGGAGCGGCCACGTGCTCGCCGACTTCCTTGTTCTTGAATCTTCTAGAACAATGCTTTATTACACATGAATAAACTTCCATAACCTTCTATTTGCAACCCACATTACACAACACTTCACTCACATATTAAATTATATCTTCATAGTTTTTACATTGTCTTATTACTAATTTATCCTATTAATTTTAATTTTTTATTAATATTATTTTATTTCCAAGCGTTCTTCTATCGTTTTGGACACTCATAACAGCTGATAATAATTATGTTCCACATTTACCTATAATGAGACAGCTTGTCACATTGCATAAGCCTCCAGGTTAATAAAAAAAAATTTATTTTCTTCGAAAATTAATTTTTTTTTCTCTTTTTTTCAAACTTAAAATATTCTTCTAATGCAACATTCTAAACAAATAATATAACCCAAAATATAACAAGAAATTTTCACAAGCTAAAACGTAATTAATTCTTCATTTCATGTCTTTCTTAATACTATGCAATGTGGCAACTATGTCTATTGGTTTTCATATTATCATTCAGCCAATATACTGTCCATCCATTCATACATTGTGGTTTTCTATGAGCGAGATGCGTATCAGTAGATGGATTCCATCGTATTATCATTATTATTATTATTATTGTTATTAGTATTATTACTTTACTCAGGGTCATGTATTTATGGATTCGATCGTTCACGAGGGTAATATTTCCTCAATGATGCGCCATGATATTTTCCAATTATCTTGTTATTATCTTCATCAACTACGATGAAAGTATTCCTGTCAACCCGTTCTCTTAGTTTATAAGGACCATTAAACACTCTGAAGAACTTAGCCGACGTGTTATCTTCAGAACTGCCTACAGGGTTTGCCTTCAGCAGGACCATTTCTCCTTCCTGAAACTTCAAAGTTCTATGCGTATCATTGAACACCCGTGCCCGTTGATCAGCCGTCTGCTCTATCCGGGTTCTGGCTATGTTTTGTTTTAGGTGCAACGGTAGCGGTAGGTTCTGGGTCTCTAGTTTTATTATGTGCCTCTCCCAAACCCTGGTAGGTTGCTTACCTGAGTGCAGTTCTGTAGGTTTAAAGCCCGTCGTGGTGTTATAATTCTCATTTACCTATCGTTCTGGACACTCATAACAGCTGATAATAATTATGCTCCACATTTACCTATAATGAGATATCTTGTCACGTTGCAATATATATATATATATATATATATATATATATATATATTAGTTTTTATTTTACACTGTAGGCCTATTTATTTTACTGTGGTTGCCTTTTTATCGACTTTTCCTCAAGAGAGTACATTTGTCCTTGCGTCGATCCGTTCATTTCGAGACGTTCTTTTGTTGTTTCTCATCTGTTCGCGTCAGAAAATATATAAAGTGTTACATAGAAAAAGCCGCATTACATTAGGGAAGAAGGATATCGAACATAAAGAAGATAAAAGCGACGGAACAAATCCGAAAGAACAGGAACCCAGACACATGGAGCTGCTGAATCTTCAGAGCATATATGAAATATATATATACATATTTATTTACTGTATTTATATTTGTGTGGTATAATCATGAACATATGATTTACATGTTTATTTATCTCTGTATATAAAATGTAGCAGTCAGTGCTATAGGCTACTTTCCGCTGTTACAGGTTAGTTTCTTCTGCGAGCGCGCGAGCGCGCGCGCGCGTGTGTGAGCGCGCACGGGTGGGTGTGGATATCAGATTTCGCTATCGCTGTAACATTTGTTCTGTGACTTGCGACGCCCGTAGTGAAACGTATCATTCCATCTTCTGAGCGCTGCGTGTTGCGTACAGATAAGGAGTTTTACATAAAAAACGTCACTTGACAGTTCAGAATACATTCACAGACTTGAGGTAAGTTAAACTTGATAAGTAAAATAAATTATCGACGTTTAAAATAAATAACTGCGTTTAAATAAAGCAGCTATGTTTCTTTTATTATTTGTACTTAGTTCAAATAATAATTAGCTATTTTACACTTGTATAGATTTTACAAAATAATATATATATATACATAACAAAGACGACTTTGTACGCAAATAGGCACCTAACCTCCCTATGGTGGAAGTTAATAGAGGAGAGGTTTGATATAACTATTTGAGGAAAATCGGAATGGTATATCTAGAGCACTTTACGTGTTTAAAATTACTTGATTTTACTTACGTTATCAAAAACAAAGTATAAAAAGTAGTAATGGAAAAGCTACACAAAGAATACTACCGTTCCCTTATTGTTATTTTAATTCTCTAATATCGTTTATAACATTTGGTATAACATTATTCGTTTTTAATAATAATTAAAATTATAATTTTGCAATTCGCAAAACATAGTTTTGACAAACTCATTTTATATATTAACTTTTCTACACTAAATATTGTATTTCTAGATACATCTTACTATACGGTAATAAAACTATGATCTCTCACTATGCTGTCTTTACGCAAGTTGTAACAGCTCTAATAAATTAATTATTTTATTATAATTGCTGCTTGAAGACAAACGTAATATCATGTTTCTCAGTTTGGGATGTATCAAGCAGTAAAACATGTGAATCGTGGTTTAGACATGTACAAAATGCTACATTTGAATCGTAATTAAACATTTTTTCCCAGCCAGGTGACCAGTCTACACTCACATGAACACATATTGTAGTTCGTTGTTATAGTTGACACAAGCTCATTTCTCTGCTAAATGGTAAGGGTAAACATGATAACTAATTTACATTAGATGGCTAGGAATGCAATTAGTCACAAGGAGTGTTTTAAAGGAAGAGGTTACAGTAATATAAAATGCAGAAACAGAGCAGACTCAATCTAATAAAACAGGGTCTGACTGGAGACTAGTATCTCCAGGGGTCCTGCAGGGATTGCTATGAAGCAGAGTGTGAGAAACAAGGATAGTGAGAGAGACCTTTCAGCAACTAAGGACTGATACAATAAAGCCAAAAATCGGCGGACTAAGGATTATAAGAAGACACTACCATCTGTAGAGTGTCGTGGCTTCTCTAACAGAAATCAGAACAATACGATTCACGATAAGAACACGTATTGGTAAACACCAGACAATTCATTCTATGTTCAAACTAACAAAAAATTATTAACGTTCTGCACGGTGACAAACAGAAGCTGTTTAGTTTGGAGCATTTGGAAGAACAGATTAAGTTGACTTTGATTTTTTTTAACTGGCTATGATGAAAACGGAAAAAGTAAGGTTGGCATTTACAAACTGATTCTGTAAGCCATACTAAAAACGAATGGTACTGATTACAGCTCAAAGTGACTTTGAAAATTCGGGTAATATGAAATGAATCGTATACTGATCAAATACAAACAAGTACTTATTAAATTAGTTTGATAATTTGAAGGTGAAATTTTTCTCGTTCTAAAATGGAAAATATGCAGAAGAGTTTGTTGAAACTTAAAATGACATTTCAAAAAGTTTTCTAACGGTTTAGTAGCACTTTTGAAATTGCCACGTGAAGATCCAAAACATTAGCAGATGAATGGGTTGTTTAGTCGTATATACAAACCAGTAACATTCTTGGAAGTCATCTTAATATGATAACACAATGATATGATGTGAGTTATATTTGTGTTGATAAATTTTACAAGGAAAGCAAACATGAGGGATAAGTATGTAACACATAGGACTACACGAAGTCAAGAATCTGCTGTAGACACGGCCACGTTCAAAGATATGAAATAAATTGAAGAAGACGGGTATAACTGAATTATATAGTATATTTAAATTTTAATAACCTGCGATAATTAAAACTGCAAAAATAAAGAACTAGTCACGTGTAGTAGCTTAATATGTGTTGTGCATAACTTGAGACACAGACAGACAGGAAAGAGATAAGAAAATGAGAATGACTCCTATATAATTTCGACATTGAGATATTCTCTTTTGTGAATTTCAGCTACAGCCGACTCCCGAATGTCTTCACTAGCCCACTCGCCTCGATTGTGTCTTCAGTACGCAATTCAAGAGATATGGGCTCAAATCTACAATTTCTCACTTCACCGATTAATAACTAAGAGACAACTAGACAACTCTAAACACAGTAGTTGATGTCGAACAAGAAAATTTTACAATTTGTTTACCAGAGTGCGCAGATATAAAGAAAAAATAAAATAAGAAATGCGAGGAAAAGGGTTTGAGATAATAAAAAAAATTTCCACTAGACGTGTACACCGTAAGACTTGGTGCGAATAACATGTAATGAGGGAACATGAAGTAGGCCTATACATCTACACAATAACTGCGAGGAAAATGGAATTAAAAATCTTTACTGCATATGTCTACCTTGTGGGTGAGTAACTATGAGTAAAGAAAGTTCTCCGTATGTATGATTCTTAGCGTCAACAGAGGAACACCACGAGGAGACGACCATACACCGTTACCATGGTTAGTGGATGTTTTGCTATACATTAAAAAGTAAAAATATTACGAAAACCCCAACTGCTCTACTATTTTTTAGTAAAATAACAACTGTAATGCAAACCGTCATTATTACTTTTTTATTATTATGAATACAATAAACACTAAAAATGTCGAATTCTGCATTATTTTTATTTTTATTAAACTAATAACCACAATACATAACAACAATTAATTTAGCCCTAGCCTGTAAATTTGCTATGTTTCCATAGGTTAATGCGCTTTGTCTATTGTGCGTAGTAGTATTAAGCTACATGTAATACTTTCCATGAATAAATATGTAACTGACAATCACATGTAATATTTTTTGTAAACATACCTTACAAACTTTTTGAAGCCGGTCCAAAATTTGCAAGGATATTTTGAATACAATTCCTTACGATTTTATGCCCTGTAAGACTTTACAATTTTTCATTGTGTATACTATATTGATTTGGTCAAAATTCTACTTGTTCGACACGGATTTTTACGTTTTTTCAAAATGTTTGAAACTTTGGATCCAGGTGCCAAATTTTTTTTTAATTTCCAAACCTGACTACAATACTCAGATTATGGTTGAAATTCTCTTTAATATGATACATCACTTGTATTTTTAAACTATTCCCCCCTCCTATTTTGGGGGAATCAATCTAAAAAACAAGGGTCAAAAACTAGGACTCTGAGGCGTCAAGGTAATGGATACGCTTGTTAAGTTTTAAGAAAATCGGTTGATGAATTCAAAAGTTGCCGTGAGACATACCCCAAACAGAAGATACAGTCCAGCCACACAGATAGATAAATTCAAATGGTCGAGTTAAAACTGAGAACTCGTTTCGCTCAATACAGTTACGGAATATATTTTTTCAACCACATTATTTTCTTGTTATTTTTTTTTTGTGAGCGCACTTACTTTGGAGGGGGGAGGCCTAGTTTATGTATCAAAATTTTGGCCGAACACCTTTCACGGTTGAAACCGTAAAGGATTCTGGACACTCGCGCTACTTAAATAGGAAGGGTTCACGCGCAGGCCTCTAGGAAGCGGCGACGTCACAACATACAGCAGCGTCACTCCATATACTATATGTACGTTTGTGTGTGTTTGCTTTTCTGTGTTTGTAATCTACGACGTATTCAGTACTCTCTTAATTCAGTATGTGAGCGTGATAAGAAATAATCGTGTTTTAGTATATCAAACCATCGTTTTTTATAAAATACTAAATTTAAAGCGGGACACCGATAAATGAAAACCACTATGTTTCCTAAACGAACACATTCAGTTATAAAAATGTAAACATTTTATTTTCTTCTCCCTGATTGAACATCGTTTGTAGCACATATATTAATAGCAAATTAGGTACAGATTCATATTATAACATAATTTTAATAATGAGTAACGTAATAAAATAAAATATAATAAAATGATAATAAAATAACGTAATAAAATAGAAATACAATGAAGTGCAATAGCCTTAGCTGTTTCTTGAGATGGCCAAATTAAATGACTTCTTTTTAATACGTATCGTTACTGGCAAGTAGAAAATGGTTCTTCATACTTTTGAAATGATTCCTTTAAAACTGAGATAACTGAACCAGAAGACTAATTCATTAAAAAGAATTTTACTTTGTCGTTTAAGGAAAGCACTTTATTTCACATTCGATTCCATTCAATCTTTATTATTACTTATTACACAGTCATCAGATTTATTATAATTTTATTCATTGATTACAGCATTAGCATTGTTAGTGGAACTCGTAAGCAAAGATTTTATTATCTATTTACTTTTTGAATTAGACAACATGTGTACTTCTATTTTAAAAGATGAAAACTACCGTGGTAGCTTTAAGAATGGGAAATGCCATTTTCCTTTAAAACATGTTTTTGTGAAATGTTCAAGAAATCCAATTTTAATTATCTTTCAGAATCATTCAGACAAAAACGTTCACAACAAATCTGTGCGCTCTTTTGAAATTAAATTCATCCTTACTCTTATAAAAATTAACCCACTTTTTGAGTATGAGTTTATCATTAGAGGAAACGTGCGCGCGCGAGCGCTCTCTATATTTATTTTATTATACATTTATTATTAGTATTATTTATTAATTTGTAGTTTTATTATATATATTTATATTTACTTTTTATCAAGTTTAGATGCATTTGTTTATTTTATTTCTTTGTTAGCTAATTTACGTTTAGGTGACTCGCTGACAGTCATACAAGAAACACACGCGTAAAATCATATCTCTCTGTCAATGTGATTTTACAGCCACCACGTATCACACAAGTACATCTCATGTTTGTCATAAAACACCGTATAATAAAAATAAATACACATTAACAACAATAACAGTACGATATAATATCACGTGACACCTTTCACTAAGCTAATCAAACGCTACAGTGCGAGCGATGGGTTCTCGTGACGTCAAAGCGACATAAGTCTACTATGCGTACTACTTGTGATCCTACTACCGTGTACGTAAGTGTATTCTAATTTACCGTGCTTGCTATTTCTGGTCGGTTATGATGTGATTATGAGATTATGATTTATCGTGGATTGCTCCACATGTACCGCTGTAACTTATATGCATGCGAGGGGCACATGTTTAATGTATCATTTATTCATTCACCTGTTGAAACTAGTGTCACACAGACTCTTCATTTAAATTAAATAAACCCTTACAAAATAAATTTAAAAAATAAATAATATTCAACGCATATATATTGCAATTAACAGAATATGCATACAAATTAGTTCTGGGACTCTAAGCATATGACAGCATGTTGAAATGAAAAGTTGTAGCCTATAAGTAAAGACTCCAGATTTGGACGTTGTATGCTTGGCAATAAGAGACATGTTCAATTGTTAGTTTTAAGACATTTTTAGACAGTAAAAAAAAACCTTTATTGTTGTAAAACAGTGCAGGAATATGCGTAGGCGTGTGGTGAGTGCGCATGTGCGAGAATATGTAATTATTTTACGGGATAACAATAAAAAAACACATTAAGTTAAATAACTTTCGTTATAAGTGGAACTCTGATAGGAGACTTGTACCAGAATACTTCTAATAAAAAGACCTATCGAATGTCAATATTTGTTTGTAATTTAAAGAACTGAATATATGAGTTTTTAACAAAGAAAGTCTTATGATTCTTTAAATAAGTCGTAAATTGATACTAGTTTTTTTATACAAGCCGCAAATTGCTTTCGAATAGTTTAATACAAGAATAATTTTATCTTGGCTTGAGGCGAAGAGGAGAGTTACGAATTAACCAATCACCGTACGAGATATAGGGCAGTTTTTCGGTCGAATTTTGGTTTCTCTCTCAGTACTTGAAAACGTGCGGACGTATCGCTCGAAGTCTAGACGCTAGGTCTACTAAAGCTTGACCACAAGTTACAAACTTCGCGAGTTTAAGATATCGTAAATTTTTAAATAGTGCTATCCGGGAAAGTGGAAGATTGTCCGTATAGGGATCAAAGACACTTGAAGTCTACTGGATTGTGTAAGCTCAGTAATACACAAAATAAAAATAAATTTGAAAAAATTAATTAATTACAATTTATAGAATTGCTCAACCCGAGAACGACCCTGAACGCCGGACACCAGGTGAAGTTTCACCGGTATCCAGAGTACACACCGCCATATTCGAGCTGGATCATCACCATCTCGATCTACATTCGTCATAAAGGGAAGTGACTTTATCTTTTTGTTATAAACTTTAAATAAACTTATATGCTAAAAGACAAAAGAACTGATAAAAAGATTCGATGTATTAGACTATAAGACAGAAAATTATTTAAATTTGTAGTCAGGTCAACAGAGACAGAATAATTAGTTTGGTCTTTTTTATAAACTGTATTAAGTCAAAAGAGCTCAATTTTGTAATGATATCATTAATAAATCCGACAGCATTCCAATACACAATTTAACCGACTACTTATTCTATGCGACAACTGTACATCACATAGAATTTAATTCCGCTCGATAGTTCAGCGGGCAACGTTCAGGGCTCGATAAATACAAAATTTGAATTGGATAAATTAAAAGTTTTAAAAATTAAATAAGTGGTTGGTTAAATAAACGAAGATATTATTTGTCTATACAGGTTAAGGGGTAAATCAGCTCTGTGCGATTTAATCGCGATACTGGAATGAAAGACGTTTATTAATGTATTAGATAAGGCATTGTCATAATAATTGCATTAATAAGAATAGTTGTACTGTTAACCTAATTCGTTACTGATAATCGCTTTGAGAACGTAAACATACACACACTTCAGATTTAGACAGATCATATTACATAGAAATTTGACAAAATTTTAAAATATCCCAGAAGCAACTGTTAGAGGTCATAGAATTAATGATGAAAAAGCAGCTAGATGAGCACGACCAAAACAGAATGAGTTAATCAAAAACCTAGACGAGTGCAACAGAAAATTAGAGGAACGTGATAGAAAGCTATAGGAACGGGACAAACAGCTTCAATAAAATAGAAAAAACACGAATTTATTTTTAAAAAACATGGAAGGTTTTGAAAAAAAATAACCGCTGAAAATAAAACATTGTTAGACACATTTAAAACGCAAATGGATACATTACAAATAAAATTAGAAGAAAACTATAGTATACATGAGCAAAATTGTCACAACACGAAATTAAATTTGCAGAAATAGATCAAACACTACAGGAACAAAATCACAAACACGCACAACTGCAGAAACGCGTTGATGGAATAGGTTAGAATTATGATTAAAATTCCAGTTTAGAATTGGGTAACACTGGGCAGGGTAGCCGTATAACATATGTGTATCATAATATGGAGAAACTTAATCAACACTCTAAGTTCTACGGCGATGAAAATGACATAAAATTATTGTTCAAGATGAGTCAAAGTTTGTCCGTAGAACATACCAGGTCCCTATGCACCTTCAACAACGTGTCGATCGGGAAATACAGCGGATGCTGGAAAATAATATAATTGAACGATCCGACAGCAATTTCATTAACCCATTGGTGGTAGTTAAAAAAAAATGATGACATTCGGTTATGTTTGGATATGTGTAATTTAAATAGTGTTACTGAAAAGAACTTCGTGCACCTACAGCGAACAGTTTATTCCGGAAAAGTCAAGGCATCGAATATATGTTACGTCTTGATTTAGTTAGCAGTTTTGGCAAATAGGTTTGCATAAAGACATATACTGCTTTTATGTATAAAAATAAATGTTATCAATTCAAAGTGGTACCATTTGGTTTATTTACTAGTTTAGCGATAGTCAAATGTTTAGAGTTAGAGTAGGTTTTGATACAGAAGATTTTGTAAGTGTTTTTGTTGATGATATTTTAATTATATGAAAATCTTTTGAAGAACATTTAGATATAGTATTTGATAAATTGCGTAAAGCTAATATAGTTTTGAATAAAGAAAAGTGTGAATTCGGGAGATGGAAAATTAAATTCTTAGGCCATATTATATCTGAAAAAAGCGTAAGAATGGATCCGGAAAAAATTAAAAGTATTATAAATTTCCCTACACCTAAGAAATTGAAGGATAATAGGGCTTTCTTAGGATTAACCGGATATTACAAAAGCGTGTCACTAGAATATTCAAACACCATAGCTCCCGTACTTGAATTGTTACGCATAGGTAACAAAAAGTGGAAATTGGAAGTAAAGAACAAGCGTTGGACGACGACAAACAATTATTAAATAATAACTTACATTTATACCACCCTGAAAAGGAAGGTAAATATGTTTTGTCTACTGACATTTGATACTGAGGTAGGGGGAGTACTATACCAACAAAACAAGGAAGATGAGTTTCGAGTCATCGCATACGCCTCAAAGGAACTGAAAAAATTATTTCACCTCCGAAAAAGAAATGTTAACGATTGCATACGTAAATTTAGATATTATTTGTATGGTCAACAATTTGAAATTCATACTGATAATCAAGTGCTATCATTCTTGTTAAATTGCCGTTTAACTAATGCGCGTATGACCAGATGGATAAAGGCAATTCAAGACAGTAGCGGACTAAAGGGGTGGCGAGGGGGCGGACCGCCCCAGGCCCCACTTATTAGGAGGTCTCCAGATTTGGGAAATTAAGTTAATTTGGTAAATTTTTTAATTTATTTGCAAATGTTCTATTGCCACGTCCTGAAACGCAACACTAGGACAGGTCCAAGTTAATCGATCGATTCCAAAGATTTTTCATATTATTTTGAAATCCACCTCTATAACCCTACCTCAAAAAGTGTTTACAGACATTTAAAGAAACTTATAAAGGTAAGTTTATAATTAGAAAAATATTCACACTAGAAGAGGAGCGTCAGTTGTACCTGGCGTCAATACCTCACCACGCAGCGGAAGTCGCTAATAGAACCCCCAAACAGCACGGACGGCAAAGACAGCGGCAGCGACTCAAGACGGCCATGCCTCGGTACGAAAATATAAACGGCGGAGTGAAATACCGGGCGATAACATGTAGGCGTACGCTAAAAGAGATTACACAAGTGAATAATATTTAGCATTCCAGGACACCAACAATTTATTTAAAATCTCTCAACAGAATGTTTACCGAATAGTGGATAATTCGGAGTGTGGAAATCGGGTCAGTTACTCGAACGAACGAAAATTTTCTGAGGTCAAAACTAGAAAATGACCATTTTACAAAGCGTATTTGCATTAAAACTGCTAACCGAGTTGAGCCAAGTATTGTTTGCAGCAATTATAAATTTGTTTTGCAATATATAAGTTTACTGTGTATTATAAACTATTGTAATAAATTTAACGCAGTCTACAAATAATACTACTTCTATTATTTCTTTAACCTTGAAAGAAATATTATTTACAATATGAAAGTGGATTTTTATTTCAAACATTACTACAGCTTCTTATAAAGTTTCCTAACTAGATGTATCATTACAGTAATTAGACAATAAATAAATAACAGTAAAGTGTTTTTGCTATGTATTACTTACAGATAAATTGGATTATAAACACCCGTCTTATGGGAGGGGGGCCTCAGAAAGAAATCCGCCCCGGGCCTCCAGTGGCCTAGGTTCAAGAATACGCTTTTGTGGTTAAATATTGCAAGGCGACTGAAAATAGAGTGGCTGACATTCTAAGTCGTTATGCTACGGTTGAAAGAGAAACATGTGCATGAAAACACTGACATTAAAATTATAGCCATTAAATAAAAGGCGTTAAAGCAGAAACTGTGTAACTTAGGCGCCGAGCAGGACCAGGATCCAAACATAGTGAACAGAAAAGACAGTCTACAGCAGCGAGATCATCCGCGATATAAGGAGGAAGAAAATATTCTGTATAAGCTGATGGATGATCGGTGGAAGATTGTCAAACCTCAACACTTAGTCTACGAGATAATATGGGCCTGCCATTGTAGCTTAGCGCATGCTGGTGCCTATAGATGTTACCTGGCCTTATGAGAGGACTTCATATGGAACTCCATGATGAAGAAAATAGGGGCAACTCTACTGAGTCATGATTCATTACTGAAAGCTACGTTCATAGGTTCATTACCGAAAGCTACGCGGGGACTTAAACATCTCATTATTTGCGTTGATGCTTTTACAAAGTTAATCAAATTATATTACGCCACGCGTCCCATCACTCGACTGGTATCGAATGTAATTATCAATAAGCATATCCTGGAGGAAGGACATGGCCACACAACGTATGGACACAAGTCTCAAAGTGTTAAGTACAGTTTCACAATGGTGGAAACTAGAACCAATGACACAGTGTCAAATCTGAGGTTTTAAAAGTGTACCACTATTTCCAGCTGACTAATTTTCTCTTAAGTCTACGTGTCAACAAATGACATTTAAAATATCAAATGTTTTACTTGTATAAGCTGCCAAAATTTCTATGTATAAAGCATAACATTTATCTTCCTGAGTTTTCAAAATTTCTTAAACGTTGTTTTCAAATTTCATTGTTATCTATATTTGCACTCTCAACTACAGAAAATTCAGTCTCACTTACGAAATATAATGTGTCAACAAAGACTTGAAAATCTAATACTACCTGAAATAAGCAAGTGCTATCAATAATATGCATGGCCATCATAATCTTGGACAGCAATGAGGTAGAGTAAAATAAACTTCATAAAAATAAAAGAAAAATTAACTTTGCTTTTCAACAAACCAAGTTTATGAGTTGAATATTATAATTAATCAATTAAGATCAAACAGTAAAAGAAATGATGGGTGAAAAAATGTTCATCAGTTTGAGTAAAAACAAAAGAAGTTTCCCAGATACCGGTACTTCAGGTAAAAATTGATTTCCCATTTCTGGCATTTTGTACCAAGGGTTGAATACAATACAAACAAAGGATACCATCATACTTTGTAAAGCACAAAACTAATGAAGAGTGACATGACACAATGAGAAAATCATATTACTTATTCAAAAAACATATATATGTGAATGTCACTACCACAATTCTGATGACAGTTGATGGGATCAAAAGAAAAATAAACTGTAATCTATTTTTGCTTTTTCTTAACAGAGTTTAATCTTCATTGTCTGTTTCATTTTTCATGTGTTACATTGCAGACAATACTTTTCTTTCAATATCATATTGGCCTCTTTATATAATTTACATACAGGTGCAAAATAAAAGAAACAATAGGTCCCTAGTAAAGTATAAATTTGGAATAAAATGTAATGTAGAAAATAATTTAAAACTTATTGAAATAATATAAAATATAAATATAAAATAAAATATAAAGATATCTTTGAAAATTAAAGATATGATTACTGTAATTAAGTTTGTTTTAAACTTACATAATTAGATAGCAATGTATGATTAAGTTGAGATAGGCTGAAGCAGTCTGTTTACACATTTGTATTAAGCTGTTTATATAAATACAATTCCAGACAATGTATAACAATCTCTGTTAAAGGCATTTTGTAAACATGATAAATTTTATAAATCTTACAAAATATTACAAAAATAATTTGCAGTGAATGTAATTTTAAGAGTTTTGGTGATGACATTGATAATACACTGGGAGGTAAGTGGGTAGGTAGTTGGACACTATTGTCATAACTGCTGCTACCCTGCTGTAAGCCAAAAGTCTCCATACCCACCTTTCCCTCATTCCTTTCCCTCTTATTTCTACAAAATGTCAGCTCTTCTCAATATACTGTTTTCTGTAAGTTTTCTAACGATGAACTCATTGTGTTATATTATATCATACATTATACTATTAGAATAGAAAGCAAACAAATACACACAGTAAATTATTAATAAGCAGCCTGCTTTAATAAGCTGACCATTAACCAAAATATGAATATTCTCGTAAACAGAAAGGAAACTGAGATGTTTCTATCTCTCTTCATTCTCCAATGGACAACAAAGAAAAAAACTTAAAATGAACTCTGTTTTATTTAAAAAACTTAACTCCTTAATTCAACAAATTATGACTGAGTACTGTTTATGAATAACAGACTCTTTATTGATCCTAAGATTCTTTCTCTTCATGGATGTTGCGTCTTAGAAGCTCTCGATGAATCTTGAGTTGTTCTTAGGAACGCTATTTGAGTTAGCTGGTCAGAGATGAAATAATTGAGTGGACTGTATAATGTTTCTAGAAATAATTGTTTATTGAGAATTAAAGAGACATAATTGATTGCTGGCGCGTATAGTTTTTAACGCGGCATAAGTGCCGGAGAATTAAGATAGAAATAAAATATTGGCGTACATGACAATGTATGAACCGAACTTGTCTAAGTAAATTGTAGCATGGTGAGCATGCTATTAGTATTAAATATTGAAAAACTTTAAGTAGCCGTGGCTGGCGATTGAAACGAGTGGCCTGCTCGGAGTCTGGAGAAGAGCTGATTTAATTTTGACTGCAGTCAGCCTGTCTCAAGACCGGCTGCAGATAGCAATGAAAAACGTGACGTCACCTACACGCTTCGCAATACAGTATTTTATAATACAAAGTTCACATAGGTTCAAAGTTTATATAGATACAAAGTTTGTCCATACTGCCCGCACAAAATCGGGGCGATTTTGCAACTTAATTAATTGTGTGAAAAGTACAAGGTAATTGATATTACATGATAATAAATTCAATAATAAATAACAATTGCTAATACAATAACAACGACATAAAAAATTGACATGTATAACAGTAGAGCAATGACAACCAGAAATTAATAGTAGATAACAATATGATTAACATACCAAATTCATGTAAGGATTACAAAATACATAATGATTTACGTTACATGGTAATAGAACAATAATAATAAAATTCCATAACACATAAAAACATGGTAATGATACATGAGAATACAACAATCAGGTATAATAATTAGTAGTAC
Source organism: Magicicada septendecula (assembly GCA_034769895.1). Classification (NCBI taxonomy): domain Eukaryota; kingdom Metazoa; phylum Arthropoda; class Insecta; order Hemiptera; family Cicadidae; genus Magicicada; species Magicicada septendecula. The sequence continues at coordinate 957,907,735 of CM068367.1, forward strand.
ATAATAATGAGATAATGATCACGAAAGATTCAATAATCTGTAACAGGTAATAATACAATGACAAAGACATAATAATTTACATGCATGATATGGGAATAGCAACCCCCAAAAAATCCAAAAGTACATAACCATAGAGTAAATACAATAGTGAAAAACATAATAATTGATACAACAATATTATAATAACAATTCCCAAAAAATTCAAAAATACATAACCATAAAATAGCACAATAGCAAAAGACATAATAATTAATACAATAATATTAGAATCATAATCCCCAAAAAATTCAAAAATACCCATAAACATGATAGTGATACACAATATCACAATAGACATAATAATAGTGTAGTAATCATAACAATATAAATCATGTGATCGCCCCGGGAATGTCCCGGGCGTGAAGCAAGGTAATGCGATAAAGTTCACATTGCTGCTACGTGTCGCATGATGCTCATGCGGCTAGTTTAGTCTAATGCCACGGGAAGTGGGCATAATTTATGAATGGGCCGACGTAGGATACCATGTGCGGTGCGAACATCCGCAACGCGCACTATTGAGTCCTGACCCGAATAAACATTCGTGACTACCCCACGTTTCCACTGAAGGGGGGGGGGGAATTGTCATCTAGAATAAGGACGAGTTGTCCGGGAGTCAAATTTTTTGACGTAATGCGCCATTTGTTGCGCTGTTGCAACTGGTGCAAGGAATCTTTTGACCACCTGTTCCAAATGGATTGGGTGAATCTTTGGAGCAGCTGCCATCTGCCCAAACGACTAATATTCACTTGGGAATAGTCAGGTTCCGGGAGTGCAGTGAGCGGAGAACCAACCAGGAAATGAGCTGGAGTTAAAGGTTCGGGGTCCCTAGAGTCATTGGAGACGGAGAACAAAGGGCGTGAGTTGAGGCAGGCCTCTATCTGAGTTAAGATAGTGTAATACTCCTCGAAAGTAAGAATAGTTCCGCCTACCACGCGCCGTAAATGAAACTTGACGCTCTTGACTCCGCTTTCCCACAGGCCGCCGAAATGCGGTGCGGAGGGGGGAATAAAGGACCAATTAATGCCTTGGGCACTGGTAAAATCCTGGACGGACTGCTCAAAACCCTTAGACTGCAAACGTTTATGTAATTCATGCAGTGTGCTACTTGCACGACGGAAATTTGTTCCATTGTCGGAAAATATCTGATCAGGGATACCTCTACGCGCAATGAACCGTTTTAAGGCCGCTATAAAGGCGTCTGATGTCAGATCTGAGACTAGTTCCAGGTGGTCATGCATATAAATAAAGCAATATAAGCCTCTGACGTTGATCTTGAACGCTGCCCGCCATGACGTACAAATACCGGACCGGCATAGTCGACTGCAGACTGGGAAAATGGCTTAGCAGGCGTGACACGGGAGGATGGTAATTGTCATAATAATTGGTTTGCGCCCCTAGCACGGAATCTAAAACAGGTGATACATTTATGTATTACCGAACGTATATAAGATTTGTCATTAATTATCCAATATTTCCGTTGTAGAGAGAACTGAGTCAATTGTACACCAGCGTGTAGTAAACGAAGGTGCTCGCTTTGTATAATTAATTTGCTGAGATGAAAGTGTGGGTGTAGTATGATTTGATGTTTGCTCTCGTACTTGAGCTGGGAGTGCTGAAGGCGTCCTCCTACGCGTAATATTCCTGACTTGTCCAGAAAGGGGTTAAGTGAAAGAATTTTACTGTTATTAGGGATGCAGCGTTTCGCCTCAAGCTCCTTGATTTCGATGCCAAAGTGCGACTTCTGGGACTGGCGAATAAAAACCAAAAGTATACCATGTAACTCATGGGAGGTTAAAAAGAAAGTGTTCCTATCCTTTGTGGGAAGCCAAGAGTTCCGAATGAATCGACGGCAATACGAAAACACGCGAAGGAGTTTTGAGAGCTAGTATTTTGTGCGGGCAGTATGGACAAACTTTGTATCTATATAAACTTTGAACCTATGTGAACTTTGTATTATAAAATACTGTATTGCGAAGCGTGTAGGTGACGTCACGTTTTTCATTGCTATCTGCAGCCGGTCTTGAGACAGGCTGACTGCAGTCAAAATTAAATCAGCTCTTCTCCAGACTCCGAGCAGGCCACTCGTTTCAATCGCCAGCCACGGCTACTTAAAGTTTTTCAATATTTAATACTAATAGCATGCTCACCATGCTACAATTTACTTAGACAAGTTCGGCTCATACATTGTCATGTACGCCAATATTTTATTTCTATCTTAATTCTCCGGCACTTATGCCGCGTTAAAAACTACACGCGCCAGCAATCAATTATGTCTCTTTAATTCTCAATAAACAATTATTTCTAGAAACATTATACAGTCCACTCAATTATTTCATCTCTGACCAACTAACTCAAATAGCGTTCCTAAGAACAACTCAAGATTCATCGAGAGCTTCTAAGACGCAACATCCATGAAGAGAAAGAATCTTAGGATCAATAAAGAGTCTGTTATTCATAAACAGTACTCAGTCATAATTTGTTGAATTAAGGAGTTAAGTTTTTTAAATAAAACAGAGTTCATTTTAAGTTTTTTTCTTTGTTATCCATTGGAAAATGAAGAGAGATAGAAACATCTCAGTTTCCTTTCTGTTTACGAGAATATTCATATTTGGTTAATGGTCAGCTTATTAAAGCAGGCTGCTTATTAATAATTTACTGTGTGTATTTGTTTGCTTTCTATTCTAATAGTATAATGTATGATATAATATAACACAATGAGTTCATCGTTAGAAAACTTACAGAAAACAGTATATTGAGAAGAGCTGACATTTTGTAGAAATAAGAGGGAAAGGAATGAGGGAAAGGTGGGTATGGAGACTTTTGGCTTACAGCAGGGTAGCAGCAGTTATGACAATAGTGTCCAACTACCTACCCACTTACCTCCCAGTGTATTATCAATGTCATCACCAAAACTCTTAAAATTACATTCACTGCAAATTATTTTTGTAATATTTTGTAAGATTTATAAAATTTATCATGTTTACAAAATGCCTTTAACAGAGATTGTTATACATTGTCTGGAATTGTATTTATATAAACAGCTTAATACAAATGTGTAAACAGACTGCTTCAGCCTATCTCAACTTAATCATACATTGCTATCTAATTATGTAAGTTTAAAACAAACTTAATTACAGTAAACATATCTTTAATATTCAAAGATATCTTTATATTTTATTTTATATTAATATTTTATATTGTTGTTATATTTACCAGGAAGCAATTAGTGATAAAACACAATGATCTAATTAAATGAATTGACATTTATTAGTACATTAAACAATACATTGAATCACTCATGACAACCGCACACATTACGTAAATAACAACGTAGGTATCTAGGATACGTAACTCAATGCGACAAACATAGATGGCGACACACTCAAGTATAATAAAATAATTACTTATTAACACTCCTCCATAATAATTTTATTTCTGAGTTGTTCAAATACTTTCTTCGACAATGGTTTTGTGATGATATCTGCCAACTGGTCAACGCTGCTTACTTTGTCCAAAAAAACAGTATTTCCAATGTGTTGCTGTATAAATTTTCTAGGAATGTCAATGTGCTTCTTCCCTTTTGTTATTTTGCCTTCTGTAGTATTTTGTAACATTAAAATTGCAGATTGATTATCTATACAGAGCCTTGTAGGAATATCCTTGAAATATCTAAGTTCGATACCAAGTCTGTTTATCCAGCAAATTTCATCAAGCGATGAAACAGCAGCTCAAAATTCTGCCTCTGCAGTTGATGTAGCAACAAGTCCCTGCTTTTGGGTGAACCATACAATAGGACCGCCTCTCATAATAATTACTCCAGTAGTTGACTGTCTTGAGACAATGTCTCCTCCAAAATCTGAATCTGAATAAGCAATGAGTTCAGAATCTCCATTGAAACTTATTCCAAAGTTTACAGTGCCTTTCAAGTATCGAAATACATGTTTTACCATATTCCAGTGCAGTACCATGGGATTGTTTGAATATCTACTTAGGTAGTTTACTGCAAAGCTGATATCTGGCCTAGATACTGTAGCTAAGTAAAGTAAACTACCTATTGCCTCACGATATGGGACAGATTTATCGAGTGGCTGATCATAATGAAAATGTTGTTCTTCGGTTAACATACCTATTTCCATTGGAGTTGACTTTTGATTTGAATCTTCCATTCTAAATCTTTTCAATATCTTTTCAGTGTAATGATGTTGGCTTACAAAAATTTCCTTATGTCTAATTTCAATTTCCATGCCAAGGTAAGTTAATTTGTTGTCTGACCCAGAATTATATGTAATTTAAAATTCTTTGTTAAGTTTATCTGGTATATCTATCATTTTATGTTTTTCTTTTCCTATAATAGCACCATCATCTACAAAAAGTGCAATTATAATGCTTCTGTCACCATTATAATAAATACAAGGATCATCGTCACAACAAACAAAATTTAATTTCCTTAGGTAGTTTGTAAACTTCACATTCCAATTTTTCGATGACTGTTTAAGTCCGTATATACTCTTGAGCAACTCACAAACTCTACCTGAGCCATCATCAAAGCCTATCGGTTGATACATGTAAATCTTCTCATCCAAAGATCCATGTAAAAACGCTGTCTTCACATCAAAAGTCATCAGATGCATTCCATCGGAGGCTAAAATGCTGAGTATCAGTCGAAAGGATGCATGTTTGGCAACAGGACTGAAGGTCTCAGTATAATGGATTCCTTGTTCTTGCTCAAACCCTCTTGTAACTAGCCTGGCTTTGTATCGCCCATCTTGTTTTTGGCATAAAACCCACCAACAAGTCAAGGCTTTTTCTTCTTTCGGTAGACTTACTAGTTTCCAAGTTCTCATCTTCATCAAAGATTCATACTCTTCCAACATTGCTTTCTTCCAGTTTTCATCCTGTAGTGCTTGTAAAATGGAAATATCTTCTACCTCACCTATCATGGCCATATTTACATTTTGGTTTCTGTTGTCTTCAACTACATAATCTACCATCCTTGCTGGCATCCTTAAAGTAGCCCTGTTTCGAAGACTTCTTTTCTCTGGTTGAATACAAACAGTTTGATCTCGTTCCAAACACTTTACACAATGATTTTCTTGACATTCATTTTGCATATTATTGTCAGACACAGAGCCTTCATAAACACTTTCACTATCAGATTTTTCTTCTTCACTTGACACTATGTATTCCTTTTCTTCATTTGACAAGGTAGCTTCAATTTCTGTACAACTAGACTTACTGTTTACTTTTTCATCAAATATCACATCTCCTGATATTACAACTTCATTTTTGTCTTTTAAGTAAACTCGGTAACTACTTGAATCTAAACTGTATCCTAAGAAAATTCCTTTTTCTGATTTCTTCTGTGTGTTTGGCTCTCTTAAAATCCTGAATGAAAACATAACAATCACATCCAAAGATTATAAGCTTATTTACATCAATTCTGCGTCCAAACCATAAATCCACAGGACTTTTACCTTTCACAGAACTTGTTCCAGTCTGATTCAGTGTAAATGTAGCATAACTAATTGCTTCTGCCCATAAGTTTTCATTTAGATTTCTTGCATGTATAGCTGATCTAGCAGATTCTACAATGGTTCTCATCTCTCTCTCTCAATTCGACCATTTTGTGGTGCAGTGTATGGGTTCGACTTAATGTGGAAAACTCCAAGTTCTTCACAAAACTTCTTAGTATCTCCATTTTTAATTTCTTTCCCATTATCAGACTTGAAAACTTTTATTTTCTTTCTAAACTGATTCTCAACTAAAGTCATGAAGATTTTCAATTTCTCAAAAGTTTCATTTTTAGTTTTTAAGAAATAGACAGTGCCAAAATGAGAGAAATCATCTTTGAGCATACAAAAATATTTTGCTCCTCCAAAAGAATTTATATTTATTTCGCACAAGTCTACATGAATTACATCAAGTACCTCTTTTGCCACTTCAAAATTTCTTGGATGTGGGAGACGATGGTGTTTGCCATAAATGCATCCTTCACACACATAGTCATCCCAATCTCGTCTACATACTTTATATTATTTTTCTTCAAAATGTCTGTTACATAACTAATATTCTGATGTGCTAATTTTTCATGCCACTTTTTAATTGACATAGCAACAATACACTTTTCTAAGTTTTCATAGCAAAACATCATTATAAACAATCTTCCATCTCTGTTTGCCATGGCTGTTAATTCACCAGTCTGAATAAAAAAAATACGAGCAATTTGTGTCTGCTTCCTGACGATAACCCTTGTCCAAGGCACTAGTGACGGAAAATAAGTTAAAGGGTATCTTTGGTGTATACAAAACATTTTTCAGTGTTATGTTACACCAGTCTTGACCATTATAAGCTAACAAATCTATGTCTCCGACACCAACACCTTCTATAAGTGTTGAATCTCCAATCATGACTTTTTCTGGTTCTTGTAAAACAGTATAATTTTTCAACCAGTCATTCCTTAAAGTCATGTGCTGAGTGGCACCACAATCTTGGTACCATAGATCTTGATAGTCGTTCTTCATTGATATATATTCTATATTAGTAACAGACAATCCAACATTAATCATCAATTTACTTTTTGATGTAGATTTGTCTGATTTTTCTTACTTACTATCTACATTTTTGGTACAATTTTTGACAAAGTGACCTTTTTCGTTACACTTATTACACGGTTAATTTTTCTTACAATATTCAATGTAACTTTTACTAGGTTTATTCTTGCAGTACTTCTTTATGTGCCCTTTTTGTCCACATTAAAGCATTCCTTTACGTTCACTTGTTTTGTTTTATTATTGTTCTGTCCCTTGGATATGAAAGCATTCTGACACTCATTATTGGCCTGTTCACTTTCTTTTTGCCTGTCTTCTTCAAGTTTCAAACGCTCAAACATGTTGTTCAACGTTTTGTCTGTGGAAATAACATTATCCCAAGACGTTTTAAAATGATGTAGTCTTGTTGGAAGTATACCTAATATCCTTTGCATAATCCAGGTTTCTTTAACGCTTTCACCTAGTGCAGACAATTCATCAGCATATTGTTGAATTGTCATGCAATTTTCTATTACTGATTTGTGCTCATCATACTTATAATTAAAAAATAATCTTTGCAGGCCTTCAACTGAAACGTTTGATTTTTTCCATATAAGGTTTCCAACTTTTCTAACATAGCATTTGCGGACTGGCACCTTACAATTTTCTTGGCTATATTACTGACAACATTCAATCCAATTAATACTTCTGGTTCTAAATCCTTTTCAATCCATTGTTTTACAGCTGCGCTTGATTCATCTCCATCAGGCTTAATTTTAACTGCCGTTGCGATTTGATAAATACATTTTGATTTTAAGGTTAGGTTAAGTTTGAATATCCATGAATCATAGTTGGAACCTCCTTGCAAATCATCTTTCAACATTTCTAAATGTGATCTGACTAAATCCATTTCTATTGTTTAATGTAGTTTCTTCTCTACAACTGACTTTGTGCACTCAATTCTTACTGACACGTGCAACAAAAAAAAAGGGTTCTTGCGTATTTTTACTGTCCACAATTCGATTCAACAATGTGTTTTATTACTTACCTGGGCCCATAACCTGTTGTTATATTTACCAGGAAGCAATTAGTGATAAAACACAATGATCTAATTAAATGAATTGACATTCATTAGTACATTAAACAATACATTGAATCACTCATGACAACCGCACATATTACGTAAATAACAATGTAGGTATCTAGGATACGTAACTCAATGCAACAAACATAGATGGCGACACACTCAAGTATAATAAAATAATTACTTATTAACATAAAATTTTTCAATAAGTTTTAAATTATTTTCTACATTACATTTTATTCCAAATTTATGCTTTACTAGGAACCTATTGTTTCTTTTATTTTGCACCTGTATGTAAATTATCTAAAGAGGCCAATATGATATTGAAAGAAAAGTATTGTCTGCAATGTAACACATGAAAAATGAAACAGACAATGAAGATTAAACTCTGTTAAGAAAAAGCAAAAATTAGATTACAGTTTATTTTTGCTTAGTTTCTTTGGATACCATCAACTGTCATCAGAATTGTGGTAGTGACATTCACATATATATGTTTTTTGAATAAGTAATATGATTTTCTCATTGTGTCATGTCACTCTTCATTAGTTTTGTGCTTTACAAAGTATGATAGTATCCTTTGTTTGTATTGTATTCAACCCTTGGTACAAAATGCCAGAAATGGGAAATCAATTTTTACCTGAAGTACCGGTATTTTACTGTTTGATCTTAATTGATTAATTATAATATTCAACTCATAAACTTGGTTTGTTGAAAAGCAAAGTTAATTTTTCTTTTATTTTTATGAAGTCTATTTTACTCTACCTCATTGCTGTCCAAGATTATGACGGCCATGCATATTATTGATAGCACTTGCTTATTTCAGGTAGTATTAGATTTTCAAGTCTTTGTTGACACATTATATTTCGTAAGTGAGACTGAATTTTCTGTAGTTGAGAGTGCAAATATAGATAACAATGAAAACGTTTAAGAAATTTTGAAAACTCAGGAAGATAAATGTTATGCTTTATACACAGAAATTTTGGCAGCTTATACAAGTAAAACATTTGATATTTTAAATGTCATTTGTTGACACGTAGACTTAAGAGAAAATTAGTCAGCTGGAAATAGTGGTACACTTTTAAAACCTCAGATTTGACAATGTGTCATTGGTTCTAGTTTCCACCATTGTGAAACTGTACTTAACACTTTCAGACTTGTGTCCATACGTTGTGTGGCCATGTCCTTCCTCCAGGATATTCTTATTGATAATTACATTCGATACCAGTCGAGTGATGGGACGCGTGGCGTAATATAATTTGATTAACTTTGTAAAAGCATCAACGCAAATAATGAGATGTTTAAGTCCCCGCGTAGCTTTCGGTAATGAACCTATGAACGTAGCTTTCAGTAATGAATCATGACTCAGTAGAGTTGCCCCTACTTTCTTCATCATGGAGTTCCATATGAAGTCCTCTTGTAAGGCCAGGTAACATCTATAGGCACCAGCATGCGCTAAGCTACAATGGCAGGCCCATATTATCTCGTAGACTAAGTGTTGAGGTTTGACAATCTTCCACCGATCATCCATCAGCTTATACAGAATATTTTCTTCCTCCTTATATCGCGGATGATCTCGCTGCTGTAGACTGTCTTTTCTGTTCACTATGTTTGGATCCTGGTCCTGCTCGGCGCCTAAGTTACACAGTTTCTGCTTTAACGCCTTTTATTTAATGGCTATAATTTTAATGTCAGTGTTTTCATGCACATGTTTCTCTTTCAACCGTAGCATAACGACTTAGAATGTCAGCCACTCTATTTTCAGTCGCCTTGCAATATTTAACCACAAAAGCGTATTCTTGAACCTAGGCCACTGGAGGCCCGGGGCGGATTTCTTTCTGAGGCCCCCCTCCCATAAGACGGGTGTTTATAATCCAATTTATCTGTAAGTAATACATAGCAAAAACACTTTACTGTTATTTATTTATTGTCTAATTACTGTATTGATACATCTAGTTAGGAAACTTTATAAGAAACTGTAGTAATGTTTGAAATAAAAATCCACTTTCATATTGTAAATAATATTTCTTTCAAGGTTAAAGAAATAATAGAAGTAGTATTATTTGTAGACTGCGTTAAATTTATTACAATAGTTTATAATACACAGTAAACTTATATATTGCAAAACAAATTTATAATTGCTGCAAACAATACTTGGCTCAACTCGGTTAGCAGTTTTAATGCAAATACGCTTTGTAAAATGGTCATTTTCTAGTTTTGACCTCAGAAAATTTTCGTTCGTTCGAGTAACTGACCCGATTTCCACACTCCGAATTATCCACTATTCGGTAAACATTCTGTTGAGAGATTTTAAATAAATTGTTGGTGTCCTGGAATGCTAAATATTATTCACTTGTGTAATCTCTTTTAGTGTACGCCTACATGTTATCGCCCGGTATTTCACTCCGCCGTTTATATTTTCGTACCGAGGCATGGCCGTCTTGAGTCGCTGCCGCTGTCTTTGCCGTCCGTGCTGTTTGGGGGTTCTATTAGCGACTTCCGCTGCGTGGTGAGGTATTGACGCCAGGTACAACTGACGCTCCTCTTCTAGTGTGAATATTTTTCTAATTATAAACTTACCTTTATAAGTTTCTTTAAATGTCTGTAAACACTTTTTGAGGTAGGGTTATAGAGGTGGATTTCAAAATAATATGAAAAATCTTTGGAATCGATCGATTAACTTGGACCTGTCCTAGTGTTGCGTTTCAGGACGTGGCAATAGAACATTTGCAAATAAATTAAAAAATTTACCAAATTAACTTAATTTCCCAAATCTGGAGACCTCCTAATAAGTGGGGCCTGGGGCGGTCCGCCCCCTCGCCACCCCTTTAGTCCGCTACTGTCTTGAATTGCCTTTATCCATCTGGTCATACGCGCATTAGTTAAACGGCAATTTAACAAGAATGATAGCACTTGATTATCAGTATGAATTTCAAATTGTTGACCATACAAATAATATCTAAATTTACGTATGCAATCGTTAACATTTCTTTTTCGGAGGTGAAATAATTTTTTCAGTTCCTTTGAGGCGTATGCGATGACTCGAAACTCATCTTCCTTGTTTTGTTGGTATAGTACTCCCCCTACCTCAGTATCAAATGTCAGTAGACAAAACACATTTACCTTCCTTTTCAGGGTGGTATAAATGTAAGTTATTATTTAATAATTGTTTGTCGTCGTCCAACGCTTGTTCTTTACTTCCAATTTCCACTTTTTGTTACCTATGCGTAACAATTCAAGTACGGGAGCTATGGTGTTTGAATATTCTAGTGAGACGCTTTTGTAATATCCGGTTAATCCTAAGAAAGCCCTATTATCCTTCAATTTCTTAGGTGTAGGGAAATTTATAATACTTTTAATTTTTTCCGGATCCATTCTTACGCTTTTTTCAGATATAATATGGCCTAAGAATTTAATTTTCCATCTCCCGAATTCACACTTTTCTTTATTCAAAACTATATTAGCTTTACGCAATTTATCAAATACTATATCTAAATGTTCTTCAAAAGATTTTCATATAATTAAAATATCATCAACAAAAACACTTACAAAATCTTCTGTATCAAAACCTACGCTAACTCTAAACATTTGACTATCGCTAAACTAGTAAATAAACCAAATGGTACCACTTTGAATTGATAACATTTATTTTTATTTTATATAATAATGAAACTTTCTCTTGTGAAACTTACTTGTCTTTTTCCGTAGGACGCGTTTCGGCATCGTGTTCGCCTTCTTCAGCTTAGAAACAGACTGCCAGTACTTTGTAACGGTTATTGCTTGGAAGCTATAGTGGGGTGGTGTGTAGAGGCAGGGGATTGGCGCGGGGATCCAAATTATTGTTTGTTTGTTGTATAATTGTGTCGAAAAGTGTATCTGATTTATATTGTAATTGGTCGTTAATTATGTTGTTTGGTTGTGTTGTGTGATGTTTGTATATTTCATATTGTTCAGCTGTGTTGAGTTTTCGACCTTTGGGTAAGTAGTGTAAAATTTCAAGATTAGTATTTATTTTTATACATAAAAGAAGTATATGTCTTTATGCAAATCTATTTGCCAAAAACTGCTAACTAAATCAAGACGTAACATATATTCGATGCCTTGACTTTTCCGGAATAAACTGTTCGCTGTAGGTGCACAAAGTTCTTTTGAGTAACACTATTTAAATTACACATATCCAAACATAACCGAACGTCATTTTTTTTTTTTTTAACTACCACCAATGGGTTAATGAAATTGCTGTCGGATCGTTCAATTATATTATTTTCCAGCATCCGCTGTATTTCCCGATTGACACGTTGTTGAAAGTGCATAGGGACCTGGTATGTTCTAAAGACAAACTTTGACTCATCTTGAACAATAATTTTATGTCATTTTCATCGCCGTAGAACTTAGAGTGTTGATTAAGTTCCTCCATATTATGATACACATATGTTATACGGCTACCCTGCCCAGTGTTACCTAATTCTAAACTGGAATTTTAATCATAATTCTAACCTATTCCATCAACGCGTTTCTGCAGTTGTGCGTGTTTGTGATTTTGTTCCTGTAGTGTTTGATCTATTTCTGCAAATTTAATTTCGTGTTGTGACAATTTTGCTCATGTATACTATAGTTTTCTTCTATTTTTATTTGTAATGTATCCATTTGCGTTTTAAATGTGTCTAACAATGTTTTATTTTCAGCGGTTATTTTTTTTCAAAACCTTCCATGTTTTTTAAAAATAAATTCATGTTTTTTCTATTTTCTTGAAGCTGTTTGTCCCGTTCCTATAGCTTTCTATCACGTTCCTCTAATTTTCTGTTGCACTCGTCTAGGTTTTTGATTAACTCATTCTGTTTTGGTCGTGCTCATCTAGCTGCTTTTTCATCATTAATTCTATGACCTCTAACAGTTGCTTCTGGGATATTTTAAAATTTTGTCAAATTTCTATGTAATATGATCTGTCTAAATCTGAAGTGTGTGTATGTTTACGTTCTCAAAGCGATTATCAGTAACGAATTAGGTTAACAGTACAACTATTCTTATTAATGCAATTATTATGACAATACCTTATATCTAATACATTAATAAACGTCTTTCATTCCAGTATCGTGATTAAATCGCACAGAGCTGATTTACCCCTTAACCTGTATAGACAAATAATATCTTCGTTTATTTAACCAACCACTTATTTAATTTTTAAAACTTTTAATTTATCCAATTCAAATTTTGTATTTATCGAGCCCTGAACGTTGCCCGCTGAACTATCGAGCGGAATTAAATTCTATGTGATGTACAGTTGTCGCATAGAATAAGTAGTCGGTTAAATCGTGTATTGGAATGCTGTCAGATTTGTTAATGATATCATTACAAAATTGAGCTCTTTTGACTTAATACAGTTTATAAAAAAGACCAAACTAATTATTCTGTCTCTCTTGACCTGACTACAAATTTAAATAATTTTCTATCTTATAGTCTAATACATCGAACCTTTTTATCAGTTCTTTTGTGTTTTAGTATACAAGTTTATTTAAAGTTTATAACAAAAAGATAAAGTCACTTCCCTTTATGACGAATGTAGATCGAGATGGTGATGATCCAGCTCGGATATGGCTGTGTGTCGTTCACTCTGGATACCGGTGAAACTTCACCTGGTGTCCGGCGTTCAGGGTCGTTCTCAGATTGGTTAATTCGTAACTCTCCTCTTCGCCTCAAGCCAAGATAAAATTATTCTTGTATTAAACTATTCGAAAGCAATTTGCGGCTTGTCCAAAAAAACTAGTATCAATTTACAACTTATTTAAAGAATCATAAGACTTTCTTTGTTAAAAAACTCATATATTCAGTTCTTTAAATTACAAACAAATATTGACATTCGATAGGTATTTTTATTAGGCGTATTCTGGTACAAGTCTCCTATCAGAGTTCCACTTATAACAAAAGTTATTTAACTTAATGTGTTTTTTTATTGTTATCCCGTAAAATAATTACATATTCTCGCACATGCGCACTCACCACATGCCTACGCATATTCCTGCACTGTTTTACAACAATAAAGGTTTTTTTTACTGTCTAAAAATGTCTTAAAACTAACAATTGAACATGTCTCTTATTGCCAAGCATACAACGTCCAAATCTGGAGTCTTTACTTATAGGCTACAACTTTTCATTTCAACATGCTGTCATATGCTTAGAGTCCCAGAACTAATTTGTATGCATATTCTGTTCATTGCAATATATATGCGTTGAATATTATTTATTTTTTAAATTTATTTTGTAAGGGTTTATTTAATTTAAATCAAGAGTCTGTGTGACACTAGTTTCAACAGGTGAATGGATAAATGATACATTAAACATGTGCCCCTCGCATGCATATAAGTTACAGCGGTACATGTGGAGCAATCCACGATAAATCATAATCTCATAATCACATCATAACCAACAGAAATAGCAAGCACGGTAAATTAGAATACACTTACGTACACGGTAGTAGGATCACAAGTAGTACGAATAATAGACTTATGTCGCTTTGACGTCACGAGAACCCATCGCTCGCACTGTAGCGTTTGATTAGCTTAGTGAAAGGTGTCACGTGATATTATATCGTACTGTTATTGTTGTTAATGTGTATTTATTTTTATTATACGGTGTTTTATGACAAACATGAGATGTACTTGTGTGATACGTGGTGGCTGTATAATCACATTGACAGAGAGATATGATTTTACGTGTGTTTCTTGTATGACTGTCAGCGAGTCACCTAAACGTAAATTAGCTAACAAAGAAATAAAATAAACAAATGTATCTAAACTTGATAAAAAGTAAATATAAATATATATAATAAAACTACAAATTAATAAATAATACTAATAATAAATTTATAATAAAATAAATATAGAGAGCGCTCGCGCGCGCACGTTTCCTCTAATGATAAACTCATACTCAAAAAGTGGGTTAATTTTTATAAGAGTAAGGATGAATTTAATTTCAAAAGAGCGCACAGATTTGTTGTGAACGTTTTTGTATGAATGATTCTGAAAGATAATTAAAATTGGATTTCTTGAACATTTCACAAAAACATGTTTTAAAGGAAAATGGCATTTCCCATTCTTAAAGCTTCCATGGTAGTTTTCATCTTTTAAAATAGTACACATGTTGTCTAATTCAAAAAGTAAATAGATATGAGTGTGACATAATTGGTAACACAAACTGATGCATCACAAGTAAATGTGAATGTATCTTGATATCTTTATACATAACATACATACATAACTAATAATTTGATACAAGAAAACCCAAAAAAAATAGGATTTTAATTTTGTATATGACATTCTCTGTGTGTGAGCACAGACAATGTATGCGTCTGCATGCATTTATGTTTGCATGCAAATAAGTAAAATAAGCGCTATCAATAATTTCATATTTATTACTGAATATCATACAAATATGTCTGTGTATACATAAACATACAGTTAATTTAATTTTACATCAAGTGTTTGTTATTTTTAAAAATTCATGTAAAGTGATGAGTCCATGAATTGGTAAGTTTCTGTCTTCATCTCTTCATCTCCTCCTCCTGCTCCTTTTAGTTCTAAAACACATGAGCATTTGTTATAATAATAACAAATATACATAATATATTAATTAAAAATAAAAGATAACATTCACTAACGAGCATCATATAGATACTGGGTATATGAATCAGATCTCTGTGTTACTAGTTCTTTGGCAACAGTCTGTAATAAGGTGACATTTATTGCTGAACAAATTTAACTTGAATTATTGTAGAAGAGTGCTTTGTTGATTTATAACTGCTTTTTGTGTCTAAATAAGGTTTGTAATTAGTGACTTCATTGGTAATAGTAACTTTATTGTTTCCACTGAACAACATGATGATCGGTGTAACTGCTGTAATAGTGGTGTCAGCCTTTAACAGTGGAGACAGAGGACACATCACAGAAGAGTACTTTACACTGTAATTAATTTGCAAACATGGATACAACTAAAATGATGGAAGATTTCCAAGCACTGCTGCTGCAAACACAGTAACGACAAAAATAACACTGACGAAAGGCAAAAGAAGCAGAAAGAAGACAGAAATAAGAATGACAACAGGAAACACAAGATGGAGAAAAACAACAGGATGAGAAATGCAGGTATGAAAGAGAAACTGCAGAATAGCGGTAAAAAGCACTCTTGCTCAATTCAGAAGAATGACAAGATGAGAAACGAAGCAGGAAGCAGAGGAGTGGAAGCATAAAAGGGAAGACATAAAAGCACTGATACACGAGCAAAAGCAATCACAAGTGCATACTACTGCAGAGTTGGATCTCCTACATGGAGATCTGATGGCCAAGAGGTAAGAAGATTCAATTTGCAAACATAAAAGAGCAAATTAAAAATGAAAAAGAACAGTTATAAAAAAAAACACAATTTTCAAAACAAATTGTCGGAGAGATTTATTGTCTTTACCAATGGTAAAGACAGAAAAAGACGCATAAAGTAAGACAACAGAGAGAGACACTTTGCCTGCAGTCAGGACAGTTCATGTCAAAGCCCACCATTTGATGGAAGCACTCGCTGGACGATGTATATTCAGCAATTTGAAGCTGCTGCATGTGGAAATAATTGGACGGAGAAAGACAAAGCAGATTTACTCAATCTCACTTTAAAAGGAGCTGTTCTACAGAAAGTACCACCTGATAGCCAGAACACCTATGCTGAATTGAAAAAAGCACTAGAATTATGCTATGGTGATAAACATCTGCAAGAAGTGTACTGCACTCAGTTAACAGCAAAGATGGCAGCATTCCGAGGAGAGTCTTCAAGAGTATGAAGCAAGCATCGACAGATTAATTAGACTGGCTTATCCTGAAACACCAGAGGATTTTCGAATCAGGTTTGCGTTGCAGCTATTTACTGATGGTGTCAGAGATAGTGACCTACAAGTGTTGCAAATGGCAAGACACCACAGTAATGCAGATATCCTGGTCCATGTTCTATAATTTGAGGCCACCAAGTCAGCACCTGGTTGGGCAAATCATAATCACTAAAATACCAAACAACACAGATGACAAGGAGGAAGAACAAGGAACAGAGACACAGAGACATAATGATCAGCACCACAGTATAAAGGAGGGAAGAATGGAAGACCGAAATGTTGTAAAAGTGGAAAACCTGTACATCTACAAGATTGTCAGTCCAGAGTTAAGAAGCAATGAAACTAGTAGCAGTCAGTATGGGGCATGTACTACACTTCAGAAAAACAGTGGAAGTCTGGTAGGTAGTTAACGGATTTGTTCAAGAAAGACTGGCCTCAATTACAGTTGACACAGGTGACATAGTTTCCATTGTGTGCCCTGATCTGGTGAAAAACCAACCTGGTACTCTTACAGCTTGTGAAGAGCTACAGGAACCCTTGTAAACGTGTTTGGGAAAATGAAGATACGCCTACACCTCAGTCAACGCAGTGCTAGTTGCAGACATTGTGGATGAAACAATTCTTGGTATGGACATTATGAACGTGTACAGTTTTGTAGTTGATTTATAAAACAGTGTCTTGAGAATCAGACAAGAAGTAATGTTCTCCACAACAAATACTTCAGAAAAATCAATGGACATGGTAAACCAAGTGTCCATGACTCCAAATCAAAACTCCAAGTGTCCCACCAAACTCCAAAAAAATCATCATGGTAGAACTGTGGTAGATAACAGGGGTAACCAAGTACTCTATACTCATCCCAAGGTAGTCGCTAACCAGTCATACTCATTGCCAGAAGTTTAGTACAACCAGACAAAACCAGAACTGTATCTATTAGAGTGGCGAGCCAGGCTGTTACTTTAAAAAGCAATTTCCCCTGTCACTTTACCTAAGTAAAATTTCTCCTGAGAAAAATTTCTCTGGGTAGCTGGAATGATGCAATGAAGACCCACTGCTTCAGACACTTCAAAATTGCAAGAGGAACTTGAAGAACTGTTGAACAGATCTTCTGATGATCTCTCAAGTGATGATGTAAAAGAATTCATTCATACCAATATGTTCACAATTTTTATACTAAACATAATTTTAAAGTACAGTTCACTTTCTCAATAAAGATCAAATCAAATCAAATCTTTATCTTCTGTCTAACTTCATGGATTCAGAGGTCCCCAACCACTGTGGCACCACTTCTCATCCATCTAGCATATGCGTAAAATATAAAGATATGATGTAGTAACATTGAAATATGCATGTGTAGAAAAGAATATTTACAAATTAACATGCTGAAATTTCCAAAGGTCTATAAAATAATGTTCTGAATAAACATTGTCAAAACGTGTCATAGCTGGAAAGAGCAACTGCATATTAGGCCAACCACCTGCCATATCATCAAAAGATGTTTTCTTTTTGAAAATAAATTGTCAGTCAGGGCTAAAGTGGCATCAGTTAACAACAGCTGACGGACAAATGCACTTATTGGAAGCAAAACAGGGTTTTTCAAGGATGCAATAATATGATGAATTTATACAGATCAAATCCACAAATCTTCCAAAACTAGTTGTGCAAGATTCTCCCCAATATTTGTTGTAAAAGAGAACGAAAACAGAAAAATTTTAAACCTATCAAGGACAAAACAATTTTACCAAACTCCCTTCTTTCTATAAGTATTTTGTACCACATGTATTTAAGCAATAATTGCTTTCAGTTGTAACAAACACAAGTAAATTTCAGTATACTACCAAGGAAATGGAAAAATAAAAAATATAGTCTTTATCACCCCCCTTAAGAAGTTAGATTTGAGAGGAATAAAACTTAAACTAAAATTTACAAATGAATGAAGAAAGATTGTTTTTCAAAAACATTAATTAACATTGTGTTAAGTTAAATGGAAGAATTGTATGGATTATACACATAATATTGTAGACAAACTGAATGATAATTTTTAATTAATTATAGAAAATGATAATCCAAATCTGAAAGATACAAGGATCATCCAGTAAGTAATCATATATTGCTACAATTCTTTATATATAACTTACTTTTTAGGTCCTTTCACAAAACACCAATCAACTCCTATTGCCTGGCCTAGAATTTCAGCACCATTAAGAGCTTCTCTTGCAGCTTGGGCTTCTTTATATGACTCGTATTCAACTAAAGCATACCCCTGCAAACATACACAATTATTTTGGATCTGGCTTAATTCTATTCAATTAGAACTGTTTTAAACTATAAACTAAAAATCTATACTACCTCATCGGTACTATATGCGTACCATGTTGTGAATATTATTACTGTGTATATCAAAAGTGGAACAGAACAGTATATATTTTTTCAATGTTCTGTTTTCTTTCTAATTTCACAAATAAACAAACACTTGTTACAACAGAAAACTCCAAAAAAATTTACATTTAAAACAACCGTTTATAAAAAAAGCAGTCTAAATTTTATGTTCAAAATATCTCTACTATTAAAAGTTTAGTAAAATATTAAGTAAAAAAAACTTATCCATCATCTTATGAATAAGTCAGTCCATTTCAAATTATCCAAAATTGAAATAAATGGCTGCTTGACCATTTTAAATAAAACCTGATTTTTTTTACTATAAAACCCCTTAGGGGGTGTAAAAATACCCTTTTATCAATGGCAGCCATCTTGCCCTCTCTTTCATGGCTACACATTTTTTGCATTTGTCCAGCATTCATGCCAAATGGAATATCTGTCTTAAGATTTCCAGTAGAGATTTGAAACAAAAACTAAACTGTTGAGCAGAGGTTACACTTCCTGTTAAGACATATTAATGTTGCCACTGATGTTTACTAAAAGAACAAAAATTCAATTTAAACTTTGTCCTCAGAATTGCGGAAATATGCATTTTGTATCAAATTTTATACCATAATGGAGTTTTTTTTTTTGGAAAATGCGTATGTAAAAGGAGAGTTTGTATAAAAAAAATTGAGCTTTCTTGCTTTACCACATTTTCTACTATGAATATTAACAACAAAAATTATTTTTTCATTTTTGCAATTTTTGAGACTTGTGCCGTACTGGGTTCGGCAGCGTATTATAAGTTTAAAACGAGCGGCGGTGACGTCATGCACTGCCATACGTTTGTTGTTGTCGGCCGGTTATGCACACAAACGTTGTGCAGCTACGCAATTCAGCTGGCGCTGCCAGCTGTTTCTGTACATTCCTGCATCCAGAGTTTACTTGGCTAGGCCGAAACATTGAATCGGCCTCATTTCTGTTCTATCCTCCAACCTGGTCATCTGCTCTCGGCTGGCGGCTACCGTTTGTTCTGGACTTCCTCGGCTATCACTATGGTTGGCTAGATAAAGTGTAGCTCCAGGTATGTACAAGTTAGCGGGTTCTGAAAATATTCTAACCCCAAATATATTTTTATGTTTCAGCCTCTATTATAAATTATACTTGTGTGTGTGTGTGTGTGTGTGTGTGTGTGTGTGTGTAGAGCAGTTTTCGATGTGTGCGTTAACGCAATTACAAATTAAATTGATATGAGTGTAAATGTTGTGGGCTAAATTGACTTCAATAAAGAAAATGCGAATGCATCTCGCACTCAGCTGTGTTTGGTGTTATTAACAGTTATGAAATACGTAATTAATTAATTGTCATATTTCAACGAAATACTTAAAAGGTAGTTGGTATATTTTGCTGGGGAGCTTAATACTGTTTAATATGAATTGGTGGCGATGTGTGTGTGCGCTGTTGCTGCTTAAAGTTAGTGTTGGAATTTAATGTGGACGGCCTATGTGGCGTGATTTTTCTTTATGACACCCTCTACAATCTATTGTATGTCCAGGTGCTCGAACAAGGGCGAGATGGGTGTCAGGTGGACGTACATTTGTCCAACCTAATGGCAGAGACGATCTTATAGCCACGATGCCGTCAGTCGAGGACAACTTAGGACTCTTCCAACGCTAAGCTGCACCCGGGACTTGTGACACGACTGTGACATCACTGATCCGCGCCTATACGGACTAAGTACACCGGACAATCCAGGTGGGAAAATTCTGATTATCTATTTCTCTCTCTACAACGTGGTGAATGCACAGAAGCCGCCAGAAGCTCACTCGTGAAGTTCTGACCGTTATACTCTAGCACAAACTCTCATGTTCAATTATGTTATTGCATGTGTGAACATTACAGCAGTACACCTAATGAAGTATCTTATAACTTTATAATGTGTAAGAAATTACACACATACACACACATCCGCAGTTTGCTGTAAGATCTAACTTTTCATCTAATTAAGACCCTTAGGGAGTTAATTATCTTGTGCTATCATGTCATCTGGTCATGGCTGAGTTTTAATCACGTAATGGGGGCTGTCTGATGCTTTAGATGAGAAACTATTTTCTTTCACTCATATACTTAGCGCTTTAATGATTAAAGTCACGGTCGTTTAGTAGGTTGAGTCTTGGGGCGGTCACTTACATTCTCTGGTGTTAAGTACCAAGGCAAATCTATACTTAGGAGCTGTGATTAT
Source organism: Magicicada septendecula (assembly GCA_034769895.1). Lineage (NCBI taxonomy): Eukaryota > Metazoa > Arthropoda > Insecta > Hemiptera > Cicadidae > Magicicada > Magicicada septendecula. The sequence continues at coordinate 957,928,848 of CM068367.1, forward strand.
CAGTTTACGCTGTCATTTATATTTGTACACATATATACATATTATGGTGCATTCATTTACGGTAGTTGGAAAGGGTTATGAGGAATTTAGCACTGATGTGAGGGGTGTTGTGTTATTTACGTCGTGTATGTGTTTGTGTGTGTAATTTTACTATATTTTGCTGGGGGAAGATGTAATGAATTTAAAAAAGAGAAAAACCATAAATGTGCTTACTAAGACAACAGGCTAGCCTATTTGATACTATACAACACTTATGGATTAGTATTTCTTTTATGAATGAGATTATTACTAACTTTGACTCATACATAATCAGGCAGAAATTTTGCAATTATGTTAATATCAAATTCACTTACTTTGTGACATTATGAATTAATTGATATACACATATATATATAATTCTGTCCTTAATGGTGTGCTCACACAATCAAGAACTTGTCATTTTATGTAACATCTTGCAGGTTTAATAAAGCACACGCTTGTTGGTTAAAAGACTTTTTCATTTGCAAGTCCTGTCATTCACCTGGGGGGATATGTCTGTAATTGTATTTGGGCCTTGCACACTTTTGCTTCCTCTAGGTTTTCCACCTAGTTCTAAATATGATGTCTCTCCCCTTTACAAAAAAAAACTAAATTAAAATAAAATTTACAAAAAAGAAAACTTAGAAAATTAAAAGGGAGCTCTGCAAATGTAAGATCAGAGAGTAGTAGAAAGTAGATAGTAGAAAAGTAACGTAAAGGGGGGTTTCAGACTTAATAACTCTTGTGGGAAAGCAGATAAAACTTTGAAACGTACACAGTTAGAAGACCTCTACACTGTGTTACTGTACAAAAAAATTGTCTTGTGTTTTTCAGAGACTGAGTTATGCCACCTTAAATATTTATAAAAATCTATCTGTTACACATTACGTTAGTATGTCATCTTGCCATCTTGATTACATTCTCATATTACATTGGTTATAACACCAACAAAATTGGCGGTTCAACAAAATTTGTGTATAGCATAGTTTAAAATGTCACTAATAGCATGCATAAATCTCTGAACTGCACCAAACGTATCATTACTGTGTTGCTCTCCTATGGCAGTAAATTTGAAAATGTTCATACACATTATTGCTCTAGAAGTTCACAGGGTGCAAACCTATATAATACGGGATTGCCACTGAACAGGTTAATAAATACATTCCGTTTCCTTTTTTCTGTATACCACTTTTCACATTCATAAGCAGGTTTTAACAGACTAGCTTATAAAATGTTACACCCATAGTTAAATTAACAAAATGCTAATTCATTCATTCTTCTTCTTCTTCTTCTTCTTCTTCTTCTTCTTCTTCTTCAGTCCTTCCAGGGTTAGGCAATTCTGCCTATTCAACCTTCACCATCTAATCCCTGGTCTTCCCATGCTGTGTCCTTTATTTCTGCATTTTGGATACATTTTTACATTTTCTTTTCATCTTTCTTTACACATTTCTGTCTGTAGTGCAATCAAGTGAATGTTTAATTCCTATCTAATGGCTGTATTTCATATCCTATCTACCTAACACAGAAGAGATAAGACAACACAGTTTAACTGACCTAAGAAACTTCATTTCTGATCACACATCTGTTTAAGATCTCTTTCCTAGATGCCCAACATTCTGAACCACACAACAGTATAGAAATTGCCATGATCTTATAAAAATGTAGTGAGTCTTTTTTAATGTTTTTTTCTTAAGAGTTCTTATATCTGTACCCTTGAACTTTGTTTTTTTGTTGATGTCTCTGTCTTCTTTGTAAAGAATGTCATAAACTAAGTAATCAAAATGTGAGACCTTTTCTGGATGGATGGATGATGCGCGGGCGTCTTGCGCCCTAATTTGTGTGTGTTGTCCAGGCCTAGGCCTGATGAACGCCAGGTGCCAACAGGTCAGCGCGGTCGTTTGCTCTGCACAAGGGAGTTATGGTGCAGTCCGTGTGTTCATGATAAATTACATGGCCACCACAGAGGCAAGCTTAAGCTTTTGCTTCAGTCAATTGTCCCGCCGAGGCGCGACACCATGGTCCCCTCAGGCTAGCCTTTGGGAACGTAGTGACGCACTGGCGAGGACAAGAAGCTCGAGCGCCCTAGGGCGTCGGCCAAAACGGTAGGGAATGACTCCGAGACAGCCGGCTTCCGCAAGAAAGGCACTTGCACAACCTCGCGAGAGCCCGTTTCTCAGGTCATTACCCTGCCAAATCAGCAAAGCAGGTGCTGACGGGGATCTTAGTGGTGATGGCTTCAGCCAATTGCAACGCCTGGTCTCGGCTCCTTGGTCTCTGAGGACATAGCCCACGGAAACTTAGAGGCACGCCGGCGAGAACAAGAGGCTCGACCGCCCGAGGGCGGCGGCCGAGTCGAAGGAACTTATCACCGGGGCAGACGGCTTTTGCAAGGAAGGCAATTGCACAACCTCGCGGGAGCCCATGTCCCGGATCAAAGCCCTGCCGAATCGGCAAAGCCGATGCTGGCAATAAATCAATCCATTCTAATCTGCCGCAGCATGATTGACTAGTTTCGGCAGGCACAGGTAGTGAATGATGGTGATCAATTCAGTCTCCAGAAGGTTGGGGGGTTCGTTTCTGGGGGGTTCATGTGATGAACTTAGGGGGGGGTCGTCTAACAGCGCCCTAGGGCGCCTGACGCGGCGAGGGGGTGGTGCATTCTCCATGCTGTTAAGCCTTTGGAGGTGCGGATAAGGGGACTCGCCGGCCTTGGCGAACAAATTCGTTGCCAAGGACCAGACGAAGACCTCTAAGGTGGGAACACGGAGGCCCCGGTGAATGGCGGAATTTCGCACATACCACGGGGACCCCGTGAGGGAGCGTAGGGTCCAGTTCTGAAATGTCGTCAGCCTATGCCTGTTGGTGGCCGACAGTAGAGGCCACCAAGTGGGCACCGCATAAGTGAGTACTGTTCGGAGGAACAGTAGATACAATGTTAGTTTTGTACGGACAGCCAGGCGGCTGTTCCGCAAAAGCATAGGTGATAGTTTGGCTCTGACGCCACGAGCCATGTTGAGGGTTGCGGTCACTTGGGCGTTGAAGTTTAGGTGCCGATCAAGCGAACACCTAGGTACTTCACCGTCTCAGTCCAGTTGATGGGTCTCCCCTCTAAGGACAGGGATTGGCATCGGAAAATGGACTTATGAGTAAAGCAGATCGCCTCGGATTTCTCCGTATTGATCGCTACCCGCCATTTCCTTAGCCAGTCCGGAAGCATAGCCAACTGGCGTTGTAACATAACGCTCGTCCGCCAAGGCGAAAACGAGCTAAAATGAAACATCGCGTCGTCGGCAAATAGAGATAACGTGACCCCAAGATAAACAGGCAGATAGTTCGTGTACAGTACATACAGAACGGGGCCGAGGACAGATCCTTGTGGGACACCGGTGGCGACAGGGCGAACCCGAGAGAACGCCCCATCTTCGCTGATCCTGAAGGTGCGATCCGTCAGATAGGATCGGAGCAAGTGGACGATAGATGCCGGGAGTGGCGAATGCGCCAGTTTGTAGAGCATGCCTTCGTGCCAGACTTTATCGAAGGCTTTGCTCACATCCAACAGGACGGCGCCTGTTGCTTGATGATTGTTGGCGGCATCGGCCAGACAGGTGACAACCCGTACTAGCTGAAGGAGTCGAGTGCCTCGGCCTAAACCCAAACTGCTCCTCGCGGATGAAACCATCCACCAGGGGCCGAATACGGGCCAGGAGAAGACGCTCGAATACCTTCGAGATTAATGGCAATAGTGATATCGGGCGGTAGCTTCCAGGTAGCGTGGGCGGCTTTTTAGATTTCTGGATCATGATGACATTAGCAGTTTTCCACAGGCGGGGGAAGTACCTCAGCCGGAGACAGGAGTTGAACAGCTCAAGAAGAATGTCAACTGCCAAAGGCGGGAGATTCTGCAACGCAGCGGCGCCGATGCGATCGGGGCCAGGGGCCTTTCTCTTTTTCAGTCAGCTTAGGACAGACGCAAGGTCTTCCTCGTCGACCGAATTAGGAGGATCATTGGGGGGAGCAGAAAAGTATCCAGATAGGAAATCCCTGACGACGGCCGTATGAGCCGGGTCAGAGATGCCTCTATGGACGGTGAACTGTTCCTCAATACAGTCGGCGAAGACTTCCGCCTTGCCTTCTGCAGAGTATACAGTGCCGTCCGGGGTATTCAAGGGATGGCGAGTCCTCTTTTCACCTTTTAGTCTAACAGCGGCTCTCCATACGGAGGCGTGGTCAACTTCCAAGGACTCCAAATAGGAGTCCCATCGATTCGCATTTACGTCAAGCAGAAGCTGCGCGACGTGTTCCGACTGGTCTCCAAAACGCCGTCTAGCGGCAGGGTCATAGGTATGCTGCCACCTGCGGCGGAGCTGGCGCCGTAATCGGAAGGCTTGAAGAACTTCCGCAGGAAGGTCGGTGCGTTTATTACTCACTGGAACAGTATAGGTGTTTTTGTCCTTTGCAGACTGGACGAGGTCCTGGAGCTGATGTACCCGGAGGTCCACGTCGTCACTAGAGACGAGTGGGTCCGGAGGGACAGATGCCAACTGCCTGGCCAGATCATCATGGTAGGATCGCCAATTGACTCTCCTAACAGGATGATCGGGAAGTCGGGGTGAGACCAACGGCAGCAAGACAGTTACAAGCAGGGGGTCGTGATCGGACGATAGGTCCGACACCGCGCTGACTTGTAGATGAAAGGGGATGGCCTTGACAATTACAATATCAAGGACATCCGGCGGATAACCCACAGTAGGAAAGTGTGTCGGTTCGGACGGGCCGATGATGAGGACACTGGGATCATCTTCAACAGCCCTATGGAGAGAATTGCCGTCGGGGTTTGACGTTCTGCTGTTCCAAGAGGGATGCTTGGCGTTAAGGTCTCCGGCTACGATGGTTGGGAGATCGCTGTCTAGGAGGGCGTCCCACTCCTCGTGCGGCGGAGTTCGATGGCCGGGCGGGTGGTACACAGAAACAAAGCACACCTCCAGTCCGGCAACATCCAGCGCCACAGCACATGCTTCGATGAGGGTAGTTGCAGGGGCAGGGAGTTCTCTATGAGAGTGTCGCCTGTGGACTAAGATCGCCACTCCGCCTGATGCGTGGCGGCGATCGGGACCATTCCTGTCTTTCCTGTAGCAAGCATAGGCTGGCAGGGAGAATCGACGATTAGGGGTAAGATGTGTTTCAGAGAGGAGTACGACATCTGCATCGTACTCCACAAGGAATGCTGCCAGTTCGGCCCGACGTGCCGGAACACCATTTGCATTCCACGCGACGAACCGAAACTGTCTAGCCATGGTTAGATGTAGGGACAATCAGGGCGATCAGCGATGTTAGGATCGCCATGAGTATAGTCGGGACATCCCGAGCAGCAAGAATTTGCGGGACAATGCCACTGACCCAGGCCATCAGCTGAGCCTCAGTGACCAATGGTGAACCACCGGCCACAGGGGCCTGACTAGCCGGTGCTGGGGCCGCGGAAGGTGCAGATGCCGCCTCCAGGGGAGGTTGGGCAATTGGAGCTGGCTGCTCGGGGGCTGGCGAGACTTCTATGGAAGTCGCAGGGGACTGGGCAACAGAAGCAGGCTCCTGGCCGGGTAGATGCTGGGCAGCCGGAGGGGCGTTGTTAGACTCCGGGTATAGATCTTTTGCCACTAGTGGTTGTCTGGTTTTGCGCTTAGAGCACCGTTTCTTAGGCGGCTGGGTCTGTGAGGGGGGTACTGCGGGCTTTGCCGCTTGAGGAGATGGCACTCCGGCAGGTGCTAAGGTTGCTAAGGTTCTGGGGCCACAGGGGGCGCCATAGCGTAAGTTATGGTTCCTCCAGCGGCAGGTGCCGCAGGAAGAGCCGTAGATGCCGAGACAGGTGGTTGGACTTCCGCCCGCTTCGAGGGTCTAGAAGCAGGGCGAGGAGGTTCAACCTGATGGTTTTGCTCCCACTGCTGTTTCTTTAGGGCCTTCTTAAAGTGGTTACAACCCCTAAAGTTAGCCGGGTGACTGCCTCCGCAGTTGCAGCACGTCGCAGGTTGAGGCTTCACAACGGGACAATTCTCGTTGTGGGCCCCTCCGCAGCGTACACAACGCGGCGGCATCTTACAAAAGGCCGATGAGTGGCCGAATCGCTGACATTGGAAGCACTGGGAAGGCCCAGGCTTACTATTGAATGGCCTAACCTGTACCCGGAGGCACAGAATGGTCTCCAGTTGATATACGTTGTAACGCAACATAGTTGAGGTTCCCCAACGTTACATAAAAGATTGAATGAAATATGGTCAAGGACCATACCCTGACTTAAGGTTGTTCAATAGGTCATGTGCTCGAGAAGTAACTCAAACCAGAAGGAGGCAATGACTAGTATTAAATGTATAAAAACCAGACTAAGGAATGATTGAATGTTATGAATTGTTTGTTTGGTACTGTGGCATGTTCAGGTCACAGAGTATTTTATATTGTATGTTGACTATACTAAAGATGAAATAATGTTATTTGATAATAATACTTCACCAATAATTATGTTTATGTTTATATTGGATTTGTATTTATATAACCCAGTATAGTTACCAATGTTAGGTACTGTACTAAGTTGTCAGTATTGTATAATGTTGAAAAATAATGTTGTTCTAATTAATGTTTATAAACTGGATCAGGAGTGTGACCAGTGTTTTAAACCTAACAAGTAGTTCTGACAATTATGTCATAGATTAATAAAGGGTTCCAGAACCAGTTAATTAATATAAAAAAACAACTAACCACCAGTAAATTAAAATTCATGTAATTAACTATGTAATCAATAATTAATTGTACAGTAGGTCAGGTAAAAAAGAAAATTAAGTTAAAAAGCAAATAATGTTATAATGGTTGTAAATGAATCTATAGGCCTAAATTCCATATTAGTGAAAGGAAATTAATACCTTTTTAGTAAACCCAGTCCAACGAAACTCTAGTAAAACATTTACTGTTTAATAAGGAAGGTTAGGGGAGAATTTTATGTGATTCAATATTAATCCAAGCATGGAGTATTTTATTGGAAAGGAGTAGTAATATTCTATAATGCCGGCTCAAGGATATATAGAAAACATGGTTGTTAAGGCAACTGATTTTTAGTAAGTTGTTGATTTTGAATGGATGGTACTGATTGTTACAAGCTATTAGGTTGAGATGAACCGATATATTTAAAATATATGAATAAATATAAAGAAAATATATATCCAATTGAAAAAGCATTTTGCAAAACAATTATACTGGAATGTTAATGAATCATACAAATTAAATAACCCTCTAAATTATCAATGAATACAATAAAAAAGAACTGAAAGCGTCTCACCTCATTCATTAAATAATTCCGCTGAATTTGGTATCAAACCAATTCATGCTATAAATTGAAGACCAATAAAGAGTTGAAGCCTGAATTAACGGAAATATTTGGAAATACAGAAGATTCGGTTGACGAAATAACCTTCATTGATAGCGTAAGCTGAGATCCTAATTCCAGTTCGTTGGGACCAAGAATTGTGAAGACGCAAAAGAAGAATCGAAGCACGAGAGTTCCTGTGGAATTATCATCATCCATTCATTGAAGACCAGAGCAGTTTTACTGGGTGAAGACGATATAAACTGCATTTTGACCGTTGTTGACAAACATTCACCGCCTAATGAAGCTTTCGCCGCTTGGGTAAAAAAAAAAACAAATTATTTTCATATCATTGTATTTTAAGTAAATAATTTTATTCTTTTTGTAAATTGAACAACCTTAATTATGCGTTTTACCTGGCCTTACTAATGGTTCAAAGAACTACACGAACCCTGGTATAAGAATTATTTGTCATTATTTTCAAAGTATATATGTTTTTTTTTTAGAGTTCGAATAATTAAGAATCGATACATGTTGGGATAGTCGATTGGATCGTCTTATTGTTTGTCTGAGACAACATAACTTGTTAAATACCAGAGAAAAATAAATAAAGTACATTTGTTGTAGGAGATAACGTTTTAATCATTGCAGAGAAAATACTATATGTAATTGGCGTAATAATTTATTAACAGATTGATACAAACACTCAGAATAACTAACCTGTACGTACGCTTATTTCTAATAATAGCTCTCCAAGTTTACAGCTGGTGGGACGGGAGATTGCTGAACTAACGGGGTTTGCCATACCAAATTTGAATGAAATTTTTATCGTTGAGGGACTAGGGTTGAGACAAAAACCACTTACATTCAGTAAATACTCCATATATATTGCTCATATTAAACAACCACTGAGAATTAAATTAAGTCTACAGAATACTACCATTATAAATTCAGGAACATAATTCTAAGTTTGTGGACTTAATAATCTGTGTTCTGAGGGTTTCACTGGTCACAACCGCAAGGTATATTAGTTAATAACATATTAATTAAACCAGGTAACAGCATTTTAACTGTTACGAATCGCCACCTACAACGTACTACTTGGCGTTTGTTACACCGGAGTCCCTTATAACCAATTACACTCATAGACAAGATTTCTTTATAATTTGACGTCTCCAGCTGGTATCATACATTATAACATACGTCCTCACATAATTAACAAGCAGTTCGTTACTAAATTGATTACAACAGTGAGGCTTTAAGGAGAGATATCGAGTTTTGTTTCAAATTGCCGCCTGCAACGTGGGGCTTAAACGAAAACGAAGACGTCTCCATACTTAGTTTTGTTTCAAATTGACGCTCGCAACGTGGGGCATCATCGTCTCATTTTAACACCTAATTATTTCTAGTTTCTTTACAACGTCAGCGAAGGAACCAACCTTCTGGAGTCTTATGTAAAAGGAATTCATTTTCCTCTTATGATCACCGGATAGGAGAGGGGCAACGGAGGTAGGGAAGAAACCCTTCTCCGCCAGATCCTCCCAGATCCACAAGATCGGTGTGTCATGTGGAATCCCGGACACCACAATCTTGAGTTCCCTATCCTCACGGAGGGGGAAGGTATGAAAGGCGCGACTGGAGTTGGCCAGGAATTTCTGGTAAGCCCGAAAGTCCTGGATCGACTTCGGCAGCAGTCGAATTGACGAACCTTGGATTTTGGCCTCGATTCGCCCAGACGGCACAACTTGTTTAAGCTCCTGAAGGAGGGTATGCCAGTCGCTGCACTGTGGTTGTTTAGGTGTTGGTTCTGGTTCTGGTTCTGGTTCTGTAATTTCAGGGGAAGGTGATATGCGGCCTGTCGACTCTGCAGCCACGGCTCGTTTCGCCGGGACAGTCTGTTTTGGGGATGTCGGCATGCTTCCACCGCTACCTCGCCGTTTCCGGCTAGGCACGGGCTGGAAGCCGTCCTCCGTCTCCATCTCAGAGTCTGACCACAACGTAGTGCCGAGGGCTGCAGCATAAGCGATGGCTAGAGGGTCCTCACGGGAGGGTCAGATGTTTGGTGGTCCTTAGCAGGACCAGCAGAAGGCTGGACCTGCAAAAGAACAGACGATTGGCGGCCCTTAGAAGGACCAGCAGAAGGCTGGCCCCCCACGGGATGGTCAGATGCATGGTGGCTCTCTGCAGGATCGGCAGTATGCCGGACCTGCAAAGTAGCTGTAGATGATTGGTGGTCCTTAGCAGGGCCTACTGAAGGCTGGTCCCGCAAAGAATCTCCAGATGTTTGGCGGGCCTTTAAAAGGGCCTTACCCCGGACTGGGACAGTATCAGGTTTAATAACAGGACCAGCAGAAGGCTGGGCCCGCGAAAATTCTTCAGATGCTGGGTGGACCTTAAAAGGACCATCTCCGCTGACTGCGGCAATTTCAGATTTTGGGGGAATTGTGGTAGGGATTCTTACTGTTGGTCCATCTGTGGAGCTTAGCTTAACGCTTCGCAGCACCGATGGTTTCAGCAAGGGGGCTACCCTGCCATTGGATCTATTATGGCCCTTATTAGGGCCACAAATTTCTGCGGACAGGGGCTCCCCTTGGTCTCGTCCCGACATCGCCGTCGTCAACTGGTGTCGGGTACGCTCTTGGGGCAGAGGAGAGAGCAAACTCCCGTACTGAACTGCACTGGCACTTTGTCACTGGCACTCACCACACTTCGGCACAGAACACCGCGCACAAAGTAGGAACAATAGCCCCCACACGACTTGTCGCAAACTGGCCGAATTCTGGCCCACTCGAACTAATCCGAATTTTTAGCCAACTGGCTGATCTGGAGAGGATTTTTAGGTTAGGTTTTATTGTTCTGCTTCCTTTCAATCGCTGGAGTAGAATCTGAAAAAAAGAGACCTTTTCTAAAAAGTATTGTTGATAATAGTTTTTGTTCTTATGGGATAGTTACTAGAAATGGCATGGTTTTAGCTTTTGACTAAGATATCTTCATACTGTAAAGGGAACTCAGGTGATAAACATAGCTATACAACATGGTTACTGGGCTATTAGACTGTGGTCCAATATTCAAATTATATGAAATGCCAGATGTTTTAGGCCACAACAATGGCAGCCATCTTCAGTGGAGCAGGCACAAGGTAGTAATGCCCACTAAAACTGTGAAAAAAAAACTTATTACGGTGAAACCAGAAGAACACTTCTGTTGTGCTGTTCAAGATATTACCATGACTCAGGCTACGACAGCCATTCAGTTGTGCTGAGCTCCTGTTGGCCGGACTTTAGCATGTCTAATTGCCGGTCGCCAATATTTATTCAGGGCCAGACATTCGTTGTGTCTATACATCCCCAAATCTCCATGCTTGAAGATCTCAATCTGCAACGAGAGAAGTTCCGACATATCAAGGACAAGACCCAGGTCTTCTCAAACAAGACTCTATGGTCCTCACTGAACAACACATGCTCCGCTACAGCTGACTTGTTAGGCTTACCAAGATGGCAATGTCGCTCGTGTTTGGCAGTGCAGGTGTTGACACTACAATTCGTAGTGCTGATATACACTTTCTCACAGAAGCTAATATTACACACAGCACAAAACAAGCGGATAACTTGCGTCTTTCACTGATTGCAGATGTTATTGGATCTTCTGTGTCAGCATGAAGATGTTCTGCACCCCATACCGCTTGAGTAACTTCCCAATAACGTCCATCACACATGACATAGGGCAAGAACACTGTACCGTCCACTCCAGCACACCCACTTGGCCAGGTCTTCATGGTCTCATGACTCTCCTCACCTCACCAGTTGTGATCAATACCATTCAATGGTCTAGGAACTGGTGCAGCTCTTCTTCCCTCCAGACAACAAAAGTGTCATCTACGTATTGGAACCAACACTTTGATCTACAAGGTGAGATGACAAGGCCACTCTTCAAACTTTTCCATATAAAAGTTCACTACCACTGGACTCAGTGGGCTGCACACAGTGACACCGTCAGTCTGCTTGTAGAAAGACCCGTCCCACTAGAAGTACAACATTGTCAGTATGTGGCAGAACAATGGTGTAACATGTTCACATCTTCCAACAAGGAGGATCATCTGACAAGCTGGCCTGTCTTCTGTACCACACTGCCCATGGAATCACACAACTGGGGGTTGCGCGGCCCGCGCGAAGCGCGGGTCGCGAGTAGTGCAGTGTCCCGAGTCTCAGAAAGGACTCCTGCCACTGGGTCTGTTAGAGTTCATTTTATACTTTTTATCTACTTATGGGGGGGGGTCTGAAGCGACCTGCGATTGGTGGATTATACCACCGGGACTAGCAAACGAGGTCGCTTCCAGGACTCACCTGGTCGCAGGGTGTATTTACCAAGTCCGGCAATGAGGGAATTGTGGGTCACTCTGTCGGAACGAACATAGAATCGTCGCGCCAGGCGTCTCACGGTGTCATCAAGAGAGCGGACACCGAGTCCTCTCCTCAGAAGACGAGAAGAGTACCTCCGGGGGACTTTGCACGCGAGCTTCAGCCCCCGGTCGAGTACGCGCTGGAGCGTGATTCTATGACCACGAGCCAGGTATCCCCAAACAGGACAGGCGTAGGTAATCACCGGCAACACGTACGTGAGCCACCTAGAGCTTACCTAGCCGGGGGGGTCATTGCCGGATTAGATAGCACGGGCCAGAGTCTACTGAGTTGCGCCGAAGCGCGTTGTCTGATGTAGTTTGCATGGGTTCGCCAGGTGAGTCGGGAATCCACGTGGAGCCCGAGGTACTTGACGCTGTTGGGTCCAGGGCACCTCGATGGGGCCTACTTTAAGCGGCCGAGGCCGCTTGCGTTTTCGCAAGAATATTACCTCGGCGCTCTTGGAAGCATTAACGGCAACTCTCCAGTCATCGGTCCACCCGACATACGCGTCGAGTTGGCGCTGGAGCTTAACTGCCGCATAACTCGTGTTCGGCTCTGAGGCAAAAGCCGCAGTGTCGTCCGCGAACAGCGACAGTTTCACACCAGGAACTCGGGGCGTGTCGTTGACAAACAACGAGAACAGGAGAGGCCCAAGGACACTTCCCTGAGGGACGCCAGCGGTAATACGCCTCTCCGAAGAGAGAGCGTGGTCTACTTTCACTCGGAAGCTACGGTCTCGCAGAAAGCTGCCGATCAAGTGAACGTAGCAGTCTGGGAGAAGGACTTCCGTCAGTTTGTACAGGACACCCTCGTGCCACACGCGGTCAAAGGCTTTCTCTACGTCTAGGAAGATTGCAGCCGTCTGTTTGCCCTGGCAGCCAGCCTCGGTTATGCATTCCACGAGTCTCATCAGCTGATGAGTCGAGGAGTGCAGCTCACGAAAGCCGAACTGTTCGGGGATCAGCACGTCTAGTCTTTCTAGATGGTCGCGGATCCTACGCTGGATCAGACGCTCAAAAACCTTGGACGTCGCGGACAAGAGGCTGATGGGCCTGAGGTTTTCCACTCGAGAAGAATTCTTTCCCGGCTTAGGTATCACGATGACGGTAGCCGTTTTCCATTTCACCGGAAAGTAGGCCAGTCTGAGGCATGAATTGAACAGGTCAATGAGGAACTGGGTTCCTCGCTCCGGAAGGCGATGGAGGGCGGAATTCATGACTCCGTCCGGGCCAGGCGCCTTCCGGGGCTTGAGCTGAACAATCCTCTCAGAGACCTCCTCCGGGGAGATGGGCTCCGGCTGGACTGTGATATCGGCCGATAGAAAGCGCTCTACCTCGCGGCAGATTTGCTCAGTGAAGGCCGGGTTCTTGGATGGGTTGGGAGCGAACTGACGCTCTAAACTGTCAGCCAAGAACTCTGCCTTTTCGAGGGGGCGGCCAAGGGGTTGACCGCCGGGTCCGGCCAGTGCGGGGAGAGGCGCGCGTTTGCGCTTTCCCGTTAGGGCACTGGGAATCCGCCAGACATTACGGTCCTCGGCAGGGCCATCCATCTGCGTAACAGCTAGCTCCCAGTTGCGTCTACGGAACGCCAGCATGTCGCGATGCAACTTGCCGGACGCTCTGTTGAACGCAGCCTTGTCGGCCGGGTCACGAGTCCTCTGCCAGCGTCTCCGGAGGCGATTCCTCTCGCAAGCGAGCTGAGACACCTCTTCGGGGATCCGCTGATAGTCGGGCGTGAGCCCCGGCTTCATCCGGGAGGACACGTCAACCGCCGAGACTACGGCTGTGTCGAATAAGGCAACTGCCTCATCGACATGCTGGGTAGTGTCGAGCGGGACATGCTCTGGTAGGCGGCGACTGAACGCCGGGCCAAAGCGGTCCCACTCGATTACCCGCCGCTCGTCGCGGACGGTGGCGTGCTGGGTAGCTATATGCACACTGATAGGGCAATGGTCCGAGGACAGTTCCGAAATGACGGAGATGTGGACCGGGCAATAAACGCCCCTGACCGCGGCAATGTCCAGTACGTCAGGGCGGGAGTTAGCCCTAGAGGGATAGTACGTAGGCCCGGTAGGACCCATGACTGTGACCCGAGCCGCATCAGCATACCTGCGTAAGCGGGTCCCGTTTGGGTTCGCCAAGCGGCTCCCCCAATCGGGGTGCTTACAGTTCAGGTCGCCCGCCAGGACTACCCTTCTGTGTGCTCCAAAGACGGCCTCCAGATCGTTCGACAGGAGCTCCGTGTGTGGAGGCTTGTAAGCGGAAACCACGAGTAGACCGCCGAGAGCACCATGTAGCTCGACCGCGGTGCACTCGAGGTTCCGCCGCTGAGGCAGGACAATGCGGTGATGGCGAAGACTCGCCTTCACCGCGATGGCTGTGCCCCCTCCTGCGCGACCCGACCGGTCGTCCCGGTGGCACACGTAGTTGGGTAGTCAGAAACGACGATGCGGGGTCAGGTGCGTCTCGCCAAGAAGAAGCACGTCGGGCTTGTGACGGGCAACGAACTCTAAGAGCTCAGAATGCCGGGAAGCGAGGCCGTTGGCGTTCCACGCCACGAGCTCGAGGTCTCGCTTGAGGGATTGCCGTGGTTGTCCGTTCATAACAGACCTGTAACACGGCAGGCTTCCACCAAGAGGAGGAACTTATCTTGGGGCGAGGCTGTTGCCAAGCGTTCCTTGATTTTAAGGAAAGTCTGGGCTACTTTCTGCAAGTCGTAGCTTGCCAGAAAGTCTGAAACGACGGCGAGATCATCGGAAGATGAGGCCGGGGGAGAACGCTTGGCGGCAGCTGCATAGCTGCGGCGGGGCGAGACAGTGGAAGCCTTGGGGGCAGGTACTGGAGCGGGTGGCCGCTCTGGCTTTTGGTGGACGGGCTTGGGTCCAGTGGCAGGTAGTTTAGGCTGGCCCGTGTTCTTGGCCAGGGCCCTAACTTTCTTGCCCGATCTGGGGAATCTAGGCTTGGGTGGCGGCGGCAATTGAGGATCAATATCCTCGTCGTCCGGCAGCGGGACTTGTGTATAGTGGGGGGCTTCGCGTTCCGGTTCCGGGGGCGCGATGGTTGGTTTGGCCTTTGGAGCTTCGCTCGGGCTCACTGCACTGCTGGGTTTCGGAACCGGAGCAGACCTAGGGGCAGGTTTGCGGACCACAGGTTGAGCGGCTTTGGCCGGTTTTACTGGTTGGCAAGCAACGTGTCGAGGCTTGGGCTGGACGGGTTTCTTAAGCTTGTCCAGCTGCTCGCTATAGACTGGGCAGCGCCTGTTATTAGCAGCATGGGCGCCGCCACAGTTTATACAATATCGGTGGTTGGCCGGGACAGCGCAGGCCTGCGTCAAGTGGTCATTTCCACAGCGGACGCAGGTCGGCGCGTTCCGGCAACCGAAGCTGCTATGGCCGAACCGCTGGCACCTGTGGCACTGGGAAAGTCGCCCGGTCTGGCGGCAGGGCTCTACGCTCACGCAGAGCCCGAAAAGCCGTTTTAAATCTAACAGGGCCTGGGAGGAGTCGCCTTTCTCTACCAGGAGTCTCATTAACGGGCGTGGTCGACGCGAGCCATAAGTGGTGTACAGCCGTGAGGCTCCCACAACCTTATAACCCGCGTCGCGCAGTTCGTCCAGGACGACCTGTGGATCCGCCTGTATGTCCAGGCCCCGAAGGACGAGGGCTACAGGCTTGACTCTGTTAAGAGTGTATGTGTGGAACTGGAACGATTCCCGTTCCAGCCACTGGACTACTCCGAAGTGCTCGGATGCGCTGCGGCAGGTAACGCGCACAGTCTCGCTCGCAAGGAGCTTGACAGATGCGTTATCTGCCAGCGCAACCACCTTACGGAGTCGGCGAACAAAGCCGATTACGTCCCTGACGTTCGTAACGAACACCGGCGGGATCCTTCCTTCGGAGGTGCGACTAGGCGCAACCTCAGCGGAGGCTTGGAATGCCGCAGAGTCCGTGGCCGAACTCAAGGAGGTCAGGGAGGGAGACTTTCGTGGCTTGCCACCGCGCCCTACTGCCACCCAGTCGGTGGAAGCCGAGGTCTCCATGTCTGGGGAGTCAGACTCCGGCAGAGGATTTGGGCTGCTTGGCCTACTAGCGGCCGTGCAGCCGGAAGGTCCGGCCTTAGCGGGCTTGGTCGGCCCTAATAAGGACCGATTTTGCTCACGAACTTGTGCGGGTTCAGCAGGGCTTCCCGCGCAAGTCGTAGGGTTCCCGACTGGCCCAAGTGGCCGGCCGGGGGGCTCGTTGCTGCCGCACAGTGCTTTGGGGACACTAGCAGCTGGGCTACTGCCGACTAACTCGGCTCTTTGTCCAGCGGGTACCCGGGGGCCGAACTGTGACACCGTCACAGTACCCATGGAATCCTTTGAAAGCATCTTATAAGTCCCACATTATTATAAACTCAGCACAACGTGATTGGTTCACAGCTTTCCTAGGCTGAGTCATGGTAACATCTTGAACAGCTGCGACAGATGTTATTTGCAGAAGTGTGCTTCAGGTTTCATTTTAATCATAGTTTTTTTCTTTAGTGGGCATTACTGCCCTGTTCCAGCTCCACTGAAGACGGCCACCATTGTTGCAGTTGAAACGTCTGGCATTTCAGAAAATCTGCCACCATTGTTGCAGTTGAAACGTCTGGCATTTCAGAAAATCTGAATATTGGAGCACAGCCCAATAGCCCAGTAAACATGTCGTAGAGCTATGACAACTCCACCCAAGAGAGATGCATTAATAGCTGATAAAGTTTATACACAGGTAACCGTAACTTTTCTTCAGTGTCTTCTATTATAACTTGGTCACCTGCAAATAAAACTGTATTTAGGTACATGTTGTAACTGATCTCTATACCTGATTCATTCTTAGTCTTTCCATTCTCTGCAATCATCTATGTACTTATTCAACAGATTTGGTGTAAGTCTGTAAGTATTATTTAGCATTAGTTTTTGACATTAAAAACAAATCACTTAATTATTCCCTATGACAATAGAAAAAAACATTGTATTACACCAAGAAGAAACACAAATCTTTCTTTGTGGGAACTGTGTGGCTAGAATTTGAATTAACCATTTCTTTGTAGTTATGTGGCTAGAACTGTTCTGAGTCCACTGAATGACTGCTTGTTGATGGATAAAGATTTTGATAAGCAAGAACTGATGGTTTAAGTTGTTAAGTAAGTATGATACAATTAATTATATTGGTTAACTGTAGCATACAAAGTGTTTTATTCCAGACTTTTGAAAAGAAACGTGAGTAAATTCATTCATGTTCCCATATTTTTTTTAATTTGATTAATGGATATCTTATTTACTTGATGAAGATAAGCTGTTTTAGGATCACAGACACCAACCTTTTTGTTGTACTTTTTCCATTAGTGTTAGGTTGAATTTAGTTAAAGACAATCATTTAGATTAATTGGTGTTTACTGACATTCAAATATGACCAAACTGTCTTCTTTATAATGGATGGATCACTGTGAGCTTTTAACGTTGTTTTAATAGATTGTTGTTTTATATTAATATCAATGTTGGGTCATTCCATCAGAAATCATCCAAAAATAAATAAACTGGTTGCTCCACCATTTTGAAAAAAATTTATTTTTTTATATGTTGTTCCTACATACAAACAAGTAACAAAATGATGTTTGAAAACATTTTGTATGTCTTCGTTTGTCGCCAGTGGCCATTTTTCCAACATGGCCGACCTCAATTTCTTCAAAATTGTCTTTTGCGGAAAGTTATATATCTCTTGACCTATAAGAGGTAGACCTGTAAAATAAAAACCATGTTGTAGGTACTGACATGGGCTATCTTTCTGTATAATAACCTTCGTGATGTGTGCTTTAGAAAGTAGGTAAATTTAATCTGAAAACTTAGTAAAAAAATCGCTTAAATTGTCATTTTTGGGATTTTTTTTAGGTATGAAGGGGATATTTCTACAAGTTAAAATTGTTATCACTAATAACTGTATCTCTATAGAATTTATGTAAAAAAATGAAACTTCTGATGATTACCCTTTCCATTATATAAAATGTTAAAGTTTGAAAATTTTCAAAAAAAGCCAAAGTTTAGAGCCTCATATCTCTGGTGGGGGACCTCCTAAAAATCTGAAAATTTCTGAAAATCAAGTCATCTTAGATACCTATCAAAACAAAACTAGTTTCATGTTATAGACTTTTGCAGTATAACAACTATAAATTTTTAAAAATTGTGAAAAATATGTTTAAAATGCACGCTGATAACCAGTTGTTAGAAGCAGCAGAATTGTCAAATTCTTATGACATTTTACTCTCTTACGACATAAAAAAACAAATAATATCATAAAAATATTTTAAGCATGATATGAAACTTCAAAGAATGTTTTAAAATTATTTTATTATACTTACGTTGTGTGTTTTCCTGTTGTTTTCCTGGATCTCATGAACAATGCTGATACCTCATTACACAAATTTTCTGTGATTTGGTAAGTGTTTCTACCACTAGACCTACTTAGTTGAAGTGGTGTAAATTTCAATAAAACATTTCCAATGGGTACCCAACACTTTTCTGAACTTTTTCTGAAGGATGTTCGTGGTCCGGGTGGCATAAAAAATACGACAAATACATCATTGTGTTCAGTGTTGACAGCTTCGATTTCAGCTGCATACCATTCATGATCATATACACATACAACTAAATCTTTCTGCTTCAGTTCAGAAATGTCTATGTGTGGTGCAGCGGTTATTGAAATGTCTTCATACTCGCTTGACTTGGACATCAGATAGCATCACACTGTGTTTTCATCTATGGAAACTAGGCGATGCCTTTCTCTTGTGTCACGTATCGCACAACAGTTATCAAATCTTTTTCTCAAATTTTTCTCATCTTGTTCTATTTCTTCTTCTTTCACCAATATGTATTTTATCCCCTGAATATGCTCATCACAAAATTCAAAAAATTGTTGAATTGTGATAATCTGTTCTTTATATGGCCTCTGCAAACTAGCTCTTGCAGTCTCTCTTTTAGTGGTCGCTCCGACCCCATCACATGCATTTTTGCCATGTGCAGTGGCAAAAAAGTGCCACTCTGCATCAAGACCAAAGTCTTTCTTGTGATGACATAGATTTGCAAAGTTTTTCCTATTTTTGAATTGGCTTGATGCCCCATCACTAAAATACACCACTTTTTTAACCTGAGGTACCAATACGTCTTTGATTTTTGCTAATAAATGCTTTTGAAAAACATGAACAGCAACAATATCATGTTTCAAATAGTCACTAATGACAGAGGCTTTTCGACATGACTTTATCACCATCTTTAAAATAAACTACAAATAGGTGGACAGTCGACTAAGATTTCGTCCAGTGAAACCCTTGGGACTCATCCTGTACCACAAATGAATAATTTTCAGCAAAATCCGCCAGTACAATACATTCAGATTCTGTTAGGTTTTCTTTTTTTTTCTCTCAAATACGAAGCTTGCACTTTAGCTATGTAATGGTGTTTTTTCAATTGGATTAGTTTTTCCAAAAGACTTTCTATGAATTCGTCAGCAGATTGGACTACTTCAATTAAATTTGATCTATCTGTACTGGTCCATAACTTAAAAGATATTTCTTCCTCCACCTCAGAAAACTCTTCTTCCAGCATTGTTTTCAACATTTCAGCACTCCCACAGCCTTCGCAGTTACCTAACATACAGTCGTAGTTTTCTATGTCACAAGCAAGTAGAGCTAACAAGTCTTTATAATCCACATTCATATTGGCACCCTCTAGCATTAATTTAATATTCTGGTGATATATGCACACGCAAACTGAATGTGTACCAGCTGAACCTGCAAGTTTACACCACTTAGGCCTTAAGGAACAGAATGTTGACAAACCAATCTTCACGACTGGATATGTATTTTTAAAATGCAAGTAAATTTCCTTTAAATTACATAGTACAAGTCTTGTTTGTTTTTGTACTTTCCTTCCGTCTAATCTCACAGACACACAGTCTTTTTTTCTAGGTAGGATTCTACTATTTTCCTGAACTCATAAAAATCTCTAACCATCGCTACTGTTTGTTCACTTATCTGCTGACACTCTTTTCTCTTGCAAAAAATTGGTAATATACCCTGCTGTTTCATTAGCTCTTTGGTTTTTCGAACGAGATAATCTGAAACTTTTAACTCCTGACATATTTTAGACCTTGACCAGTTTGAAGGCATTACACTTATTGCATTAGCTTTTATTTGATTACTTGATGTCAGACTACATTTGTCTTTCAATTTTTCAATAAGGTCACTATATTGCTCACAAAGAGAATTAGACATACTACTGCTTCCTTCTTGTACTTCTGTAACTGTTTTCCTCAAACGAGTCTTCAAGTTTGCGTTTCACGGCTTTGGCTATTCTATCTGTTTTGGAAGCCACAGCAGTTTTCCTTTTTTCCATACTAACTTTAGTAATTTTTGATGCAGGAGAAATATCCAATGCTGAACATAAATCGTCAAGATTTTTTAGTGTGTCGTGAGGGGGGATAAAACAATCTCCATCCTCATCCTTGTCCTCAGTGGCGTTGCTGCTCTCTGAATAGCAGCAAAAAATTTTTTTATAGCATGTTGGACAAAGAGATTTTCCTGGTATAAGTTTTATTTCTTGGGTTTTAGTTTTATTGACATGTTCCAACTTAATTTCTATACAACCTTTTGATCCCTTTTTCTTTAAAGTTTTGTAATAATCAAGTGGATCACAACAGGTGGTTCCAAAAAGGTGGTTAAATTTGAGCAAAAACTTTTTTTATGGTATTCACACAAAGTAATAATGTCATCTGAATTTAACCTAAGTGAAAGTAGTTCTTGGCTTTCCCCATCAAGCACATTAAAATTAATCAAGTATTTACTTACTTTACCATAGGTTTCTTTGTGACAAGTTTCCTTAGTCAATAAACCAACACTACACTCCATTTTATCAAAATTATAACATCACTAATTTATACACAAAACACTACAGTATTAAACTGTACAGTTAAAAAATATCATAATTATATTTAATAAAACATTTAGGGTCAACCCACATAATCACTTAGCACTAATAAAAGATCAGTATGATGAAACATCACTCAGCCACAGTGAACAATAAACTGAGAAGAAGAGCATTGCAGAGTACTGTATTGGAACTTTCAGGTTAAGACATGTCAGTAAACAAGCTGTAACAACATGAGTCAAGTGGCTGTCCAGTGAATGCATGAGAGACTAATGCTAATGTTTCTGAACATACAAGAAAATACTCTTAGATAGAATAATCAGTCTACAATTGTAAAAATTATATTTATTTTTTTAATAGTAACTAATTTTTCGTTTAAATAATAACATAATTTTGAAATTAGGCTACTTAAAATATTTACACTGAAACTTAAAAATCTTTTAATGTCATTATTTGTTTTTATAGGCAACAAAAAAATGAAAAGTGATAAGAACTTGACAGTTTTTTTTATACCTTTCGTGCTGCTTATAACAACTGGTTATCAGCGTGCATTTTAAACATGTTTTTCACAATTTTTAAAAATTTATAGTTGTTATACTGCAAAAGTCTAAAACATGAAACTAGTTTTGTTTGATAGGTATCTAAGATGACTTGATTTTCAGAAATTTTCAGATTTTTAGGAGGTCCCCCACGAGAGATATTAGGCTCTAAACTTTGGCTTTTTTTTTGAAAATTTTTAAACTTTAACATTTTATATAATGGAAAGGGTAATCATCAGAAGTTTCATTTTTTTTACATAAATTCTATAGAGATACAGTTATTAGTGATAACAATTTTAACTTGTAGAAATATCCCCTTCAAACCTAAAAAAAATCCAAAAATGACAATTTAAGTGATTTTTTTACTAAGTTTTCAGATTAAATTTACCTACTTTCTAAAGCACACATCATGAAGGTTATTATACATAAAGATAGCCCATGTCAGTACCTATAACATGGTTTTTATTTTACAGGTCTACCTCTTATAGGTCAAGAGATATATAACTTTCCGCAAAAGACAATTTTGAAGAAATTGAGTGTCGCCCATGTTGGAAAAATGGCTGCTGGCGACAAACGATGACATACAATTTTTTTTCAAACATCATTTTGTTACTAGTTTGTATGTAGGAACAACATATAAAAAATAAATTTTTTTCAAAATGGTCAAGCAACCACCATTGGATGATTTCCGATGGAATGACCCTTTTTCATAATTTATAATAAAATCTGTGTATTAAAATAATCCAAGAGGCTTGTGGTTGTTCTTGTGGCTGTATTTGCTTTATTTCTTATGTCACTTGAGGGTATAAAATTATATTGTTTTTTGATGCACCACTTAGTCTTGTAACAACTAACTAACAGTCTTGTTGATAATCTTCTTAACCAACTGCGTTACAGTTCTGTTTAGTACCAGTAAACTTCATTAAAGTCAAAAACTTCATTTCCATCCTTAAAGAAAGTTCTAAGATATACTCCATATGAATTTATAACTGGAACTGTTAAAACAAAATTATACAGTAAGTATACTAACTCTTAATTAACGCACCTTAAGAAAACCTGTTCTTCTGTCTAGGTTCAGATGAATATTCTTAATCTCTCCAAATTCTGAAAACTTATCATGTATATCATCCTCTTGTGCTTCCTCGTGAACTGACGTAACAAACAAAATCCAGCCCTCAACAGCTGAAACAAGTTCACATTAAGATCATTAATAATCATTTTTTACATGTACACTTTTGTTAGTGTACTGATACACAAATATTGTTTTGCCAATTTAGTGAAATATTTATTCTGATTTATTTTATTACCACTATAATTAAAGCTTTTAACCAAATTATTATGCCACTGTCAGTCCAACAGAATAAATTAAGAGAAGTAAATTATAATATTCCTATTATAACTACTAGCTTACTAAAAATACTACACTAGAACCTCGCTAATCCGTCACCTGTGGGACTGGGGGTATGGTCGGAACACAAAAAAGGTCGGATTATCAGAAGAATACAAAATGTTAGTATTTCATTAAATGAGACAGTGTAAAATAAAATAAAACATGCAGTAGGCTACCAGGCTATACGATTGGTTGTGTACAATAAATGATAATATGTACAGTCCAGCAATAGTGTAATAAAAAACAAGAAACACATTTTATTGGTGGAAAAAATCGGTAATGTTCTTTTGTTTGGCAGACGACTGTCTAGACTTAGCTGCAATGTTCCTCCATTTCTTGATCCACAAGATATCCATAGGTATAGAGGACGAGTTCTGTTCGATGTACTGAAGAGCAACATCAAAAGCTTTCTTGGCTTCCGTATGCGATACACGGGCAGGCGGTTCGTCATCATCAGGGTCTTCATTTACGGTTTCTTCATCAACTTGCGAAATAGCGGCAACGATATGATCGTCATTTAGTTCATTTGTTTCACAATATTCATCACATTTAGCAATCCACTCATCAACGTCATTTGCTTGGATATCATGTTGCAAAGTTTGTAAGTCGTTGACAATTTCCGGCATGTCTGTCTTGCTCATTCCGTTTGTTCACTCTCGATCATCACTTCCGGCCAAAGTTTACGCCAAGATTTTTGCAGTGTGTTAGGTTTCATTTCATCCCATGACTCGGCCATTGTGTAAATTGCATCTTTGATACTAAGGGATTTCATAGCTTCAAAAAGGTTACAGCCTTCTCCTGTCTTTTCCAAAATCGAGCTGATGTACTTTCAGCAATAACGCTTTTTCAGCCACTCGATCACTCCTTGATCCATTGGTTGGATAAGGGAAGTTACATTGGGTGGAAGGAATGCACAGCTTTTATTTATCCTTTTATCAATTCTTCTTCAGAAGGGTGTGATGGTGCGTTATCTAACAACAGAGCGCAAACAGGAAGTTTTTGAGCCTTTAAGTTTTTTTCAATAGCAGGCAAAAATTTGTCAAAAAACCATGACTTAAAAAGTGTACAGTCCATCCAAGCTGATTTCTGGTTGCGGTAATAAACTGGTAGCGATGATAAATTAATGTTCTTGAACGCCCTTAGCGTTTTGGACTTGCCAATGGCAAAAAGCGGAAGCTTGTGTGTACCGTTAGCATTGCTGCAAGTAGCAACAGTTAGCCTATCTTTGGCAAGTTTTGATCCTAGTATTACGGTCTCATTTGGTGCAGCAAGTGTTTTTGTCGGTAACATTCTATAGTTTAGGCCAGTTCCATCTATATTATAGACTTGGTCAGGTGCTAATTCATTTTCTTCAACAATTTTTTTAAATTTCAAAGAAAACTCTTTTGCTGCCTCGTCATCAGCTGATAGTTTTTCACCTGATATTGCAGCATATCTAATGCCATGACGGGTTTTCAACCGATCTAACCAACCTTCACTAGCTGTGAACTCACCTTCAAATTCCAATTTTTTGTGCAGAATTAGTGCCTTTTCTTTGACAATAGGCCCAGATAGCGGGGTTCCTTTCCTCCTTTCTTGGCAAAACCATATCCATAACGCGTTGTCTAGCAGTTCCAATTTTGGCTTTTTTAGTGTTTTGCGACTTTTTAGTGCTTTCTCGCCCTCTACAGTCACCATACAAGATTCAATATCCTTTCTATTTTTCCTCCAGTCCTTTATTGTAGTAACTCCCACATTGAGTTCCTTAGCAATTTTTTGGAGTGATTCTCCCTTGTCCAGTCTCCGTAGCACTTTTAATTTTTCACTTAAAGGAAGAGTAACGTGTTTACGTTTTGCTCCTGACATAATGCAAAAACTACAACAGTATGCACACACAGTATTAAAAGTGTAAAAAAATATTTGTAAACAGTAAACCACCAATTACTACGTACACCAATTCACACAGGACGAGTAATTAGCACACACTAGACACTAATGCTGGCTCACTGAGGCAGCAAAACAACTGACAAGTATGTAAACAAGCTGGTGAGTCATCAATCATTTTAAAGTACTAATTAACTGAAGGAAATAAATAATCAGCTGGTGATCGTTGTAAAGCTTTCGTACAGTATACAGCTCATGTTCTTCATACTTGTAACAGGTAGGTTTCTTTCATTTTCATTTTTATGAAAGATATGCATCTTTCATTCCATTATATTGTTTACTTATAACAATTTATTAAATTATTGTTTTATTGTGTGCGTTGTAAAGTTATGCTTTTTATTTTGTCTGTTTACTCTATTATGACAGATATGAGTCCAAACCAACTGCTTTTAGAAATATAATAATCAATTCTAAATATACTGAATGCCTCACACAACACATGTGTAAGAGGTATTTCAAAAGTAAAGCCCAGTTGGTTATTAAAGATAATTATCAGTGAGATGTTATGTAATGAGATGTAAGATAATTTTCAGTTCAACATTTAAACACACTTTTTTATATTTCTGCATTATCATCATTGTTTACTAAACAATTTTTAATTGAACAATATGCATCTTTTACATCCTATAAAATCCATTTCCCGATACATTTCTGGTTCAAACTATTAATTTCAACTCTTCTTAAACTGTTAAGAACCAATCTAATCAGTTTCTTGAACTGGAGGAAGTCACTAAATGTAAACACTAGCCTGTAAAGGGAAGGGGGAGGGTAAAACGTTCTCACACACAAATTCTGGAATTGTTAACCATTTTTAACATATGGTAGCACAATGTGGTGCAGATTGTCATAAACGAGAATAACAATTGATTTCAGCATCTTTTTTCTCTGGTTCCCACATGAATGTGTCAGTTCTAAAAACATTTCACAATACACCTCCACTATGACTATTGTTACTGGCTCCATAAAATCAATAAACAGCACACACTTTTTTACTGGCCATAATCTTCTGTATTAACTGAGGTACAGATGAGGGCTTTTATAGGCTTTAATCTCTTATAAATTTGGGACGTTTTTAACAAAAACATTAGTACATCTTCAAAACTTTTTTGAAAACATTTGATAGTTTTTTTTTGTAATTTTAGAAAAACATATTATTCGACCATTCATTATCTAGATAATCTAAATATTTTAAAGTAGGATGACAGTGGGATCATGAGTTATGAAAATAAACCTAAGCTACTAAGCACACATTTTCTGGTATCTATGTAGGAAAACTTAACAGATTAAAACAATATGTTACTCAGATTTAGATTGAAAATTATTAGATTAACAAAACACACTCTGCAATGGTTCAGTCAGTCATCAGCTGTAAATTTCAAAAATCAATTCTTTGTAAATCCTTGTAGAAGTACTTTGTTCATTTTTTTTCATTTCTGAGGTTGTCCGTCTACAGATTCTTCCACTGGCTGTGTTCCATTTTAGTGAGTATTTCAGATCTACATATCATGTCAGGCAACTGAGGGTACTTGAAAGAAAAAGAAGTACCAAGTGGCTCCAAAAAACTGGTTTACCTTCTACACAGAGAACACAACCCAACCACCACTGATGCAAGAAGTAGCAAGTCACAAATCCAACAAGGTTACTCATGTCTAGCTGGTAGTTTTCTTCTCCACATGATATTGTCTCTTCTTTTGAATCACTTTATGACTTTACTTTCAGTGTAATTATGCTTCCAACTTGAATATAACTGTAAAACTGTAACATCCCTTTTACAGTTTCTTTTTCAATTTTTAACCTGTGTTCTAAGAACTTGTTTCATTGCAAAATCTTCTTCTGTTGAACATTGAAAAAACTGTTGCTCAAGGTTTTTGAAATTTTTGATTTTTTGCCAGTTAATTGACTGGGAATTCAAAACAAGGGTTAAAAATTGTTTAAACCCTTGGATTTTTGGTGGTCATTTTTAAATAGTGCTATGAGCGTTTTTTGATGAAAATAAAGTTTCAAAAAAACCTAATAACATTTTTACTTTTGAAGATATCAAAATAATTAAAAAGCCATTATATTCAGCAAGAAATTAACTAAATTTTTGGCAAGAGTTACTTTTTCACTAACTGTTGAAGAAATTGCTTAAAACTGACTTCAAGAACTTCACTTCACCATGCAAAAAATTATACTTTTTGACATAAAACTATGAGTAGAAGGAAGTAAGACTCATCTTTATAATTTTCCCCTGAATAGATATCTTGTAGTACCACTCTCACTGGAAGTACAAAATCTTATAAGCTTCTCTTTTTTATATAGTTTGTCAAACATGGCACCATGGTATAAAAATACAAGTGTAAGGTTGAATATCAGGAAAGGGACTGAGTGAAAATGATGACATTTTCTCATGATAATCCTCTCATAGGTGGAAACTTGCAGCACAAATTTTATGGGTGAAACTTGTGTGGTTTAGAGATACAGAGTCAGAAAATTGGCTTAAAAATCACATTTATTTATATGCATTACCTTGGTCAAGAAGAGTCATCATACCGCATAGTTAATCCTGTTCATTACTTTAATAAAATATATACTACTTTTTAAAGTAGAAATCACTTACTCACACAGATTATTTTAAATAACAATTTACTTTACACTCACAGAAATAAATCTTTTGAAAATTTCGTTGCACACGGTTTGTCAGTAATATTGTAGCTACATACAGTGATTGTAGTGAGTTACAATGGAGTTAATTTCTGATGTAAAAATCACTGCGGTATGTAGTATCTGAATATGTGATATTGCAGTCAAGAAGAGTCTTCTTAGTCATATTTTTCATATTAATGGTGAAAAAACTGCAAAAATTTATCACTGTGACTTAAGGAAAACATGGTAATGAATCTCAAAATTTTCACAATATAAAATAGATGTGTCAACACAATGTAGACGTCTACTGAGAAATTTATTAAATATTCTCAACTCATTTTAACACTTTGTTTTTATTGTCAAAATCTTATCTTTGATTCAACATTACTAGTATTTAATTTTTTTTTAACAGTTAAATACCGGAACAAATTATTGTAACAATTTAAAAAGAATGTTGGATACAGACAAATATATAATTATTTCAATGAAACATGATTCAGTAATTATGACCAAATATTTATTTGGCAGAAACAAATGATGGTTGCATGGAATCAATAATTTATTTGAACTAACTTCATCATAAAGGAAGTGACTATTTATGTGACACAACCAAATCTTTTTCTCAGTGTAAGACCACATAAGCAAATCATATGAGGATCAGCTATAACAATACTGCCCTTAATATTAGCATTAAAGTGGCAAGTTTTAACCTGTAAACTTCAACTACTCCACACATTATTCTGTGACTGAGAAATAAATTTTTATATCCTATCCTGTTCACTTGTCAGTGCACAAACATTTTATGTCTTAATTAGTTCATTCCCATCACAACTTACATGGCTTACCATAGGAGTGTTCGGTTGCTATTTGCATTATCTAGTGAAAGGGTGTGTTGTATTGTAATTTCTATCAGTTGGTGATATATCACAATTTCCGCTATGGACTGTTTTGTGAATGTTTTCACTGGTGAACAGTGTCACAAACAAAATTATCGAAGTGTGCTTTAGGGGATCCAGAAGATGAAAAATTATGAAAAAATGAATTTTGATTTTTCTATAATTTAAAAAAAAATAGAATTTCCTGTTTAAAACGGTATAATTAGTTCATCGATAGCACACTTGTAAGTATTTAAAAATAATTTTCAAAATATACTCCTTAATTCAATAAGTAGGCATGACACGTCGTGTAAGTTTGCCATAGATTTGATTCAGTGAGAATCTTCTCACTCAAACTTCGCGCATGTTCCAAAGAGACTATATTTCTATATGACATCTCAGACATGAATATAATGAAGAATCTGAACAAGTATATAAACATCACCACAGTCTACCACAATCTGTCATGGAGGCCATAAAGCCAGTTTTCAGAGATTTGTCTCAGACTGAACTTCTACAAAGTGCCTTCATGGCCGTTCACAAAATCAAAACGAGAGCATGAACAATGTGATCTGGACCAGAATTCCTAAAAAATGTGTTTGTTGAAATAAATACATTGCATTTTGGAGTGTATGATGCCATTGCAACTTACAACAGAAGAAACATAATTAAGTGTGAAGTGCTACAGAGACTTGGACTAACGCCGGGAAAGTACATGTTATGTATAGACAATAAGAGGAAGAGGCATGCTCAAAGGAATCAGAAGTAGTGTGAGAAACTAGCCATACAAAGAATGAAAGAAATAAACAGGAAACTTTATGAAGATATGTCAAGTGACACTGACAACCCACCCTATGGTCCAGGACTCCACTGAACATGCAGTTACAACTTTGATAGACAATTACCGTTAAGTTTACAGTTTTGCTATGTAACGAACATTTTTTCATAAACTGTGAACAGCTAAAGACCTCAAATTTTCAGAGTTTGTACATCACACTAAATTCCACCTTCTACCGTAGCATTTTTTCATAACTTAGTAATTGTAGATTTCATGTTGTAAAGAATTGTGAGTAAATCCTAAAGTACAAGAAAATTAATAAGTATTCCCTATAAAAAGCAAATATCCCAGAATCGCTATTACACAACCTGTGAAAAATATGTAATTAGCTACAGAAAAAAAAATCAGTTTGCTAATGTTAATCGATTAGGAGAAACTGTTCCTTCATTTACAACTGCATGTATAGGAGATTCCAGGTCCCCTTAAGGAAGTGATTAGGGTGAGTGAACTGTCAGAGAATGATCAGACACTACTCAAACTTCGAATATCAAAAGAAATTTGATTTGTCCAGGATTGTGTTTGTCACAAGTATAAATATCTTGTCAAGTTCCATCACATTTTTTGGAGAAAAATATGATCCATAACATACTCATAAAAATCCTGTTGAAAATGGATTGAGAAAAATTCTTTTAGAATATTTGGCCCAGCCAATAAATATACCTATTAACTTAATTCGAAGTAAATCACTGTATTCCAATTGTGCCACTAAAATATTTTCTCCAAAACCTCATGACGAAACATTAAGTGAAGATGATACTGCACTTAACCATCAGTCTTACAAACTGATAGGCAATACAGCTTTAGGCAAGAGTTAATACAGTTTGTGAATCATTAGACCTACCACCTATGTGTATGATTATGAAACTGAACAAACAACAAAGACATGTAGCGTTAATGAAAAAACTGAACAAATTACAAGTGCTGTCGAAAGAAAGAAGTCTTTTAGTGACGAACTGGAGGAAAGTAAACCTGATACCTCTGCCACATTTGACGATGAATACGAAAAACTTTTTAGTAAAATGAAAGAAAAATGTAAAGTGTATGGATGAAAAAGTAAAAATTATCAGCCTATTACGTGATTCTTGGTCATGTGCTAAAATAAGCAAGGAATTTTATGTATCTGAATATCTTGTACAGCAGGGTAACGACTTAGTAAAAACAAAAACAAGATATTCTGCCAAATCAATCCAAAAGAGAAGGCCACAAGTTATGCGAACAAGTCATAAACTGTGTAGTTGAATTTTATCAAAATGATGTAAACAGCAGGTTATGTCCTGGGAAAAAAGACTGTGTTTCAATGGGAAAAATGTACAATTAACTTGTTTTGTTCTCTTTAAATGAACTGTACGTTCTGTTTAAACAAAAGCATCCAGAATTCAAAATTAGGAGATCCATGTTTTGTTCTTTGCGGCCTACATGGTATTTCCTGGATCTTCTGGAACACACAGTGTGTGTGTTCGTAAGCACCATCAGAATATAAACCTGATGAATGACGCTGGAAAAATAAAAGCTACTTAAAAGAACTTTTTGGATTTTCTTGCTTGTGATGTTAACAATGAAAGCTGTATGTTTAATCAGTGTTCACAATGTCCAGGGCAAGACACACTGCTTGATAACAAAGACGCACTGATGAAATCCAGAAAATCCAGAAGATATTTATTTTAAACAATTGCTCAATACAGATAGAGCAGAACTAATAACACAGATAAAGCCAACTGATTAATTTTTAGAGACTTTAGTAGAAAAGTTGATAACTTTAAAAGCTCATCATATTACTGCTGAACTCAATCCCAGTACATCAAAAAGTTAAAAGAAAAATTAACTTTAAAAGAATGTGTTGTTCTTGCAGACTTTGCTGAAAACTACACATTCACAGTTCAAGACAAAATCCAGAGTTACCCACTAGAATAATCAGCAGGCTAGAATACAAACATTTGAGTACTACTACAAAAATGATGAAAAATACTGTTGCAGGAATCTATGTATAATAAGCAATCACTTGGTGCATGATACAGTTACAGTTTACACTTTCCAAAACACTTAACTGATTACATTAAAAAAAATTGTACCTACTGTGGAAAAAGTTATTAATTTTACTAATGGTTCTAGCAACAAGTATACAAATAAAAAGAATTTTGTGAACATTTGCCATCATGTCAAAAATTTTGTGATGAAAGCAGAATCGAATTTCTTTGCCTCCTCCCATGGAAAAAATGCTTGTGATGAAACAAGTGGTAAAACAAAGAGAGAAAATGCAAATCTCCTTACAGACACAAAATACTGACCAAATACTGACCACAAAAGATATGTTGCTGCTCTAAAAACATTTA
This sequence comes from Magicicada septendecula, assembly GCA_034769895.1. Lineage (NCBI taxonomy): Eukaryota > Metazoa > Arthropoda > Insecta > Hemiptera > Cicadidae > Magicicada > Magicicada septendecula. The sequence continues at coordinate 957,960,068 of CM068367.1, forward strand.
TGAATCTGTATGTGTTTAAAGAAGAGCATAAGAAAAAATTATAAAATCAATTCCAGTTCTGTCAACAGATTCCTGCTAATGAGGATATGCCACTGAATGTAACTATTATCACATGCTTTGCAACATATACATATAAACAGGAAGATGGTAACATTTCAAAGATTTGGGAAAGTTCACTATCACTTCAAAAGAATGACCATGTTGCATGCATCTATTATAATAAGTGGTGGACTGGAAAAGTTCTTGAGGTGAATGAAGAAAACAATGACCTGTCAATTTATTTTTTTTCACTCATATGGACCAAAAACATCTTTTCAACTGTCCAAAAATGATACAGTTTGGGTGTAATTAAGCACAGTGCTTCAGAAACTAACTTTACTGGAATTCACTACAATCACTGGACGTAGCTACAATTTTCATGACAAAGTATGCAATGAAATTTCCTAAATATTTATTACTGTGAGTGCAATGTAAATTTTTATTTAAAATAGTTTATGCAAAAAAGTGATTTCTACTTTAAAAAGCAGTATGTATTTTATTAAAGTAATGAACAGAATTAATTATGCACTATGAAGACTCTTCTTGACTGCAATAAGCCATGTAAATAAAAGTGATTTTTTAGCTAATTTTGAGACTCTGTATCTCTAAACCGCATAAGTTTGCATTTTTACGCTGAGGTGCCATGTTTGATAAACTATATATAAAAAAAGGAGCAGCTTCTGAGGTTTCATACTTCCCCTGAGAGTAGTACTACAAGATTTAGTAAACCTGTAGTAGTACAACATGTAGCACTGAAATTGTTATGTCAAAAGTAATTTTTTAAGTGAAGTTTGTGAAGTAAATTTTAAGCAATTTCTTCAACAGTTAGCAAAAAAGTGAAGTTTGTGAAGTAAATTTTAAGCAATTTCTTCAACAGTTAGCAAAAAAGTATCTTTTACCATAAACTTAGTTAATTTCTTGCTAAATGCTTTTCTTAATCATTCTGATATCTTCAAAAACAAAAAAGTTATGAGGTTTTTTTCATGAAACTCTATTTTCATCAAAAAACCGTTCAAGGTGCCATTTAAAAATGGCCACAAAAAATTGCAACGGTTTAAAATGTTTTAACCCTTTTTTTTAATTCTCAAAGTACTAGAGTAAATTAAATGGCAAAAAATCAAAAAATTTTACTGGATGATTTTATATGGACTGCACATCTATAGGCTTAAATAATTAGTCTCAAATGTTTTAAGCTATCTTATACAAGCTCAATGAAAACACTGTCTGACCCATTATATTTATTATGATAACTCAAGAGCCTATTATCATCCCACTTTAGAAGCAGTATTATATTACTTAGGTAATAAATGATTAAATAACTTTTTTTTTAATTTTAGTACTAAACAAAATACATTTTTTAGAGTGGGCCAAGGAGTGTATTAGATTATAGCCCATAAAAATGAGATATCCTCAAAAATGAGATATAGAACATCATTTTATGACCAATACAAGAGAAGTTATTAAGAACTAACAAATGTGGCACGAGAAAATCTACTTTTTCCAAAATTTCAAAAACTGAATTCTCAAACATAGGGTAAAAAACGTTTTTTATATTTTTGTATTTACATTCTTACAGATAATAATTCATGTAAATTTCATTTAAATCAAAAACAATCAGGTTGAGTCACTGGTTGATTTGTTGTGAAATGACTCATTGGGATTATCTAAAAACGAGTATAGAAAAAATATAGGAAAGGAAAATAAATGAGGAAAGATAGTACATGGAACATAGGTAGCTTGAATTGAGAGGAGAATGTTGAAATGGTTTGGACATTTGTTACAAATGCTTAAAGAATTCCAGACAAATAAATCCAGTAGAAGAAACAAACCTGGAATATCACAAGTGCTAAGTATGATTAAAATCTACAAGAAGCCACATGAACTTCTGTATTTTGGACAGAAGTATGCAGGATGAATGATTTATTACAATAAGATGTATCATATACACACTATTATTGACAATAACATTATGTTTAATACATGATACCTTTTTTTTGTTTTTAACGCAAATGTGCGTCATTTACCATGATACTGGAATTTTGATGAGATATAGCAGTTGACAAATAAATCCACAGCCGTCAACTACAAACTTCTCTGTAACATTGTTCATATGTCTAAGCTGCCATGTCTAATCAAAATTTCTATACATTTACTCTACCTTCATTTTCACGTAAAACAACTTACATCGTTGTGGGCCAGGTTCTTCGTCTTCATCAATATCCATTGATTCATAGTCTCTAATATCTTCCCTTGCAGTTTTCTCTCCTCCAAATCCACGGCCTTTCCTCTTCTTTGCTTTTTCTTTTAAACGTGCAATGCCCTCTTACAAAATAAAGACAAACAAATTAATACTTTCCTATAATAAAATTCTAACACAGCATTTTTTTTAATTAACATATACTAACCCTTTACTGAAGTGGTCATGGATCTGAATTCCAAACAATTGAGGGTTTTACTAACATAATAGAATATTATATAAAATTTGACAGTCGTACTCTTTTACAGCAATCCTATAATTTAAACTTTGCATGTATTTCATTACTTCTACATTCTTATTTATAAGCATACATCTTGCTTGAACGCTATAACACACACACACACACACGCACACACACACACACACACACACACAAAACCACAAAACCTACGCAATGGTGAAAAACATACTACTAGGGATCCTACCAGTAATACTCTAGAATTATTACACTATTCTCTTATTCTCTACACTGTTAGATAATAGAATCACTGTTTGGACATACCACAGAATACAAAGCACTCTCAAGCCTATAATTTTTTTTATATAAAACATATTCTCTGCTCTTTGTTTTAGTTCACTCTACATAACTTCGAGTTCTCACAGAAGTTACACTCAAAAGTAAAAGTGTAGCTGCTACTGTGCAAAGGGGTGTTTCTTGTAGAAAGTCCATCTAGGCCAGCGGTTGGTTCACCGGTAGGTAAGTGGTGAACCGGTTAGGGGTACATAAAAAAATATTGGTAATGGCGGAAAACACCCAAACAAAAAAGTTAAAATAAAGACAAAAACAAAGTTATAGGAGTTCAGGTTTGCAAAGAGAGACTTACGTGAAAGTTGTCACTTGACCCACCCACCACTAGTCACATCGTCCTATTGCATATGTGTTCTCCCCCCTCTTCGCCAAAACTATCACTGTGATTGAAAGCAGTCCATCATTTTAGTGTTCGATTGGGTGTCAAGTCAGTACCGTGTATTAATAGGCCTAGCATTCTTCCTTTTTATGAGTGCTTAATTTGAAGTGTTTAGCTATTATTTATTGTTTTGAGTGACTTCCTATTGATATTGTGTTGTGCCCCAAAATGGATAAGTGGTTGAAAACTGAGACTCTTAAGAGAGCTGCAGTTAGCACTGAAATTCCACCAGCTGATTCGCCAAGTACTTCCCAGCAGTCTGATGATTTACAAGCGCAAGGGGACCAGAGTGCAGCGACTGATATGCCTGTTCCTCCAAGACATAAAGTTAACACTACTAAAAACCTCAAAATATTAGTGCTCCACCAAAGAAGAGAAAATATTCTGATGAATACTTGAGATACAGATTTTCAATCACGGAAGATAAAGACCACTGTGCATTGTTTGTGGAGAGATATTGTCTAATGGTAGCATGAAACCATCTTTATTGACGCACCATTTAGAGACAAAATATCGATTTATAAACAAAAAGATGTTTGTTTTTCCAGCGACTATCAAACGGCCCTTATCTAACTTCTTGTTTCTTATCTCCAAACAAAGTCAATGAGAATGCAGTTGAAGCATCGTACAGCATAAGTTACCGTATTGCTAAAAGCGGTAAAAATCATATAATCGCTGAAAATTTGATATCTCCTTGTATCAAAGATGCTGTTCAATGTATGTTCGGTGAAGACCATATCCAAAAACTTAACAAAATTCCCTTCTCATACAATACAGCTTCTCAGAGAATTGAGGGCATGTCCAACGACACTGAATCTACAGTAAATGAAAGAATAAAAGAGTCCCACTTCTTTTCATTACATGTGAATGAAAGCATTGATGTTTCCAATCTGTCAATTTTGCTTGTTATTGCAAGATATTTAAATGATAATGTGCTTGAACAAAATCTTTTACTTTACTATCCTTTCACTGAAAGATGTAGAGGTGAGGACATTTTTAATGTGTTATTTCACCATTCAGTGTTATTTCTGTGAAAAAGAAACTGTTTGGGCAAACTGCTATGGTGTTTTCACGGACGGTAGAAAATCTATGCCTGGCTGTTATACAGGTTTACACGGTTGCATCAAAGAAGTCGCTCCCCATGTAGCTTGGAGTCTTTGCTGTATTTGCAGGTAAAGCCTAGTGTCCAAACCCCTGCCAGATTCATTGAAGGAAGTGCTCAATCAACCTGTCAAAGCTGTTAATTGTATTAAGGCCAATTCAAATCTTTGTGTGAAGATATGGGTAGCCTCCAACTACATTACTTTTACACACAGAAGTGAGGTGGCTTTCACAAGCAAAAGTACTAACAAGATTGTTTGAATTGAAACATGAAGTTCTTTAAGTTTTTTTTTAAGATCATCGTTTTCAGTTGAGCTCTAAGTTGCATGAACGTGAATGGCTTCAACAGTGTGCATACTTATCTGATATTTTTTCAGAAATAAATACACTAAACTTAGGATTACATAACAGTTCTATAATCATCTTTAAGGTGTCTGACAAAATCGAGTGTATGATCAAGAAATTGGATTTTTGGGAATCGTGTACAAAAAAGACCAGTGTGGAGTTTTTGAGGCACTACACAGTTTCTTATCTGAGAATGAGAGCTGAAATTGTCAAAAGTAGTAAAAAGTAAGATAACAGCTCACTTAAAAGGACTTGAGATGTTGTTCAGACTATATTTTTCTGAAGTGAAATAGTGAAGATAACTGGATTTCAAATCCATTCAATGAACTGTTTTTTTTTTTTCAAAAAGCTGAAAAAATATCTGTTTCTGAAAAGGAAAAACTGATTTAACTTTCAGCTGATACTGCTTTACAATTTAATTTCAAAAAAAGAAATGTCATTCCCTTCTGGGTAGCAGTGAAAGAAGAGTACCAAGAACTCAATCATAAAGGAATAAAATATTTATTACCTTTAACGAACACATAGCTTGTTGAAGGAGCATTCTCATCTTATGCCTATATTAAGAATAAATATCACAATAAGCTTGACACAGCTCCTGGTTTGAGGTTATATCTGTCTTCATTTGAACCTGATTTTAAAAAACTCAAATCAGTGAAACATGCTCCAAGGATTGCATTCAAATTATTAGGAGCACACTGAAAGACTTGTATATCAAGATGGATAATTGTTATGTACTTTTATCATAAGTTAAAAGTAGGTAAAAGTTATTTAATGCTGTTTTATTTGTTCTGATCTTATGTTAGGCTGTTAGAAGGTTAATTTTAGTCGTTTGCTTATTTATCTAACCTAAGAAAATTTAAAAAAAAAAACTTTTTTGAGGGATGGGTGGGGTTTTATGAGGGGAAGGGGTACTCATAAATGAAAAGCCTAATCAAGGGGTACAGGAGAGAAAAAAGGTTGGGAACCTCTGATCTAGGCTATAGATTTTACAGTTTTTACATATTGCTTATTGCTTGCTTACTGCTTATTTGCTTATTGCTAATTGCTTACTGTTTATACATCATATAATATACTTTACATTATTTTCAGTTTCTAATATGACAAGGAAACTTATTTAAATGTTTAATTTATAAATACCAATATAAATTTATGATCTTAAGTAATAAACAACATGTTTGTAATTCTGTTAACTCTCTGTCTGCACACAACTTTCCAATAACATACCAAAATGTTTGTTTTAATTTAGATAATGATCCTTTCAAACAATATTGCAAAAAATAACCACAAAAACTTGACTTTTACAAACTGTACCATAAGTCACACTGTGGGCCAAGTTACAAAAAATCTTCTATATTTTTAAAATGAAAGCTATTTGGATATCTAGTTTGACAAGAAACTCAAAAAAGTTAAACATACGATCAAATTTATTAATTTATTGCTTTCATGGTTTATTAAGTTTATTAACAATATTTCTAGACACAATTCTGAAGTGTCATATGTCATTTTACTTGCATACTCCAATGAACAAAACGTTATTCAATTTAAGAAAAATGGTTGGGTCAAATGCTCTTGTTCTATACAAATGTTTTATAACGACATAGGAGTCCGTTACAAATCAAAAGTGACAGCAAAAATGTAAAAAGAATGCATAAGAGAAAGAAAAATAGAAATGATGTAATAGAAAAGATGCAACAAATTTTGAACTAAACTACCTCTTGAATATCCTAACAATTTTTAAACAGGTCACAATAATAACTGGAAAACAGACATTGACAATGGATAAAATTAAACCATTAAAAAAAACTGAAAGGTAACAATTCAAAATTAATTCACAGTAATGATTATAAAATTATATTAATTTTTTTCAACACAGAGAGCATTCCAATTCTTCCTTCCTTTGGAGTCGCATTTAAAAAAAAAAAAAAAAAAAAAAAAAAAAAAAAAAAAAAAAATCTTAATATTTCAAACTCGGTAAAATACACATCAGCAGTATACTATCGACAAGCATCAAAACTGATGCAGATGTAGCAGATGGCCTGATCATTTGATGATTGAAACACTAGCATGACCTGTTAAAAGTACCAGATAGGTTAACAAGTGTGGATTAGAAAATATGTTGTCCTGCCTCTTCCAGAGTTGAAAATGCTGTTTACTCATCCATAAGCATTCGCTCAGAGGTTTGCTTAAGAACTTGGCTTATTTTATGTTGAAACTATGATTCATGTTGATCAACACTACATTGTAACCATTACAAAACAGAAATGGGAAGTTATAACTCTACTGAATTCCATAGTATTCAACCTGACCTTATTTGCAAAGATTTCAAGAGACGCTTCTTTTTAATAGCCTATTTTAAATTTATATTTTTATTCATGCCATCGTTTTGATATTCTGCCTGTAATGCTCTTGCCTGGTTTGATGATTCAACCTGTGTATTCTCACATATATTTATTTTTACACGAGCGCGACAGACTTTATGTAAGTTGTGTAATTAAACTTACTGGAATCAGTCTATCTAGACATTTGCATTTCCTGTTGTTACTGTTTTCCTTTTATTACATTACGTCCTCGGCTAAAATGTTTGGTACCGAATGTTTTTATTATTCAGACGCAAAATCAGTACATACGTCCACTTTACATCAATACACATATTATAGGATTATTTACTGTACAAGTCATAAACTACAGCAGGCAACAAATTTGTGAGACACAAAATGGAACATAATCCATCACAAATACTGTAATAAAAGTACACAGATTTGAGAAAACTACGTTAGATGGCTCATCTATAGACCGTGTATTTCATAATTTGTTTTAAAAAAATTACTTCGTCATAAACTGTATTATCTGTATAGGTTTGTTGATATTTACGATGTAATTAATTTAATTTTTAACTAGTTAGTTCTGGTAAGTGTTAATACAATACAAAAAGGCTAATTTAGACACAAACTAACCTAAAATCTAAACTATCTTACGCTACTTACGATCTCCTTCATCATCAACTTCAAATTCTTCTGCATTGTCCAATTCAAGCACATCTGCCATTTTCAGAAATTTCTGTATACAAATACAAGTAACAAATAATCAAACCGAACCCAATATAATCCCGCACCAATAGTTCAATTGTTCAATATCTACGCAATATCTAGAAAACAATCTTATACCACACAGTGTGGCCGAGTATTAAACTTAAAAGTAAAATTACCCAGGTCAGTCGTGAAAAATTACCCAATTTCACTCATACAAAATGTAATCACAACAAAAGCTGTTAATTTTATTAAAACACACACAAAATAACGATGTCATATCCATTATTTTCTTATGTCATTATTTATGTTAAAAGCATGGAGGACCAATGCAAACCGAGGCTGCAGTCCTACCCACCAATAGCGGGCACGGGCACAACTGAAGAACACGAATTCCGCCATAATGTGGCCTACTAAATGCGCAAGTTCAAATTGTCCACATGAACAAATGCACGTATAGCATAAAAATTGGTGTCGCTATGATGTATGTTGTCAGTTAATAATGTGTGTACTCAAAATTAAATATATATGCAATTTATTATACCAGTCAGAAGCAACATCAACAATTATTGCAAAGCAGTGGCGGTTGGTAATGTTTTTGACTGGGGGGCAAAATTTTGTTGTACCCATATGTAACAAAAGTCACCAGTAGAAACTAAATTATTGCTATTATCATGAAATAATTGTAAAATTGAACCTTTTGCTTTACTACTAAAAGTATTGTTAATATCAAAAACCTACCTTGCAAACTACCAATACTTAAACAGTGTTTGAAACTGAAATTATTTATAACCCTAAGCAGGTCACGTTCCTAAACTTAAATATTTAATAATTTATATTATTAAATGCATGCGTTACTAAATAAAATATATTTGTTTCCTACCTTGGATTAGTTTATTTGCTTGAACATGAAATCCATTCTCCTCTCCTTTTGTTTGGCAAAATGGTCAATAACTAATTCATTGAAGTTACAAGTTATTTCTAACATTTTTTTTCTATTGAACACATTCCCAGAGCACTTAGTCTGTCCTCTTTCATTGTATTACGTGTAAATGTTTTAATGCGTTTGAGAGTTGAAAAACATCGTTCACTTTCTGCTGTAATCGTAGGGATTGTACAAATCATTTTTAATAGTTTTACCAGTTCAGGAAAAACAGTAACTAGATTGTTTTCATATACAAAACTGAGTAGAACCAATGCGCCAGTTGCCTTTGTGAAGTCAGGCCTGCTGTATAGAACTACCAGTTCATGTCTTAATGCAGTTTCATTTAAATTAAATTTTGTTTAGCAGCAATTGGTAACTGTGTTTCTGGAAAGATAAGCTGATGTTTAGAAAACAGGGTTGGTTGCAACAAAACTGCTATTGCTAAATGGTCTGAAAATGAAAATCTGTCATCTATGTTGGTAACTATTATGTCACAAACTTCTTTAACTGCAGTCTTCTTGCTTTCATCAAAACGTGACCTTTTTGGATTTTGTAATGATTCTCCAAAATCATTTGTTGCAGACAGACTGGCATCAAAATCAATATAATCTCTGACGTTTTGAATCTGTGACTTGAATGAGGCAACATACTGGTGTGCTTTAATACTGTCAATTTCTACTTGCTGTAATTGATTAAACAAAATGTCACAGGCTGGCATAATTTTGTTGAAAAATGTTAACCAAAAATTAAAATCATCATTATTTAATGTGTTTTTCAGTCCTAGTGCTTTCTGAACAGTGGACTTGTCACTCTCGTCATCATCTATGATTTTTTCAAGAACAGCAGAAATGTCATTTTTATGAATAAATACTGTTGTCACACAATGGGATTTAAAATTCCACCTGGCATTAGAACATTTTGGGAGACGTTTCTTTACTGCTTCATCATGTATGGTAGTTTGCTTGGAAGATCTTAAAAAAAATGTTGTAAAGCCATCTAAATTACAGACAAATATTTTTACTTGCTTGTTTTGTGATGCAGCGCGCTCAATAATTAAGTTTAGTTGATGGGCATAGCAGTGTATATACTGGGCATTCTTGTACACGGCTTTAACTTTTGCTTGAATTCCGTTATGTTTTCCACTTTTTACTGCTGCCCCATTGTAACTTTGTGCAATAATTTTACTAGGCATCTTATCAAGTTCTAATTTTGCTAATTCTTCAAAAATAGTATTACTAATACCTTCAGCGGAGTGATCTTGTGGACTGACAAAACTGATAAATCTCTCATGTAATTTTCCGTTCAATTCATACCTCACAACTAACACAATTTGTGACAGGTGGCACAATCCGTGATTTCATCTGCTTCAATTGAAATGTAGTCAATTTCATTTATTTCTTTTTTATTAGTCCAATGCACACTGCATAAATAGAATCCAAAATTTCATTTTGAATTGTTTTAGAAAGACCAACGAAAACCCTATTGTTTGTTTATTCAATATGCTCTCTTAAGGTGGTATCTAGGCCTGCCATGAAATTTACTAAGCCCCTAAAAATACCTGGATTCTCAGATGTGTTTGTTTCATCATGTCTCCTTAAAGCTAGTTCAAATATTCCACAAAACTTTACACAGTCAATTAACTTACTTAGGATGTATCTGTTCTAAGAGACTTCTTCATTATGCTGTTTAATTTTTAATCTATATGCACTGTCTAACTGGCAACTAATATTGACTTTTCCTAACAATGAATATTCTGTACAATTGTTCATATGAGTTTCACTAATTTTATGTTTTTTAATTTTTTCTCCCAAATGTTTCAAGTCCTTAATTCCATTTTCAGTCCAGACTGAATCACTGTTTAGGTTCATCACCATACATACATAACAAAAAAAGGAATTCATCACCTCACATCCACATATCCAATCAGCATGTAAGTAACAGTTTCTATTAAATTTTCTTGTGTAGTTTTTTTTACTTGATGCTGTTCTGTCCATTTTATAATTTTGTTGTGTAATATCTAATTTCAGTTTGGGTGGCCCTAATTTTTTTAGTTCTATTTTCTTTTCGTAAGTAAGTGAATTTGAAATAAACAAACGTTTAAACTTACTTACTGAATTCATAGCCATTTTAATCGTTTCTAACAAATACACACAGGCTCAGGCCTACACAGAATAATTTACACGTTTATGTACGCAAGGTTTGACAAAAACACTATCGTACACAGAATACACTGCCTAATAAGGAATAAATTATTAGAACATTACGTTTACACAAAAAGTACAACAATAATACAATCAAAACTATATAAAACACAAGAGAAAATATGTGCACTTTAAACAGCAACAGAGAAGTTTTGAACAACACTCCGGTTCTCTATGAAAAGAGCTGCAAAATCAGACACCGGGCTGAGCCCCTCCTGTAATGGCTGATGCTGATTTAAAAGGATAGACATGTGTACATGTCCTCTTTCCCCGCTCCCTGCAAGACCCGCCTATGCAGGGAGGATGACAGCGAAAACGTCCGGCTGCAGGACCATGCCGAAAACATCGGGTGATCGCTATTAGTCGCCCCAAAAATATCTTTCACATAAGGATACTACACATTATAGTTATATTATTGACAAGTTTAATTTGCAAATTTAGTGAGAGGGCTGCGCCCTTTTGCCCTCCTTGTATGAGCCGCCACTGTTGCAAAGGTTTTTTTAAAATATAGCCTATAAACACTTGGTACGTTTCACAGATTTTATTTAACTCTGACAGCTGTTTCGACTTCCTAAGCCATTGTCAAAGACATGAATGAATTAAAAACCTAAACACAGGATGTAAGTAAAGGTGGTGGTGGCCATCTGTTTAGGGTGTGTATTGGAACATCTGTGAGGGTGTTAAAATGGAGAGGGGGTGCACGAGCTAAGGGAAGGTCAGGTGTCTGTAAAAACTAAATACAATCTGAATGCAAAATATAAAATTAACTAAACTAAATATAATCTGAATGTAAAATATAAAATTAACTAAACTAAATATAATCTGAATGCAAAATATAAAATAAACTAAACTAAGTAACAGCTTTTAATAAAGGAGATTCACAGAATTCAGTTTGTTCATTTGTTAAATTTTTGTTATTTTTTATTGCTTTTTAAATTCTAGAATCTCTAACAAATCCATTTTTTTACCTTTTTGTATGTTGTGGAGTAGCGTTATGTTTTTTGTATCTATGAAATGATTGTGTTGTAAGCAATGATCTGCAAAACCTGTATTGGCTGTATTGTTTAAAATCGCCTTCTTATGTTCAGAAATGCGATGTTTCAGAGCACTGCCATATTGTCCGATATAAATAGCATCGCATTCTGCACAGTGTATTTCATAAACTCCATTTTTCTCCAGTGTGTTTGATTTTTCTTTATTGTTGACTAGTAGTAAAAAAAGATTACGTTTGTTTACTGATACCATGTTAAGACCATGGTTTTTTAACCTATTGTTAATTCTATCTGTTATAAACAGGATGTAATTTGTTAAATGAAATTTTTTGTTACCCTGATCTGGCTCTATGGAATAAGATTCTTTTAAAATAATTTTCTTCTGTTTTTTTTTTTTTTTAATTAAAGAGTCTATTATTCTTTCATCGTAACCGTTATTTTGTGCTATGACTTTTATAATATCTACTTTTTTATTGAAATTTTCTTTGGATAAAGGAACTATAAGGAGACGATTAACCATTTCATGAAAACTGCTTAATTTTATGTGCCATGATGTTAGTGATTGTTTATGTGTAATGATATCTGTAAAGGAGGTTTTCTATATATCTGAAAACTAAGATTATTTTGTGACCTAGTAATGGTAAGATCCAAAAAATTTTAACTTTTCATATTTTCTGTTTCAAGTGTAAATTGCACAGTACTATAAAAGGAATTAATATAATCTAAGAACATATGGAGCTGTCTATCTGTTCCCGTCCAGATACAAAATATATCATCAACATATCTTGCCCAGTGAAAAACATATTTTATGTTGATGTTATTGGATGTAAAAATGTTTTCTACCAAAAATGTTATAAAGATTTCACTTAATAAAGGTGATAAAGAAGAGCCCATAGGTAAGCTATTTAATTGTTTATAGATTTTATTATTAAGCTAGAAATAATTTTGTCCTATGCAATATCTAAGGCCGAGAATAATTCAATTTTATGATCACTATTTAAGGTTAAAGTATTTTGTATATGTGAGGAATGGATAAACAGCAGAACATCTACAGGTATAAACGGAAATAAATTCTTAATATCAAATGAAACTAATTTTCCATTCAGTGGTAAATGTACATTTTTTATATTATTAACTAATTGTAAAGTGTTTTTAATAGCATACTTTGGGTTGAAGTTAATATATTTTGGAAGTAACTCATTAAGTTTTTACAGGCTTTATATGCAGGTGCAGTTGCATATGAAACAACTGGGCACATGGGACAATTAGGATTATGTATTTTTGGTAAACTATACAAAACAGGAGCTTCCGGGTTCATCATAGTTAGCATATCATAGCATAGTAACACATATCAATAATTATGATAGAACAGTCGATTAAACAAGCATTTACTAACTGGGTCCCAATGGGTGTTAGAAAAACAACCATTAAAATAACAGCTGTTAAAACATTTAACTATAGTTAAAAATGGTCCATTCAGAAGAAAATAACATTCATTCCTGAAACAAAGCATTAATTAGCCTATAGATACTGCACAAAATTGTTAAGTTCTATATAATGTATCCATTTTGCGTTTGAAGTCGCAAATAAAAGTTCGTTGTGAAATAAAGGTTCAATATGAAAATAAATTCCAAACTTTTGTTTCACATTTTCAAAATTATATGTTATAATTTATATAAACACACACACACACACACACACACACACACACACACACACACACATGTGCACGCACGCGCGCGCATTATAATATTATGTGTTACTGTAAAAGTGCGAAGAAACTGTAAAATATTTACTGGTATATCCTAAGATTTACTGTTTTATGGTGGTAAATGTCTGAAGGCCCTTTTAAAATGTTTGTATTTCAGACTTTTACCAACAGTTAGTGGTAAATGTCAAGATTTACTACTGCATTGTGGTAAAAATGTAATATTTTTAATTTAAAAAAAATGTATAATTGATGATTAAAAAAAAATTCCATAAAAACGCATGAAGAATTGAGACAAAAAATAATGCATTACACTACTGCTTGTTTCTGAAATAATTTTTATTTAGCGATGTACAATAAATTGTTAAACTACTAAAAAAAACCTACATTCAAAAATATAAAAATTGATAAAATTAATGAAGTTTACTAAAATAAAAGAACATTTAAAAAATATTTAACCTTTATGTGAGAATGTAATCTAACTGATGAAAACAAATACAAGTCCTATAACTGGTTTTTTAGTCCAATAATTATTTGATACAAATAAATGAAAAATTAATGAAGTAATAAAAGTAAAATAAAGTAATAAAAAATGAAAAATTACTTGTTGCAGCAGGGTTGACTGTTATGACATTTAGAATTGCACAACAAAGAGGTGGTGGCTTTGCACAAACACTTCTTCGTATTACGCCTTTTTAAACAACTACACTTTTTGAAGCCTTGTCCTCTAACTAAAGATAATTTATTAATCACTTCTCGAACAGTAACCTCTTTGTTTCCTACTTCTGCAATGGTAACAAAATTCTCTGTACATAGTATGAACTGGTTTCTTGTGTATAAAGTTGTAAGTTTGTCAATTGTGGTACCAAGTTGATAAAATTCATCATTTTCAATATTCAGTACAATAGCTATGATTGATTTTGGGTTCACCTTTGCCCGGTCTACATCTGGCACTTTGACTCTCACATTCTGTCCAAGTAAAGGTTTATTAGCTACTTTTTTACAAGAGACAACTGTCATTTTTTCTGCTTGTTTTTGAAGTCCTTCGACAGCTTCTTTCGATCCTGCTTGTTGTTTCAGTTATGCCATTTGTATCGGGTTGTTCAACTATTTCAGGTTCATCTGTTATTGAAGATTCAGCTTGTATTTCCATTCTACTTGAACTGTTTTGCCAAAAACTTTCTACGACACTCATTGTTTGGGTACTTTTTTGCCATCTACTGAATTACTATCACACTCATTTGTAGTATTTAATAGTTCTTCAAAATCTTCTTCAGTGTTTGCTTTGTGCATTAAACTATGTGGTATAACTGAACTTGAGATATCCATTTTCATTGGAACACCAAACACCGTTTCATACAGTGAACATTTGATGCCCTCATGGTAACCCCTGTTTTTCATTGCTTGCACAAATTTCAAACTTCAGACCACTTAGAAGTTTGATTTGTTTTCATCCAAGTTGCCAAAATGTTTTCAACAAGGCCAGATAGAAACTGAGCCTTTGCGATATAAAACACAGTGACAATGAATGTGACCAACAAACATGTTGGAACATGTTTGAACAGGTCGGCAAGCCAACGAAACCTCCGAGTGCAGCATTTACCACAACACAGTGGTAAATCTTGACATTTACCACTAACTGTTGTAAAAGTCCGAAATCATAATATTTTAAAAGGATCTTCAGACATTTACCATCATAAAATGATAAATCTTACTATGTACTAGTAAATCTTAAGATTTACCTTACTTTACACTTTTACAGTAACATATATACTTGTGTGTGTATGTGTGTGTGTGCATTATAGCCTAATATAATATATTATATAGTTATAATACTTGCATAATTATATTATATAAAATATTTATATTGTACATACATATACGTATTATTAGATAATTACAGATTAAATAAACTATAGTATATTATAGTAATTATTTATTACAAATTATAATATGTATACATATATTTATGTTATACACACATAAATACTTATATTTATTCTGTAAATATAAAAATACGCATACATCATAAACTATACTAAAATTATATAAATTAAAATAAATTGTAATCTATTTTATATGCATATATCCGATATATATATATATATATATTTTTTTTTTCACTTTTTTGACCGCATAGGACCACTTTAGTCAGTCAATTATCCAAGTCTCTTCGAAGGGACTGTTTGGGCCTTGCGGTCCTCCCAGTATTGACTATCAAGGGGTCTATTCATTAAAACTTTACTTAGTTTTGACTAATGGAATAATGGAGCTGCTGTTTTAGGATAAATTTAAAAACATGATAAAAGTTTCAAAACAAATTTTAATACCACAAATACAGTATTTAAAAGAAGAAACTGTTTCAAACCAAAACAATAATGTTTAAATTGTAATTTGATAGTTCTTTGAAGTGAATAATAATGGCCTAACTCAATAGCGCTGCTCTTTAAAACACTTATCTGTTATAATACATTAAACATTTTATATTTCGTTATAAAACAGAATTTAAAAGCAAGAAAAGTAAAACACACACACACACATTCTCACTTAAGGTTGCACATGCCAGTAAATTAAACAATCTTTTTCCTAGCCTTCATTGCAGCAAAGTCATTGATTACTTTTTCAAAAGACAGTCTGTCTGCGAGTTCATGCTCGATACTTAACAACATTAGGTGATTAAGTCTGTCTTCTGTTGTGGTTGACCGCAAGTGGTTTTTGATCAATGAGAGCTTACTAAATGCTCTCTCACCAGATGCTACAGTCACTGGGGCCACTATGAGAAGACGAAGAGCCGTGCAAATTTGAGGAAATACAGACTCCAATCCTTTTTTGTATATCAAGTTTATAAGTTCTAGTGCTGATGAAATATGACCACTTACACAAAACTTTGATTTTTCGTGAATTTTGTAAAAAAAAGAAAGTTCATCATTCAGGTCAACTTTTTGTAAGTCTGAAGGATAAGCAGTCGACAGTTCTTCAGCTTGTTCTTGTATTTGTTTTTCACTGAAAACATAATGTGTTGATGTTGTGGGATGATCATCTTCTGCTGTACTTGCACAGTGGTCTTGTTCTTCATTAAATGGTGGAGTTAATATTGGTGAAAACAATCTTGAACAGTGTGACATTCTTTCAGTCAAGTCACTTAGTTGGACCAAAAGAATATCAAGGGCTGGGTTGAGAACTTGCACTTGAAGTCTCTCTTCAGGTGACTTAAAAACGTACTTTTCAACTTCAACACCTGTTTCGTCATGAACACTTTTTTTCTTTCGGAACCTGGTCAATTTTAGCTGGTGATCAATTTTAAGTTCCACAGCTACATTTTTTGATTCTTCAAGAAGTTGAACCCATGAATCTCTTATCAACTGAATATCAACTATGAGCCCTCTTATGTGTTTAGGTGCTTCAGGAAGGCAAAGTTTGGAACTTTGTAAAATCTTATTTCTAATGTCGATACACTTGAACAGTTTGTACCAGACTGTGGTAAAAATTACAAATTCGTAAGAACTCATCCACTCAATTAAGCCATTAACATCACCTTGGTCTTCAGCTGGTAGTTTAAGATCTTCCAATCCATTAAGTGCCGACAATACATTATTATAGTTCTTTGCTAGAGGGCTAATTGATTCTATTCTTGCACTCCATCTTCTTTTTGAAGTAGAATGAAGAGATATGCCAGCTTTGTTTTGAATAATTTTCCATCTTGCAGGGCTTGCTGAAAATATGTTATTCAGCTCTTCAACATTTCCAAAGTAGGATCTAATCTCAATGCTAGTTTCCATTGCATGAGTCCCACACAAATTTAAGGTGTGAGCACAGCAAGGTGTGAAATATGCTTGTGGATTTTCTTCCAAAATTCTCGTTTTAACGCCTTTAAACTTGCCAGACATTGTCATATTGTCATAGCCTTGACCTCTACATAAAGACAAATCCAACTGAAAGTCGTTAAAGACACTTTTGACTTGATCTGTTATTGCTGCTCCTGTTTTCTTTTCAAAGGCATTCATTTTAATAAATCTTTCATAAACTCTCCACTCTCCATCTTGACACAGAACATATCGAATGATAAATACTAGCTGTTCTTCGTGAGACACATCTGGTGTCCCATCTACGATGATGCTATAGTAGTGAGCTGATCTTATTTCCTCAAGTATTGAATTTACAACTTCATCAGCACACACTTTTAAGAATTCATTTTGACTTCGCCAGGACAGATAGTGAGCCTGAAGTCTTTTACCTGATTCTCTGCTATTACTAATATTTTCTAGGTGCTGACCAACATCAACATTGTAACTTCCCACTAACTGGAGGGTTGCTAGGAAAAGACCACTGTCATAATAGTCGATTGAGGAACGGGTTCCTCTTAATGGCAAATTTCTTTTCGCTGAAAAAAGAACAACATCAACTACAGCTTTCAAAATTTTCCTCCATTTTTCCTCTTCCTGCTTAATGTTTTGTTGTAATGCTGCATCGATGCCTCCCATGTCTTGTAGTGAAACACAAAGGTCTTTCCATTTAATGTAGCTTCTCAAGTGACAAACATTACCTTCATGGCTTTTAACTTTTTCATACAGTTTTTTCCATTTGTCATTAACTCCACCTTGACATAACTGTGATTTTAACATTTGAACTTGATCGTCACTATCGTCACATTTAAAAAGTGTACATGGAAAACAAAAAAGGGAAGCTGCTGCTTCGCTCCAAACAAGCCAATCCCTTTTTACACTCTCGCCATTAGTCTGGTGTTTAAAAAAATTCCTCGAGGAAATGGCCTGCCTGACATATCTCGCGGCAAGCTCTCAGGAATAGGAGGTGGTCCTTTTAAAACAATCAATTCCCTCTGTTTTGTATCTAGAAATTTCCATTTTGCAGGATCATTAGATATAAAGTTCTTAAAGCCTTCATGAGTTCCTTCACATAAATCATTATTGACACAATGTACACTAGTGCTTTCGAAGTCATTATTAGAAGATTTTTGTGGAAACACTGAATCAACCTCAGCGATTTTATCGTTTACGTTATTGTCATAGTTTGTACGACTATCTTCGTTAGAAACTTTTTTTACTGGATTTCCTCCCTCACTAGTCAATGTACAATTTGAGTTGCTTGAAGACTCCGGTTGGCCGGAATTCCCTTTAAGGAACTATGAAGGGTGCATTTTCCTCTTTCCTCACGCATTAACTTTTCTCTTTTTTCCTTTCTTCGTGCCGCACCAGATTGAAACGATCGTTTCATTTTTAACTTCTTTTTTATTGACCTGAAACAGTACATATTTGGCACTTTCTTTTGTTATTTTTGTTATTAATTATGTAAAACATGTATGACGATTGTATAAATCTTAAAGATTTCACACAATAAATAATAAAATAAAAATAAATCTATACATATAATAAAATCGTTGTCTGTTTTCTGTCTGTGCATGCTAATCTCCATAATGGCAGAACGAATTTGGGTGTAGTTTTCAGTGATGTATTGAGATAAGCTTGGGCTAACACTTAGTGTTTGTTTCATTTAAATCGGTTGACAAATAAGCTCGTTAGGTGGAAAAGATCAGAGTGTATTTTCAGTGCGTCGATGTAAATACACAGATATAGACAGAAGTTAGGTTACAGAATGAGGTACCGAAAGTAACTAAATAAACACAGAAAACAAATACTTCGACATTAGAAATGACGAAAAACCCTAAGTTAACAGCCAGACGGACAAATAACAATTATGTAAATATCATATAATATAGTATAAGTAATTAATAAGAATAAAAATAATGTAAAATAGATCATAAGTATTGCGTTAATTGTTAATACAGAAAGCCAAAATCGCGCTAGGGATCGAACACGCGATAGCAAATTTGGCAGTGTAAGAAACTCCAAAATAAAGTACGTAAACGATAAAAGTGTGTTAAATAGTATAAACAATGAGTATCAAGTATCAATCGCGGACACAGCTAGTGAATAATAAATACCTAACCAAAGGGATATTTTTTTTTTAAAGCAACAGAGATAGAATCCAATGGCTAATTAATTACTTACCTGGTACAAATTGTAATAACAAATTACGCAGCTGCACACTACAAAAACTTTATTTATAAACTGTAACAGTGTCACTACGACCTACATAGAGTCTGAAAACTATCAATACCAACACTGCAATGACTGTCTGACCGAACAACAGAATATCGAATGTCGAGATCAGGTAGGCAGTGAACTTTAGAGTGTTGGCAGAAAGGGAGGGGGTGTTGGCGAAAAGGGAGGGGAATGACTCATCACTATCAGAGACGGAGCCTGGTGCTCTGTTTGTTTCTGTTATCGTTCTCTAGTCTCGATCATGCATCCTGTTACGCAAATAGTATTTTAAGTACCAAAATAATGTTTTTTTTTTTTAATGTGGCCCCCTTTTGAGTTGAGTTTTTTGTGGCCCGGGGCAATCTGCCCCTTTTGCCCCCCCTCTGGGCGGCCCTGGTGTCAGGTTATGTTCACTTCTTAAGTGTATAATAAGATTATCAAACCAGTATACTCCCTTTTTATTTATTAGACCACGATTGCCGGGATTGTACACTAGCAATCGTTCGCACTTTCACTATTCCTTATTACTTCGTTTAAATCACTTTATTAATGCCCTTTAGACATTTTGATTCGTATTAACTCTGACTATGACGTTTACTACATGTACAGGTTAAGTTAATTTACTTTTCTGGCATCGAGAACTCTCGTCTTGTTTGCTGAGTCGATAGTACAATAAGAATGACGCTTAGCTTGACGTCCCTTTGTTGGTCAAGCCTCGCTATAGGTAATTTGATTGGTGGACATCTCGATGACACCTCACTGGCGGCTTCCGTCGGCATTGGTTTTTGGTTTGGAGAGTGCGAAAATATTTTCTTCCAATATACACAAATATTTAAAATACGTTTAACTTTCTTATGGTACTTGGGAGTTCTAATTGAATCATCTCAATCGTTTTCAATTGTTCTCTAGATCAATTAGATACCCCTCAAGCCATAATTCTGTTTATGATTGATAATTACTTATTTTCACAACTTATGCCTATTACATTTTTCATTTAAAACTATCTTACTTTATATTATTTACAATTTACCTTAACTATTAGTTTTATTTATGACTATTCAGTCTCTTTCTATCCTTTAGTGAGATTATAAATCAGTTATCTGTGATAACAATTCTAAAATTGAGTATAAACCCTGCTGTACAGATAGCATTATGGTATAGATTTACATGATATTATTCATTTAAGGTATTTTAAGAGTTATATACATTTCACACTTATTCTTAAAGTTTCCCTTCAGCTTCTGGTTATCATTGGCTGACTTAATTAATATCCCTTTTTGTGTATTTTTGGTATTGACATGTTTAGTGTTAGGCACACCTAGGCCTTAATTTTTATTCTGCTTCAATCTTATACTTCATTGTTTATACTGATTACATTTTAACCATTGCTTGGTGTCTTGTCTATCTTATTAGTTTACTACTGTTGGTTTAGTCTGATACCCTGTATAACTTAATATTGAGTATCAGGCTCTGGGCTACTTAGGCCTATTACCCCCCAAGTTAGTTTTAACAGTGGTCTGTTCATTACTATTGGATTACTTCTGAATATTGTTACTGGTTTATTTAAATTAATTATTACAACTTTTAGTTGTTACCTTTGGTGGTTTTGACACAATTATTCCCTGAATTAAACCCTTTGGGTACACCTATAGTTAAGGCACTATATGGTGTTAATCTTTTCTCTTAACTCTTAATTTCTTTCAATTTTAGTGGTCATTCTCCTTTACAAAATAGTGATAGTAATTATATTAAGGTGTTACCATCATTTGATTGGTAATAGTATATCACCTTTCTCTGTTAATACAATAAAACTTCTTGCATCTGGTGTCAAGATACCAATATGTCTAATTTCTATTATCTTGTTATAATTTTAATCTAATTACAATTGTTTTACATTATATAAGTGACTGTGAACCTTGCTGGTTCTATTGACACTAATGTCTCATCTCTTTCATACCTTATTGTTACAGTTTTTTCAAGATTTGTTAGGTAACTTCAGAATGTCTAACTTATTGTTTGTATTTATACTAATTACAATATAATTCTACTTCTCCTATACATTAATTCTGTGTTGGTACTACCCTTGTAATATTTAGATTCATTACCCTCCAACAGAAATTGGATTACTTATCATTTAGTCACTTAATTCTTTTATTTGAGGTACCTTATTCACATGTAGTGAGGTTATGGGTCCTATCTTGGTTTGACAACAATGTGTTTGTTTCATTATGATTTCAGTGTCTTTTATTTCACATTATTATAGTATTACTAATATTATTTATTAGAATAGGTTTATTAGACACCTTTCTGTCTCTATTACCCATTCTTAAACAGTATTTATTAACCCTGGAATGATATGATGTCGTGATTTTTACGAAACGAAACACAAATATAATTGTATAGAACAGGTTTCTATGCGGACTGTACCGGCCCTCCCAATGTATTCCCCCACTCAACTCACAAGGTCAGTGCACATGCAACTGTCGTGCTGGCAGTACTTGTTTTTGAGCTATTGACGTCAGTTCGTGAATGTTACGATATCATACCGATGGTGTAACTATTTTACGTAGTGTTGTGTTTCAGTTTTAGTTTTATTCTTATAGCAAATTTTCGTTGTTGTTGACTTAGTGTGTTGAAAATTAGTGCCATATATTAAGTGCATCTTTTTACTTGGTTTTGTCAAGTTTTACGCTGTTTTTGCTATACTACTCGTTTTTTTTTAATGGCTTTGTCACCATCGGAGATTAAAAAATTTTAAATGATGATAGCTTTTTTGATACAGACCTTCATGAAGGAGCTAGCGAAAGTGAGTCAGAAAATAACATTTTAGCATACTCTGGGAGTGACGACTATAAACCTTCATCCTCAGATGAATCCTCAGATGATGAATTTCATGAACAATTGAAGAGAATACGTCGTGGTCATTCAGCAAATGAAAAGGATTCAATGTACACATCAGGAGTGGTTGGCCCACACAGCGCTATTACACAAGTTCTTCACACCCCTGGTCCCTCTGGTAGTTGTGGGACAAAATCTGTTACAACTCTATCTGCTGAATCAAGACATGATAGTAGTAATACATATACTACTCTTGCTACTACTACTGGTTCTTCAGGATCTGCAAGCTCGACTCCACAACGAACAACAACAATAATCAAAGGAAAAAACGGTTATTCCTGGACTGAAAATCCTCCAACCATAAGTACAAGAAATACCCCTAGAAATATTGTAAATATCCGACAACGGCCTAAAGGTAGAGGTAAAGATGTTCTAACCCCTTTGGATGCGTTTCAGTTGTTCTTTACTGACACAATGGTAAACTTAATCGTTACTCATACAAATGAAGAAATAGTGAGAAAACAAGCCAATTACAAAACAATTCAGTTTTCAAACAGTCAAACCTCTCCCACAGAGATAAAGGCACTCTTGGGCATTATGATATTCTCTGCTCTCCACAAGGACAATAGCCTAAATACAGCAATAATATTTGATCCTTCTGTAATTGGTAATGTTTACAGAGCTTGCTTTGATGAAAAGCGATTCCAATTTTTATTAGATTGTCTTAGATTCAATGACAAAACTACCCGAGCTGAGAGAGTAGCGACGGATCGCTTCGCACCTATAAGGGACCTTTGGGAAGCTTTCATGAAATCATGCATAGACAACTACGAGGCTGGCCCATATCTCACCATTGATGAGCAGCTGCTTGCATTTAGAGGCAGATCTGCATTCAAAATGTATATGCCTAAAAGCCAGCCTAAGTATGGTTTAAAAATTGTTATGGTTTGTGATGCTGGTTCTAAGTACATGTTAGTTGCTGAGCCATACTTAGGGAAACAAAACACAACTGTCCAAGGCCCTCTTTCCCAATACTATGTGAAAAAATTAACGGCTCCATTTCACGGATCGAACCGCAACTTAACAATGGATAACTGGTTCACAACCGTTCCGTTGGCTGATGAATTGGTCAAGGATCCTTATAAGCTGACACTTTTAGGAACGATCCGCTTAAACAAACCAGAGATACCTTTGAGTATGAGATCGACAAAGAACAGGGACATTGGTGATTCAAAATACCTTTTCAGCAACACGACAACACTTCTATCGCACAAGGCTAAGAAGAACAAGTTAGTTTGCCTTATTTCCACAATGCACCAAGACAAGGGAGTGAATCAAGATGGCAAACCAGTTATGATTGACCATTACAACCAGACCAAAGGAGGAGTAGATACTCCTGACCAAATGGTTTCAGTCAGATCGTGTTCAAGGAAAACAAAAAGATGGCCACTCTGCATTTTTTATGACTTGATCGACATCGGAGGAGTTAACTCACTTATCATTTTGAACAGGGTCTTGAGTTCTAGAAAAAAACAAACCATGACAAGAACATCTTTTTTGAATCAGTTGTATCAGCAGTTGGTTTTTCCATGGCTAGAACAGCGCTTGACAATCAAAAATCTTCCGAGGGAGCTAAGAAGTATGGTCTTCAGTGTTCTTGGCCGAAAAGAAGCAGCAGATCCAGTTCTTCCTAGGGTGGATAAAAAGAGAACAACTTGTAAGATATGCCCAGCTGAAAAGAGAAGAATGACAGTCAACTACTGCAGCAAGTGCGACACTGCGTTCTGTGCGGAGCACCGCGGGGAAGTCTGCAAAAACTGCAGCGCCTGAATCAACTGCAGTATCAAGACATCACATCATTGCAAGTAAGATTTTTTTTGAGCTAATACCAAAACGTTTTTGATCATTAGCCCTCTGTTTTAACATACAACTCGTTTTTTTTAAATAAATATAGTAATTTCAATTTTTTTTTAATTTTTCAGGCGGACCTAACTGCTAGGTGACGTCGACGACTAAACAATGTTTGACATTTTACCTCAATAAACTTTTCTTTTATATTAAATGTATTTTCAACTCTTAAAAGTATGTAAAATTAAAATATGTTCTATAAGTTTTGATTTTTCTTTTCCATCTTACCAAAAAAATTTTTTTTTCTCAAGATCGTAAAAAATACGACATCATACCAATTATGTAAGTTTTAAGTATCATACCATTCCAGGGTTAATATCATGCTATAAGTAATATCCCTACATTTGCTCTAGTAACAAGGCTGGTCTATATGATTAATTTTTGTTATTCTTCCAGATACACAGTTAATTTATACTTTGACTAATTTTACATCACTCTCCTGACTTTTATTCATTATATCATTTATTCACTTTATAAGCTTTCTTTGTCGGCACAGTTATTTATATTAGTTCATCAGGCTGCATCATTACTCTGTCCTTTACTCTGGGCTTTCTTGTTATGATCCATTCATCTTGTCTTAATTCTTCTTTTGTCTCGTGTAGGGCATATCTTATTCTTCTTGCTGTTTTTGTATCCTGTTGGGCTTTTTATTAGTCTTCTTTACTCCATTTATAGTTTCTTCTCTCTGTCTTTGGTTTTCTCATTTTTTCCTAATCTGTTGGGTTAGTTGTCAGTTAATTACGTTTCGTCTAAGTCATTGTCATTATTTCTTTGATCATCATGAAGATGATGTATGTTAAAGATGTATTCGTTATTCATTTAAAATCACCTTCTACTTATCTAGGTTATCAACATTAAAGTTTGAATGTAGTATTCCTTATGATTTGTTATTGTTGGTTATTGGTTGTTTGGGACCCTTCCTGTTTGGGAGCCTTTATACACGTATTTATAAACGTATTTAACACTTTTAACTGTAGTGCATACTTCAACATTTATATGGCAATTAAATTTGGCAAGTAAATACGGATTGTATGGTACAACATAACGATTGTCGAGGCAACTACCGCGAACTTCAGCATTAATACCATTATCACGCCTTCTGTATAATGGATATCCATTTAATGATTCACATGTAAATTCATTAAATCTTTTTGGATAATCTTTTGTGCATTTTCCATCTCTCATACATACAGAATTTGGATTAAGTACACCGCATGGACCATGCATCATGTGTTTTACAACATATTCATGTAATGTAGGATGTGTTTGAATGTTAGGAATCTCCGCAGATACAACTTTGTCAATATCGGTAGCGTTAACAATTTTTATCTTGCTCATTTAAAGAGAGTAAAATGTGAGCATGAGGCAATCCTCTCTTTTGAAACTCAATTGTATAAATGAGTGCTTCAACTTTACCGAAGATTTTTTTTAGTGTAAGGCCCTCAATTAATGCTTTCAGTTTGGACTTGAATACACGCACAACAATATCAGGTCGAAAATTAGCTGACTCACCTACACCAATATTGCTAACTATTTCAGGCCAACTTGGATTGCAAGTCATTGTAATAAACAAAGAAGGCTTTCCGAAATGTTGTACAATTGACATTGCATCTAAATAATTCTGATACATATTTCTTGGAGATCCATTGAATGAAGATGGTAAAATTACTCTATGGCCAACATTATTGGCATTGGGGTTCAATTCTAAATAATCTGTTAAATTGTTGTAAACTTCAGACCTAAGACTTGTTTGATTTTGTCGAATGAAATGTAACCTTGTGCCCTCTATTCTCACATACATATCAACTATCCACTGCAGAAATAATTTTTGTGAATGGTGCAACATACTAAAATCTTCTCTAATTGCAAGTCGATAGGCTGCATACTGAAGCATGGTTAATTTATTTTTGGGCGCTCTTGAATTAGATGTAGTTGGTACATTATGAGAAATATTGATATGCCACCCAGTATCACCATTTGGAAAAAGTAATGGATACGCTAAAGGGTCCAATGATGAATCCAAAACAGAGATATTTTTAATGGTACCATTAACTTTTGAAAACGAAACCATATTTCGTTCAAAGGGTGGCTCACCATCAACTGTACTAAATATTACTGCTACATCAGTTTGAACTGCATCATTATAACCGCGTAGATCTAAATCACGATTTACTTTAATGAGCATACAAATTTCTTTATTTTGATTTTCAACTCTCTGACAAAGATCTTTCATTGCAATGAATGACCGAACGAAAGGATTAATGCATTCCAATTCAAGAGAGATTTTGCGCATTATATTGTTATTGCATGTTTGATTATAGTGTTCACGTAATCTATAATTGACAGCAGTGTCAACATCATAAAAATATAATTGCGCATAACATAGTGAGCGACCATATCCAACAGTCATTGGACCTGATCTGTGATAAAAAACATCATGTATTTTAAAATGATACACTCCACGCGTAACTGTATCCAAAATTTTAGCTTCTGAGCTAACCATAGCAAATGATGAATTGTATTTACGAATGTTTTCAAAATAATTTTTTGACTTTCTTTTTATTGAAGGTTCATTTGAAATAAGTCCGTCATACAGTGATTTAAAGTATTCATTTTGACTTAAGGCCGGTAATATTGCTTTACCCTTATGACAACATGAAGTGAATGCAGTCCTTTCACCTAAAGTGACCTCAGATTCGAAATGTTTTGCATTGCAAAACCTGCATTGTAAATGCATTAATCCACAATCAAAAGTATTAAAATTTCTTGGAATGACATTCAGTGTGCATTTAAATGTATCCCTCAAAATAATTTCATCATTTTGTATACTATTTACACTATTTAAATTTGCATTTGGTCTATTATCATTTTGACTTTCACGCGAATATATATTCCTTCTTCTTTGTCTCTCACTCCGACCCGTCAATGTTATACTATTTACACTATTTAAATTTGCATTTGGTCTATTATCATTTTGACTTTCACGCGAATATATATTCCTTCTTCTTTGTCTCTCACTCCGACCCGTCAAAGTTCTATGTCAGGCATAATGGAAGTTGGTGCGAATATCTGAATGTAAAAAAAAAACATGTAATGAAATTACTGAAACTAAGATTAGACAGGGTTTAAGTTAAAAATAATAAAATGTACTCACTTTTTTGAAACCATCAATAATAATTAGGCGAGAGTAAGTCAATTCAAATTGCTGCTACAAAATTTTCCTTTTGCAACAGGTGTATATTAAGCAAGCTGTATTTCACTTTCAACTGCACATTAATATATAAAACACAGATATCTAATATACAAAATATAAAATAAATGCTTTTTTGCCTTGACATACACTCCACAGACTATTGAAAAAGGAACATTTGAAATCACACAAAATTCACAGCTCATTCAGTCAATCTGTCAGTAATTATTTGTTGGCAACATTTTAAAATTCTTTGGCGACAATCTCTACTCTGTGCGACTGTTTGACCACAGACTATTATGTGTTTGACATTGGCAGTATGAACGTAAACAAACGACAGACTATTATGTGTTTGACATTGGCAGTATGAACGTACACTAAAATGAAAAAATTATAATTTTATTGCCTGGCAACAAAATTATTTTATTTTTAACAATTACCATTGTTTGAAAAAGTTTAAATGAATTTTCAAGTGCAAATGAATGTTTTATTTTATTTTATTTAATGTATTTGTAACACATATTATATATAAATTTTAGCTTTCTGCACTCCTTCTCCATATAAACTTTAACTATGCCAAATCTCACACTCCTCCGTGCGCGCAATATGCTTAAAAAGGGGTACAAAGTTTTCTCTTCACGTATTAATATATAAGAAGATGTAATGTATCATTTGTTAACAATTGTTATAGTAACTTATAATATTATTTGTGTGTGTGTGTGTGTGTGTGTGTGTGTGTGTGTGTGTGTGTGTGTGTGTGTGTGTGTGTGTGTGTGTGTGTGTGTGTGTGTGTGATAATATTTTATATTTTTATAAATAAGAATATATTTTTTATTGTTTTTAAAATATTTCAACAGTTTCAAATTACTGTCATCTTCATGAATATAATGTATAAATAAATCATTAAATAAAAATTTTAATCTATTTATAAAAATATACAATTAATTTTAAAATATTTACTATTAATTTAAATAACAAGAATAATCTGAGTAATTATACACATGTGCATTGTAACGAGACATATGAGCCCAATATTTCAGTAACCCAAAATATTAGCACATGTCAGAATAATTGAGTCAAAGAGGCACACCAAGTGTTTAATCTAAAATGCCAAGAATGAAACTACATGAGCAACTCATCACCAAGAATAAACTCACAACACAAGAGTTAATAAAACTAATGGTAACTAAAAATGTAATAACATTATAAGAAGAAAGAAGATGCAGCAAACAATGATTGTACCACAGGAACCAACAACCCAATAGTTTTCGGTCAGTAAGGAACAAATGAAAACAAGGAAGAAACATACTACGAGGAAGACACCTAACAACCATGGCATAAAATATAGATTCCAAGAGCCAGTCAACCATAGACTAACATCTTACCCATATGAACAATAACTGGAGAACTTTCAGTTTGAAGAGATAGACAACAACTGACTAAATGAGATGACCAATATACAACTGATGATATTGTAAATGAGTAGGACATCCTATATTATAAAAAGAATGGAAATAACAATACTGTTAATTTAAAAGAAGCTGTAGATACAAGCATAATGACATGTTATGCACAGCATAAATGTAATGTAAAGGAGTATTAAAATTGTCTCATAATAATAACAAATGTTAGTCAAATAATCAAACAATCATGTAAGATAAGAAAAAGAAATGACTAATAAATTACCAGTTATCATTAATAAAACTAGACTTGAAAAAATAAGGTTAAAAAAATGTAAATTTGTATCAACTTAACACAAATTATTGTTGCTACAAATAAGGAAACCACATAACCTAAGATACAAGTACTGTTCACCTAAGTTCATATTTATTAGTAGGGAAAACCTACCTAAACTAAAATGTTTTGTACCTTAATCCAAGTAGAAATAATAAGCTTTCTACACATACCAATATAAGATACCAAAAATGAGTTTTATATAAGAATTTATGTAAATGAAGTGAACCAAAACCAGCCAAAATGAGATTCACTGTATGAAACCTAAACAAAACCACATGGTAATGCCAAATAGAAATAACAGACTAATACCCATACCACAAGTAAGATATAATACCACTATTGTAATAGTATAAGAGTATTATAAGCAAGGAAATAATGTATAATAAGAATAATTAATGACACCTGTCATGTGACACCAGGTGTAATTACTGTTAACCAATGCTATACGCTAAGGAACAGGCTAATGTATTAAAAACACTATACTCATGATCAAGATACTACTATTGTTCAACTATTCTAACTAAATGATAATATGAAAGGACAAAATAATACCAAATAAGAATGAAAATAAATGTGCACCTCATAGTGCAATACAGAGATCACATTAATAACAGAAATACCAAGGAATAACAAGATATTCCCACTAACAAAGACTCACAGTAGCTGAAACCACTTATTGTTTACAACTGGGGTCATACAGAAGGTACCCAAATACCTTTGATTAAAAATAATATGTAAATACAAGTAACAGACACATAGGCTAAGGCAATGTTAACATAAGCAATATGTTTTGTCAGTAGATTTAAGTAACAAGTAAGTAAGAAGTGCGAGAGGACTTGGAAGGCATGCCCACAAGTAGGTATGAGTGCCATTGAATGGTTTTAATCTAAGAATAAATACAATTAATAGTGAATAGTGAAATGTGATAATCTCAAACATGAACTCCCTTAATAATGGACCAAAGCACACCATGAGTGGACTCAAAATAAAGAGCCGAGAGTTACCAATACAGTGATATGCTTAGATTTCAGATCTATGCGGTGATAAAAAAGTTATTAAAAGTATAAGATATTTGTGTCAAATCGAGCAAATGTTTATAATCTCCACACCAAACACCCCACCCTAAAAACAACAATTAAAATAATGCGCGAAGGGAGTATGTGCATCAAATTAAAGATTGTCAACCAATCAGATCCAAGAAATTAGCAAAATTTTCAACGATCACAAGACAGAATGAGATGCGTGTTCCTGAAACTTTATGATCAACTTCAGAGGAAGGCAGACAATAAGTCTGCGTAAAGAAACAGCTGTGCATATGATTTGTGCGCGTCACCGTTGTAAACAAGGAAACCTAACCTCAATTTGTCCTAACATAAATATTGTAGTATCGAAGGTGTTTTAAGTGTAACAGTGCGTAATAAGGATTGCTCAGTGTATAATCCAGAGCAATTCCGGGATTTAATTTAAAATATGAAGGGAGTACAGTGATTTTACATATTTAATTAAGAATTTGAGAAACGATATAATCGATAGATATTTACCATATATCCGTCGTGCGACTTCGTTTTTCTCGTCTTATTTTGACGCGTTTCGGCAACGAATTGCCATCTTCAGAAATCTTAATCACTCATTAGAGATCGTTAAAAAATTAAAAACACTAAAATCATTACAGTAAAAGTGCACTTTTACGACATTGGAAACTCACAGATGCGAACATGAAAGTTTATGTTTCTCGCGTGGACAATATCGATCGACTGATTCACTGTTTATATAGCCACTGATAAACCTGTTTTGCTTATTATAGCCCGTATGTACTGTGACATTCCATTTACCGGCGCCCGTGTGCAAGTATTGCCATGTCGTACAATATGTTATGTGAAAATGTAAGTTTATCATTCAAGACATAATCACTGTTGATTTTGACGGCTTTATATATTTCGTATTCCTCAAGCGCGTCCATGTATTTTCCTTTCCTGCAGCAATGCAAAGGCTGGAAATTTGTCTCAAAATCACTGTAGTTATGATTACATAGTATCAGGTGCCTGGCAAAATTAGATGTTGTTTTATGTAATTCCCTTCTGGGAAGATGTTCGTTATATCTTTCTTCAAACGGTCTGCCTGTTTGGCCTATGTAGAACATGTTGCATGAGCTGCAATTCATCTTGTATACGCCGGTTCTTTTTCTTTCTGGTATACTGTTTTTCCGGCTAAGAAGTCTCTGAATGTTGTTATTTGTACGGAAAGTTACAATTACATGGTGTTTCTTGAGTTCGTTAACTAGAATATTTGGTAAAATGTTTGTGTAATCTGCAGATATGTATTTATTAACCGGAAGTGTGTTATCATTGTTCGACTTTTTTAATTTCTTCTCTTTGTGTTTACTTATTAATTTATCCACTAATGAACTTTTATATCCGTTAGCCGCTGCTATGTGCTTGATGGTATTAACCTCTTCAATGTAAATATCTATTATATTAATATAAGCAACTTGGAGACAACTAACCTAAAATGATATAATCGAACCGCATTCCAATAATGCGTGTAAATAAAGCATGTAGGTTAAGGTGTATTATCAATATTATTCATTCAACAGTATTAAAGGCAATCCTCAACTTATTTTGAATATTCTATTGTTAAGAATTTTTCAAACAATCAATCAATTATTATGTATGAATACTTAGTGTGACATAACCACACCTAATTAAAGTTGTTATTTATTAAACATAGGTCAAACCAACCATCATTCATAAATGATTGAGAATTGTCAACTGGATGAACAATTAACGAAAGTTAATGGAAAATTTCAATGTTATTTATGTTTTGTAATTTAGGAAGAGTCTACTACTACAACTATTTAAATGTTTATGTTTACTATGGATAAGAAACTAAGGTTGTCAAGCTACATGAATACCGGTACTTGCAACTATGCAATTACCTTTTTGTAGAGTCAAACAATGATTCAGATGTTCCATTCAATAACACTGTTTCAACATATTATTTTATTGTTAATTTTTAAATGTTTTATCAAGAGTTATTTTAACGTTAACAAACGTTCTTTAAATCATTTATTGTCAATTGAGTTTAATAATTTTGTTAACCTGAAATCTCCAAAGCAGGCATGGTTATAATTTTGAATGTTAATTATTAAGTGATGATCGAACTGCAATCATTTTCAAACTGCCTAATAACAGTAGAGTAAGAGTTCTATTCAATAATTTGGTAT
Organism: Magicicada septendecula; assembly: GCA_034769895.1. Taxonomy (NCBI): domain Eukaryota; kingdom Metazoa; phylum Arthropoda; class Insecta; order Hemiptera; family Cicadidae; genus Magicicada; species Magicicada septendecula. The sequence goes on from CM068367.1 coordinate 957,992,525, forward strand.
TCTGCCAGCTAAAAGAACCCCCCCACACACACACACACGTGGATTAAATAATTTTAACCAAAAAGCATTTAGCCATACACTGATATTGTAAATCAGTTCTACCACCCTGAGACAAATTTTTATAAAACAACTATATTATTTAATTTGAATTGAAATAATTAATGATACCTTAGATCATTGAAGAGCATATTAAACTGAATAAATTATTATTTTATACGAACAAACCACGGAGTCAGTTAGTTCATTTCATAGAATAGATTTCAGAACAGGTGCACGACTCTCATTGGATAGCCCGATACGCAGCGGTGAATTTAAATACGGTAAGTCAATTTACAGATTAGATTGCTACATCGACCCTGCAAGATCGGCAAGACTCACAACAGTAAGTGATTGTTCTTGCAAAATATTTATGCTTTCAGTGAAGAATCTACGTCACCATTTTGCCTAGACGACGGAAGAACAACAATTTTAAAATAAATTAACCGAAGTTGAAAACTACTTCGCTAATTAATTTCCAGTGCATTAATCGGATTTATTTACATTGGATTCAATGCTAGATTGAATTGAAATAAATAAATCAATAAAAATAATAAACTAAACTGAAAGTTATTGAAATTTAAACAAAAATAAACGGGAAGTTGTAGCGGGGCATTTTTGGGGCCTACCTGAGACAATGTAAAGAAGTTTATATTTTATTGATAATAAATAACATATTTTGTATTTTTTTTATAAATAAATAATAATAACTTTATCCCTTGTTGAGTGATAAGGACAGAAATTATAAATTTTGTAACCGAGAGGTAAATTTGTTTGAAATGAAAACAACCGTGGCAACATTGACTGTGCAGAATTGTTTAACAATGTTTTGTAAAACCAGTATGAACGTATTTGATAGCCGACAAGCTGTGTCAAGGTCAGACAATGACGAACACAAAACCAGTAAACACATTATGTAACGGTAAACAAATTATGCAATGAAACATCAGGCGAGCGTTACGTCAGAGCCTATCCTTGATGAGTAATTCCGTTACATAACGGTGACATGCAGCTGGCGGAGTGATATAAACTTTAAGACAATAAGAATTGAACATCCTACAACAGTCGCTTCACAAAATAGCGCCTATTTCTCAGCCCAGTCTAAATTCAATGCTCGCGCGAGCAACACCTGTGAAGTTTCGGAACATATTTGTGCGGGCCCGCAAAACAAGTAAAATGTGAAAATTTTGATACATATATTTTGATCTAACAGTATCATTACAAAACAAGTAGAGACAGTGAGAAAAATTGCGATAAATTAACCGTTCAGCCATGAAGTGTAAAAGTGAGAAATAACAGCAAACAATGAACCACGATTTGACGCCCCAGTTCTACACAACAGCAGGAAAGTAGACATTCAAAATTATTTAAACACTGACACTTTTAAAATTGAGCTCAATAAAATAAAAATGTACTGTATGAAATAGCGTGAGTGTGTGTGTGTGAAAGCGCTGGTTTTCGTTATGTCGTAGTTATAGAGAATGGGTTATCTTTATGTTATATTCTAGTTTGAAACGGCTTAAGCAAAATGATCATTTTTACGAATACTTAAACATACTAAAATTGCGAAAGTCAAAATGTATGAAGGAGAGAGGAAATTTGGTGTTTTGTATCAACAATATAACTTGATGATGTTTTCTTTTCTATTTTGAAATTAATAAAGTAATAGTGATTATAACATTTAATGTGAAGTAATAGTTATTTCAGACAACCATGTGGTTTCCAACACGTCTAACGAGATCCTGGACATGATGAGTTTAAGTTGGTACTCAACAATATGGCTGCTACTCCAGCCTAAAGTATAAAAAGTTTTACAAAGTGTAATAATAAATTTAAATACAAAAGACGATTACTTATTAATATAACAGTGGCGCCCGAACAGCTGGACCGTTTGCATAAATTAAATTATGCAAATGTGGACCTGTTGAAGAAATGATATGGTTGTTTGGAATGTGTATTTACGTATGTACATAAATTAAACGTAAGAGGTTATGTTCAAGATGGGTGAGTAGAATATTTTTCAATAAGTATATGTTACATATAATAGGATTTTAATAAAGAAATATATATTAAAAAATTTTTAAGAAAAATGGCAGATAACAATGATATTAGTTTATCTGATAGTCAGATAGCAAATCAAATAAGTAGCGACTCCGGAATTCAAACAACTGACAGTAGTCTTGAGGAGTCAAAAATAATACAGACAGTTGAGATTCATTCAACCCCTATTTTAGGAAATCAAAATAAGAAACCTGATAATGATACTATGTTAGCAAGATTGTATGATATGATGTACAATAGTGTAGAAAAACAAGATAGTAATTTCAGAGAATTAAAAAACCAAATTAACGAAATAAAAAGTGATTCTGACGTTAAATTTAATATACAGAATGACAAATTTGATAGACAAAGTAGGGATATTAAAGAGTTGAAACATGAAATACAAGAAATGAATAAACATTTAGAAAGCACTCACGAAACAATAAGAAACGGTTTAAATAAGTTAGAACAGAAGTTCGAGAAATTAGGTAACAATGTTTTAAGTAAGACAAAATGTAAAAATGACGAAATAGTAGACAATTTTGAGAGTATAGTGGGGGTGAAGAATAATGATGAAAATATAATAACAAATAGTGCTGATGAAGTTTTAGAATGCGATAACGAAATGGTAATGAGTGTTTATGAAATAGAAAGAGAGTGGAAGAATAATGTAGTAATTAAATGGGGACAGAGGGCAAATTTTCCCCTTATTGTTTATAATGATGATGATGATTTAATGTTGTTTTTTCAGGGCAAGAGACCCTTATGGTTAAATGAAGTAATGTTGTATAATGTTGTACCCTCTGTCCGTAATAATTGTGAGAGTGTGATGTGGTGCTGTGAAGAAAGAGAGTTATATGTTGAGAATGAAATAGAAATATATGAAGCTAATGATAAGTAGAAAAGTTGATTGCAACACAGGATAAATTCATCATGATGATAAATAAAAACAGTTAATGAAAAATTTTAAATAATAATGTTTATAAATTTTTATATAAATTAGTTAAAAGAGAATTGTTGGTTCAATGTATATTTGTGTATTATGTTATGTAATGTATTGAAATAGTGTGTGTGGCTGGGAGGTTATCCAATGGGATAACGTATTAAAAATTTGATATATTTTAATTAATAATGATGATTTGCTACTCAATAATTTTGTTTGAATTTAAAAATTGGATGGACTAAATACTTCTTATATTGTGTTATTGTGTCTTATTGTGTTGTTTGCAGTTAGTATGTTAGGAATAAGTATTATAAAAATATAATAATGTGAAGCTACTTACCCTTTTTGTATCACATAAAATTAACTAACAAACATTGTATATTTCTCGGGCGCCATCTTGCCAACTGCAAGAAAATAATTTATGAGGGTTCTTTTTAGGCGAACAGGAAATCAGATGGTTGTTTAATCAAACAAAGAAACTTTATACGTTTACACATAATTAAAATTTATTAACATTTCTTACTATAATTTTATTATTAACAAACTACCTCCTGCCATCCTCTCTCTACTGGAAATTCACATTTACGAAAGTTATTAATTATATAATCATTCTGCTACAATGAGAATGAAAACATGGTATACAAATTCCAAATAAATTTTAAGAAATTAAGTATGAATTAAATTAAAATACAAACAACGCAAACCAGCCTTCTTTGTCTACCCGCTTACTCACGCACACACCCACACAATGATTTTATGATTTGAGAGCTCTCATGTTACATTCCCCCATACCCATATGAGATCTCATTTGTTTAGTGCTTAAAATTTTGTTTCGTTATAAAATTTATATCGGACTTTGTCGATGTTAGACGAAAATTGAAAGTTACTTAACTGACATGTGAGTCCAGATGACATCGCCTTATACTACGCGCACTACGTAGATCACTGAATTTACATGCTTTTTTCTTTTAAAACCATTTAACTGGTAGTTCAATCTAATTAAGTTGACAGCTGCTATTTTACATTTAAGATCTGTATACGTGCAGGCGATAATTACGCACGGCCGGCGCAACACTAAAACTTCGCCGAAAACCGGCGAGAGCCGGGCAGACGCACAGTGGTTAGCGTCTGTACCACTCAGATGTTGTTTTGCGACTACTTTGTTCTGTTGTGTCACTATGTTGCTGGCGTGACACACCCAGCATTCCTGTTATGTAATGCGCTGACGCAACACATCGCCTGATGTCTGGTTGTGTAACGTGTTTACTGTTACACAACGTGTTTACGTTTTTCGTGTTCGTCATTGTCCTTGAACTGAGTTTGGTACAGTTGCCGGTTATTAAAACTGTTTATATGAATATTGTTGAATCATATGGTCTTCACCGTCTCAAACAATGCTGCCATCGTCTCGATCGCTCCAAATAATAAATTTACCGTTCTGTCATAACATTTTTCCGTAATAATTGTGAGAGTGTGATGTGGTGCTGTGAAGAAAGAGAGTTATATGTTGAGAATGAAATAGAAATATATAAGTTAGAAAGAAAGTATGATGAATTGAGAAAATTAATAAAAGGGGTGATGATGAATCATGTGAAATACGTACCTGTTGAAAGAGAGACAGAAAATAATTTTGATAATATCTTACCTGACTATAATGACTTACCTGACGTAGTAGTTGAGGAATACAAAGATGAGAAAATTTACCTGACATTAACAAATAACCATGATACAGACGGGACAATCCTAACTTATGGTAACAAGATTTATAGTGGTACAATGGATGAAATAGAGTTGATAGATTATTATGATAGTAATGATTATCATAATTTGTGTGTTGATAAAAATGATGAATGTTACAAATACACTAGATATATATATGACGATGGTGGGTGAGCTAAAAGATCAGTGTTGGGACATTTTTAAATATTGTAAATTTTTGGTAATGACCTTGCTGATTTGGACATCTGAAGTGAGATACACTTGAACAGTTTTGACGCATATTTTGTAAATAATATTGAATTCATGTGTGTATTGTGAAATGTTAGATAAGTAATGTGTATATGTTTTAGAAAATGTTGTATTAATAATAATAATATTATTAATATTTTTGCACTCTAATTAAATAACATAATAATTACGAAGACAATAGTTAATGATTTGTAGAATGTTGACAATAATTGAAATATGTTATTTTAATAATCAAATGAATTAAATAAGTGGAGAGGTGTAGATAGTGTGATTGAATATTATGTGTTTGAATTTTATAAGGTAATTAAATTGTTTGGTGAGATTTTGATTTAATAATATTTAATAAGTAAATGAATGTTAAATGGTCTATTTTGTGGAATAACTTAATGATTAAAAATATGTGTTAATAATAAATTTTAAGCAATTTTGAAAATCTGATTGCAACACAGGATAAGTCAATAATGATGATAAATAAAAACAGTTAGTGAAAAATTTTAAATAATAATGTTTATAAAATTTTATATAAATTATTTATAAGAGACTTGTTTGTTTAATATTTTTTGCTAATAATCCAGGGTGATTGCCATGTGTGTATTGTGTTATGTGATGTATTATAATAGGGTGTGTGGCTGGGAGGTTATCCAAGGGGATAACGTATTAAAAATTTGATATATTTTAATTAATAATGATGATTTGCTACTCAATAATTTTGTTTGAATTTAAAAATTGGATGCACTAAATACTTCTTATATTGTGTTATTGTGTCTTATTGTGTTGTTTGCATTTAGTATGTTAGGAATAAGTATTATAAAAATATAATAATATGTTTTCAATGTGTTTACAGATTTTAAAATAAAATGAAAAATAGTTGTAATAAGTAAAATTTTCAATAGGTTGTAAAAGATAGAAGTGGGTGATAGTAATTGTTTGAATAAAATGTTTGAGTCAATTCAAGTTGAATTTTGTGGGACATAGAGTTGTCCAAATCGAAGTAAAAGTTAAAGTAATAGTGGAAATGAAAATAATGCAATGTCGTTTTGAGTTAATGTATGTTATAGAATTTTGAGAAATAAGTGGAGACACAGTAGAAATGGAGATTTTATGTAGAGTTTGGAGCGATATATTGTTTATTTGTTGATGTTAATTTGTTGTAATTGTAGTGAGGTTATGAGATTGAGATTTTTTGGGGAGTCCGCAACAAGGGTTGGGACGGGATAGGGACCGATTGGCGCCGGAAAGGGTTACCTAGGGTGAGTCCAGGGACCAACATAAGGGAATGAGTTTTGGGAAGGAAACACGTATCCTATGTACAAAGGGTTAGAGAGTATTTTTTTTATATAAGAGTAGAAGGTGGAGATTGGAGTTAAAGTAGTAAGTAGTTAGAGGTAGAGAAGGGTTAGTAAAATTTTGATAGTGGGGTGTCATACTAGTTAGAGATTTTGTAAGGGAGCATTAGCGTAATAAAAGGGGTAAGATTATGAGTAAATGCCAAATGGATGAAGTAAATTATAATGAAATAATGAATAACGTAGAATCACCCAAAGTAATGAAATGGAATAATGATGGCCAGACTTGAAAAAAAAAAAATAAATAAAAAAATAATTTTTGTAATTTTGAGAAACGAATTAATAAGAGTAAATCAAGTTTAAAAGTACTTTTTGATTTTATATGCCAATTTAATGATGTAAAGTGTGTAACATTTTAATTGTAAGTTGTTTATTTTAAAATGAATTATTAATGTACTGTGTTTTCTTATGTTAAGTTATGTTAGGTATTCTGATATATACATGTTAGTAATAAGTGAGTAAAAACAAAACCAGTGCTTCTTAGCGCAAACCAGCACCGCTAGGGGGAAACAGATCAGTTGGGGATATGGTGTTGTATAAGGCCACTATTTAATATTTTGATTTGTTGTTTCAGTGTTTGGTGGTGCTGTGGCGGCGGACCTGAGCTGGCCTGCGCGTCAGAGCAGGGGCGTGGAGTATCTGTCTGACTCTACGGTGTTGGGATCTCGAGAGAGAAGTCCAGTATTGTCATGCAGATGCGGTCACAGTCACCGGACCAAGGGTGAGTTGATTATTAATATTTTTTTTTGGAAACCGTACAGGGGGTTGTGGCGACATATCCTGGCTGATCCCTTTAGCAAGTATGAATGTGTCAATGAGATTTTTTATGCTTCGGCATAAAATATCTCATTGAGGGGGTATTGTAGCGGGGCATTTTTGGGGCCTACCTGAGACAATGTAAAGAAGTTTATATTTTATTGATAATAAATAACATATTTTGTATTTTTTTTATAAATAAATAATAATAACTTTATCCCTTGTTGAGTGATAAGGACAGAAATTATAAATTTGTTATGAGAGGTAAATTTGTTTGAAATGAAAACAACCGTGGCAACATTGACTGTGCAGAATTGTTTAACAATGTTTTGTAAAACCAGTATGAACGTATTTGATAGCCGACAAGCTGTGTCAAGGTCAGACAATGACGAACACAAAACCAGTAAACACATTATGTAACGGTAAACAAATTATGCAATGAAACATCAGGCGAGCGTTACGTCAGAGCCTATCCTTGATGAGTAATTCCGTTACATAACGGTGACATGCAGCTGGCGGAGTGATATAAACTTTAAGACAATAAGAATTGAACATCCTACAACAGTCGCTTCACAAAATAGCGCCTATTTCTCAGCCCAGTCTAAATTCAATGCTCGCGCGAGCAACACCTGTGAAGTTTCGGAACATATTTGTGCGGGCCCGCAAAACAAGTAAAATGTGAAAATTTTGATACATATATTTTGATCTAACAGTATCATTACAAAACAAGTAGAGACAGTGAGAAAAATTGCGATAAATTAACCGTTCAGCCATGAAGTGTAAAAGTGAGAAATAACAGCAAACAATGAACCACGATTTGACGCCCCAGTTCTACACAACAGCAGGAAAGTAGACATTCAAAATTATTTAAACACTGACACTTTTAAAATTGAGCTCAATAAAATAAAAATGTACTGTATGAAATAGCGTGAGTGTGTGTGTGTGAAAGCGCTGGTTTTCGTTATGTCGTAGTTATAGAGAATGGGTTATCTTTATGTTATATTCTAGTTTGAAACGGCTTAAGCAAAATGATCATTTTTACGAATACTTAAACATACTAAAATTGCGAAAGTCAAAATGTATGAAGGAGAGAGGAAATTTGGTGTTTTGTATCAACAATATAACTTGATGATGTTTTCTTTTCTATTTTGAAATTAATAAAGTAATAGTGATTATAACATTTAATGTGAAGTAATAGTTATTTCAGACAACCATGTGGTTTCCAACACGTCTAACGAGATCCTGGACATGATGAGTTTAAGTTGGTACTCAACAATATGGCTGCTACTCCAGCCTAAAGTATAAAAAGTTTTACAAAGTGTAATAATAAATTTAAATACAAAAGACGATTACTTATTAATATAACAAAGTTAGAACCCCAGTAAAACAAAAACACGGTTTACTTACAGCATGCATGTGTGCATATTTATATATTTACTTTAAAAATATATAAATACTTAAAATTTGGATGCCAAAAATGGATGGTAGTTAATTAGTATACCAAGGAAAGGTTACACAGATGTGTTTTGTAAATTTATTGAATCTCTCCCGCTTTATGTAACTAAATACCATCTTCAGCCACAAAGTGCACTTAATTCCATTATTTTTTTAAAGCAAAGAATATTGTATGATTAGCTCATCATTTTAATTTTTATTAAATAATTCAGTAGGAATATACGTAAGTAGGAATATACGTAAGTAGGAATAAAACGTAAGTTTTCTTCCTTTCTCGTTTTTGCAACCACGTCTATTAGTTCAATTAAATGCATCACACGACTGTACCATTCTAATTGATTAATTACTGAAATAATAGCAATATGAACTACACACTTCAAATTCTGTCACCCACACTACAGCACAATCAACGGCATTCAATTTGGGCCGCAAAAGTGCTGCTTATGCACCATCTACTGTTACAGTATGGTACCTTGTGATGGCAGCCGGAGTAGGTATTCTTTCAGCTGAAGAGATAAAATCACTAGATACCTAGTGATAATGTGGAAACATCTGGGATGTGACAAAGGAACAGGGAAAATGGGAAAGGCCTTCATTCAGACAGAGATCTAATTACAAAATGTATTCCCTATTATGAATTGTGTTTATGTGTTGAGACTAATAAAGCGTTTATTTTTTTGTTTTAAATAAAACTTAATACATTTCTATAAAACACAACTTGCATATGTATATTGCATTTTAGTTAATTGTTAATAGTCTGACTTGGGATTAACGGCTTAAAAAAAATTAACAATTAAATTAATCTTTTAAAAAATTGGTTAACTTTTTAACTTAATCGTTAAATTTTATAATGGTTAACTTTGATCATTAATCATTAAATTTTCTTATTAACTATTAAAAAATTAACAAGTTAATTTTTTTGGCTGTCCAAGGGTAAAGTAGCACTGCAGGCACAATACAATATACAATACAGAATGTTGTGAACTGAAAAATGCAATAAAGAAATTATATTCATTACCTGCTGCAATTTGCAATAATGTTAATATAATTTAATAATTAAAATAAAATAATCTATGATTTTTAATTATTTAATTATTAATTATTGGATTTTTTAATTATAAATATTTTAAGTAATTTTTTCTGTATCGAAAATTTTAATTAATTTTTTTTTAAAGCTTAATTTGTGGATTTATTTAACATGATTTTAATTACTTCAGCCAAAGCAACTTGCTCAATAAAACAACAAAAAAAGAAAACATAAATTTTAAACTGTTAACTTTTAATCAGTTAATTTGATTTTTAACTTTAATCAGTTATTTTTTGCACATGTTAACTTTAGCTTTAATTCAGTTAATTTTGGGGGGCACTAACTTTAACTTTAATCAGTTAAATATTTTTATTAACTTTCCCAAGTCTGTTAAAAGTATGAAATGTGCAGGTCATAATTTCTCAGAAATTCGGTGGTGAATATTAGCCTTAGGAATCATCTTTTAAGAGTTTACTTTTATAGAAAAAAAATCTTGGATTCTCATACATACTTACAAAAATTTCATTTATTTCAAATCCATTCCAAAGACTTATATAACAACTATATAGCACTTGGTAATAGAAGTAAACATTAATCAAGTAAGGATATAAGGATAATATAAGAATACAGTGAACAACTAAAGAGTTTCTTTTGATCACTGTATTAATGTCTAGCTATGATTTGCTTTACAGGTCACTTTAGTATTTTCCTAAAATACCGTGCAGAACAATTTGTGTGAGGTGGGTTCCAAATAGTCTTAGTGATGAACACAAAAAAGTATGGTCGCTGCATTGTCTTTTTTGGATCATTCCTCAAAGAGGGAGGTGAATTCTTGACACACATCATAGCAGGAGACAAAGCCTAGGTTTCATGTACTACACCAGAGAGTAAACGTTAGTCTATGGAATGCCATCACCCTTGTTTACCATCCTGACCAAATAAATTGAGACATGCATCCTCAACTCGAAAGGTTATGTTTTCTGGGACCGAAAAGGTCCACTTCTTGTTGACTTTCTGCCCTGAGGAGCCTCATTAAATGCTGACACATACTGCAAAGCTTTAAAAAAATTATGATGGGCCAATCAAAATTGAAGGAGGGGTTTATTGTCTAGAGGCATTTTGTTTCTTCATGACAATGCACAGCCTCATGTTGCGGCCACAACAAAAGAGTTGCTGGCAAAATTTAAGTGGGAAGTTTTCGAACCCTACAGCCCAAACCTTGCCCCCAGTAACTATCATATGTTTTGCAAACTTAAAGAATTTTGGGGAGGAAAGTGTTTTGCGAGTGATGAAGAATTACAGAAAACAGTGACAACTTTTTTCATGGAACTGGCGGTGGAGGAATAATATATAGGAATAAACAAGCTCATCTATCGGTACGATAAATGCTTAAATAAATAAGGTGACTATGTAGAAAAGTAGATTAAGGTTATTTTATGTTAAATAAAATGTTTCTTTCAAAAATAATTGTTATTTCTTTTATTACAAAACGGGTATTACTTTCTGGACAACCCTCGCACACATTAACAGGATAATAGGCTGATAACAGGTCAGGATGTGAATACACATTTTCACTGAAGAGAAAGTACAGCATTGGTTGAAGTATGACTCAACCTTTATTTCCAGACAAAATTTAATATTTTGTTCACAGCTGTGGTACCAGTAAATCTGTAATTCTGACACATGTTCAGAATTTACACAACTGCCTACTGAAACAGAAAGAATAGGACAATATTTATCTTTCTCAGATAATAATTCATAAGCAATTGTATGGCTTTGTGCTATTTAACAGGAAAGTAATTATTACATAAACATTTTACTCCATGTCTCCACTAGGTTGATAGAATAAATAAATGAATGACTGAACGCATAATGTAAAAACTAATAAGAAAGTCTTCTGCTATACAGTGTTTGAAACAAGTGTTTTTTAAAACTGTCAATACACAAGACAATTATAAAATGTCTGAGGTTGATGTTTGGGTGTTTGTCTGATTCCTCTTATCTTTGAGACAGATGAACCAATTTAGGTGAAGTTTCAGCAAACAATTAAACATGCTGAAACAGCGCCGCCTCCTGGCTGTGAATACCGCAACTACTAGCCATACACCATCACACTAACACAAAAGCCGTGCGGTACGTCTTGGTCCTTAACGGACTGTTGAGCGGAGGTTTAATTTAATTTAATTTAATTAAACATGCTGAAGGAAAACAAAGCAGGAAACAAAGCAGGTCAGGTAGATAAATATATGTCTTTGAATATTTAAAAGCTAAACTCACCCTGCAAGTATATTTTTTATCTACAAATGATATTTTTAAATGTCAGCTTTAAAAACATAATTGAATATTATAATTTATTCTCCCATATACAACTGAAGATACAAACAGCAGAAATGAAATTTCTGAGATCAGTTGTTAAAAAGTGTAATAGATGAGATCGTATAAGAAATGAAGAGATAAGAAGTGTTTTAGATATTTTTGCAGTTTGTAGCGGGGCATTTTTGGGCATACCTGGGGTAATAACAGGATTTGTATTTTTTAATAATAAATAACTTGTCGAGGGATAGAAAAATGTTATGACCGAACGGTAAATTTCTTATTTGGAGCGATCGAGACGATGGCAGCATTGTTTGAGACGGTGAAGACCATATGATTCAACAATATTCATATAAACAGTTTTAATAACCGGCAACTGTACCAAATTCAGTTCAAGGACAATGACGAACACGTTATGTAACAGTAAACACGTTACACAACCAGACATCAGGCGATGTGTTGCATCAGCGCATTACATAACAGGAATGCTGGGTGTGTCACGCCAGCAACATAGTGACACAACAGAACAAAGTAGTCGCAAAACAACATCTGAGTGGTACAGACGCTAACCACTGTGCGTCTGCCCGGCTCTCGCCGGTTTTCGGCGAAGTTTTGGTGTTGCGCCGGCCGTGCGTAATTATCGCCTGCACGTATACAGATCTTAAGTGTAAAATAGCAGCTGTCAACTTAATTAGATTGAACTAACAGTTAAATGGTTTTAAAAGAAAAAACATGTAAATTCAGTGATCTACGTAGTGCGCGTAGTATAAGGCGATGTCATCTGGACTCACATGTCAGTTAAGTAACTTTCAATTTTCGTCTAACATCAACAAAGTCCGATATAAATTTTATAACGAAACAAAATTTTAAGCACTAAACAAATGAGATCTCATATGGGTATGGGGGAATGTAACATGAGAGCTCTCAAATCATAAAATCATTGTGTGTGTGTGTGCGTGAGTAAGCGGGTAGACAAAGAAGGCTGGTTTGCGTTGTTTGTATTTTAATTTAATTCATACTTAATTTCTTAAAATTTATTTGGAATTTGTATACCATGTTTTCATTCTCATTGTAGCAGAATGATTATATAATTAATAACTTTAGTAAATGTGAATTTCCAGTAGAGAGAGGATGGCAGGAGGTAGTTTGTTAATAATAAAATTATAGTAAAAAATGTTAATAAATTTTAATTATGTGTAAACGTATAAAGTTTCTTTGTTTGATTAAACAACCATCTGATCTCCTGTTCGCCTAAAAAGAACCCTCATAAATTATTTTCTTACAGTTGGAAAGTAGCTTCACATTTGGCTGCCGGCCAACAGGGACAATTTATATAATTATATTATATAAATATAAGCCTACGGGGAGAACAGAATGGTTGTTGAGGTAAACAATAAAATTTCTTTTTTTTTCGTACGTAAAATAGACGCAAGTATGGGGTTATGTTTTGATAGGGTTATGTATGTAGTGCATTATTTGTTTAGGTGTTTATGAGTATTGTGAGGGTAATTAGTGTGTATGAGATGAATTATATTATATAAAGGGTATTATAATAAAATTTTTTAATATGGCTAAGATACCAGAAAATGATAGTGGTTTCGTATGGAACGAGTGGGAAAGCGAATTTAGAGGGGTTGTAGGTGAAATGACGGACGAGGAATGGGGGAGTTTAGAAGATAGTTTAACACGCATGGAAGAAATGGAAGAGGGAATATTCGCGGAAATTAAGAAGCACAGTGATGATATTGATAGTGAGGTGCAAAGTAATAAAGGTAAGATTGTTGAAGTAAAAGTGGTAGAAAATAAGACAGTGAATAGGCCTAATGATAACGATAGTGTAGGGGTGGAAGAAAAGGAGTATACATGGAATGACATATTTGACCTTTTAAAGAAAGGTTTTGATGAGATGGACAAAAGAATGAATAAGGGTTTTGATGAATTACAGGAAATGAGGAATAAACATTTTGATAATATGATTAAGGGTTTTGATGAGTTACATATAGATTTACACGAAACAAAGGAAATAATGAGTAAGGGTTGTGATACAATAAAAGACGCTTTTGATAAACCAGACGAGAAGGAGGAGGAAGATAGGTGTCAAGTAAACGTTGAGTTAACACAGGTAAGTGGTGTCTTTGATAATAGTGAAGAAATAAGTAACCAGGTGAGTGACAATTCGAATAATGAGTTAATAGCTAACAGTGATCAAATAGTGGGAGAAATAGTGTTGACTAGTGATGATAATGGTATTAATTACAATTCTGAGGTAAGTAGGAATGATAATTATGACAATATAAGTGAAAATATGATGTTAAAAAATAATGGAGTAAATATAGAAAGTACTGATGAAGTTTTAGAATGTAATCATGAGATGTTGAGATGTATTGATGAAGGAGAAAGAGAGTTATATACTGAGAGTGAAATAGAACTATATAAGTTAGAAAGAAAGTATAATGAATTGAGAAAATTACTAGAAGGGGTGATGATGAATCATGTGAAATACGTATCTGTTGAAAGAGAGATAGAGAATAATTTTGATAATATCTTACCTGACTATAATGACTTACCTGACGTAGTAGTTGAGGAATACAAAAATGAGAAAATAATTTACCTGACGTTAACAAATAACACTGATATAGACTGGACAATCCTAACCTATGGTAACAAGATTTATAGTGGTACAATGGATGAAATAGAGTTGATAGATTATTATGATAGTAATGATTATCATAATTTGTGTGTTGATAAAAATGATGAATGTTACAAATACACTAGATATATATATGACGATGGTGGGTGAGCTAAAAGATCAGTGTTGGGACATTTTTAAATATTGTAAATTTTTGGTAATGACCTTGCTGATTTGGACATCTGAAGTGAGATACACTTGAACAGTTTTGACGCATATTTTGTAAATAATATTGAATTCATTTGTGTGTATTGTGAAATAATGTATAATGTGAAATAATAATGAAGACAATAATTAATGATTTGTAGAATGTGGATAATAATTGAAATATGTTTTAATAATCAAATGAATATGTTATTTTAATAATCAATTGAATTAAATAAGTTGAGATGTTTAGATATTGTGATTGAATGTTATGTGTTTTAATTTTATAAGGAATTTAAATTGTGTGATGAGATTTTAATTTAATAATCATGAATAAATAAATAAATGTTAAATGGTTTATTTTGTGGAATTTTGTGGAACATAATGATTAAAAATATATGTTAATAATAAACTTTAAGCAAGTTTGAAAATCTGATTGCAACACAGGATAAGTCAATAATGATGATAAATAAAAACAGTTAATGAAAAATTTTGAATAATAATGTTTATAAATTTTATATAAATTATTTAAAAGAGAATTATTTGTTTGATGTATGCTAATAATCCAGGTTTATTGCTATTTGTGTATTATGTTATGTAATGTATTATAATAGTGTGTGTGGCTGGGAGGTTATCCAAGGGGATAACGTATTAAAAATTTGATATATTTTAATTAATAATGATGATTTGCTACTCAATAATTTTGTTTGAATTTAAAAAAATTGGATGCACTAAATACTTCTTATATTGTGTTACTGTGTCTATTTGTGTTGATTGCATTAGTATGTTAGGAATAAGTATTATAAAAATATAATAATATGTTTTCAATGTGTTTACAGATTTTAAAATAAAATGAAAAATAGTTGTAATAAGTAAAATTTTCAATAGGTTGTAAAAGATAGAAGTGGGTGATAGTAATTGTTTGAATAAAATGTTTGAGTCAATTCAAGTTGAATTTTGTGGGACATAGATTTGTCCAAATCGAAGTAAAAGTTAAAGTAATAGTGGAAATGAAAATAATGCAATGTTGTTTTGAGTTAATGTAATGTTATAGAATTTGAGAAGTATAAGTGGAGACACAGTAGAAATGGAGATTTTATGTAGAGTTTGGAGCGATATATTGTTTATTTGTTGATGTCAATTTGTTGTAATTGTAGTGAGGTTATGAGATTGAGATTTTTTGGGGATGGTAATTTTGTAGTAGTGGTAGTGTATTTGGGGAGTCCGCAACATAAGGGTTGGGACGGGATAGGGACCGATTGGCGCCGGAAAGGGTTACCTAGGGTGAGTCCAGGGACCAACATAAGGGAATGAGTTTTGGGAAGGAAACACGTATCCTATGTACAAAGGGTTAGAGAGTATTTTTTTTATATAAGAGTAGAAGGTGGCGATTGGGGTTAAAGTAGTAAGTAGTTAGAGGTAGAGAAGGGTTAGTAAAATTTTGATAGAGGGGTGTCATACTAGTTAAAGATTTTGTAAGGGAGCATTAGAGTAATAAAAGGGGTAAGATTATGAATAAATGCCAAATGGATGAAGTA
This sequence comes from Magicicada septendecula, assembly GCA_034769895.1. NCBI lineage: Eukaryota > Metazoa > Arthropoda > Insecta > Hemiptera > Cicadidae > Magicicada > Magicicada septendecula. The sequence continues at coordinate 958,008,780 of CM068367.1, forward strand.
AATTATAATGAAATAATGAATAATGAAGAATCACCCAAAGTAATGAAATGGAATAATGATGGCCAGAATTGAAAAAAATAAATAAAATAAAAAATTTTGTAATTTTGAGAAACGCATTAATAAGAGTAAATCAAGTTTGAAAGTAATTTTTTGATTTTATATGCTAATTTAATGATGTAAAGTGTGTAACATTTTAATTGTAAGTTGTTTATTTTAAAATGAATTATTAATGTACTGTGTTTTCTTATGTTAAGTTATGTTAGGTATTCTGATATACACATGTTAGTAATAAGTGAGTAAAAACAAAACCAGTGCTTCTTAGCGCAAACCAGCACCGCTAGGGGGGAACAGATCAGTTGGGGATATGGTGTTGTATAAGGCCACTATTTAATATTTTGATTTGTTGTTTCAGTGTTTGGTGATGCTGTGGCGGCGGACCTGAGCTGGCCTGCGCGTCAGGGCAGGGGCGTTGAGTATCTGTCTGACTCTACGGTGTTGGGATCTCGAGAGAGAAGTCCAGTATTGTCATGCAGATGCGGTCACAGTCACCAGACCAAGGGTGAGTTGATTATTTTTTTTTGTAAACCATACAGGGGGTTGTGGCGACATATCCTGGCTGATCCCTTTAGCAAGTATGAATGTGTCAATGAGATTTTTTATGCTTCGGCATAAAATATCTCATTGAGGGGGTATTGTAGCGGGGCATTTTTGGGCATACCTGGGGTAATAACAGGATTTGTATTTTTTAATAATAAATAACTTGTCGAGTGATAGAAAAATGTTATGACCGAACGGTAAATTTCTTATTTGGAGCGATCGAGACGATGGCAGCATTGTTTGAGACGGTGAAGACCATATGATTCAACAATATTCATATAAACAGTTTTAATAACCGGCAACTGTACCAAACTCAGTTCAAGGACAATGACGAACACGTTATGTAACAGTAAACACGTTACACAACCAGACATCAGGCGATGTGTTGCGTCAGCGCATTACATAACAGGAATGCTGGGTGTGTCACGCCAGCAACATAGTGACACAACAGAACAAAGTAGTCGCAAAACAACATCTGAGTGGTACAGACGCTAACCACTGTGCGTCTGCCCGGCTCTCGCCGGTTTTCGGCGAAGTTTTGGTGTTGCGCCGGCCGTGCGTAATTATCGCCTGCACGTATACAGATCTTAAGTGTAAAATAGCAGCTGTCAACTTAATTAGATTGAACTAACAGTTAAATGGTTTTAAAAGAAAAAACATGTAAATTCAGTGATCTACGTAGTGCGCGTAGTATAAGGCGATGTCATCTGGACTCACATGTCAGTTAAGTAACTTTCAATTTTCGTCTAACATCAACAAAGTCCGATATAAATTTTATAACGAAACAAAATTTTAAGCACTAAACAAATGAGATCTCATATGGGTATGGGGGAATGTAACATGAGAGCTCTCAAATCATAAAATCATTGTGTGTGTGTGTGCGTGAGTAAGCGGGTAGACAAAGAAGGCTGGTTTGCGTTGTTTGTATTTTAATTTAATTCATACTTAATTTCTTAAAATTTATTTGGAATTTGTATACCATGTTTTCATTCTCATTGTAGCAGAATGATTATATAATTAATAACTTTCGTAAATGTGAATTTCCAGTAGAGAGAGGATGGCAGGAGGTAGTTTGTTAATAATAAAATTATAGTAAAAAATGTTAATAAATTTTAATTATGTGTAAACGTATAAAGTTTCTTTGTTTGATTAAACAACCATCTGATCTCCTGTTCGCCTAAAAAGAACCCTCATAAATTATTTTCTTGCAGTTGGCAAGATGGCGCCCGAGAAATATACAATGTTTGTTAGTTAATTTTATGTGATACAATAAGGTAAGTAGCTTCACAAGTTAATGAAAGGATTAAAGAATACAGAAGAAAATGGATTCAACACATCTATAGAATGGAAGAAAGTAGAATACTGAAGATGGCAAAAGATTACAACCCTAGAGGCAGAAGAAAAGTTGGTAGACCTATGAAATAGATGTACTGTTGGTAGACTGTGGAATAGGAACAGGCCACTAAAGCCTAAAACCATTAATAAGATGATGATATTACAATTTAGCCTCCCATGTTATAATGACAAAACTGCCATTACATATGTAAACCATATTCTTTCTTGATCTTGTATTTTGTCAGAAATAAAGGGTTTATTAACTTAATCTTATCTATTAATGTTAATGGATTGTCAAAGTTTTATTTTCTTCATCCATGTTCTCACTATTCACCAGATTCCATTACCTAAAGATACTGCACTTATGTTAACCCTTACATACTTCTAGTATAGGCCTATATACAAATAATTTTTGTTGGTCAGGTGTACGCAGGGGCGGTAATAAAAATCGTGGGGCCCGGTACAGATAAACCCACGGGGCCCCCCTTGTTTCCACCCCGACCCCCCACCCTTACACCCTTACAACACACCACCGCCACAATCACGTTTAAATATTACACACATCATATTTACTTTGTATCAACAAACATTGAAAATTTAATAAAAGAAATTTATGTAGTGTACATAAGGGTACACAAAAAACAAATTCTAAAACGACTTTATATTAACAAAAACATAAAACTTAATGGTAGATTGGTAGGTTACAACCTTTTTTATTATATATATCGTAAAAGTTCAATAGTATTAAATGAAATTTATAATTAACGGTCCATTAAAATAGTCTTCTTAGTTTGGCTGTAGCAAAGTCTTTTATGAGAAAATTTTTTATGTCTGATAATCCCTAGTATTTGGCAATATTTAATTATGCCCAATCGTATCAAAGCAGATCTGGTGTTACCTATTTATGTATAATTTTCATTAAAAATTTTTGATATCCATGTTAAATAAAACATTTTTTTATCTTACATGATATTGTAATAATCATTTTATATAAACATTTTTTAAAAGAACAAAAAGTTATTATGAAAATAACCTGATGCATAAACAAATATTATCAGACTGTCAAATAACAGGTATAATACTGTTGTAACGTTTATTTTTGAAAATATTTATAAAATTGTACAAGTAGTAAATAATAGCTAAAAATAATGTGTACTAGCAGTTATATTTGACAAAGAAGTATGTGAGGGTGTGTGAAGGGAAAGTTTGTAAGACTGTCCTTTTGGCATTGTAACCTACAGACAGCTTGATGTGTTACGGCTGTAAAGTTAATTGTTTGACAAAAGAGTGACACTTACTAGATGTATGTGAGACGTTGTATTTCGCATCAGGCAGCTGCTCTGAGTGAAGAAAGGCATAACCCCCAATAAACCAATCTACCCTTTTTAAAAACTTTGACACAGACTGAAAGCAAAGAGTTTGTCAATTCGATACGGTACAACATTAGATGCCAGAACAATTGCAACGTAGAAATTTGACGAAAGTCGTGATTATAAAGGAAGATTCGTTCCAGACTCAAAACAAAGCCAGAGTGCAACTTGAAGATAAACAATGGTGCAGCAGATCGAACAATACCAGTATTGTATCTATGTCAAAGCGTAACAGAAATTGGACACTAGGAGACGGCCACGAGAGACAAAGAAATGTCGCCTGATTTACAAGGGGAAAGTGAAACTCACGAATTCTGGAGTGCTTGAATGAGATTCCTAGTGTGATGCTACTTTCCAACTGTAAGAAAATAATTTATGAGGGTTCTTTTTAGGCGAACAGGAGATCAGATGGTTGTTTAATCAAACAAAGAAACTTTATACGTTTACACATAATTAAAATTTATTAACATTTTTTACTATAATTTTATTATTAACAAACTACCTCCTGCCATCCTCTCTCTACTGGAAATTCACATTTACGAAAGTTATTAATTATATAATCATTCTGCTACAATGAGAATGAAAACATGGTATACAAATTCCAAATAAATTTTAAGAAATTAAGTATGAATTAAATTAAAATACAAACAACGCAAACCAGCCTTCTTTGTCTACCCGCTTACTCACGCACACACACACACAATGATTTTATGATTTGAGAGCTCTCGTGTTACATTCCCCCATACCCATATGAGATCTCATTTGTTTAGTGCTTAAAATTTTGTTTTGTTATAAAATTTATATCGGACTTTGTTGATGTTAGACGAAAATTGAACGTTACTTAACTGACATGTGAGTCCAAATGACATCGCCTTATACTACGCGCACTACGTAGATCACTGAATTTACATGTTTTTTTTCTTTTAAAACCATTTAACTGTTAGTTCAATCTAATTAAGTTGACAGCTGCTATTTTACATTTAAGATCTGTATACGTGCAGGCGATAATTACGCACGGCCGGCGCAACACCAAAACTTCGCCGAAAACCGGCGAGAGCCGGGCAGACGCACAGTGGTTAGCGTCTGTACCACTCAGATGTTGTTTTGCGACTACTTTGTTCTGTTGTGTCACTATGTTGCTGGCGTGACACACCCAGCATTCCTGTTATGTAATGCGCTGACGCAACACATCGCCTGATGTCTGGTTGTGTAACGTGTTTACTGTTACATAACGTGTTCGTCATTGTCCTTGAACTGAGTTTGGTACAGTTGCCGGTTATTAAAACTGTTTATATGAATATTGTTGAATCATATGGTCTTCACCGTCTCAAACAATGCTGCCATCGTCTCGATCGCTCCAAATAAGAAATTTACCGTTCGGTCATAACATTTTTCTATCACTCGACAAGTTATTTATTATTAAAAAATACAAATCCTGTTATTACCCCAGGTATGCCCAAAAATGCCCCGCTACAATACCCCCTCAATGAGATATTTTATGCCGAAGCATAAAAAATCTCATTGACACATTCATACTTGCTAAAGGGATCAGCCAGGATATGTCGCCACAACCCCCTGTACGGTTTACAAACAAGAATAATCAACTCACCCTTGGTCCGGTGACTGTGACTGCATCTGCATGACAATACTGGACTTCTCTCTCGAGATCCCAACACCGTAGAGTCAGACAGATACTCAACGCCCCTGCCCTGACGCGCAGGCCAGCTCAGGTCCGCCGCCACAGCATCACCAAACACTGAAACAACAAATCAAAATATTAAATAGTGGCCTTATACAACACCATATCCCCAACTGATCTGTTCCCCCCTAGCGGTGCTGGTTTGCGCTAAGAAGCACTGGTTTTGTTTTTACTCACTTATTACTAACATGTATATATCAGAATACCTAACATAACTTAACATAAGAAAACACAGTACATTAATAATTCATTTTAAAATAAACAACTTACAATTAAAATGTTACACACTTTACATCATTAAATTGACATATAAAATCAAAAAATTACTTTTAAACTTGATTTACTCTTATTAATTCGTTTCTCAAAATTACAAAAATTATTTATTTTATTTTATTTTTTTTTTTCAATTATGGCCATCATTATTCCATTTCATTACTTTGGGTGATTCTACGTTATTCATTATTTCATTATAATTTACTTCATCCATTTGGCATTTACTCATAATCTTACCCCTTTTATTACTCTAATGCTCCATTACAACATCTTTAACTAGTATGACACCCACTATCAAAATTTTACTAACCCTTCTCTACCTCTAACTACTTACTACTTTAACTCCAATCGCCACCTTCTACACTTATAAAAAAAAATACTCTCTAACCCTTTGTACATAGGATACGTGTTTCCTTCCCAAAACTCATTCCCTTATGTTGGTCCCTGGACTCACCCTAGGTAACCCTTTCCGGCGCCAATCGGTCCCTATCCCGTCCCAACCCTTGTTGCGGACTCCCCAAATACACTACCACTACTACAAAATTGCCATCCCCAAAAAATCTCAATCTCATAACCTCACTACAATTACAACAAATTAACATCAACAAATAAACAATATATCGCTCCAAACTCTACATAAAATCTCCATTTCTACTGTGTCTCCACTTATACTTCTCAAAATTCTATAACATATACTAACTCAAAACAACATTGCATTATTTTCATCTCCACTATTACTTTAACCCTTACTTCGATTTGGACAAATCTATGTCCCACAAAATTCAACTTGAATTGACTCAAACATTTTATTCAAACAATTACTATCACCCACTTCTATCTTTTACAACCTATTGAAAATTTTACTTATTACAACTATTTTTCATTTTATTTTAAAATCTGTAAACACATTGAAAACATATTATTATATTTTTATAATACTTATTCCTAACATACTAAATGCAAACAACACAATAAGACACAATAACACAATATAAGAAGTATTTAGTGCATCTAATTTTTAAATTCAAACAAAATTATTGAGTAGCAAATCATCATTATTAATTAAAATATATCAAATTTTTAATACGTTATCCCCTTGGATAACCTCCCAGCCACACACACTATTTCAATACATTACATAACATAATACACAAATGTACATTGAACCAACAATTCTCTTTTAACTAATTTATATAAAATTTATAAACATTATTATTTAAAATTTTTCATTAACTCTTTTATTTATCATCATTATGAATTGATCCTGTGTTGCAATCAGATTTTCAAAAATTCTAAATTTATTATTAACACATATTTTTAATCATTAAGTTATTCCACCAAATAGACCATTTAACATTTATTTATTTATTCATGATTATTAAATTAAAATCTCATTACACAATTTAAATTCCTTATAAAATTCAAACACATAATATTCAATCACACTATCTAAACATCTCCACTTATTTAATTCAATTGATTATTAAAATAACATATCTCAATTATTATCAAATCATTAACTATTGTCTTCATAATTATTTTGTTATTTAATTAGAGTGCTAAAATATTAATAATATTATTATTATTAATACAACATTTTCTAAAACATATACACATTACTTTTCTAACATTTCACAATACACATAAATGAATTCAATATTATTTACAAAATATGCGTCAAAACTGTTCAAGTGTATCTCACTTCAGATGTCCAAATCAGCAAGGTCATTACCAAAAATTTACAATATTTAAAAATGTCCCAACACTGATCTTTTAGCTCACCCACCATCGTCATATATATATCTAGTGTATTTGTAACATTCATCATTTTTATCAACACACAAATTATGATAATCATTACTATCATAATAATCTATCAACTCTATTTCATCCATTGTACCACTATAAATCTTGTTACCATAAGTTAGGATTGTCCAGTCTATATCAGTGTTATTTGTTAACGTCAGGTAAATTGTTTTATCATTTTTGTATTCCTCAACTACTACGTCAGGTAAATCATTATAGTCAGGTAAGATATTATCAAAATTATTCTCTGTCTCTCTTTCTAGTATTTTTCTCAATTCATCATACTTTCTTTCTAACTTATATATTTCTATTTCATTCTCAACATATAACTCTCTTTCTCCTTCATCAATACATCTCAACATCTCATGATTACATTCTAAAACTTCATCAGTACTTTCTATATTTACTCCATTATTTTTTAACATTATATTTTCACTTATATTGTCATAATTATCATTCCTACTTACCTCAGAATTATAATTAATATCATTATCATCACTAGTCAACACTATTTCTCCCACTATTTGGTCACTGTTATTTATTAACTCATTATTCGAATTGTCACTCACCTGGTTACTTATTTCTTCACTATTATCAAAGACACCACTTACCTGTGTTAACTCAACTTCTGTATTCTTTTTTACCTGATATCTATCTCCCTCCCACTTCTCGTCTGGTTTATCAAAAGCATTTTTTATTGTATCACAACCCTTACTCATTATTTCCTTTGTTTCATTTAATTCTACATGTAACTCATCAAAACCCTTGTTCATATTATCAAAATGTTTACTCATCATTTCCCCCCTCTCATCAAGCCATTTATTCATCATATCAAAATTCTTATCCATTTTTGCATTTAACTCATTTAGTAGGTTAAATAGGTCATATACTGTATACTCTTTTTCTTCCACCCCTAAACTACCGTTATCATTAGGCCTATTTTCCGTCTTAATCTCTACCACTGTCGCTTCAACGATCTTACCTTTATTGCTTGGCACCTCACTATCAATATCATCACTGTGCTTCTTAATTTCTGCAAATATTCCCTCTTCCATTTCTTCCATTCGTGTTAAACTATCGTCTAACCTCCCCCATTCCTCGTCCGTCATTTCACCTACAACCCCTCTAAATTCGCTTTCCCACTCGTTCCATACGAAACCACTATCATTTTCTTGTATCTTAGCCATATTAAAAAATTTTATTATCATACCCTTTATATAATATAATTCATCTCATACACACTAATTACCCTCACAATACTCATAAACACATAAACAAATAATGCACTACATACATAACCCTATCAAAACATAACCCCATACTTGCGTCTATTTTATGTACAAAAAAAAAATTTATTTTACCTTAAACAACCATTCTGCTTTCCTAAGTAGGCCTATATTTATATAATATTATTATATAAATCGTCCCTACGTTCGGAAGCCAAATGTGAAGCTACTTACCTTCACATAAAAGTCACTAACAAACATTGTATATTTCTCGGGCGCCATCTTGCCAACTGCAAGAAAATAATTTATGAGGGTTCTTTTTAGGCGAACAGGAGATCAGATGGTTGTTTAATCAAACAAAGAAACTTTATACGTTTACACATAATTAAAATTTATTAACATTTTTTACTATAATTTTATTATTAACAAACTACCTCCTGCCATCCTCTCTCTACTGGAAATTCACATTTACGAAAGTTATTAATTATATAATCATTCTGCTACAATGAGAATGAAAACATGGTATACAAATTCCAAATAAATTTTAAGAAATTAAGTATGAATTAAATTAAAATACAAACAACGCAAACCAGCCTTCTTTGTCTACCCGCTTACTCACGCACACACACACACAATGATTTTATGATTTGAGAGCTCTCGTGTTACATTCCCCCATACCCATATGAGATCTCATTTGTTTAGTGCTTAAAATTTTGTTTTGTTATAAAATTTATATCGGACTTTGTTGATGTTAGACGAAAATTGAACGTTACTTAACTGACATGTGAGTCCAAATGACATCGCCTTATACTACGCGCACTACGTAGATCACTGAATTTACATGTTTTTTTTCTTTTAAAACCATTTAACTGTTAGTTCAATCTAATTAAGTTGACAGCTGCTATTTTACATTTAAGATCTGTATACGTGCAGGCGATAATTACGCACGGCCGGCGCAACACCAAAACTTCGCCGAAAACCGGCGAGAGCCGGGCAGACGCACAGTGGTTAGCGTCTGTACCACTCAGATGTTGTTTTGCGACTACTTTGTTCTGTTGTGTCACTATGTTGCTGGCGTGACACACCCAGCATTCCTGTTATGTAATGCGCTGACGCAACACATCGCCTGATGTCTGGTTGTGTAACGTGTTTACGTTTTTCGTGTTCGTCATTGTCCTTGAACTGAGTTTGGTACAGTTGCCGGTTATTAAAACTGTTTATATGAATATTGTTGAATCATATGGTCTTCACCGTCTCAAACAATGCTGCCATCGTCTCGATCGCTCCAAATAAGAAATTTACCGTTCGGTCATAACATTTTTCTATCACTCGACAAGTTATTTATTATTAAAAAATACAAATCCTGTTATTACCCCAGGTATGCCCAAAAATGCCCCGCTACACTAGTAAATAGAGAAAACGGCTGTAGGAACAATCAGGACGAATGGTAGTTCGACAAGAGAATCACGTGTAAAGCAGAGATACTCGAAAACCAATGACGAATATACAATTTGTCACACTGGCTAAAGAACCAATAAGAGTATCCAAGCAGATGGAAGATTCACCAGAGGTAGGAGGGAGGAGAGTTTACTTGGTAGATCTCAGAACAGAAAAACGGCAGTCTAGTACTCATCTACAAAGTGATTACCACGAGTCATCTTAACTCGGTAACAATGTTTAGTCATCGATTCATTGAGAACTGCCTCTCAGTGTTCTGCATTCGACTGAAGCGAATTAAAACGTCAATTAGTAAATTCTTAAAAAATCATATCTAAACAGTAATCTAAATTTGCCAAATACAATTGTAGATTATAATTTACAATTATAAGTGTTAGAAAATTATTAAATGTTAATTAATCGCGATTTCAGAGATACTCATTGTTAAGATAAGAGAAGTGATTATACTTAAGGAAATATCCATACAGAGTGTTATATTTGTAATTTGCTACAACTTAATTAATTAAATAAGCATTAGACATAATGTTGTTGTTGTGTGTTTGGCAAATGAATCCTTTATATCCACATCCTTGTAGATATGAAGTGGCGCCCATGAAATTGAAACATTTTGGCAGTAAGTGATTTTTTAATTATTAATTTATTATTTGTTTAACCACCCCAAGTAAGAATTCTTTATATTTGTCGCCCAACTCGCGTGGCAAAATCTAAATTTAGATTTGTCAAAAAGGCAGATGAATGAATTGAGTTAAATAAGTTAACTAAACTGAGAATTAGAAATAAAATAAAAGTATTAATAAATAGAGTAGACATTAAGAACATAGGGCTAGTAATTGTAACTACAGTTGCTTAGTCTCGGTTCGAATATATACGGTATATGTTGACGCGAAGTAAGGCACGCAAAATGGAAAAAGAAACACCTTATACGACAATGGCCAGTGAAGAAGAAACACAAGCACCAAGGAGAGCTGAAGAGAGCGAAGAGATGGAGATATATAACCAAATGGGAGATCCTCAAGTCATAGCAATGATGGAGGAAGAAATCAGAACGGATATTGAAAATATAAGGGCAGAAGGACCATGCGCAGAAGTTGAACAAGTAAGTGCGACAGTACCACAGACGGAGAAGGAACAAATAAGGGCAGAAGGACCACAGCCAAAAAGTGAGCTGCAAATGCTATACGAATTGATGAAAGAAGATAACAAGAAATTACAAAATAAATTAAAAATAAGTCTGAATAAATTACAAGAAGACAATAAGAAGATACGAGAAGACATTCAAGATGTTAAAGTAAATCAGAAGAAATTAGAAGAAAAAGTTGAAGTAAATCAGAATAAATTAGAAGTAGCTATTAAGGACATTACAGTAAAGCACACTAAGTTAAGAGAGGAGATAAAAAACGATATGAACACGTTGCATGACAAATTAGTTGGTGATATTCAAATAGTGAATAAAACATGGCGTGAAGAATTGAATAAGACTGAGCATAATTTTGGCGAGGTGGTACAGCAACAAAGTGAAAAATTTAAGTGTGAAATACAAAAAACTACTAAAAACTTAAGTGAAAATTTAAATCGAATCAATCAGGAAGTGAGAAGAGAAATCAAACAACGAAAGAGGTCATCCGAGAAGAAGTCAGAAATATTTCTACCGTAAACAAATAAGAAATGGAAGAACAATTAAGAAAATTAGCTGAAGAAAAGGGTCGACGCATCGACGAGATGAAAGAAGATCAAGAGCAATTAAAACGAAAATTAACAGAGTTGGAGTCAAGACCAATGGTAAACAACCAAAATACTATTGTGGCTAACCAAGAACAGTTAAAGGAGGTACGGTACAACGGACGAGACGCCTACCCCATGGAATTTCTAAAGGAATTAAAAGAGGTTAAAGAAATATATTACCCCAGCGGAGGTATTAAGTGGATTAGCAGGCATCTAGAGGGTGAAGCAACAGTATGGTGGAGAATCGTACAATCCCAAATACATACGTTTGAACAATTCGAGGAGGCGTTTACCAAGAAATTCTGGAGTCAACAAATTCAAGAAAACATCCGGGACAGCTTGGAGTACGGATGTTATTATCCGAATGGTAAACTCACTATGGTGCAATACCTCGAGAATAAAATTCTACGGTGCAGACAACTGATCCCACCAATCTCGGACCAGCATCTAATTCGCAAACTTGCACGCCACTATGGTAAGGAAATAGAAGTTGCCATCATAACTAGAGGCGTCCAACAAGTAGATCAATTTGAAAGCTTATTAAATGAGTTTGCTACCATTCAACAACGAGAAATGAGAGGATCGTATCGGCAGCCACAACAGACAACGGTTGACAACGGTGGAAGACATATTAACAATGGCTATCATAAAACGAAGGGTATGAAAGTGGAGACTGAACACGAGGGTCACAGAACTGGGTGGCGCAATAAACAAACGTTTAGTACAGAGGATAGGGGAACAAAACAGCCCATTGTCAACACAGTAACAATTGAGCGTCAACAACCTGGCCCTTCACAAGAATCACGTACAAAAAACGACCAGCCAACCCACTGTCGCGGCAACAATACTTAGCTAGTAGAAAAATAAATAACCAGTTAGACGTAGCATTAGATTATATTGATATTCGTGAAGAATTGGATAAAATGGATGAAGAAGAAGAAGAAACCACTAATTTCCCGCACAATAAATGTCCGGAAATAAAAATAAAATTAAATAATGTAGAAGTAACTGCACTAATTGATTCGGGGAGTCAATTAAACGGCATTGCTGAAACATGGTTCAACCATAATAAAGATAAATTAGGTAGAATCGAGCTATTAAACTTATCGAATACCAATATAAAAGGTGCATTCGGACATAAATCAAAATTAATACAAAAACAATTACTTTTAGAAGCTGAGATTGATAATTATAAATTTGACTTAGTATTTTTTATCATCCCTGGACTGAATAAAGACTGTATACTAGGAATAAAGTTGTTGAAGGAAGGTGAGTGTACTATAGATTTCCAGCAAAATGTAATGCATATTAAAAATAGAAATTATAAGAAAAATGTAGAGGATTCTAATGAAATTGTGCATATACATCAGATCGCTTTGGACAAAGAAATGGCCGATGAGGAATCTATTAACTTTCAAGAAGCTGTCGAAGAGTTAACTAATATAAATACAGAAACGAAGAAAAAATTAACTAAAATATTAATGAAAAATAGAAATCTATTCCGAGAAGAACCAGGCCGAATTCATGGATATGAACATGAACTACGTATCACGGACAACACCCCCTTCTTCCAAAAGGGATGGCCTATACCAATTGCCTATCAAGACAAAGTCGAAGAGGAGATCCAGAAAATGTTAAGATACGGAGTGATCGAGCGAGCGAGCAGACAATATATCACTCCCATGGTGACAGTTATAAAAAAGGACCAGAGCGTAAGATTGTGTTTGGACGCCAGGAAGTTAAACAAGGTGATGATACCTGACTTCGAAGGGGCACAACCAATCAACGAGCTCATTGCTAATTGCGGAGGAGTAAAATATATGTCATCGATCGAGCTACGCTCCAGCTTCTGGCAGGTACCACTTAAGCGAGAATGCAGGGACTTCACCGGGTTTCTATATAAAGGAAAGACCTACCGCTTCACAGTCACACCGTTTGGATTAAAGACAAGTCTGGCCAGCCTGATGAGAGGATTGGATACTGTGTTGTCAGATGCAGTCAAGAAATTTACGATAATATATGTAGACGACTGCCTATGTCTATCTAACAGTCTGGAGGAACACCTCACACATTTAGATCTATTATTGACCAATTTATACGAAGCAAACATCACAGTGAACTTCAAAAAATCACAGTTTTTCCGTAGAGAAATTAATTATCTTGGTTACTGTTTATCAGTAGAAGGCCTTAGTCCTATGCCAGACAAGGTAAAGGCAATCCAAAATTTTCCACATCCAAGAAATCAAAAGCAACTAAAAGGGTTTTTAGGACTTACAAATTTTTATAACAGATTTACCAGTCGATATGCTGAAACAACATCTTTATTAATACAATTGTTAAAGAAGGACGGAAGTGGACGGAGCAGCACGACCGAAAATTTAAATTAGTCAAAGAATTATTTATAGATACTGTAATTTTAAAACACCCAGATCTCAAGAAGCAATATTATTTACAAACGGATGCCAGCAACTACGCACTAGGAGGGCAATTATTTCAATATGATGACGAAGGACGCATCGCCGTCGTAGCTTTTACTAGCAGAACTTTCAAAGGTGCTGAATTAAACTATCACACAACCGAGAAGGAACTGCTGAGTATCATACATTGTTTGAAGAAATTTCGGATATACTTATTAGGACATAGATTCACAATCATAACAGATAATAAAGCTCTCACATTCCTACACAAATGTCACCTATCAAATGCTAGAATTACCCGCTGGATACTGAGCATCCAAGAATACGATTTCGACATTGTGCATTGTAAAGGCAAAGAAAATATTGTAGCCGACATACTAAGCCGAAACCCAGAGGACGCTATGGACAGCAGTGATGTCAGTTTTAGTGAAGAGATGGAAATTAATCGTATTACCTTGAAATTGGATAAGAAAATAATGAAGGATATAAAAAATATTGAGAAATTGCAGCGCCAAGATCCTAAATTGAACAAAATTATTTGTGAATTAGAAAGTAAGGAAGACTCTAAATTAAGTAATAAATATCAATATGTTAAAAAAATCCTATACCGACAAGACAAGAAGTCATGGAAAATATATGTACCGAATAACATGAAAGAAAATTTAATTCAAGAATTACACGTTGTATACGGACACTGCGGCATACAAAAAACCGAAAGACTTTTTCGAGAGTACTTTACTGGAGACAGAATAAACAAAACGATACATCAAACCATTACTAAGTGCGATACATGTCAGCGATGTAAGGATCATCATAAGAATAATGTAGGAGAAACCATACCGATGCTGCCAAAGAAGAAAGGGGAGTTAATCAGTATGGACTACTATGGACCCCTAATTACATCAACTGGAGGTGTTAAATACATTCTTGTTATCATCGATAATTTCACAAAGTACGTCAAACTTTATGCGTTGAAAAGAGCTACAACTCGTGCTACCATAAATAGACTCAAACAATATATAGCGTCATGGGGAAAACCGTTATCAATTGTCACTGATAATGGGACCCAATTCAATACTAATATATGGACAAGGAGTTTACGAGAACTAGGAATTAAACCGAAGTTTACCGCTATTCGGAACCCTTGTACAAATATAGCCGAGAGAACTAACAGACAACTAGGCAACTTATTTCGAGTATTTGTCAAAGAGAAACACTCAAATTGGGCCAAGTATATCCAAGCCATTGAAATTTGTTTAAATGAGACATACCATAGTACCATTGAGATGAGTCCAATCGAGGCACATTTGGAAAGAAACCAACCAGAGAGTGGACCAAATTTATTGACAGAAGTGTGATTTCCGAACCAACTACTTATAAGCCGGAAGACATTTATTTAAGGATTAAAGAAAAGAGAGAGCGACATGCAAATAAGATGAACCAAAGAGAACTAACAACATTCACCATCGGTGACCTGGTATTAGTTAAAACATGTCCAATATCCGATGTAATGAATAAGATAATAGCGAAATTTTGCGACCTGTACGAAGGACCATATAGGGTTGCGAAGCAAATAAGTAAAGCTACTTATACGTTAGAATATTTGGACGAGAAGAAAGGAACAAGAAGAAATTTCAATGTCCGACAGCTAAAGAAATATAATACCTGACAAGAAGAGCAGTAAAAGGAAATAATGTGTTAGTAACGATCGGTTACGTGAGTAAGCAAATTGTAGCACTCATATAATAAATATGATATAATAAAGTTATGTATAATAATTGTAAAATTTTAAAGTAATAATCGAAGTAAGGTTATCAACTGACGATGTATATCAGAGTAAAGATTTATATTTTGTATATTATGTATAAGAATAAAACTATATCTAAGAAAAACAAAACAAAGACATTGAACAATGACTAACAATGA
This sequence comes from Magicicada septendecula, assembly GCA_034769895.1. Taxonomy (NCBI): domain Eukaryota; kingdom Metazoa; phylum Arthropoda; class Insecta; order Hemiptera; family Cicadidae; genus Magicicada; species Magicicada septendecula. The sequence goes on from CM068367.1 coordinate 958,024,609, forward strand.
AAGTAATGATAAGAACTAAGTGATAATTAATATGATATTATGAATTTTTGTTGTTGTTGTATGCATTTGCAAGTAGAAAATTATTGACAAATGAAAAATATATATAAGTGGATATTTAACTAATAGAAAGTAAGAAAGAACAGTAATAGTATCTAGGTGAATAATTATATGTAAACAGATGTACATAATGAATTAGATAGTTGTTAATTCTATATTATGATATGTTAGGAAGATAAGTGGTCTGAATGGATGGTAGTGCGTAGGATTGTGAACAATTGTAAAGGTTAGAATAGCAAACAGAAAAAGTGAAACCGCTAGTAGGACCCTTTTCCAAGTAACAAAGTGTGAATGAGAGAGTGACAGGGGATGGATGGGAGAGGTCATAAATCTCAGCCTAGACACAGGGTACACTGTAGACAGTTTCGAACGTAAACAAACCAAGTTGAACGTACTCGAACCCGTTAAAGGGATTACATCACTAGCAATAAATGTAACTCATTAGATATTTATACTTAATTAATTAAAATTTACATAATTAATTAAAATTTACATAATCAATTAAAAAAAAAGGGCACAAATTTTATTATTTGATTTTGTTACACGCCATCAAGTAATAAAAATTTAAGGACAATGTAACGTTTATTTTTGAAAATATTTATAAAATTGTACAAGTAGTAAATAATAGCTAAAAATAATGTGTACTAGCAGTTATATTTGACAAAGAAGTATGTGAGGGTGTGTGAAGGGAAAGTTTGTAAGACTGTCCTTTTGGCATTGTAACCTACAGACAGCTTGATGTGTTACGGCTGTAAAGTTAATTGTTTGACAAAAGAGTGACACTTACTAGATGTATGTGAGACGTTGTATTTCGCATCAGGCAGCTGCTCTGAGTGAAGAAAGGCATAACCCCCAATAAACCAATCTACCCTTTTTAAAAACTTTGACACAGACTGAAAGCAAAGAGTTTGTCAATTCGATACGGTACAACATTAGATGCCAGAACAATTGCAACGTAGAAATTTGACGAAATTTGTCGTGATTACAAAGGAAGATTCGTTCCAGACTCAAAAAAAGCCAGAGTGCAACTTGAAGATAAACAATGGTGCAGCAGATCGAACAATACCAGTATTGTATCTATGTCAAAGCGTAACAGAAATTGGACACTAGGAGACGGCCACGAGAGACAAAGAAATGTCGCCTGATTTACAAGGGGAAAGTGAAACTCACGAATTCTGGAGTGCTTGAATGAGATTCCTAGTAAATAGAGAAAACGGCTGTAGGAACAATCAGGACGAATGGTAGTTCGACAAGAGAATCACGTGTAAAGCAGAGATACTCGAAAACCAATGACAAATATACAATTTGTCACACTGGCTAAAGAACCAATAAGAGTATCCAAGCAGATGGAAGATTCAGCAGAGGTAGGAGGGAGGAGAGTTTGCTTGGTAGATCTCAGAACAGAAAAACGGCAGTCTAGTACTCATCTACAAAGTGATCACCACGAGTCATCTTAACTCGGTAACAATGTTTAGTCATCGATTCATTACATAAGCGTGAACAACTACAAGCGTTCGACACAATTTCAGAAGTGCGCATATCTAGAGTCTTGAGAACGGTTACTTCAGTGCGAACATTCAATTTCTCAAAGTGAACAATGAAGTGAATACGACAAATCATACGAAACTCGTTGTTATAATTCTCACTAAATTCTAAACTCATAGCAAGAGAGTTGAACAGTTAATCGCGTTCGACAGACTATTAGTATAAAGTAATATCATGCGAAGTCAACATGTAAAACAGACTTTACAATTAATTAACTTCACCGTAATTTAAACAAAGTGTCAGAGAATACAGATACACAGTACAATACTAAGTGAAGACAAATTCAATTAACAGACATTCTACAATTACAAATAATTCACAAGAAACTATAAACATTACAGCAGCTTTTATATAATACAGAACACATCAACAGAGAGACTCAGTGCATATTCTATAACAGAGACATTAGACATAAAATCAGCAATCTAAACAACTACTTAAAAAAAACATTATACATGAACTTTACCAACATCAATTAAGGACACTCATATTCAACACAATACGAGTGCCGTGAAAAGTGAACAGTTCGAGAATTCTTCAATAATTAAACAGTGATCGTGAGGTGCAGTGACCGCGAAGGGATACGTAATCTACAACGACTACGGAGACCAGCAACTACTAAACACAGAGGACCACATGATGTCACCGAGAGTATGAACTACAATAATCAACGCTCTCAAGCTAATGGTACTTTAGAGTTAAGTCAATAAACTCAATTCATTCAAGTCAAAGAACTCACACTAATAATTAATTAACCTTGAGAACTGCCTCTCAGTGTTCTGCATTCGACTGAAGCGAATTAAAACGTCAATTAGTAAATTCTTAAAAAATCATATCTAAACAGTAATCTAAATTTGCCAAATACAATTGTAGATTATAATTTACAATTATAAGTGTTAGAAAATTATTAAATGTTAATTAATCGCGATTTCAGAGATACTCATTGTTAAGATAAGAGAAGTGATTATACTTAAGGAAATATCCATACAGAGTGTTATATTTGTAATTTGCTACAACTTAATTAATTAAATAAGCATTAGACATAATATTGTTGTTGTGTGTTTGGCAAATGAATCCTTTATATCCACATCCTTGTAGATATGAGATGGCGCCCGTGAAATTGAAACATTTTGGCAGTAAGTAATTTTTTAATTATTAATTTATTATTTGTTTAACCACCCCAAGTAAGAATTCTTTATATTTGTCACCCAACTCGCGTGGCAAAATCTAAATTTAGATTTGTCAAAAAGGCAGATGAATGAATTGAGTTAAATAAGTTAACTAAATGGAGAATTAGAAATAAAATAAAAGTATTAATAAATAGAGTAGACATTAAGAACATAGGGCTAGTAATTGTAACTACAGTTGCTTAGTCACGGTTCGAATATATACGGTATATGTTGACGCGAAGTAAGGCACGCAAAATGGAAAAAGAAACACCTTATACGACAATGGCCAGTGAAGAAGAAACACAAGCACCAAGGAGAGCTGAAGAGAGCGAAGAGATGGAAATATATAACCAAATGGGAGATCCTCAAGTCATAGCAATGATGGAGGAAGAAATCAGAACGGATATTGAAAATATAAGGGCAGAAGGACCATGCGCAGAAGTTGAACAAGTAAGTGCGACAGTACCACAGACGGAGAAGGAACAAATAAGGGCAGAAGGACCACAGCCAAAAAGTGAGCTGCAAATGCTATACGAATTGATGAAAGAAGATAACAAGAAATTACAAAATAAATTAGAAATAAGTCTGAATAAATTACAAGAAGACAATAAGAAGATACGAGAAGACATTCAAGATGTTAAAGTAAATCAGAAGAAATTAGAAGAAAAAGTTGAAGTAAATCAGAATAAATTAGAAGTAGCTATTAAGGATATTACAGTAAAGCACACTAAGTTAAGAGAGGAGATAAAAAACGATATGAACACGTTGCATGACAAATTAGTTGGTGATATTCAAATAGTGAATAAAACATGGCGTGAAGAATTGAATAAGACTGAGCATAATTTTGGCGAGGTGGTACAGCAACAAAGTGAAAAATTTAAGTGTGAAATACAAAAAACTACTAAAAACTTAAGTGAAAATTTAAATCGAATCAATCAGGAAGTGAGAAGAGAAATAAAAACAACAAAAGAGGTCGTCTGAGAAGAAGTCAGAAATATTTCTACCATAAACAAAGAAGAAATGGAAGAACAATTAAGAAAATTAGCTGAAGAAAAGGGTCGACGCATCGACGAGATGAAAGAAGATCAAGAGCAATTAAAACGAAAATTAACAGAGTTGGAGTCAAGACCAATGGTAAACAACCAAAATACTATTGTGGCTAACCAAGAACAGTTAAAGGAGGTACGGTACAACGGACGAGACGCCTACCCCATGGAATTTCTAAAAGAATTAAAAGAGGTTAAAGAAATATATTACCCCAGCGGAGGTATTAAGTGGATTAGCAGGCATCTAGAGGGTGAAGCAACAGTATGGTGGAGAATCGTACAATCCCAAATACATACGTTTGAACAATTCGAGGAGGCGTTTACCAAGAAATTCTGGAGTCAACAAATTCAAGAAAACATCCGGGACAGCTTGGAGTACGGATGTTATTATCCGAATGGTAAACTCACTATGGTGCAATACCTCGAGAATAAAATTCTACAGTGCAGACAACTGATCCCACCAATCTCAGACCAGCATCCGAGTTTCTTTGGTTACTGTACTAATGTCTATCTATGATTTGCTTTACAGGTCACTTTAGTATTTTAGTTAATCACATTATTTTTAATTAACATCTATTTAGTAAAAGCTAACCTAAAATTTGGAATATAATTATAAACAAAATCAGTATTAAAAGTCATACGGTACTTACTGAACTGAATAAAAATGAAAGTAATAAATAATGCTATAATGCTCTTTATATAGGCTCTTACTTACTGAGGTTCTCCAAGTTTCATATATGATACTTAATTAACAGTAAAGTACATACACTATATGGAGTTTTAAAATAAATACCTGTAACTATGTCATTATATTATATTTAATATATGTATAATATTATTAATCATAATATTGTTATAAAAATAATTAATGAGTAAATAAAACCTTCTCAATTAAATTTATAAAGAAAGCTGCTTGATATTATTATTAACTGTAGGCCTACACAACAGCCTTGAGCTTTGTGACGATCATGGTGGTAGTATGCACCCTCTATGTCAAGCCAGCGCATGTACACTGACACTTTGTTGTCATACACCTATAGTCCATCATCAGGATATGTACTTTGGTTTGTATCCTGATACATCATCAGTGTGTGTTGTTATTTCAGAGTCATGGTCAGGTTCTAATTTATAATAAAATTGTATGCATCTGTTCATTTTTCTGTAAGCGCAATCACACCATTAAGAAGAATGTGACATGTAAAACTAAGCATATTGGAAAACTTGTAACATTACTTGAGGTAGTAATTATCATGATAATTAATATTGTATAACTGTAATTAAAATGACAGTGCTGTTCAATTTACATTAATCTGCTTAAGTATAAGTGGTCTTAATAATAAACTAGTAAATGTTAATCCTAATAAATATAAATTGATACTGCTAATTTTAGTGACTATACATCATCATAACCTCTAAGAGTATACCAGTATAGTATTGCTTGTATTACGCACATACATGTGTGCACACACACACACACACACACACACACATACACATGCAAAAGAGTTACTTTAAATTAACTTAAATGTCATTTATTCATGGCTCTCTGCTACTAAAAAAAGATACATTTTCTTTCTTCCAGAATCTTCCTCTTACCTTGCACAACATGAAGATTCAAGCTTCTGTCTCTGCTCCATGATTATTCTTTTCCTATTGTTTCCTATTACTGACATCTTCCTTTGCCACAATTTTAGTACCATGCAGCACATAGAAATAGTGTAGATAAATTAAATATACCAAAGGCTAATAATAGGCTATAATGCAAATATTCATAATAAAGATTAAAAATGCAATACTCAATTTTTTTACTTTGTTGATAAAAAAATCATTTAAAACATTAGTTTTACTATGTTAAAAAAATAATAATCCGAGACAGGAAGCAATCTAAAAGAGAAAACATGGTTTTGATGAATTTCAGAAACCAAGCTCTACATAAATAAAGGTACATAAATTAAATGAACATTTTGAAGTTCTATGAAACCATATTATTGTCCTTAGTAAGGACAATAATAAATAAATCTAGTCTGTTAGAATTTGCAGATGAGGACAGGATGATCATTTTTTAGAATTAGTGAAGCATTCCTTTGTTTGGAAGAACTAGCACAGTACTTTGGATTGAAAATAAATAAAATGTATATGGTTATCAATAAATGCTGGATAATAGACTTAAAGCTGAAATGGGAAAACCCAGTATACCTGTTTTTTTTTTTTATTATTATTATAATAGCCGTCTTGGTATTTTTTTTTTTTTTTTTGTTATCATGAAATATTTGTAGTAGGAAATATGAAGTAGCATGATCTTTGCTAGCAAGAGCAATTTTGATTTGTACAAAATCCTTTTTCTGCAAACTACTTACCAAAAGAACTGATAAGACTCTTCTAAAAAACCAAATTCTTTCAATGCTTCCGGCTTCTAAGCAGAAATAGTAAAATACAATGGATGTTTTAAGTGAAGATGTTTTAAGTAAATGTATAGGCTAGTAAACAAGAGGGTTGTTTGGCAAAGCTGTAGTGAAGAACTGCACACTTTACTACAGACTGTGATGAACATAGTTCAAAAGCTAAAATTATAATTTCTTAGGCAGGCTTAACAAACTTCTCTGAAGCAATAAAACATTTGTTCTTGCATCTTGAAATACAAGAGAAGTGTAGGAAGACCAAAACTGAGATAGATTCTATGGAACAAATACATGAAAAGCTGTAATCCATAATTGGAAGGTGGCTGTGACAGACAGAGGCCATTACCAAAGGCTGATTAGGATACTGATAAAGCATGTAGCTTAAGAGAAACCAAAAATATTAATTGGGAAATAAAACATTTCAGTTACATGTCACAGTAGCCTATAGGCAATGAAAGAACAATTTATTGTTTGCTGCTAAAATTAAACATCACCTTTCTTTAATATTTAAAACTGTGCACAGTATATAAAGGTACAATTTCAAAACTAACCACCAAGACAGCTCGCTGCTGCTGGTAGGACAGAGCAGTGTTGACAGTGGTTTCGGTTTTTTCATTTCTCACTGCCAATGCAGAGGGGAGACAATAGTGTCTATGTTCATATTTCACTCAGTATGCAGTTCATATTGACATTTATACAGTACAAGTATGTCATTCACTGGTTATAAAAACCTAAAATAAATGAAATTACTGCAAGAAGAAGAAGAAGATAATGACACTTTGCTAATACTAGCTTCTTTTATCCACAAACAGAAAAGGAGAGCCATCAAAGACGTCTTCAAAAGCCTTGGAAGAAGAAGGGTGTTTTAAAATATGATAGGAAGGAACTTGAAACAGGATGTAGATCTATTTAGACAACACTGCAGATTCAATTATGAACAGTTTAATATGGTGCTGAGTTTGGTTGCTGAAGACATGAAGCCTCCTACAACACGGTAGTGTATTAGTGCTCAACAGAAACCTTTCCTAACCCTACGGTAATAAACTTTCTTGAACAAAAAAAAAGAAAAAGTGAACTTTTAAGTGATATTTGACAAGTAATACAAGCATATACATGTGTAGATGGTATGTATGTAAGCAGTTTTTCATTTAATTCAGTGTATAGTATCTAAGTATGGATGATGGATGGTGGACTTGGCTGTAATTACCTGTTGTGATTTCTGCACAAATTTGAACTTTGTGAAGTGGTTCCTTAATTTAGCAAACACAACAGAGACATGAGTTTCACTGTATGTTTGTAGAGTATTTGACAATAAAGATTTGAGTTTCATATGATCTTGGTTTTTATACACAACACATATTTTCCACTTTCTATTCACAATACACAATTTAAATCCACATGGTTAAGCCTCAATTGTTGTTATTAAAAATATAAATTATACAAAAAAATTCACATGTTTATTACATTTCATAATGTGTACAGTCCAAGTAATTTATATTTCTTTGATTCTTAAAATTTAGAGCCTGATCATTTCCAGAAAAGTCTTGTCTGGTGTTACCATGTGATGATATGGCACTTGCTGGTGAGTAAATTGGCAATTCCTCAATTCCTGGAGTAAATAGAGAATTGATTTCAGCATTTTGAAGTTCATACTTTGTTAAAATATTGAAAATTTCAGATGTTTCTTGTATCATTGTTGAAGGAAATAGGCTACTCAGCACTGTTTTAACATGTTCCTCAAAAGTTTCTATTGTGGAACTGAATTTAGTTAGATCTGCATATCCTTTTGCCCTGGAGTAAATAGAGAATTGATTTCAGCATTTTGAAGTTCATACTTTGTTAAAATATTGAAAATTTCATATGTTTCTTGTATCATTGTTGAAGGAAATAGGCTACTCAGCACTGTTTTAACATGTTCCTCAAAAGTTTCTATTGTGGAACTGAATTTAGTTAGATCTGCATATCCTTTTACCGTTGTTCTTCTCTATTTTTTATGAGCTTAAGTAGTTCAGCATGTTGACCATCATCTTTTTTTTTTACATACAAATTTTGTTTTTTTTATTTCTTTTGTACTCAGTGCAGGTTATTCTTCAGTGCTTGGCATAAGTTCTTCTCCAGTGTTATTGGTAATATCAGATATGTGAGTTTCTGATGCTGCTGACAATGTCATATAGTTACTTGTATCCTGTGAGAGTTTTTCTTTATTGAACATACTGTCTTGCTCCCTACGCACCACACTTAAAAATGTCAACCTATCGTAAAGATGCCACTTTGGTACTTTAGAAGCAGCTGAGTCTGTTCCCTTTTTTATTTTATTTTTACACCAAAAGGACAATCCCATAGTGATTTTCAACTTTTCTTACAATCTTCACTTGAAAAAATAATAATTAATGAAGTTAACAGGAACATTGTTCTATGGTCACAAATATTGTTTTAAATTGTCGTTAAAATTATTTACTGGGCTGTTGGCCTGCGGTCCTCTTCTTGTAGAGCCAAACATTTGGACTGCAGCTGTAGCAGTCAACTCCAGTGGTCTTCTGATCTGCTCCTCTGGTGATTAAATGACGGCATGACCCCAATCCATCACACTTATATAGCCATTCGGACGCTTGAGTCATATAAAAGTGCACACTTTGACACAAACTCCATGAGTTTCTCATCATCGGAAGGTGAAAAAGACATACTGAATGCACATGCTGTATGCTGCCAAGGTGCCAGACTGCTACTGACACTGCCCAGCAATGCTGCTCAGGCGACGGTGGTGGAGTTCAAAACACATTCCTATTAAAATGCACTGGAACAATACTGATCGTTCACCACCAAGGCAGCATGCAGCTTTGGCAGCGGTGAGTTGCCATGGCAGCGAGATTTAAAGTTGTACCTTAAGACAGAGTTCAATCTCATCGCCTTGCTGTCATTATGAAATTATAATACTGTCATACATGTTCATCATAACAATGTCACATTCAAAATGTTCTTATAGTGTCACAAAACAATGTTAAATCCCATTATGTTAAGTAGACTTAGTATGTAGCACTGGGATAACTTTACCTTTTCCAAGTTTGAAAATTCTGTTTGAGTTATAAAACATCTTTATAATTTACATTATTATAGTAAACAAAAAATGCTTAATCTTCTTTTAATTATTATCACATTACATACAGCATAACCTACTAGTTATGCTTAAATCCATCTTAATGTTAATGGTAGTCCTATATTTTTATCTATTTGAAATATTTGTATCTATTGCAAATTAAATTATAAAACATGTAACACATCTGAAGTAAAACATAATCACAGATTTCTTAAATGCTGTCACAAATTTAATAAGTTAGTGGCTTTTACATCTCTTCACCAAGCTTTTGTATTTAGTGAATTGGTTAACAGAAATAGTTTTTAAATAGCAGACAGGCTACCAGAAATTATGGTTCTATACTTTGATTTCAGAATTTTGTATAAAAATGAAAATTCATGTAGATATAGCAAGAACCATTTGATAAAAAAGCTATCATTTATTTATTACCATTATTTTCGAAGCTCTTTCAACTAAATTCAGATTAAGATGTGTTTTTATATATAGTCTGGTATAATTATTTCTATAACCATCTTGATCTTGTTTCATAACTAAATTCAGTTACATTTTTAGAACACCTACTGGATATTTCAATAAATTAGGACTACGTACTAATATAAACTGTACATCCTTAGTCTGTGTCTGAGTAAGCACAAATACAGTGCTGAGACTTATCCTATTACTTAATATAATTATTGTTGATTAATTTACTGTGAACACACTAATGATGATAGAGCAACACAGCAGTGTATGAATTCATATTCCAAAACAGGTGTTATTATGTAACCATTAAAAGGCATATCTGACAGATTCACTATTCATTACTATAGTAGACAATAGTAATTCCAATTCTGAAGTTGAAATAGGTTAAGATAGAACATTTCTGACAGTAATAACTACTAACAGCAGAAGTAACTGGTAACTACCACACAGTCATCATTATGCTTTGCTTTTGTAATTGTTACAATTTCATCATACTTTCATGAATTTGTGAAAAAATGTACAGGCACTGCACAAATGCAATGCACAGAGAAGGGCATTGAAAATGCTTCAATAAATCTAAAAAATATATATATTTATGTACATTCACCAATCAATGAATTCATTCTTCATTCACCAATCAACGAATTCATTCTTCATTTACCAATGTACAGATTATAAGTTAAATGTAGTTGCATTCATAAGTGAAGTTTTATATGTGTACTACGTTATTGACAACAAAAAAGTAGTTTCTATCGAAACTCACCAGTTCCCATTTTCGATCACGCACCAGTGGTCGTTTTCAAATGTGCGACACGTCCTTATAAACATTTTCAATGTTAAAAATTGAAGAATATTATATATATACACTTCTAGTTTTTCACAGCTAGGGTTTAATAATTGTTTTTGCTGTAGTTTATAGAGCAGAGAAAGCAGAGAAATTATTGTATACCATACCATAATGCCTCTTCAAAATTAAAAAAAAGTGAAAATTAAATTGAAATATGCATATGATTGCTACAAAAAATTCATAGTCTAATGCAAAATCTGTTATGTTTATGGTAACATCATCACTTATATCCTTGTAATGTAGGATATCCTGCAGTGTTTCTTCAAAGTTTCATGACTAACACTGATTAGGTTTCAATTTAGTACATACAATCTGTCAGCATTTAATCTATTAGCATACCAAGTCAGTAAGGAAAGTAACCAACAGCATGCTATTCTAGACATTTTTACAGTAAGAAGACTCTTAAGTATAAACAGATTATACTAGGATTAATCAAGAATTTGGGCTAATGGAAGCTGAACCCTGCTATCTTTTTCTAAATATATTATTTATTATGGTACAGCTTTCTCTTTTAGACTGTTCTTTTAGATCAGGGACAGGCCCTGTAGTCAGGAGGGAACCACGTTGTGTGCTGCCCACCCTAGAATAAATTTTGCCTGTCCTGTTGTGTGGATTTTAAAAACTTTATTCACAAAATTTTATTATTTTTATTTTTAAATCTCATTGAATTTATAAATCCATCAAAAATCATGAACAGTTAATAATGAATTTAAATTCTTGTTGACTTAGTAGTGAAATAAAATGAAGTTTCCATAGCTTGTTATACAGTGGAATTACTAATACTACATTAGATCATATATCACGTGCTAGTGTAACTGACATCATTTTTAGAGGACTGTTTGTGGAATAAAGAATAGGAGTAGGACTAATGTTAGTATTGTTAGGAGATGTCCAGTTTTTGTGATTAGTGTGGTGAGTATAGTGTAGTGAGGAATTGCTTCTGCAATTCCTGAAAGCACAGGGTTTAAATACAGCTAGTATAATTTATTCACAGGGTCACAATACACATTGTATAATATTCCTGCAGTAAAAAGTTTTCTTTTGCTCTCACAACTTGAAAATGATTGTATAATTTGTCCTTCTGTGAAACAATTGTTTGTAATAGCTAGTTCTATTTTTTTGTTCTATTGAAAGCCATCAAATGTTGAAGGACTAGTATTTTCAAAGGTTCCTCGCCTCCATTTAATCCCTTACAAATATCCATATACTGTTTGGTGCTTGGTAGAATGGGAAAACCAGTTGTTTATCAAACTAAAAAGTCTATATTTTTGGTAGTTTCTCCAGTAGGACTAGAGATTGCTAATTGGAATGAATAGCAAACACAGTTCATCAAATTATATTCTTATCAGACCATGTAATTCTTATATTCACAGAGGCATTGTCAACCTCTAACTCCCAGGAGTTCTCATTGTCAATATAGACATTGGCCACGGGTGCTTGTAAATAGCTGCCTGTGTTATCTCACTCTACACACCCCATACAATACTAATTAAATGGGGGTACCTCTTTCGGTAGCTCTGCAAAACTCATTGTAGAAAAATAATTATCAGAGAAATGCTTACTAGAACATTATTTTCAGATTATGATAGTGATGTAACGTTAAATGCAGGCCACAAATACTTAATTTCATTTAAGTATGGTATATAAAAAATTAATATCCCCAAGATTTTTTCCTAAAATGCCTGCACTGATACCAGCAAAGTCATTAATTTTAGATATACATTTTTGTTACTAATACAATCTTCAAATCCTGTAGATTTAAAAACTTTCACCCCAAAGTAGCATCACTGACAGTGGGGAATAGATGTGGAAGTAGAAGCAGAGATGCCTACTTGACATGTGGGATTTTCCATCAGTGGTGAAATTTGAAAGCTCAAAATCCTGCGTGGGGAATTGTTTGGAAATTCCTTTCAACAATGACTATTTTTAAAGCTTCAAACATTTGGAATTTCTTGACAGAAAAAATTGAAGGCATTTAGTCATTTGCTTCAACAGCAGCAGCAGCATTTGAGAAAAGCATTGAAATCAATGTTGTAGACCTAGCCTTGGAATGGAGACTCCTTAGGAATACAAATATTTATGCACTTGCTGATTAAAGTTATTAACCTTTTGGAGAGAGGTTACATCACGAAGAAATGGTATGAAACTTAAGATTTCCCTGTTCTGAGTACTTTTACCACTATTTACATTTACTTTACAACATACTGATAGTAGTGGATGTGTGGAGAGAATGTGTTAGTGACATGACCTTAATATAAACAAAACCATTACTAAATTAGGTACTAACACTTTCTGGCCTATTACACGCACATAAATCTTAATTTCACTACTAAAATAATATGTTATGGTGGATAAACACAGAAACTGTAAACATATAAACTAAAAATAGGGGTGATTGATTGTAAATTGTTTTTGTCAATTAAACATTTGTAAAGTTGTGTAACTATAATAGCCGCTAATGACCTAAGGGAACGATTGCAAAAGTATTCCCATTCATATCAATATGTGAATAGTCCTATATTTTCTTACTTCTTAAAGTTTTTAATGTTAACCTTATTCTTGTAATAATATTTAAACATTTAGAATATACTCAGATTCTTTTAATTATTATGCTTTGGTGCATAAAGTACACATAAACTTGGCAGTGGTGATTTCTAGTTTTCTGAATAAAAATGTGGGGAAAAGGATGTAGATTGATTTGGCAACACTGAGTGGAAGGTAACTCACTAATGTTATGCTTCAAATAATGAATTAAATAATTACACTTTGTCGTTTTTGACTTGTCGCGCTTTAAATATTTCATAATTTATTTCTGTAACTTCGGAACATTAAATATGGAGACGTATTCCATATAGGGAAAACACATTACATGATATAATGAATTATTTAAGAGATACCGTAAGCCATTAACTCTATCCTTTCACGATGCAAAGAGTAAAATGAAATTATACTTTAGTTTTAAGCTTCATGTTGAGAATACTAAAAGCATTAGTGCTAAATAAGATTATTAATTTATACGCCGTTAGCGTATACGCCTGTACAATGTACAATTTCATAATTGAAAGTTGGCAATTGAGATGGTTTGGTTAAAGTTAATTGGTTTTATTTCGTAAACGTAGAGTGAAAGTTGTGTATACGATAGATTTGATTTAGCTTTGGTAAGAAATGTAAATTTAAACTAAATGACTTATGTTATTAATACCGGTATACGTTAGCATATTAATTGGTTTCCACAGTGTACGCTATTGATGTTTTTCTATCTTGTACGTTTATGTTGCGTAAATTAACATTCCATGCTGGTAGGGTTAGTAGATAAAAGACTTACACCCTGGTAATAGTTTTTTAACGTTATTTTCCAATAAAGTACACATTTTCTTAACCACGAAAACTAGTATGTTCAATTAGGAAGTTGTAAAGCCATGATGGTGAATGATAGTGTAAAAATGCAGAAGGGACAGTTTGTTAGCCGGCTGTTAAAACTGACAGTAATATTTCATTTCCTGTGATGTTTAATACAGTAAATGCTTTTTACGCATATTGATTTTCTTGTTTTCAAATACTAAGGGTTATGCTGCTACTCTGATACCATTATCTATGTACAACAATGGTTAGGTACAATTTAATTATGTTGCTGATGTACCTGGTGACATGCAACTTTTTGGGTATTATGGCAAATCGTACTCAGATTTAATGGGTTCAGAGTCTGTATTTGTGGATTTTCTTACCAATTCATTCTTCAAAAGGTTATGTATGCATATATATTACGACTGCATATTTAATCAAAAACATTTTTCATAACTTCTCATTTCTTTTAAGATAATTATTTATAGAATCCTTATTTCTGAGCAGTTATTGTATTACCTTCAATTTCTTTCTTTCATATTGAAGTCGAAACTCACAAAAGTGTTTTGTGTTTTCACGTAGATGTGTTTTCTTGCTGATATGGCATCATTTATTTTAGGCAACTCCAAGGGCGTATATAAAGGCGTGGTTAACAGGACTGGACCCTCCCCAGAGGCTCGTAAAAGTTGACGAATCTCATTAATCTCGTTTTATTATTTTTTTCAGCTGTGTATGCTAATAACTCTTTTAAATATAGAAACAGGTTTATTATACGAGGGTCATTCAATAAGTAAACAGACAAACCAGCTGTTGAGCAAAAACCTTTTTAAACATTATTATATAGAGTGTCCAGTGGGCCTCGCGCAGTGCACTGTGTCGGACGCTCTTATAAGTTTTACAATTATACATATGTGTGTTTCATGTGAATTTTAATATTTGATGATCTCCGTGTGAGTGATATTTATCTGATGAAGGGTCATATGACTCGAAACGCGTCATGAATATACATCCTTGAAGGCATTGGACGGTTTCAATTAAGGTAAATTATTTAGGCCTACTAAAAACTTTGTATTCAATCAATACAATTTTTTTTTACTTTTCAACGTAATCTCCAGCAACGTCTATGCACTTGTCCCATCTCTTTATAAGCTTTTTTTATTCCCTCAGCAAAGAATTCTTTACCTTGATGTCGAAGCCAGTTTTGGACTTTTCCTTCACTTCTTCATTGCCGTTGAACTTGACACCACGCAAAGTCTCCTTGAGTGGGCCAAACAAGAAAAAGTCAGGGCAAGGTCTGGGCTCTATAAGGGGGATGAGGCAGGATCTCCCAACCTACTTTTTTTATTGTTTCGAGCGTCAGTTTTGCTATGTGTGGGCGGGCATTATCGTGAAGAAGAATCACACCTTTCCTCTGCCATCCCGGACATTTCTTCTTCAATGCAGGCTTAACTTTGTTCACAATCATGTCAGAATAGTACTGACTGTTGATGGTACGCTGGTCTTGTAGGTAATCACAGAAAATTGGGTCTCGGGAGCTCCAAAAGATGGTTAACATCACCTTACCAGCCGATGGCTGGGTTTTGAATTTATTTTTGGCGGGTGAACTGGGATGCTTCCACTCCATGCTTTGTCGCTTTGGCTCAGGTTCAAAATAGTGAATCCAAGTTTCATCACACGTTAAAATTCTTTTCAAAAATTCATCACCTTCAGCCATAAAGCGATTTTTAAGCTCAGTGCATATGCGAAGTCTATTGGCTTTGTGGTTATCGGTAAGCTCTCTAGGAACCCACCGTGCACTAGTTTTATGGTAATTTAGCATGTTTTGAATGATGGACTGAGTTGTACCAACACTCACTTGACATTCTTCTGCAATTTGTTCAACTGTAATTCGTCGATCTTCTTGGATAAGTAAATTGATGGATGCGACTTTCAAGTGCAGAAGTTGAAACTTCCACTGGTCGTCCGGAACGGTGTTCGTCTGCCACGCGCGTTCGGCCATTTTTAAACTTTTCCACCCAAGCATAGAAACTCGCACGATTCATACAACATTTACCGTCATTGTTTATTCATATGAGAGAATATTTCCGACGGTTTTACACTTTCCGAAAGCAAAAATCTTATAACAGAACGCTGTTCTTCGAAAGTACTGTCCTCAAGAGGACATACCATCGTAAATAAAACTGTATTGGTTATGTTTAAGCAATATATTATTGAATAGCTGATCAAAACTCACAAAGACGTTGCCAGGTAACACTCCGGAAAGTTTCAATCAGCTGCTACAATTAATTTCTTTTCTACAGCTGTTTGTCTGTTTACTTATTGAATGACCCTCTTACATCATTAGCATTTAAGTTTGAAATGTGAAATATAGAAAAATGGATTCAGTCATTAAGTAACTTGTAAAAAATGTTTCAATAACACACATTTTATTTTGTTATTATTGTTTACTTTAATGGGTCTGATTTCAGCCACTTTAAAGATAGTAATGTTGATTAGTCTTAACTTGTTTTTTCTTTGGCATGAAGCCGACCCCACCCTGATCACCCCCCAAGGCTTTGGCCAGATACGCCACTGGGTAACTCAAGTAAGCAAATTTTGTTTTCTGTTTAATAGTTATATGATTGGTTAAGTGAAGTCACTTTGAGGAAATGCAAACAGAGAAAGGGTTTCTATCAACTTGTTGATATGAAGAAAATGTAGAAACCCTTAAAACTAGAGTAAGCACCATATAAGCGGGTAGTGGTCATCACACCAAGTTGGCCAAATCCGTTAGTGTCACTTTGTTCTGAAGACTTTCATGGCCCAGGTGCACCATGTTATCTTCTAAAAGTTCTGGGTGTGTCAGCCAAGGTCAGATACTAAAAATGGTGTTTCTGGTATGCTCCAATGTTTTGGTGGCTTGCATGGTAGCCATTGTCAGAATAGACTCAGATGGAAAGATGGAATGAAAGCTCCAAAGCCTGATAACAAACAGCTGATGATGGCTGCTCCCCCCTCTCCCACCCGAAATGTTAGACCATAGCGGAGACACCATTTTTTAATATTTCACCATGGTTGACAAGCTTGGAAGTTTGAGAACATAACCATTTAAATTTTTTAGAAGTGAGGGAGTGTAAACCATAATAGCAGAACAACGTAAAGCAAGAAAATAAACCATTGCCTAGAAAGCAAGCCATAATAGAAAAACAAATTTAAGACATTTACAGTGATATCAGAATTGTTGTTGTAAATATTAATTTTAAAATGTTTTGCAGTATACAAGTATACAATTTGCAGTATACAATAGGTTGTCCAATGTATACTAATT
Source organism: Magicicada septendecula (assembly GCA_034769895.1). Classification (NCBI taxonomy): domain Eukaryota; kingdom Metazoa; phylum Arthropoda; class Insecta; order Hemiptera; family Cicadidae; genus Magicicada; species Magicicada septendecula. The sequence goes on from CM068367.1 coordinate 958,041,877, forward strand.
GATTATGAATGATACAGTGCAATTAAGATGTAATGATTATAGCATTTTAATAGAACAAAAAAGTAAAATTGCAAAATTTTTATTTTTTTATCCTTCAGTTTAGCACCCCTTCCTCCAAGGCTCAGGTCTCCCGGTTCTTAAGTTGGCCCTGTGTATTTAATTTGGTAACTATGTACAGATAGTAAATCGAAGATAGTAACTAGTGTGTTAACTCATATCGACAGTGGTGGAATAAATAGGGTTAGTTACTTGTAGCCTCTAAATTGAGTGGAGATTATTGCCTAGAAACTGATGAGAAGTTCTAGAGATTGATAGAAATGTTCCTTATAATAGTGAGAACATGGGCAATTTAGAATATTTGAGTAGTGTATCTGTTGAAAGTAGAGGAAGTAATATTAATCAAATCTAGAAAAACATATTTGAATCACAAGAAGAAAGTAGTAGAATTAATTTCAAAGCTATGTATACATTATTGTCAATAAATTATAGTGCATTGCATTATGAGAAATTTTTGTGAAGTGTCAGGCTTGCTTTGGTAGTAGATGTAAATCATGATCCACAGTTTGAGAATCATTTTTGTAAGGTATTCTGTTGTTGGTTAATTAAAGTGTACTTTGAAATGCAGTTTCCTGACCTGTAATATACATGAACTCTGGAAGGGTATCATATTTTATTAATTTATGATAACTGAATATGTTGAAATGTAAAGGCTTTGTACTATATTAGAGTAGAGAACAAATTAATATTACCATATATTAATTCATTCCACTTATTATTTAATATTAATTATTAATATTATTATACTCAGTACTCGGATTTTTTTAGGAATAATGAGCCGGAAAGAAGCTTTGTCACAATTTATTCAACAAATTCATGGAAGACCTGTTGTTGTAAAACTAAACAGTGGAGCTGATTACAGAGGTGAGAATAACTAAATGAGTTTTTCTATTAGGCCTAGTTTGTTATTTCAACTAAAATAAATTGCACATAACTGAAACGTGAAGTACTTGAAAAGTGATATTTATTTTGAGAAATGTTAAAAGTTAATCACTGAAAATTAAGCAAGTCTGTGAAAAAGGTTACATTTTAATTTAGATTTGTCCCTTTCAGCCCACATAGAAGAGATAAAGTAAATTACCCATTTGTCCTTTTTGGAATTTAGTGGCTTAAACCTTTGAATAATTAAATTGTTAAAGCTTTGAAGATTAAATTCAATCAAATTAATCAAAGATTTTTTAATTAAATTTACTTAAAGCTTTGAATAATTAAATTTTGCTTATCTTAGACATAATTATAAACAAGATGTGAGGATGTGAGAGTACTTTCAACATTTGGCAAGATTTTATAATATACACTAGAACCTCTGTTAACCGAAACAAGGGGGGGGGGAGGCGGTTTTCGGATAACCAAAATTTTGGATAATAATTAAGATGTAATTTTTTAAAATTTGAGGTAAAAGTAAATGAAGGGAATTTACAATATTATCAAAAGATTTTAATAAAAATCAAACTATTTACATAAAATCATTTTTAACACTAGTTTTATGATTAAAAAAAAATCTTATATTTTCCATTTCTTTTTCATTTTACATCGCTTTCTTACAGCAATATCTCGCCATTGGTTGATTAGCAGAACGTCAGAGGGCTTTGATTCTTCATATCGTTTGATGAACCATAACACTAGGCTATCTGAAAATATGAATAAAACTCCATTAGAAAAACTCGTTCATATAGCATAATTTAATGCCCTAACCCAAAATAAAAACTTTTATCTCTAAGACATTGAAGATCTTGTCAGCTGTGTTATGGCTGATGCTCTCATCTTCGTCGTCTGCTGCATTATTGTTGTCCTGTAGTTGGGGCAGTACCGTGTCACAATGTCTTGATCATTGAAATCTAGTTCTGAGTCATCACCATTCACTTATTTCGGCTTGGTTGATCTCTTTACATCCTGGTATTTTTTCAGTTAAGGCCCAAAGATTTTCATTTTTTTCAGTGTAGTCCTCGATTAAAATCCCATTGAAAAGTTTATTCCAACATTTTTGCAGAGTTGGTGATTTTATTTTCTCATGGGATCGAGCACACCAGTAAACAACGTGTTTCATGTTGATTGTTTTCACGATTTCGGGTACACTTTTTGACTCATTTGTCTCTTGTAATAGAGATCTCAGAAAGAATGCCTTTTGAAGCACTCTGTCACCCCTTGGTCTAAAGGCTGGATCAGACTTGTAACATTTGCTGGTAAAAACTTAACAATTATGCCACCATTCTGCAGATTCTGAGGGTGTGTTGGTGCGTTACCGATAATAAGTAAATCTGCCTTTCTGGGAAGGTTTTTCGACTTCAAAAAAGACTCAACACTGGGGACAAATTCATTGTTAAACCATTGAGTGAACAATCCAGTGAACATTCAGCTTGTATTTCCATTCTACTTGAACTATTTTGCGGAAAACTTTCTATGACGTTCATGGTTTAGGTACTTTTTTCGCCATCTTCTGGATTACTCTCGCTGTCATTTGTAGAATTTAATAGTTCTTCATAATCTTGTTCGGTGTTTGCTTTGTGCATTAAACTACGTGGTATAACTTAACTGAATTTGCGATACCCATTTTCATTGGAACACCAAACATCGCTTCATACAGTGAACATTTTAGATGCCCTCATGGTAAGCCTTGTTTTTCATTGCTTGGACAAATTTCAAGCCTTCAGACCACTTAGAAGTTTGATTTGTTTCCATCCAAGTTGCCAAAATGTTTTCAATGTCCTGGTTGGCACGTTCGACAGATCCCTGGAACTGACTGTACCTTGGTTTTCTGTGCACAATTTTAACATCTTTCCACATGTCAGCTAAACTTGTTATAACTTGGTTACAGAACTTTTGTCCATTATAGGAATGAAGAATATTAGGCGCACCAAAAGTAGTAAAAATATCCAACAGATGATAAGCCACTTCCTCAGCTCTTTGTGATTGAAGTGCTCGGGAATTTTGACTGATCATCTGGGTTGGCTTGCATGTTGATAAAATCGATTTGGCAATGAGAGTTCATTTCATTATGTAATATAGGTTTCACAACAATTTTTTTTAAAATGTTTTTTGTTTCTTTCATAACTTTAAATAAGTAGCAATTGACTCAACAGTAATGTTTTTATATTTCCAATTTAGTTCCACTACCATTCGTGTGGACCAGTAGCAATATGATTCTCGTGTATTGCATTAAATAGTTCATCAAAACAAACATAGTAAAGGATCTCTCCTTGTCCCGCAGAAACAGGTGCTATGAGTTTATCTTCATTACCGATGGTATAAATATCATAACGTTATAAACAACCTGTAGTGCACAGATTGTTTATAAGTCACTGTTTTTGCCGATTTTACTTCAGCTAACAAAGTAGTATATTTTCTTTGGATAAAGTTTGTTTTCCTTTTTATTTCGCACCGATTCCCCTAAAAGTTAATAAAATCTTTTTCTCATTACATCACTCATTTTTCTGGACCGAAAACTGAACAAATACCAAATACAATATTAATAAACAAAAGAAACAAAGATACATACCCACACAAGGACCGATAGAAACTGAACCTTTGCGATATAAAACACATTGATAATGAATATGACTAACAAACATGTTGGAACATGGCTGAACAGGTCGGCAAGCCAACGAAAACCTCAGAGTACAGCTTTTACCACAACACAGCAGTAAATCTTAACATTTACCACTAACTGTTGGATAAAAGTCCGAAATGCAAACATTTTAAAAGGATCTTCGGACATTTATCATCATAAAACGGTAAATCTTAGGATATACTGGCAAATCTTAAGATTTACCTTACTACACATTTTTATAGTAACATATATACACTTCACCAAAGCTAGAAACTGACCTGATGTAGTCACTTATTTTTAAATGTTAATAAATATTAGGCTTTTGTAAGCATATTTAAAGTTATTTTTGTAAGTTATAAATTGTATAAGTAATTTATGTAACTTCAGAAAAATTGATGAACTCACCAATTATTCCATATGTTTGAATGAAAAACTTTTAAATAACATCACTTCACAAAGTTTCAAACTAAATGTTTTACCTAAGATCCTTTAAAAGACACTAATATAATTACTGTGAGTTACTTTATTAATAATTACTATTATAATACATTAAAAATTCCAGACTATAACCTAAAATATTGACAGGAGTCTGTAGCGTAAAACGTAAACATTCATGCAACACTCTTTTTTTAATGCAGTCTTTGGAAATACATACACAAATATTTTAACATAAACACTTCTAAAACTACACTAAATAAACGTAGAAATATGTTTATTCACTAATAGCAGTTATACAAAATTAATAAAAACAACGTAAACATAACCAACTCGAACACTGATAAAAAAAAAAATATCGCTGTCTGATGGTTGAATTGTAAACTACAAATGTTTGTTTTACATCTGATACATTGGCTGCCCTTAGAATCGATACATGTAAAAACAGCGACAATTTTTAATGACGTCCGATATATTAGACATCGGTCCTTTTCAGCAAAACCAAGACATCCGCTATATCAGATGTAAATCCTCAAAGGGTTAAATATAGCCATATGTTGTATAAAATTGCTACTACAGTATTATTAAGCAATTTAATGTGTAATACTTGGAAGTGACTGATTGTATTATCACATATGTGATTATAATACTATTCTTGAAGAAGAAATTACTGAAAATTCACTAGTATGTCACTTGTTTTGTACTACTGCTGTAGAATACATAAAGGAGTGGTCCAGTGACATTTCAGTGTTTTAACTAAACTGGAATGGGTTCCTCTGAATACTTTCTCCTTTTGCATGGAAAATTATGTCCAGATGTGCAGAAGAAATTAAGAAAATACTGCCAAGCCTAATCAGAGAGGAAATTCTGTTTGATTTTTGCACTCATGTCAGGATGGTATGCTAATGGTCACAAGATTAATGGCTGAAGTGGAGAAATGTACATTGGAGAATGAAAACATTTTACGCAAAGAGTTACTCGTCAGTTTCAGTCTGACTTTGCCAAATTCTAATGGGTCAGTTGAGCAAATTTTTTCATTATTGAATTCACAGTGGGTACATGAAAGCATCTGACTCCAGCTAGATGAATTAGAACTATCAACTCAGTTCTGACCATTAAGGCATATTATAAAAGTCTGTCTTACCATTTTATGAAATGTTCTGTAGAGACCAGAAGGTCCTAGAAAAATACACTAATGTCACAGTGAACTGTGCTACCAGCGGGAACCTAAAAAAAAAACTTCAAACAGAAGTTCATTAGCATCCAACAAGTTCAAAACAGAAATAACAGGATATAATTCTGTATATTTAATAAAAAATTAGTAAACATTAGTTTACTATATTATTTAAATGTTTTCATGATATTTCATTTATTAAAATTCGGTTTTTAATCTTTTAAATTAGTGTTTTTACAGTACTCAAAGTAATATGTACTTTATTCTAAACAATGGTATTTTGTTTTGTATATACAACTCATCCCCAGTTGCTCCCTATCATAATTTTTTCCCAGTAAGTGTCCTGGTTTTTCATTTTAAAAAGATAGGATCCCTAAAACATATAACTTACATTTTAAAAGCATGTACAAGGGTTTAAAATCAATCCATGAGCTCATCCATGCATGAATGTTGCTCATCCATTAGATTTTGGTACATAAATACAAACTTGAAATAGTCCCAAATATATTATTCAATTCTGTTTGCTTCATGGTATAATGACTTTTTAGCATTTTTCAAATGGAATCTTGTGACAGTAAATTTTCTATGATCTGGCCAACATATGAGTTTCAATCTTGTCACAGCATTTTGCAATTAAGAGATAACGTCTTTCATAATGGTACATTTCAACATTTTAACAGTATTATTACCCTCATCCATTTGCGCGTATTAATTCTGAAAGATGTTTGCAGTGGTATTTTTTCTTTAATGTCTCCAACACTCCTTGATCCATGAATTAGAACAACAGTGTAACATTTGGGGACAAGGACACTGTTTTTATATCACCGCTTCTCAATTCTTTAACATTTTGATGACTTGTTGCATTATCTATGAGGAGGACTGCTTTCCTGGGAAAAGCCAACATTGTGAGAAATCTTTCAACAGATGGCACAAACTTGTCTAAAAACTAATCACAACCAAACAGCCCATCCATGCTTCTTTTGGCTTTTATAAGTCAGTCACAGGTAATACAGTGGTCGACGTGTGTTTAAAAGCTCTGGGTCTTTTAGATTCACCTCTGTGTACTCACTTTAATGCTTGTAGCTTTGCCTCAATTGAAACAATTTTTTTCTTTTCTCACTGGACATAATGAAAAATTAAATTGGCATTTTAGAACTAACAAACAATATTTCACACACATAAAAAACAATAATGCTTAATCTGTAACAGCACTTATGATGCATGTAATATGTAGTAATAGTGGGATTGGCAGTTTTTTCACAATATGTAGAACAATATGCATGAAATTTAAAAGAATTTACCCAGCACACTTTAATTTCGAATTCTGGCAGCCATGTTGGATAACTCAGAATGTCAGGTAACTGAAGGTCGAGTAATTGAGATTCCACTGTAGTATCAGGTTGTTATGGTGTGTTAATGCAGGCATACATTTCCTTCAGGGGGAAGAAGTTAGACTTTTGTGAATAAAACTATAAATAAAAAAAAAAGAACTCATCTGCCTGTTGATACAGTCAAGAAAGTAAGTGTGCAAACATAAATGTGTTTAAAAAAAGATACTTCAAATTTTAAAAAGTCTTGAAACAATAAATATGATATTTTAGATTACATTATAAATAAAATAAAAAAATACCAGGAGACTGGCACAAACTTTCTTCCATCTTCTGCAGATAATGTTAACTGCTTTTGTGAATTTTTGAAACTTTGCATTAGTGAGTAGGGCGACATGTCTATATTCCTACGACAGTTATGGAACACTCTCGAAAAGACGAGAGTGTCCTTCTACATGTTTCTTGGCTAGCAGAGCAGTTGCTGTGTCTCAGTCAAGGCTGTACACTCAAGTAGCTTCCAGACTGTTCAAGTACTTGTAATTATGCAAATTATGCTGGAACCCTAAAAAAAAAAATTGAAAATTATTATTCTGGAACACCATATATAGGTCCCCTATATAAACTACAGCGACCTGCTTAGAAGTTAGTTACACCTGGAAAAACTATAGAGTTCAGTTGAACTTAAAACCTCTTCTTGGAACTGCCTGGTAAATGGCCACATAATGTAAGGTCATGCGTCAGAAAAGATAATTTCAATTACAGATTTTAAAAAAGCAACAGTAAAGAAACTGTTAACAGATAGAGGCGATACAGTGACCCAACAGGGAAATGAAATAAAATCAAAGCACTTTCTAGCACTGAAAAGTTGTCAAAACATACCTTCTCAAAGAAGAAAGGTTCCGCAAGAGAAAGCCATAGACCTTACCATGGTTGCTATGATAACAAAATGTATGGCGAACTAGAAAAACAAAGTAAAAAAAGTTACAACATTTTGTAAGAACTGCCCTGGGCAACCAATGTGTTGCTTGGAATTTTTTAATGAGCTACAAAAATACGCAAGATTTTATATGTTATTATCCAATGAGATAATTGGATAGTTTTTTGCAAGGAAAGGAATAATACAGGTGGCTCAGGATAGCTTTCTGGTGGACAGGAGAAATTGATAGGTGTATTGAAACTTAAGAGCTCCACCAAAACCCTCATGTGGGTACAAGGACGGTGAAGGAGGAAGATATGAATTTTAAAAATTAATGGTTGAACATTTAGTATAAGTATTCTGGAATAAGTGCCAATTTGTTTTCATCTAGTTTGAAGATCATGTGGTGTACAACTGATTTTTATAATAAAAAATTACAAAATGTTTATATGAACAACATCCTAAAAAAACGGAGGCTGTTAGGAAATGGTGCTGCCAAGTATTCCGATGGATTACAAGAATTTTATAGTGTAATACTCGAGCTACACGAGTCAAAATAAGTACAAGCATTGATCACATGATAGTCACCCATGTTGCTTACTTCTTAGGAACCTGTATTTGACACTGACTTGGCTATGGAAAGATTAACACAGTTTGTGTTCACCTAGGTCCGAGAATTAGAAAGATATTCTTGGGTTAGCGTGCTCAACAGTAGTGATCACATGAACTGTTTAATAAATTATTTTACCTTCAATTATCTGCCTTGTGAAGGTAAAATAATTTATTAATTCGATCAAGTGACTTGATACCAAATTAAACATGAATATTAAAATGAACTGTTTGTGTATACTGTCTCTCATCTCAGTGAATGACTTGTATAATTCTAAATAAACCAAGTAACTAATGAAACTTATTTAAATATGCAATTGTACTACATTTTTTATCACAAGTCTCTAAAATACCCTGTCTTATAAGACATGCTCTTTAGATTGTGCTGAGGTGAATTAAAATTGTGAGATGTCATCCACCATTTGGTTTGTTTTTAAATACATGAGTCATGATATTGTTACTTAGTTAAGTCAAGTAACAAAAAATACTTTTTTTTTTAATTACCTGTGGTGTTCATAGCTATGACATGAAGTAAAATTGATGATTTAAAAAATGTAATTGTGTGTAGTGTGAGTAACACATGCTTTGGGGCTTCATTTAAATTGTACTGTTATATAAATTATTACAGTTTCATTTATGAGTATTTTATGGAATTTCAGAATGAACTCATCAAATTCTAAGTATCAAATCAAAGTTTTTGAATAGTTTTGCAAAGTACTTCCTTTGTTTATTAACATTTCATTTTCTTTATATTTTATTATAATAATGGAGAAATTTTTGAGTGTTATGTTAATTAAGGGTTTGTGTATTTCAGGTGTATTGGCATGTCTAGATGGTTACATGAATATTGCACTAGAGCAGACAGAAGAATATGTTAATGGACAGTTGAAAAACAAATATTTTGATGCTTTTATTAGAGGAAATAATGTACTATATATAAGCACACAGAAAAGAAGAGGAGGTTAATGTTTACAAGTAATTTGTAACAGTTTTTTTTATTTGTGTGAAGACTTGTAAGAACTTATAAGAAGTGTGGCTGAAATGGTTTATATCTTAAGAATTAGAAGTAAAGAATAAGAAGTGGTCCTGTGTTGGTAATTTAAAAATTGTTTGTATCTAAAGAATAAGAAATGGTCATATGTTGAAAAATTGTAATATCTGGTAAATAAATAATTTTATTATATTTTTTTTATGTGTATGGAAGGTATTTATTTTTGTAGACGTAAGCCTACATATATAACAGTATGGTGGTTTTCAGTTGAGAAGATTTATCTTTACATAATTATGTGCTAAGTATAACCAATTCGGACCACGTAAACATTTGTAACATTGCCCGCTCATATGGTTGCAGTTACAGCACAAGGCTCTGTGGAGAATGACTATGTGTTAATGGTGTTTTCCTAGGAATAAGTTTTTTATACTGCATAGTATGTAAAATGCCCAGCATAACATGCTATCCACTTCACACTAGAAAATTAGTTGACAGTATTTTTCTCAAAGAGCACGCCGTGTACTACACAAGCATTATATGCTGGTGGAATAAGCCGGATGGTTCTGGAGGAGTCTCTTGCATTGTATGATGCATTTTAATTGCCTTCTGGGTTTGCATTTTACCAGTTGTCTTCACTATCATTATATAATATTGTGAATTTTGGTTGTTGTTGCCGCCTGAAAATCTCGCAGGTGCATTTCATTGCTGTGGATGATGAACATTTGCTTGAGTTATTGAGTAGTCATCCATTTCTGTGAGAAAGAAGGACCTAAACTTCAAAAATATGGTGAAGAGAGATGGAACTTGATAGAAATTGGAGAAATGGTCAGCAAGACAAGTAAGTAATGTCATATCAACTGTTTACAACCTCAAAATATATTTGTAGGATCTGTAGAGTAACTGTCTATTGATAATATAACAAAAGTACAGGATTATTTTGTATAGAAATAATGAAAACAAGCAAGTAATTCCGTATTGATAAGATCAATAAAGTATATGTACTAACAGCGAGAAAATTATTTGTAGTTCATCCAAAATCTGAAAGGGAATAAAAGTCATATCCATAAACTTATTAAATTCAAATTATTTGAATCGGTAGGTGCTACCGAAGAACCAAAATAACTGTAGTAGTCTGATAACAGAATGTTCAAACATTGTCCAAACCCTGACAGCGAATGAAACTCATGATATTGAAATAATCCGTAAATCGGTTCCTCACTTGAAATCCTTCATATTTTGTAAAACCACCTGTGCTTGCTAGAGGAACATGTTTTCAGTAGTAAACTCTGATGTTTTGTGACCCATCAGTGAGAGAGAGGTGAGCAGATCCCTGAGCATGTTGTGTAAACTATAGCATACAACAGTTATCAAGTCTGCAGTTCAGATTTCATGTTTATAGGAGTGAAAAGAATTCTAAAAATTACACAAATGATCCCAAAAGTGTGTTCAGATACTCTCATTGTTTTGCTAAAATGGTAGTTGAATGGGTTTTTTCCTTGCATTTTCCAACATTTGTTTTTTCAGTATAGTTTCATGATATGTTTGCTCAGCATGAAGGCTTCATAACCAATTATTATATGAGGCAGCAAGGTATCTGAATTAGGGAGGTTTTGCGGGAGAGGGAAGTTAGTTTTGTTTTCCACCAAAAGCTCCATAACAGATGAGATCAATTTTATAAAAATTCTAGCATCATCTTCTGTACCATAGGAACTCACATCAGTGACTGCAAACTTGTAAATGACATCAACCATTGCAAAAAGTACAATTGAAAAATATTCCTTATAATTGAAGCATAGACTTCCTGACCTGGAGAGTGCTACGTTTCTCACATGCTTACCATCAGCAACTGGAACACAGTTAGGAAAGTCCCAGCAGGTCCAAAAGCTTTCAGCCTTTCTTTCCAATCTATTTAGTCAGGGGGAGGCAGAATCTTAGGTACTAGCTATTCTTTGAGCACTTTAAAAACTTGTGGTATGATCGTACATATAGCAGATGAAAAGATGCGGTAACGATTCTCCTGTAGCAAGAAACTAGAAATAAGACTTGAGTTGCATAAGTAACATCCTATGAAACTGACACATGAAATCAAATCCATAACATTATAATCTGTTTTGATAGAGTTATAATAGAGCTATCCTCTGTAGACTTATAATATTCTAGCTTACTACAATGTTCTCAATAGCAATGGTGTAATGGGGGGGGGGGGATCAACCTCCCAGAGCTGTTGAAAAGACAATGAAATTTCTTATCACTTAACACAGGCCTATTTGTGAACTAACTGTGTGTGTCAAATTAAGGCTTAAATTGAATTGTTAAAATAACAGACATTAAAATATTGTTCAATTAATAAAACAAATTCATGAGGTTTATTAATAATAACAGTTACTTGAAATTTAATAAATAATGTTATACCGAAAGAACAGATGATTAAATTGTTTCATGTAGCAGGTTGTGTCATATAAACGGGGCAATGAATCTGTAGATATTTTGTTTATCGATGGACAAGGGAGATATATTAAAGCCAGCAAGACATCTGAATTTCCAAGATAGTGTAGAGTGAGGAAAGTGGATTAATAGTGTCGCACACCTTGTCTAATCATGTATTTACAGCTTTGGCAGTAAACTACACAAAGAAAATGGAATAAGTATGCCTATATTGGATATGGAGTATACCAAAATGAAAATTTTGAAAAAAGGAAACCTGTGCTAATCCCTGTGATAAAACGCGATCCTTGATGTAACACTCATTTTTCACGGGCCTGGCAAATTAAATAGTTAAACTTGGGACCTTTATATGAAGCGACCCTTGATTTAAAGTGCTTTTTGACCGGTCCGCAGAAGAGAGTTGTATCAAGGTTTCACTGTATTCTCTGGCTTTTTTATTGGCATATCTAGGAACAGCAGAATCCGCCTGTCATCGACCATATCACGACCCATTTTTTACTTCTTTAAAAACATGGTTGTTGATCTTTCTTCAATATTTTCTCAGTTTTTTGGCTTTTACATATAGGATAAAACATTGTTAAGATATTTCTACAAATATACACAGGTTAAAACACTTTAGACAGTGTGTATAACCTAAAAAGTAAACAAACTGCTGAATGAAGAAACATTTCGATATTTTGAAAATCTATAATAACTCAAAATGCACCACACAGATTTTTATGAAATTTACATTAAATATACTATATAAATAAGGGATATAACAATTATTATAGGTTTTTGAGCAATCAAATAATTATTTTTATGTTCAAAACTTATAACCAGGTATTTCTAACACTATAGGGGGGGGGGGAAGTTTGGACTTTTCATTTGTCTGAAAAAATGGCGGTCCAACCAATTTCATCCCCCCCACCAGAGGCAAGTCCTAGTTATGCCACTGATCTATGGTGTATGTCTATAATAAAATTGTAGTGTAGTTTTGTCCTGTTTGTGTGTTGCAGGAGATGAGTGCAAAAAACTCTGGGAAATGCTGGTCCTGGCTCCATAACCACTACAAAAGGCAAAGGAAAGAAGAATAATGTGCAACAGGATATGCTGCCAAAAAGAAGGGGGTTAATTGCTGGGAAAGACGAAGATCCTGAAGGAACATCTACTGAAATCAATAACGACCTTAGCAGCAACGTGGAAGGTAGCTGTTCAACAATTAATGAATCTGAACCCCCCCCCCACAACACTGAACAAACGCCTCAACCATCTCATCCTGCAGAATTCCAACGTCTACCATCCAAACAGGATGAACAATTCGGAACTTCTGGATTACTTAATAGAGAAAAAAGAAGAGCGCCCTTTTTAAGTATCTTGAAGAACTTATGAAAGTGGCAGAATAAGATGATATTGTCACAAGGCAATGTTCTTCAAAACCATTGCCTTGATGGTAAAAAAATTCAACCATGTCTTGTGACTCAGACCAAAATTAGTGTTTTCCAAACTGTCATGAAACTGGAAGTATTAAACCAGCAGTCACAATTCCATTCCAGTTCACAGTTTGTGGCTACGATGAAAGCTGTACGTCCTCCCACCACACATCACGGTTGTCTCCTTGGTCTACTCCTCACACATCTCATTCTGAACTTTCTCATATTGTGACATCAATCAAGCCTTAAATTACATCCTCAGTGACTCTACCAATGAGTAAAATGAAGGAAATAAATTGTAAATAACCTTTATTATACTCCTAATTTCATATTTTTTATTAGAGTTGATAATATGTATTTGATGTGATTTGGGTTACTATAAAATCTGCTGCTTATATGATGAGTTTTGTGAAAACTCTAAATAAAAATTGGAGGATCGAAAATACTAAAAAAATATATAGAAAAATAAATAAAAATTAGGGAATTTACTTGTTATATTATTAACTTATGTGAGAGTAAGAGCCAGTTTTTCAGCAGGTGTTATTGGTGACTTCACTTAATTGTAAGAGTCAATTTTCAGGTCCTTTTTTGATAAGGCTCAAAATTTAAACACATTGCTCATGGGTAAATCTTAAATATTCTTTAAACCTCTCCTCTTCGTAGAGTAAATGATTATCTATTAATATTTTGAATACACCCTCGTCTTCTTCTGTTCAAAATATTTTTCTGTATTTTGCATGATACAGAAAACTCTTCTTCATTGTCCATGGTATGTTTCAGAGTTAGCAAATCCAACAGTTTTCTTGTATTTTGTCTCAAACGATTCATGCGTACAGTAAAATTCAAACACACTGAATACGGAAAAAACGCTTATTTACATGGTTTATTATATATTTTGTAATAATACGCAACTTCTGCTCGTATTTATTTTATGTCCCAAACAAAATAAAAAATTTTGTTTATATATATGTTTTTTTTTAAATTTATGTTTTATGTTTTAATTGTTTTTGGATTAATTATGATAAACTGTTGTGTAAATTTAATTCTATTGAAATTGTTTTGTCAAATTATTATCACTTCGTGTAATTAGAATTAGGTTCTGCGTTAATAGGATTGTCTCCTGTACTAATCGATGTGCGGTTCTTCTTCTTCTGAGTGTATGCTCCTTCCACTTTGGTAATTGCCGCTTTTCGTGTAGTCCGTGATTGAAATATTATCCTATTTTATTCTATTTATATGTTTTAGAAATAAATTTTGCAGAGTTCCAAGTTTTATTGATAAATTATATATGGATCGATTGTAAATCGATTATTCAATAGTTAAAATATCGACTTGTTCTCTCAGGGCGAACGATTATTTTTATATAAATTATTAAGATTAATTTACAGGTTCTTTGAGCTGTTATATTGGAATAGTCAGAGAAAGGGCAAGTCTGGAAAGTACGAGGTGTGTTAAAAAAAAGACCGAACTATTTGTGTAGCACGTCAACTAGCGCATAGAGCGAGCTGCAAAATTAAGTGCTGCTAGCGACAGGTTTTGACGCCTGAATGCCGTTTTCTCTGTCCCGTCACGATCTTCAGTCTTCGAGCTACACGCGCTGTAGTGGGCACGGGCACACACCGTCTGGCGGATTTATAACGAAGTGAGAATGAAGATCTTAACACAACGTGTGTGTATAAAATTTTGCTGCTGACTTCGTAAAATCTTTACAGAGCTATTTCCATTGTCTTCCAAAGTTTTCATTACCATTTGCATTGGTACGCAGTTGTTGACCGATTTCAAAAGGGTCTCTTTCTGATCGTTGTCGACAAACACAGTAAGAATTTTTCAGTGATACGATACATCTAAATTTTTCTATCAGAATTTAATTTTACTATCTTAAATGGATTCTGCCAGAAAGTATCAGGATTTAAACGATGATTTACAATTACCACATCACGAGCTCTCTTCCCATGATCTTCGATATCGCTTTGATCTGCACCGACCATTGTTTTTCCCTCTTTAAAAATTCTTAAACTAATCGTTCGCCTCATGCAGGCTTCCGCGTATGCTTAATTGAAAACCAGAATGTCTCTGAAAAGTTTTAACCTAGTTTTGCTGCAAAATTTCATACGCACACGTTGTTCTCGCGGTCTTTCTTAATCGCTTTGTCACTAATCCGCCGGCCAGCGTGTGCACGTCCCCACTCAATGTGATATACCTCAAAGACTACTGCTAATAGCGGAACACAATAAGTGGTAGTTTGTTGTCAAAAACTATCGCTAGGTGCGCGCAAAGTCGCGGCGCGTCGTTTGTGCGGATTGATGTGTTACTCAAAAAGTTTGGTCTTTTTATGAACACACCTCGTATAACACTTACAATTATAAGCTTAATTATCTAAAAATTCAAAGATATGATTTAATATATAATGTTTAGTAAAGTAATTTGTTCGAACCAAACGTTGTGATGATGAAGCTATCGGTGGGTTGCAGAGGATCGTGGGATTTCAAAATGGCTGCTTCGTGCTGCATATGTTGTCGAAGGCTGCATGTCAAGGAATTCTCTTCAAATAAATGTCGCCTTTCCAAGTTTTCCTCGTCTCAGCAATGGTGGTTAAATTCTCTGGTGATAGTGTAGTTGTCCTGGATCAGTGTTCAGTGATTCGCCTCGATAAATTGTGTTGGATAATGTTTTTAATTCACTTTATGCCATAAGGTCGATAATGGCAGGTTTCGTCTCACTATTCAGAATTATCGTTTTTATGTGTTTTAATAGTTTATTCACCTTTTTCTGTTCAGTATTAGTTTAATTCAATAGTTGTATTGGTTTATTTCACTGAATTTAGTGGTTACGTTTTTCCAAAATTCGCTATTTCAAAATTATTCGACTTGGTTAGACTCTCGCCATGTTTTACTCCTTCGCTATGTGTGAATATTTTGCGAGAGCTGGCTTAGATGTGTCCTGTTCAACGTATAACAATCAACTGTTCTATTTTCTTCTTCATCCGAAACGTCTTAGCCAATTTAATATTAAAAAGACTGTTTTAAATTTCTAGCATTTCCGCTTACATAACTGATTTCTACATTATATGATTGAATACATTTTTACTATTTTTTAATTTTATTAAATACTTAATACATAATCTCCTTCTCTAGTTAATTCTATGTGATTTAATACCAAATATGATACTTTTACAATGTTTTCCATCTCAAAATGCCCTATTTACAGTAATTTTACTTCCTGTCACATTAAATGGTTTACCATCCTTATGAAGTTATAATTATGATTGAACAAAATCCCTGATTGAAATAAAATGTTTATTTTCCATTAATTCCTGGTAATTTTATGAATTGGTTATCTTTTTTAATTATTATCTTTAATTTGGGACTCCCCCCTTTGATTTTTCTGTTATTACATTTGCATTTTTCCAATAATCTGTCATACCTTTTTCCAATATCTTTCTAAAATATAGTTTCAGTTATAATACACTGTGTCTGATTTACATTTTACAAATTTCATCAGATTAATTAATTTACATGACTTATTCATCAACTATAAGGTTGCTGAGATTTGCCTAAACTTTACCTGTGTTCATTTACAATGTTTTATGACTATTACAGCTTGCTTATACCCCTTCTGACATTCTATGCTAATACAAATTTAATTAAAATTCCCTTACTTAACTACATGAGCATTTAACATTGACAACAATTATTAACTCTTAACAAATATTTTATAACAAAAATTGTATTCAAACCCAGACATTTCAGCCTTGAGTTCATTGAACTTAACATAAACAAAACACATATGTACTTTCATTATTTAGATCATTTCTTAAAATTACTTTTGGTGCAGTCTTAGCTGTTTTTGTTTTATATTGGGGATGTACCCTTTTTCACTTCACTTAAATATTTCCTGCTCTTATTTTATCTCTGTCATTTTAATGAATGTTGTTGGATAAAAAGTGGCACTTTCTTAAAAACATTTGTAGTCTATTTTTTATAATAACATTCTACAAAATACTATTTCTGTATTTGATACAATAACTTTAAAGTTGTGTAAAGGTACCAATCAGTTTAAGATACACTTAGTTTAAGAACTTTAAACACAGACACTTGAAGTTTATTTAATATAATAAAATAACTGGCACTGGTCCCCTGTTATTCTTATCTGCTATCTCTAATTAGTTTTTTAGTCTTATCAGATCAAGAATTTTATTTATAGAGTATTAAGAAGATTTGTTTTTTACATTATATAAATAACTTCCACTGGTTCACTTATAGTTCTACCTTTTTAGACACTTTTGGTTATATCTATATTACATTATTTGTTATTTTATGTGTTATACTTCCATCGGTTAAATATACTCTCTTTTGGGGTTTTATCCTTTTATTACTGGGTTTACTTTGGGTATTTCCCTACTCTATCTTGTTCTACTACGTGGTTTCTTCTAATTTCATTCCTTTTATTAGGGATGTCGGTTTGTTCTGGGTTTTGCCTTACTTACTCCTATCCTACCTGAGTATTTCCTCACTTTATTTTAGTTTTTTGGTTTATTTTTTATTACTCATAGGTGTTGCTTAGTTGTTTTTAATTTATTTTTATTTCTTCAAATTATGATTGCATTTTACTGTGGTACTTATTTGTTTTTATTTGGATTTTTCTTTGATTTCATTTTATTTTAAATTTATTTATGATCATTTTTCATTCATTATAATGTGAATAATCTGTCATGCTACAATGTATGTTGTAAAGCACATATATATTAGGTATGATTATTAGACTATTTGTAGGTCGACTGAGTAGCTGCTGTACTATGTTTTTGTTATTTTTTGTTTCCTAGGAAAATGTCAATGTGCAGCATCATAATTTTTACGTTCTGCCAATGTGACAGGGCCTTAACCGCTTTGCACAACATTAAAAAAAAACCTGCTCCTAGGGAAACATGGTTAACACTTGTACTAGGCCTAACTGTTCTCATATTGCATTAATTTCCGTATAAGTCTGTTAACCCTTGAAGGGCTTCAGTAACAAAAAGACAAATGACGGCCACAAATTCCTAATGGGGAGAAGTAACACTGTGGCAGCAAGGTTAAAATTCTTGTGTACAACGCATTGAATTTTCACTGCTGGTGACACAACACCAGTATTTTATCCAGATGAGATTTTTGTAAACCAGAATCATTAATTGAAATCAGTATGGGAAGATTCTTCAAGAAATGGTGGACTGAAGGTACCTATGAGGAGGGACCCAAAAATAGCCGGAGTTGTCAAATATAAACTGTTTTATTAATTTTTACAAGTTAAAAACTTGTTCCCTTCAAAGTACTCTTATTTGAAGCCAAGCACTTGGATAGACTTTTTTTCCACTTCTCAAAGCAGTCCTGGAACTTTTACAAAGTAATGCCTTTTAGTGATTCCATCGTTTTTTTCTTCACTTCTTCCACATTCACAAAATGTTTTCCTTCAAGCTGTCTTTTCATGCGAGGAAACAAAAATAATCACACTAAGCATGGTACCAAGGAAACAGAAGTCGCATGGATCAAGATCTGGTGAGTAGTGGTAATGGGAAAGCGGGGTCATGCAATGGTAAAGCGGCCTTATGTCAGGAAACATTGTGCACTTCAGGCCATGTGGGAGGGCGTGTTGTCTTTGTGGAATACCCATTCGCCACTCTGCTACAACTTAGGGCGTTTTCATCTCACTGTGTCACATGAATGTTTCTATACCGACAGGTAGAATTCCTGGTTAACAGTTTGATGCGGGGGAAGAAATTGTGCATGAACAATTCCATGATCATAAAAAAAAAATCAACATTGTCTTCACATTTGACATCACTTGGCATCCCTTTTTGGGATGTGGGGAAGATGGCCTCTTCCACTGGCTTGCTGCTGTTTGGTCTCTGGATCTTATCCGTAGCACCAGTTTTCATCACCAGTAATTATTTTTGAAATAAGGTTAGGGTCATTTTCTAAGTCTTCTTTCAATTTGCACACATCCAATCAAGACTGTTTTTGGTCATGAGTGAGCACGTGAGGCACAAATTTTGCTGCAACTTGATACATTACATTCATACATTAATTATTTGCTTAAAATGTGTTGACAGGAACTGCAGGACACTCAAGTCAAATCAACAAATTCATCAGTTGTTCTGCGATGATTTTCCATGATCAATTCATGAATTCTCACAATGGTTTCTGCCTTTTTGCTCTTTGAGGGTCGCTTATAATAAGGCATGTCTTCAATTGACATTTCACCATTTTTGAAACAAGAAAACCACTTGTAAACTTGTGTTGTCCTCATAGCATCTTCCTTGTAACCTGTTTTAAGCATTATGACTGTCTCCGCCGCTGTTTTCCCTAACAGAAAACAAAACTTCACAGATGCACGTTGTTCCTTTAAGTTGTCATTGCAGAAAATCAACAAACTAACTGTAGGAGCTTGGACAAAATTCCTCATACAACAACACAACCTCACATGCTGACAACCTAGTTGTAGGAAACCCATACTACAACTAGCACTAACAGTTTGACTGTGGGACCCTAAATTATGAACTTGACTAGAGGAGCTGAAAAATGTGTTGTTGATACACTTAGTTTTTTGCCTTGAATATGCATGGGTGAGGTCAATAATATTTTTCAAGAATTATTTCGGCAAAAAGTGACGTCATTTTCTGTGGCAGCACGCTGGCGTATCAATGCCTCCAGGAGAGACTCCGGGGGGGGGGGGTCTCTACCTTACTAAACTTATTTAGCCTACATTAAAAACAGTTTTTAGTAACTATTTCACTGTTTGTGTATATTCCATTATCACTTTGTGTTGTATTATTTCTGAAATATTTTACCATGAGACATTTATGTACCAAAGTCTAGCCACCACGAAATTCAAACGTATAGGATGGTTCATTATGACTGTTATTATTATATTATTACTAATACCAATATTATTGTTATTATTACTACTACTACTACTAATAATAGGCCTATGTTATTGTTAATATTTTATTGTATATTATTATTATTTATTTTATTGTCTACAAATCCTTGTGGTACTCTTCAAAACAGTTCCCAGGCGATAGGCCAGATTTGTCCGAGCAGTCAGAACAGTAAAAGGCCATGCGACTGTTTTGGATTCCTCTATGGAAGCAAACCTGACATCTTTTCTTTTCAGACGTTTTTGGGGATATGCTCTTCACTTTTTACAAGGCTATGTGCAACTGTATCACTTTCGTTACCATGATTATGTGGTTCACATTTCTGTTTGTGAAAGAAGGAATTCAATAATTTCAAGTCTAAAGTCATAGATGGACATATTTTTGATCTACCATTGATATTGATATTGTATAAAATGTAGTAACTATTGATAAACGCCATTTGCAAAACCTGCACAGATGCTTTTTTATACAAGCTCAAAGTCTTACGTTAATACTTCCAGTTCCATGACACTTTGGAAAACTTTAATTTTGGTCTGAGTCACAAGACAAAAAAGACATGGTCGAAATTTTTTTACCATCAAGGCAATGGTTTTGAAGAACATAGCAATATCATCTTCTTATTGTGCCACTTTCACAGGTTCTTCAAGACACTTAAAAAGGGCTCTTGTCTTTTTTCTCTATTAAGTACTCCAGAAGTGCCAAATATTTCTTCCTGTTTGGATGGTGGACATTGGAATTCTGCAGGATAAGATGGTTGCTCAAGGCGTTTGTTCAGTGTTGTGGGGGTTTACATAAGTGGCTAGTTTGTTTTCAGATCCTGTTGATATATACATCACTTTTGTCCCTCCAACCAAGATCCCATTCAGCGAACAGTGCTGTGGTTTCCCCTTTTGTCAGTGGTTTTCCGATCACCTCCTTTGTGTTGTATTTTCTGTATCCACACAGTGTCCCTGTACAGTGTTTTTGCTTGTAATATGGATGCCAGGGTTTGTAGTAGTTGTCTATATTCAGTGAATTCCTGTGGTTTAGTTTTCCCTCAATGAGGTATAAAACCACTTTTACGGTATGGTCCTTCCCAGAGAGGTTAAGGATATCATCATTGCCTGGCGCATATGGTAAATTTTATGTTAAGTCAATTGGACTTTGACAAAGTACACAACTTTATACCAAATTTATGGCGCTTTCCCTTTATATATTGGGAAATAAATAACCATCCTCGCCAGATCATCATGGATTCGTTAAGAGAAAGTTCTTTGTAAGGTAATATATATAGAATCATAATGTTATTGAATCCGCCAATCAGTGGGCGGATTTTCTGTAATCGATCTGCACTACTTTCGTTATAGCTTGTTGTGTGTGAGCAGGGTGGGGTGAGAGGGGTGAAGGGTTTGTTTTCACATAATTTCTGTCTGTTCCGATCTGACGATGAGCTGTGAAGCTTGAAAGCGCTAATCGGGATAATTTTTATATAGTGGTGTGCAACAGTGATCATTCTGCTTATAAAATATTTAGTAACTGGTGCCTGCTCATATGTTCACCAAAACACTGCATATTGAATTGTTTGTTTTTTTCAATAGTCTTGCAACCTGTTCTAGCGTATTGTCCCCATGTATAATAAAAACCCAATAAACTCTTAATTAATTCACAGTTAATGCATACTTTTCAGCTTATCGATTTGTATCTTTTACAATATTAAAAAAAAACATTGCCAACAAATACACTGAAATACTCAATTGGTCTCGCATCAGTCGAAAAATTGTACTTATGTCCGGGTTCCCCCTTAAAAAGTATTCGTCTTATTCCTGCTGTTCTTGGAGACCACATAGGATTAGTTTAATATCACTTTCTTATCTAAAAATGAACTTTTTCTTGTGAAACTTACTGTTTTTCGTTGGACACGTTTCGGCGTACGTATCCGCCTTCTTCAGCTTCGAGTCAGACTGCCATCATTTTGTAACGGTTGTTGTGTGTAAGGTGTAGTGGGGGTGGTGTGTGGAGGAAGGGGATTGGCGCGGGGATTCAACTTAATGTTTGTTTTTTGCATAATTGTGTCAAAAAGTGTATGTGATTTATATTGTAATTGATCGTTAAGTATGTTGTTTGGTTGTGTTGTGTGGTGTTTATATATTTCGTATTGTTCAGTTATGTTGAGTTTTCGAGGTTGACCCAAAGGTCGAAAACTCAACACAACTGAACAATACGAAATATATAAACACCACACAACACAACCAAACAACATACTTAACGATCAATTACAATATAAATCACATACACTTTTTGACACAATTATACAAAAAACAAACATTAAGTTGAATCCCCGCGCCAATCCCCTTCCTCCACACACCACCCCCACTACACCTTCCACACAACAACCGTTACAAAATGATGGCAGTCTGACTCGAAGCTGAAGAAGGCGGATACGTACGCCGAAACGCGTCCAACGAAAAACAGCAAGTTTCACAAGAAAAAGTTCATTTTTAGATAAGTGTTAGTGCTGTGAAAGAAGAGATGAATAAGCAAGACAGCTATCACTTTCTTCATTGGTAGAAGAATCATTTTCACTGTCATCACTTTTGGGAGGATTATCAAAATTATCATCAGTGTCATTGACATCACGATAATTGACATTGGATGTGGAAGGCTTGTCAAAATCAGGACATGAACTCGATGCCATTGTACAGCCTAAAACAACTGTATACACTAAAAAATAACTACCAGTAAATCACACTAAAATAATGAAGCACCAGTAGACACTTTATGCTAAAAAAAATACAAAGGAAGATTGCATGCCGCCATGCGTGACTCAAGTGTAGCACACAGTAGGAATTCGGCTTTGTCTATATACACAAAAGAAACTTCTGCTATGACACTAAATTACAAAGAAACTAACAATTAAACACTAAAATATATCATTGGATGTGGAAGGCTTGTCAAAATCAGGACATGAACTCGATGCCATTGTACAGCCTAAAACAACTGTATATACTAAAAAATAACTACCAGTAAATCACATTAAAATAATGAAGCACCAGTAGACACTTTATGCTAAAAAAAATACAAAGGAATATTGCATGCCGCCATGCGTGACTCAAGTGTAGCACACAGTAGGAATACGGCTTTGTCTATATACACAAAAGAAACTTCTGCTATGACACTAAATTACAAAGAAACTAACAATTAAACAATAAAATATATCGCAGTGTGACAGAACTCAATAAAAAACTCACAATAAAACGAACCAATGGTAAATACACATGTATCACATGATAAATACAAACCAAAGTCACAAAACAAAAAGTGAGACTGTCTCGGGGAGCAGTAATGGAATTGCAACAACCATCCACAATGACTAAGCTCACGCTGATTCCTATATTGTTTCGTAGTGTAATGTCAATATTGTAAATATAAATTTACTGTTGTGTGGTTGAGAATATGTTTATACTACTTTATTTTTGGAGCGAGTGTTGAGTAAGTGAGGCACATGAGGTGTTAACGCTGTGGCAGGCACAGTCAGTCTGATTGACAACCTTGCACTACTAATTGTATATCATTAGCTGTGCCTGAAATAACTTCCCACCTGAGAAACAGAGTAGTAATACACCTCTAATATAGGCCTGTAATTACATCTCAGTGATATATCTCAAACTATTTTTTTTCTTTATATTGGCATTATATTCAGGTAAGTACAGGATTTTCATGAAGCTGATATGCATTCTATATTTTAATGTTCTGTGGATAAAATGTATGAAGATACAATGTAGAAGTGAAATAACGAGAAATAGGGTGTAATTATAGTCTGGGCAAACCTTAGAATAAAATCATTGGGTCTAATAGCGATATTTCTTGCGAGTGTTGTTGCCATGCTGTACTTTAGTCCCATTTCCATTTGTTTATTCATTGCTGGAAAAAACGAATATATGAACAATATCAATTCAACATAATACATGAGCTTGTGCATGTGGTAGGGTGACAGTTATTCAGTAACTGCAGTTTATCACCTTCAATGGAGATGACCTGTGTCATGCCATCGGCATTTTGACATCAGATTAGACTGTTCTTCAAGTGATACTGTGCAGTGCTACATAGGTGGAGATAAAAAGAGTCACTTAAGTTGATAATAGGTGTTTGATAGCTGATGTTCTCTGTTTCAGAGATTTAAAAATAAAGAGATGTATGTTTCATTGTTAAATGATCATGCGTGAGCGTGCGTTTAATTTACTAACAAATACCACTCATTGCTGTGTGTGCGTGCGTGCGTGCGTGCGTGTGTGTGTGTATATATATATATATATATATATAAAAGAGAGGGCGATGCCTGCAAGTCTTGACAGTTTATCGACCACAATACGATAATGGTGTTATAAAGAGTGTCCCATAATGTACGCAATATTTGAATTACGCGCCACTGTCGTCTTGTTAGGTTGGTAGCACTGCAACTGTTGTATTGTTGCCGTTTACTCGCCATTAGTCGTCATGGAGCGTTACACGAAAGAACAGCGCGTTGTTATTGTGAAAATATATTATAAGAACGGTGAATGTTATACGGAAACCGTTCGTAAATTGCGTGGAACTTTGGACGATGAAAAGCACCTAATCTGTCTACTGTGCAGAGATTGATTAAGAAATTC
The DNA here is from genome assembly GCA_034769895.1 of Magicicada septendecula. Lineage (NCBI taxonomy): Eukaryota > Metazoa > Arthropoda > Insecta > Hemiptera > Cicadidae > Magicicada > Magicicada septendecula. The sequence continues at coordinate 958,066,332 of CM068367.1, forward strand.
GAAGAAACAGCTTCGTTATTAGACGTTAAATCGTCTGGACGTCCTCGCGCTACCCGTTCTATTGAAAACATCGCGGTAGTGAGAGATAGTGTCGATGTGAGTCCAGGGAAATCAATTCGCCGTCGATCACAACAACTGGCCATTCCAAGAAGCACAATGCAGTGAATTCTAAAAAACGATCTTCATCTGAATGCCTACAAAATCCAACTAACACAAGAACTCAAACCGAGAATTCGTCAGTTGGATATTGGGTAAACGTGAAACGGACGGTGATTTTTCCCACAAAATCATCTTTAGCGATGAGGCACACTTCCACCTCAACGGGTACGTAAATAAACAAAATAGTCGGCCTTGGGGTACAGAGAACCCTCGTATCATTCACGAGAAGCCTTTGCATACACAAAGAGCAACTGTTTGGTGCGGGTTTTGGGCTGGTGGCGTGATTGGGCCGTATTTCTTTGAGACTGAGGCTGGAGATGCAGTAACAGTGACTGGCGAACGTTACCGGAACATGATAATGGAGTTTTTGTGGCCTCAACTGGAAGGTATGGAATTCGAAGATATGTGGTTTCAGCAGGATGGCGCAACCAATCATACTGCCCTGCGAAACAATTGCTTTGTTATCTGAAAAGTTTCCTGCACGTCTTATTTCACGCAACGGCGATCAGAACTGGCCACCGGGGTCTTGTGATTGAACACCATGCGACTCCTTCCTTTGGGGATATGTGAAATCACGCGCTTATGTCCGCAATCCACGAACAATTTTTCAACTCAAGGAACAGATTCAACGAGTTATTGGTGAGATTGAGCCGGAATTGTGCAAGAAGGTCATCGAAAATTTCGATCGATGGACAACAGTGTGCCAGCAGAGTCGCGGGGGACATTTGTCTGATATTGTGTTCAATATTTAACCGCAGTAAGTGTACTTTGTATTAACATTAAAACATCTGATATTTTTCAATAAATAAAAGTTTTTACATTATTAAATCTTGCGTACTTTATGGGATACCCTTTATTTGTCAACACTGTAATCCATTAGCACAATGCTTTTTTGTAATGTTTGCACTGTAACTTCGAAAATACTTTCTGCTGAGGCAGAAGAAAAATTCTTATTAAAAACTAAAAACATTTCCATTGTGTTCAGAATACAGTTTCATGGTGAAGTACAAAAATTGAATTGTGTAAAATTCACCCAAGGGAATGAGATTCAGCGATAATTGTATGTAAATATATTATAAATATTGTTGTACCTACTGTGTTTTGAATTAAAAACTTCTAAATATTCAAGGAAAGGTCTTAATGTGGTTACAAAATAAACAAAATGGTAAGTTGTTTAGGTCCCAGGTAAACTCTCATGAGCCTTATTATAGGGCCATCATTTAAAGTTACAATGAACATGAGTAAATGTCATATTAAACCATTCACGGCCAGGGTCAACTTCAGTAAAATTATTATGTGGGCTGTGGAGCAGAATAGATGACACACTGAAGATGATTGCCACAGCTGCAGTCGAAAAGTGGATTTATAACAAGATAGCCTAGACACTAATTTTATTGAAGTATAAATAAATGTGTTATTAATATTTTTCTGTATTGGATTAGTGATATTTTTTGTTTATGTGGAGTGTTGAATATTTTTAATCTACCCATTAGTCACAGGTCACAGGCTTCCTAAAATCAATAACCTTTATAGACTTTGTAACAGCTTTAGGATGTGTCAACACACAAAATTGTGGACAAAATATGAAAGATTACCAGATTTAGATAAAATACTATTTTTCCAAAGAATGCTCTGTGTCAATTAACACTTAAGGGGGATAGCAACTGAAAACAAAAAGACCAACAATGACTTTGCAACTAAAAATGTAGCCAGAAACCAAACAAGATTTCATGGTATAGCAGGTGCCCTAGGCTGACAGGGTGTTAAAAGAAACAAAAAAATGTACTGATAGTGACGAGCCCCGCTGCCAACTCAATATTTTGGTGTTCTCATTACAGTTGTTATGCTATACTACTGTATGGCTGTAAAACTTGTGTAATGCGAAAAATGCAAAAACGAGGACTCATTTACTAAAAGCATAGCAGAATGTAGACATATAGGATAAGAATTGAAGCAGTAAGGGAAAATCTTCCTATATTTAATATTTATGAGAAATTTAAATCAAATGAAATGGTGTGACTACAATGATAGAATGCAAGAAACTAGGTTGCCACTAAAGCCAAGAAAATATAAAGTAGAAGACTAGGTAGGCAATAGGAAATATGAAACTATATCAGTGATGTACCTATTATGGAATCATAATAATTAAATCAGCATAATTATGGAAGACTTCTCTGATTAATAATTATCTTTACTGAACTTCTCTGAGGGCAGGGATATTAACTGTTGTCATAGCGCATAGTACTTAGAAGACATCTTTGAAGGCGTCTTTACTTGTACTGAATAACACACCATTGGGAGGATTCTTAAATTACCAAGATTTGTCAGTTTCAGATAGGACAGAAATGCTTACTGATTATTTATTAAAACATCAAGACTTTTATGATAGCATAATACTGTTAGGGTGTGTCTAGCGTTGTAATGTTTAATATGTATAAAAAAATTGTGTGTGTGTGTGTGTGTGTGTGTGTGTGAGATTTTATATTCTCAGCCTCAGGGCATGTAGGCTAGCACATATAAAACAAATAAATAAAATAAAAACAAACAATTAGTACAATTTGTTAATTTTATTGTTTAACTTACTATAATAATTTATTAATGTTCAGTTTGTTTAAAAATGTTTTTGAAAGTATCTGGGCTGAGCCATTATCTCGTATGTGATCTGTATCAAAGATGCCATCTTGCCATCTTATATGTGATCCGTATCAGAGCCGCCATCTTCAATATAATGGCCAACGCCAACAACTAACGCCATCTCACTGTTCATTTTAACTAAAAGTTTACTATTTCTTTTATGAATTTGCTAACTGCTATAATTTTTATTGTTCGACTAAGCTTTTCGTCATCACTGACATCTTCAGGTCTTAAACAACCTGTCTTAAAGGTTGTTTAAGACCTGAAGATGTCAGTGATGACGAAAAGCTTAGTCGAACAATAAAAATTATAGCAGTTAGCAAATTCATAAAAGAAATAGTAAGGATGGCTGCTAATTTAAACAATACGAAGAATAAAAGTTTACTCTTGAATGTTTGTTTTATGCTGTTTAATTTTACGGGGTACTATTTAGAATTAACACTATTAAAATCACACAATACCACATACTGCTTGAATGGTCACTTTTGTCATTAAGTTATACAAACAAAATATCAGAGTCTAAGTGTTGTGTTTGCAATATAGTTAAGGTTATCTCAAATGAATGTGTTTTAAATATAATGTTATTCTTTACCTGATACGTATGCTTCTCGTAATATCACTTGGCTACTTATTTCTCACTAGGCTGACCATTGTAAGTGGTTAGTTACAGTTTTTCTTGTAAATTATTCTCTTCGTGTGTTAATTATATGTTTTGAAACTTATCTTCTTTTACCTTTTAAACATTATGATTATTTACTATGACTGTTTTTCTTTATTTTGAACTACTAGATTGACACTGATTAATAATTATTTACCATTTCTTTCACTAATATCCCGCGCCCTGCATAACTTTCTCTGCTGAATACAAAATCAACAATAGCATCAGTTTCCTAGATCTTACCATTACAAAACTAGAACACAGACACAAATTCAGTATATACAGAAAAACCCACTACAACTCCTCCAATAACCCAATGCAACATAAACTGTCAGCCTTCAGAATCATGATACACAGACTAAACAAATTCCACTGTAAGAGACTGTTAAGATGAATTAGGCATAATCGGATATCTAGCAGAAGCCAATGGTTACAGTCAGTGGTGGCTTGCCCATAAGGGCTCTCGGGCGCAGCCCTCCCAATAAAATAAAAAGTAATAATTAATTTTTCACCAGATCAATTAAAAAAGTTCCTATACGCATCAGAACAATAATACAACGGAAAACATTTGACGTTTAAAGTCCGGGTTGAGTTGCGGGCGTTGGCCATAGAGCCCAAAGCTACTGTGTGCAGTGTAAATGGAAAATACAGCATAGGGGAACATGGGGCATAACGGGGTAGTGGGGCAGAACGGGGTACAGCCTTTATTTTTTACAGACGGTGTGCAATCTGTTGGAATTTCTCACAACTACGTCAGTATAGTATTACCTATTACCACACAGAGATTGGCAGCCATTGTTGCTGTCTTTGTGTATGATTAAGGTGCTGCACCATATTTGCTTGTGTTTCTACAATATCGCGCACTTCTTCTAGCTCATGTAAGTAAGAGTGAGTTAATTGTAATTTATTTTCATGTATACTGTATTATAACATGTTTCATACACTTCTAATCCTGATGTTTTCGTTAAGCTTCGTGAAAACTTTATCCTGTCACAACGCTATAACCTAAAAATGTAACTGCGGGGCAGAACGGGGTGGGGCATAACGGGGTAGTACCCCATTCTGCCCCACGTATTTTCCATAGGTGTTTCATTAATAAAATGTAGGCTAATTGGTTTTTCGCGTTGTTTGTGTTTGTAGAATGGTGAGAGATTACAAAAGAAAGACGCAGAGGCAAGAGTGGTCGGCAGTTTCCATGCAAGAAGCTGTTCAAGCAGTAATAAATGGCTCAATGGGATACAAAAAGGCAGCTCTTCAGTTCAAAGTGCCACAAACAACTTTAGAGCGCCACGTTAAGAAAAAAAGAGATGATCCAGAGCATTCTGTGAAGAAATCTATGGGACGTTTCACTTGTGTTTTTAATGAAGCACAAGAATCCGAGCTTGTGGATTATTTAACTAAAATGGAGGCTCAACTCTTCGGTCTTACTATCAATGAACTTCGTGACCTTGCTTTCCAGCTAGCAGAGCGAAATAAATTGAATCATCCATTTGGTGAGAATGGAAAAGCTGGTGTAGACTGGGCAAGAGGATTTTTAACTCGCCACCCTAATTTAAGCATAAGAAGACCTGAGGCTACGTCTGCAGCTCGTGCGATGGGCTTCAATAAGGTTGCTGTAAAACAGTTCTTCAGCCATCTATCCTACGTAGTTGATACTTACCAGCTTACACCAGACAGGATTTATAACTGTGATGAAACAGGTCTAACTGTAAACCCTAAAGGGCATTCGAAGATAATAGCAAAAAGAGGCCGTAGACAGGTTGACACAGTCACATCAGCCGAGAGGGGTCAAACTGTTACAGCTGAAATATGCTTTTCAGCTGCTGGAACCTACATCGCTCCAATGCTAATTTTTCCTAGAAAACGGATGCAGCAGGAATTTGAGACCGGACTTCCCCCAAGTGCGACTTCACAGGTCCATGAAACAGGATGGATGACCAATGAACTTTTTTTAGTTTGGTTTGAAAAGTTCATATCTTTTACAGGAGCAAAAAAAGAGAAACCAATGCTACTACTCTTGGATGGGCATTCAACACACACGAAAAGTTTAGCACTAATTGATATGGCTCGTGCAAATGGAGTGATTCTCTTGTGTTTCCCTCCCCACTGTTCCCATAGACTCCAACCCCTTGACGTTGCATTTATGAAGCCCTTAAGTAAATACTATGAGGAGGAAGTCCGTAAATGGCTTAGATGCAATCCAGGAAAAGTGGTGACATTATTCCAGATCGCTTCTCTGTTTGGTACCGCCTATGTTCAAGCATCAACAATGATGACAGCCGTGAACGGGTTCCGGAAAACAGGCATATGGCCTGTTGATATGAATGTTTTTAATGATGCAGATTTTTTGCCTTCGGTAACTACAGACATCCAGCTCCCTACTGACATTGCTAATGAGGCTACAGTTTTAAATATACAGGCAGACCTGACCTCACCATCTCTGAGTAGTCCTGAAAAACTTAATATGCCGAGCTGTAGTAGGCCTAATTTCAAATGTGCCACCCCGGAAAACATTTTACCCATACCAAAAATTTCTCAGGAAAATAAACGTGTTTCAAAAAATCGTGGTAAAAGTACTATCTTAACATCATCACCATATAAAAATAAGCTACAGAGTGCTGAAAAAAATAAAAGTGGGGTCAAGAAACCAGTGAAAAGACGCCTTTTACTTTCTAAAAAAGCTCTGAAAAAATATCCAGATAAACAGAGAAACATATCACCTAAAAATGACAAAAACTATAACCTTAACAAACCAACTGTTTTCGTAACTCCTCAGTCATCTAATGAAGAAGTCGATAGCGAAGATGAGTGTCTCTACTGTCATGATTTTTCTGAAGAAGGTTGGATTAGATGTGTTTCTTGCCTAAAATGGGCTCACAACTCTTGCGCAGGAATCGAAAGTGAAGACGAGGATGTCACACACATTTGTGCTCTTTGTGAAACATGAAGTTCATTTAAGAAATATAGATTTTTGTTTTTTGACAATAATGCTTTTTGTATTTCATGACAGAATTTTATAAAAAGGAAGGTACCCCATTGTGCCCCACCAGCGGGGCAAAACGGGACAAATGACATGTATTTGTTTAATCTAAGATATATAGAATGTGTTTTTACCAAATTAAAATGTAATGATAATTTCTTGTACTTAATGTAATAATAAAAGTATTTATATTTAAAACAGAAAATTTTGAAACATTTATTATAAAATATTTGTGTTCAAACATTAAGTACCCCGTCCTGCCCCACGTTCCCCTACAGCTCTAACCGTGCGGTGACGTCAATCAACTGTGTTCTTACGGACGTGCTGGGACTCCATCCTTGGCCACGCATGCGCAAATCATCTCAGCCAGCGCCAGCGGCCAGCAGTTATTGGCACTCCTTGTTTGCAAGCAGAGTTATTGTGTTTAGTGTGTGATTAATGTGTGTCATAATGAATAACACGGATTCTAACTTTGTAATTACGAATGATGTAAATAAAATTATTAGACAAGGGATAAAGAACTTAGAGCACAGGGTTGAACTTAAAAGATTAGGGCCTCCTAGGCCTAATATGGTGATTAATCAAGTACAAAAATCCACTAAGAGTAGGAATAGCTACAATCGGAAATTTAGTATTCATTTTTATAATTATGCTGATTGGTTGTGTGGGTGTGGAATAAAAAACTCATTTTTCTGTTACCCGTGCATAGTAGGCGTACATGATCGCACCTGGATTGTAGATGGTGTCTCGGATATTAAGCATTTGAGTGAAAAACTTAAAAAACATAAATTAAGTGAAAAACATATAAATGCGTGTATCGAGTATGCAGTACTTGGGAAGGTTGACATTAGATCTTAGTTAGACAGTGCATATAGATTAAGAATTCAAAAGTTAAATGAGGAAGTATCAAAAAATTGGTACATTTTAAGTAAGTTGATTGATGCTGTGAAGTTTTGTGGGGCTTTCGAACTTGCATTAAGGGGGCATGACGAAAGTGGCACTGACACATCTAACAACCCTGGCATATTTCGTGGTCTTGTCAACCTAATGGCAGAGTTAGACTCTACATTAAAACAACATATTGAAAAAAGCAATAACCGAGTATTTTTAGGGCTTTCCAAAACCATCCAAAATGATTTACTTGATTCCATATATGCCGTGTGCTTGGAAATTATATGCGACGAAATTACTCAAACTAAATATAATGCTATTGAAGCCGATGAGACAACTGACTGCTACATTGTCTCAGCTAGTGTTTGTTGTCAGATACGAGTTAAATGGGGTTGTAAATGAAAGATTTGTTAGTTTTGTAGTACCCAAAGGTCATGACGCAGCATCTGTTAGTGAAGCAATTTTTAACGAGCTGGGAAAGCTAAAAATTGACAAAACACCTGAAAGAGTGATTGCTCAAAGCTACGATGGCACTTGTGTCATGAGTGCAGGCAAGAGTCAAAGCTGTGTACAAAAAAGCACATTTCGTACACTGCTACGCGCATCAACTAAATTTGATCATTGAACGCTGCGCAACACAACATAAACAGATAAAAATATTTTTCAGTAATGTTGAAGCATTTTCATCCTTTTTTATTGCAATCGACTAAAAGAACAGCAATACTTGACGACATTATGAAAAAACGAATACCAAAGAGCTCTGGCACTCGTTGGAACTTCAAGTCTAGAATTGCCAGCACGTTATTTAAGTATAAAAATGAAATAGAAGAATGCTTAAATAAAATATAGACGACGACAGCAATGATTATACAACTGTAAACAAAGCAGTTGGTTTAAGCAACCTTCTTAAAGACAACGATTTCATTTTCTGGGTAACATTTTTTAATAAAATAATGCCCCATTGTGATATTTTGTACAACGAGCTTCAGAACAAGACAATCGACTGCATCAAGGCCTTAAAATATATTTAGGTGAATTTAAGTCTATAATCCAAAAAATAAGAAACTTGCCTGAGGTTGACCAGCCCAGTTCTAACGAACTTGATGGAGCTGAAAATGATTTATCTTGTTCAGGCCCCAGTAGAAAACGTGGCCGATTTGAAGATAGAAGACACATTGTGGCAAAAGAAGTGTGTGATGTTATCATGACTGGAATTGACAATCGCTTTAATTTCTTAGATCATTTGTTGGTAGCTAAGTTACTTCAGCCAAGTTTGTTTCCTGAGTTCAAAAATAAATTTCCTGAAAATGAATTAGAAATTGCTGTAAATTTATTCTAGTTGAATAAAATAGAACTGAAACAAGAGTTGGTAGTAATATACAGTAGAAGTGATTTTTCTGAGGCAACAGGCTCATTACGGTTGCTTAATTTTGTTTATGATAATAATCTGAGAGATGTGCTCCCTGAATCAGTGAAATTACTTCAGATCATCTGCACAATCCCAATGACCACTGCAGAAAGTGAAAGATGTTTTTCAACTTTAAAGCGAATAAAGACTTTTACCAGGAGCACAATGAAAGAATGCACTCGCCATGTGTTCAATTGAAAAGAAATTATTATCTACCCCCAATTTCAATGAACGTGTGATTAACCACTTCGCTGCACAGAAGGAGAGAAGGATGGACTTCTGCTACAAACAATATAACTAAAGGTATGAATTTTCAGTCGTAGATTAATTTATTTTTGATATTAAATGTGACTAAGTATATTTAAAGTGGTAGAAGATTAATACCTTGTTACTTAATACAACTTCCTCCTGAATTCTGATGCTTGGTCTAATTTTAAAAATATAGCTTTCACATTTGCCCTGTGGCATATAGCTATGTACTTCTGTTCTATAAAATATTTTGAATATTTAAAATTGAATATTTCCATTTTTGAGGGCAAAATCCCTCAAAAATGGAAAACGGCCAGAGTTATTCCCTTATTAAAACCTGGAAAGGACGAATCGAAATTGGCCTCCTACAGACCCATCTCATTAACTTCTTGTTTTGGGAAATTAATGGAGTGCCTAGTCAACAAAAGGTTGACTTGGAGGTTGGAGTCTCAAAACCTTTTGGACAAATATCAGTTTGGATTTCGGCCTCAACGAAGTACCGCGGACGCCCTGCTATACTTCACAAATAAAGTTTACGAAGGCTTTGAATGCAAGAAGTCCACGGTTGCGGTCATGATTGACTTTAAAGCCGCGTTCGACAAAATACCACATGCCACAGTCATCCTACAGTGTATGAAAATTGGGATTAGGGGAAAATTATTGTAGTTCATCGTAAAATTTCTTGAAAACCGCCAAATAGAAACTGTTGTAAATGACACAAACTCTTCGAGCCACAGAATAGAGAATGGAATACCACAGGGCAGAATAATCTGTCTGTCGCTTTTCAACATTGCCTTACAAGATATCTCGAATGAACTTCCACCTGATGTACACAGTGTTACTTTTGCGGATGATAAAACCATTTGGGCGACGGATACCAACCACGAGAAAGCAACGGAATCCATTCAGCTAGCCCTCATAGTTATAAGCAGGTGGTGTCAAAAATGGTGTCTAAAGATTTCAACCCAGAAAACTGAATGCGCAATTTTCACCAGACGTAATAAGCTCGCATACTATGTGCCTCTCCTTACCCTTCAAGGCGAAATATTTCAGCATAACAGAAATCCAAAACTGTTGGGGATGGTTCTTGATCCAAAACTTCGGTGGTCAGCACACGTGGAATATGTAATAAAGGCATCTACCCCAAGATTGAACGCATTGAAAGCAGTAGCCAGTCGCAACTGGGGCGCTGACACATCAACGCTGAAAATGTTTTATCTTGCATTCGTGAGGTCGAAGGCTGTTTACTGTTGTGAAGTTTGGGGTTCAGCTGCAAAACCCACAAACAAAATTCAGGTGATCCAATCAGCGGCATTACATCTTTGCCTGGGTTGTACAAAAACCACTGCGATGGCTGCTGTGCAGGTTGACTTAGGTGTTGAGCCGATCGAAATGTACATTAGAAGACAAATGTGGACAAAGCTTTTGAAAGTCAATACATTACCAATAACTCACCCATTATACAACTTATGTGCCAATCAGATAAGCATTAAAAATTCGTTCAACTATCAAATGAACATACTGTCGACAACGTTATCGCATAATGCGCCGGAGCAAATTCCACCTGTGTACGATGAACCGCCACGTAGCTGACCGGGAATAAAAGCGATAGTGGATCTTCCACACAAAGTCGGCAAAATGAGTCATCCAGATATACTTAGAGCAGAAACACTAGAGATGATTGACGAGCAGTATAAAAATCATACGAAGATCTTCACAGATGGATCAGTGGACATCGAAAGCGGGAAGTCAGGTGCAGGGTATTTCAACCAGAGTAATGGCGAACGGTACTATATTCCGGTTAACGCACAGTCCAGTATGGACGCCGAATTATTGGCTATAAACGCGGCATTAACCTGCTGTCTTTCCATTGAGCAAAAGCTCATCTGTATCTTGACTGACTCCAAATCATCATTAGAAGCGCTATCAAAATCTGGCACGAGTGCGTACTTCTTTTGTATTAATGAAATAAGAAAACTATTCCTCCAGCTACACAACGAAGGAAAAATGATCACCCTTCAATGGGTTCCATCCCACTGTGGAGTCCCCGAAAATAAAATAGCAGATGGGATCGCAAGGGAAGCATGCACAATGTATCCAACTAACCTAAAGAAGTTCTCCCTGCTGCAGTGCAGAAGCTCGGGTGACCGACACTTCAGGAGCTCTTGGGAGGACAGTTGGAAATCAGCGACCACAGGTCGCAGCTTATACCAAATACAACCTGTGCCGGCCAAGGAAGACATCTACAAGGGAGTCGCGCGTCCGGTAGCTGCTTTTGCTGCGAGGGCACGTACCAGCCATATCGTTACCGAAGAATATCTCTTTAGATTCAATCTCACGGATATGCCACAATGCTTATTGTGTGAAGACGGAGAGGAAAACCTTGAACATATACTTATAAAATGTCATTACCCGATTGCCGCAAGGGATATCTTAAGGATGCAAGTGTCGGGATGGCAAGAAATCATGAGCAATAAGAAGTACTGGGCTCTCGCGTCTATCATCTACCATGGACATCAGGCTATCGGCTACAGTTGAAGCTGGACGCCTGTAGGAAGAAGTAAGAAAGTAGAGATAAAAAACACATGGCAAGAAGAGTAAAATAATAATAATACACACGCACAAGGAGCACGAGAACGTAAAGACTGCATAAAACTAATTTAAACCACAATATATTATTTGCCGAGAGGCTCTCACTCGTTGCCTCCGTAGCGCGCTTACATATGCACGAATGTACCCCCATCACTTGCCGGGCACGTAGTTGTACAAGTGCTATGGAGGCTACTTAGATCCCTACCTCTGTCTGCTGCATTCTGCACTATTATTGATAACGTGCGATGTAAACGTTTTTTTTTGTAAGTAGTCAGGTCATTTAAAATGCCAAATTGTGAATACAGATTGATTACAGGTTCAGTTACAATAAAAATTAGAGCCTAGTACTAGTTGTTTATTTTTTAATAATTTTCTAAATATTACTGGGGAGGCTTAGCCTCCCTTGCCTCCCCTGATGAGCTGCCACTGACAGAACTTCAAAGAAAACAGAACATACACTGTCAAAAAACAGAAACACTAAACAAATTTGATTTACCTGGTATTTACAAATTAAACTGCTCAGAATGTAACAAATTCTACATAGGCCAAACAAGATTCAGCTTCAAACAGAGATTCATTGAACACATAAAAGCATTTCACTTCACCACCAAATCCACCTTTGCAAACCACCTCATTGAGGCAGACCACACAACATGAAAATTCTACATTTACACATGAAAGGCTGAAAACTAAACAATTAGAAATATACAAATGCGTAAAAATGCATACAAACAACATCCTAAATGAACGGACACAATTGTCGCACGTACTAGTTGAACATATTACACAACACACACACAATAATGATATTTTAAACAATGGCGCCGTCACCAAAAAACAGGATGGACAGCACTCCTACCAGTAGCCTGATGAGCCTTGTAATGAGTGAAAACTAGTTCAAGTAGTAAGGTAAACAAATTTTAAAAATGTTAGATAAAATATTTGTGTTTCGCATCGGAATAATTTACTATAGTTAGTGCTAACACTTGGACACGTCATGGACAACAACATTCAAGAATTTAATACACTACTGTTAGAAATCATTTCCTTCTTTGGTTTTTGGTTTAACTTTATACTATAATGATTTTAATTCTTATTTTCATCTGTAACACAGCTTATGTTCATTACATAGTTTAAATACACTTTTTTATATTATTTACACTTTGTTGACATTTGACACTCAATTATAATTTATAAGATTTACTAGCAAAATACCCGTGCTTCGCTACGGAGTTTCACGTTGTACGTAATTGTACAATTATTGCTCGCTTAATAGTATAGGATTAGATAGATTGTACAAATTCTCAACTCTTAGTTTGTTTATTTACATTCATAGCAACAGCTATTTATTATTTATTTCGAGAAAATCGTTAGAGCCGTTTCCGAGAAAAAAAGGACATACATTTATTAATTAATTGAACTTCGAAATTTTCTCGACTATAAGAACCTGCAAACAACGAAGTTTTTCAATTTAAAACAATGATTAAAAACTCAGAACTAAATGTATTCGGGGTTTCCAATAAACTGAGATGTCAACCACTTCATTTACAAAGTATGCAATTCCCGCGATAAATTTCATTATTTGGTTTTTTGCCCTTTAGGAGTGAAAGTTTTTAAAACCGTTTCTTAGTGAGCACCTAAGACCTATGATGAAGCTACGTTCAAAGTTTCATTGATATCCATTCAGTGGTTTCAGAGATATCGTGATCAGTGAGTCAGTCAGTGGTATTTGGCTTATATAGATATCTATATCTAGCCGATTTACCCAGCGTTGCTCGGGTTCATAATTTATTCATAGGCTCATAGGCACCTATTCTTATTCTAACGTTATATTACTTGTATATTGTATAATCTTCCTTATATTGTTACGTTCGCATTCTCACTGGAGGAATACTCTGTAGCGCACCTGTTTAAGAACATGTCATAAACTGTATTCTTATATCTGGAGAAGAATTCTGTTGCACGTGATGCTCCTGCTCGATTTCTAACTCTGGGAGAGGGCGAACAGCTAAATTAGTTTTCAATAAAATGTCTACAGTACTTGCACGCGCTGCGTATTTACTGTCTTTTATAATTCATTATGTTAGTGTTGAAATAAGGCATTTGTTAAATTAGTGTCTCCTAAACTTATTCTAGCAATACAATACCTCTATAGATTTCAGCTTATCAATTTTTAAATTCAAACTGAAGCAAGTGCATTTATATTGTCTGAACACTATGATCTGAATACATTTGCTATCAAAACTTTGTTTTTTATACTCGCTTATAACTTACTTCGATCTTAACTTATCCACTTTTAAATTCAAACTGAAACAACTCTGAATTCACACACTATTAAGAAGTTTCTTAAGATGCATACACCACCTTTGATATCATAACCTATATCTTTATTTATAAGAACCGTGGACTCTGGCCTCGCCTTCTTTCGCGGGATCCGACCTAAGACTCCCCGGGTTCCGTGGATGAACTCCGGGGAAGGCCCGTCGGACGACTCCCGCGCTATTTCTTACGCGGGAGACTTCCACCGATGCTACGGTAACCAGAATCTATTCTATTGGGTTGCCATAGTAACCAGATCTAATAGTTTTTAAGATCCAAAGGACCCCCCAAAGGATCGTATCGAAAAAACACTTATCCTATGTTGGTTCTCCCGTTGCGTAAAATATTTGTGCCAAGTTTGGTTGAAATCGGTCCAGTGGTTTAGGAGGAGATGTGGAAGACCCCAAAGGACCCCCCGAAGGATCGTATCGAAAAAACACCTACCCTATGTTGGTTCTCCCGTTGAGTAAAATATTTGTGCCAAGTTTGGTTGAAATCGGTCCAGTGGTTTAGGAGGAGATGTGGAAGACCCCAAAGGACCCCATCGAAGAAAACACCTATCCTATGTTGGTTCTCCCGTTGCGTAAAATATTTGTGCAAGTTTGGTTGAAATCGGTCCAGTTTTTTAGGAGGAGATGTGGAAGACCCCAAAGAACCCCCCAAAGGACCCCATCGAAAAAAACACCTATCCTATGTTGGTTCTCCCGTCGCGTAAAATATTTGTGCCAAGTTTGGTTGAAATCGGTCCAGTGGTTTAGGAGGAGATGTGGAAGACCCCAAAGAACCCCCAAAGGACCCCATCGAAAAAACACCTATCCTATGTTGGTTCTCCCGTTGCGTAAAATATTTGTGCCAAGTTTGGTTGAAATCGGTCCAGTGGTTTAGGAGGAGATGTGGAAGACCCCAAAGAACCCCCCAAAGGACCCCATCGAAAAAGCACCTCACCTATGTTGGTTCTCCCGTCGCGTAAAATATTTGTGCCAAGTTTGGTTGAAATCGGTCCAGTGGTTTAGGAGGAGATGTGGAACATACATACATAGATACATACATACAATAGGGGGGGGGGGTTTGCCCCTTAGGAGTGAAAGTTTTTAAAACCGTTTCTTAGTGAGCACCTAAGACCTATGATGAAGCTATGTTCAAAGTTTCATTGATTCAGTAGTTTTTGCTCTACGTTGATTCAATGTCAGTTAGTCAGGCAAACATTCCCCCCTTTTCCCCCTTTAAAGGTCGAATTTCCAAAAATCCCTTCTTAGCGGATACCTACATCACATAAGGAACCTACATGCCAAATTTCAAGTTTCTAGGTGTTATAGTTTCGGAGATTTCGTGATGAATCAGTGAGTCAGTGGTATTTCTCTTTTATATATATAGATTATAGTACCTGGCTTCACACAATGCTTGTGAATCCTTATCATGTCTTTGTATTATTTTCATTGGTGTTTCTTCCAAAATACTTCAACATTTTATAAATTATGATTAATCAAGTTTTGCTATTTGCACTGTTACATACATAAGTTTAGGTTAATTATTTCCCAGATGTTTACATTCATTGGTTAATATTACATTATTATTATTTTATTTTAAATCATTTACTATATTTCCTAGTTAGTTATTTGTTAGGCCTATTCGTTATTTCTATTTTCTATATTATTAGTTATTTTCTAGTTACAACACCCAATCCAATACGGCTAAAAGCCTTTTTTGCCTCTCTCTAATTGTACTCTAAAGTCTGTAACAATTTACATCATTGCAGTATACAAATGCATAAAAATGAATAGAAACAACATCCTAAATGAACGGACACAATTGAAATTGCACATACTGTACTATTTGAACATATTGTGTATAAAATATGTATACTATTTGAACATATGTACTCTAAAGTCTGTAACAATTTACAGCATTGCAGTACATGTATACTTACCATTTTTATGCTGTAAGTATGAAAAAGAAATGAGATTACTTATGGATTATAGATTGGGTGATAACTTGAATGGGCTACAGGCAAGGATATAAATTGTGTCAAAGAACTATATTTATATAATATATTATAATTAAACTCTAAATATATAAGAAAATAGAACTGTTCACTGAACACTGTACATTTAACTATAAAAATAAAAACCAGAGTCTTCAGAGCTTTCATAAGTGATGTTATCTATTACACGTGTTAAAAACATCCAAGTTATACAGCTGTATAACTATATATATAGTTATACATACATATATTATATGTAACTATATAACATATACAGCTATATAGTCATTCTTAGTGGCATAATTGCCCTGCTTCTTGATTTCAAGTAATTGGTGACTGACCAGCAGTCAAGAAGTTGTACACTAAAAGATCAGATTTCTGGTGAATGTGACTATGGAATAAATTGCCTGGGACTTAGTTTAATGGAGAACAACAGACTGATCTAAGGAAAGACCAACAGAAATGTTTACATGAAATTGCACTTTCATAATCAGACACTTATAGTGACTAGAGTTATTTCATTTACAACAAACATTATGAAAAACAACAGCTTGAAATGAAAAGTGGCAACATTAACTAAGCTTAGTTTTACAATGTGACATCATATAAAAAAAATGTAGATTAAAGGAAGTGTGTAAGAAAGCTGCCTTGTCTACTTAATTTTATGATGTAGACATAAACTAAACCACCATTAGTTGATTTTTCCTTATGAAACTATATACAGGACACTAAAGTATGTTTATAAATTAACATACTGAATGCTTTGGCATACTTAAAATATTCAAGAGAGTTCACTCGAATTCCATGATAAAATTGGTATTCCTTTTTATTAATACCAAACAAAAATGGATAGCTAGAATAATTTTACACAAAAAGCAAGCATTCTTTAATAGTGCTTTAACCCAACAGGAGTGCTAGCAGTGTCCCGGCTCGGTGAAAATAAGTGTACATATGGCGTACCTCTCTGTAGTGTGTCCTGGGTACTGGCTGTTGAAATCATTTTTTTTTTAAACTAGGAAGTAGAATCACAGCCTGCTAAACGTCACTTTTTTAATCCTCATACTAATTACACTTGATAAATATCTTTCTCACAGCGTTTGAAACAAGTGCGTACTGAATATTTTTTAATGATTTTCTATCATCAAAATGTTATGTACATGTGCTTATATTTTACTGAGAGACGATGCTTGCCCTATTCATTGGGTCAGGAATCGCCACTGGTTCTAAGCTTGTACAGTCTTTTACTACTTTAATAAATTTCATCTCTGATGATTCCATTTGTCAGAGAACTACTTTTCTTGGAGGCCGTGGTTCAAATCTAACAAAGCAGCAACTGCCATTATTTTGTAAAATTTTATTGGAATGTCTTTCAGGAGTTTCTCTGTTAAAATTTATCGTGTAGTATCATGTATTCTGCGATTAGTGTTAATTTTGTTGAAAATGCCTTTGTTATACTCATCACTTACAACACACCTAGACATTTAACACATTGACAGTCACTGTGAATATGCAATACACTTGTTGACATCTGTTGTATACAATTTTCTATAAAACTTACTCTTTGTACAAGGAGTAGAAAATGGTGTTTTTATTCCGGATTTCAGCTTATGAAGGATACTTTTATAGAGTGTACTTTTAAGGAAGTGTGCTGGGTGACATGTAATGTACAGTCAGTGCAACATTACCGCTGTGCATTACATGCTCTTTAATATACTAAAATACAGCCAAGAATGGAGTTGACCTCACTGACCAATATCTTCATACTGTAAACACGTTTGAAAAAGTCTGAAATGGGATAAAAAGATATGTTGAAGTTCATTTAGGGTAACACAGGGATAAAGACATATATTGTGTAATATGATCTTCAGGAAGCTGGTAATAACAGAATTTAGGAAGCATTTAGCATGATTGTTAGCAGTACTCCAGTAGAGAGAATTTCTAAATTTGTTGATATGTGGAGAAACAGCTGTTAAAAGAACTTCAGCGTCTTGGATTTTGTTTAATGTGTTTAAAAACACTGTATCTAGAACGGTTGCTGGTACTTTTAAACCTTTTTTAATTTAATGTTAAAGGTAAATGTTATTTAACAGAAAACAGACAAAATTAATTACTGGAATTTATGAAAACAATCAATAATTGAATGAAGTAGCTTTGTAGTTACAACAATTTTAGTTTTAGCAGAATAAATTGCATTGTTAACGAACAATATTTGTTTAGTTGTCCTAATACATTACCGATTATCAGGTATGTGTGGGTTGTGCCATATCACAATCTCAATTTACACATTTGGAAAGTACTACACACACTAGACAGTAACTGACCTTTAGGTCTATGGATTGCTAATTAATAATATTTATATTTCCAACAAAAAGTTGATTTCTCTTGAAAAAAGAAATTTAATAAAAATTTTCTTCTCACATTTACTGTGCTATACATTTACTTCTTCTTCGTAAAAAATTTCCATTTGTTGCACTCATAAAATTAAAACACAATTGTATGTAGGTTAATATCCACACAGTTAGTTTGTGCCATACTCGCATGCTCTGAGGGATCAAGGGATGTTGTATATATTTCGTTGAAGTTTCTTTTTCTTCTCAGAATCATTTTAGATATCATTTGTCATTACATATTAACGAGTGCCATACAAATTCACAGAACGATGAATATTTAAAACAGTCATCACGTGGCGTACTCCACAGAACTCTACCGCTTAATAATAGAGTGAAGAAAAAAATGTAACGCGAGGTAAAGCGACATTATATCGTCAGGTTACAATCGATTAATAAAACGTACAATCGATGCAATAATGAAAGCACCAAGATCGACTCCAAAATGTTACTGCTCTCTAGTGAAGCTTAACTAAACCTTCGACACATAATTTTAATTACTCAAATTATGTAGCATTTCTAAAATCTTTTAGAAAATCCGGGATTTACCCTTAAAATTGATACGTATTTTCTTAAAAATGTGTATTCTCTCTTTTCTGATGCGCATGAAAGCCCCGGACTAACGGAACGTTTAGGAAACCGAATATAAAAAGAAAAAGTTATCATTAGTAGTTAGAGTTCCATAGTATTGGGTTTACATTAATTTTATTGAATTTAATGAATGTTGTGTGGTTTTCCTAAAATGATTTTAGTTTTGGAAATGCATTGAATTATAGTCTAATTTTTATTATATTCTCGTATACCAGAAAAGGAGGAAGGAAAAGATTCCTATCTGGGTTATTCTCGATGTAGGAGAGGCGCATGGCCAAAAGTTTACAGTAGGATGAAATCCAGTAAACCAGTTAGGTTTTCAAGATTCTCAAGGCATAAGCGATTGTAAAAAAGGAGACGAAGACTGGCTGATCAAATAATTGTTGGGTCAACGATTGAAACTCTTTCAAAAAAATTTCTCCATGGTATCTAAATTTATACCAGGTTTAAATTTCTACTATTCTTGTAAACAAAACAAATCTCTTTGAGAGCAATTTTTCGTAGTTAATCACTACCATCATCTTCAACAAAGATTAAACCGAAAATGGTTTGTTTCAGTCCAAAGCAGATCTGGTCACTCCAACGCTTCTTCGGACATTCTACATGCGGTTAAGATGTTCCAAACATTTTAGTCGGTATTGGGCAGTCCTATCGAGTACACTCGTAATATTCAGTTCCTGCCGTATAACAAATACTTGCATTTCTTCTGCGATCTTGAAGAGCATATCCTGCCACGCTCCTGAGCAATTTCGTCTCGGCCGTTTGAATACGACTCGCCTGAGATTTCGTTAAAGTCAAATTCTCAAACCCATAGAGAAGAGTGGGGAGGGCTATTACCTTGTAGAAGTTCAGGTATGTTTTGTTGCAGAACTTACTTATTGATTTTAGAGTTCTGCTAGTTTTTTGTAGCTAACAATATCATATTTATGTTCAATTATGTTTAGTTATATTATTAATTTATTGTAAGACATCAGCACTAGCGACGCTAAAGGTATCTTCTAGAGAATCACATTATCTCTGCCGAATCAAGGCAGTCGAGCGAAGTATCAGCGCCGGCATGCTGAAGAAATCCCAGCTATCTGTAGTTTTCGGCAAGACTCTTAAAAAATCATATCACATTTTATTTGGTTTGAAAACTACAACTCGGGGAACAAAACTCAGGTTTTCTTAAAGAGTATGTAGGAAGGAGTGTATTTTGTTAGTTTCTCTTTTATAGAAAGCAGCATTGAGCTGTTTATAATCTCTCTTTTCCGGCATTTGTAGCAAGAGTCTGATAAACTGTTTTTTTCTTTCACCATAAGGAACATTTTGAAGGCACTGAGAATCTAGACTTAATGTCTGTGAAAATACGTTGATGCTCAAAGACGGCAGCTTTTTTATGCTCTTCTTTCAGTTAGGGTAAATTATCCCCCCTACAAACTATTCAAACACGCATACATACATATTTAGTTTGAGCTATGCCTGGTCAACAGGCCGAATCGCGACGAATACTGTTACATCGTCAGCGTATACGATCAGACACGTCTCTTCGGGTATTTCTATTTGCTGCAGACTATAGGTCACATTCCACAGGTTCTTGGGCTGCTCCAGACATGACTACCATTCCCCCCCGTGCCCTTCCTTAGTTGTATCCGGTAGGGCGCGATCCATCAGATATTTGTTCAGTATCTGCAAGAGGTATCCAGATACGAGGAATGTCTGAACGAGTGCCAACCAACATGTCGCACCACTTCGACGAGTTAAAGGCATTCCTCAATTCGAGGGCCACAAGGAGCAACACCCGACGAGAAACTGATTGTGGTCTTTTGCTTTTCTGGCTGCTTTGGACACCTCCCATCGTGGGTTTCCCCGTTCTAAAGCCGTACTGCCTCGACCCTCGAGCGTCTTAAACAAATTTCCCGCTGTTTTCAATATGCGCAGGGGGGCGATTGGAGGAAGGAAGCTCTGGGTTGCCTTGTCAAGGACAAGGCGTGTAACCTTCCAGCAAGAAGGAATACCCCCCGAAGTCATGCCTTACGGAGTATGCCTTATACATATTAAGCAGCAGGCTCGAGCTACGTTGGAAGACCGCGCTCAGCACTTCGTGATCACGATTGAATCCGGCGCTTTTTTACTCGTTAGCAGAGGACAGCCATTTCAAGTTCTTCAGAGAAAGGCTGAACTAGCCGACTTAACATATAATAATAATGGTTATTGTTATTATTATTATTATTACTACCGTCAACACATTATTCCATCGTCATACATTCTTACAAAACGTTGAGGTTGGTCACATTATTTTTAAGGTTATCTTTAAGGAAAAATTAAGGTTAAAGGAATAAGAAAAACAGCAGATTTTGAATACAGTTCGTTTATAGTACTTAGAACATTACTTACAAACTATAAAACTTGAAATATACTATAGCCTGTTATTATACTACTTGTTGTATGTAGTCAAGCAATAAGAAGGCCTACAATTAGAATTCTGAATATGAAAGTCGTCATTGAAATAGGAAAAAAATGGCCCTCAAAGAGAAATTAAATGTTATTTTGCGTTACTAAACGGTATTTATTATTTATATTTTAGTATAAATTGCAATTCGAAGTTTACTAGGCCTACTATCATCATGCTCACCTTCAACAATAAGCCGATGGACTTATTTAACTCAGTACTCCACCTCTTGTTTGGCCTTTCAGGGGTTCTCTTTCCCCAAAGCCTACAATCAAATGGCTAATTCCGAAATCTTTCGTTTCTACGTTCTTTGGAAGACTGTGTTGCCAATTAATTTTGTTTTTCTTGGATCCCATCCGTTATTGATTTATTGATCATGTTAAGCCCTCGTCTTATCTCATCGTATCGTATGTGGTCGTGTGTGGTTCACCTTTCAACTGCTAGCCTGCTCAGAGGACCCATGTTGATGAACCCGTGTTCTATGTGCCGAGCTTATTGAGCTTATCTATGTATCATTAGACGTGGTAACACCTGGCTGAAAATCTGTCCATCCCATGTTCGCCAACTCCGTAGCCAATACTAGCGGTCCTATGAAAATTTGTACGTCATTGCTAAAGACATTATCGCAGGAACAGTAAGCTTCCGCAGCTGCAGAACTCGCTCATTACACTATATCAGACAATTTAATATTATCAGAAAAATTATGTAAACCTCGACTACTCTTATTATTTTATTAGCAAAATGATAATTGTAGAACAATTACTTCACACCCCTTATTGAAAAAGCTGTCATCGGTTGCGCTAGATTTGCCGTACAGGAAATCAGAAAAGGCGCAGGTGGACTACTCGTCGAGACCCTACACGATCAACAGAGTTCGAGGTTAGTGGAAACGTAGACGATAGGAGATGTAGAAGTACAAGTCGTTCCGCATACCACCATGAACACCACGAAGGGGGTGGCAGTGTGCAGGGACCTGCTGAACTGCACAGAGGAAGAAATTGCGACTGAGGTCACCCCACAAGGTGTCATCGCATGTCGAAGACTAACGGTGGACAGACGGTCTCATCTGCGTCACATGTTCTGACCTTCAACAGGACAACTTTACCAGAAAAGGTAAGAACAGACATTCATAGGCTGAGTTTGAGAGCATTCATTCCTCAGCCAAAGCAATGTTTTCAGTGGTTGTATTTCGGGCACACCGCATCAAGATATGCTCGGGTCAAGACATGCTTCTGTGGGAAGTCGGCTCATGGTGATGATTCCTGTGTTGACCCAATGAAAGCGTCACCAGCCCGTATTGTAAGATAGATATTACCTGCAGTAACCCAGTTCATCGAGCGTTACTTTTCTGAAATACAGAGAAAAGCAGAAATCAATAAAGATAGTGCGGTTGAGACAGACACGCAAACGGTGCAGAAGGATAGTGTAGACGAGTCTACCAAGAGACCCATTCTTCGTCCGCCAAGAAGAGCGGGCATAAACATTGTGTCTGCTCCTACAGCCACCTAGAGTTGGGGGGAGACGGCGAGGACATACCGTCGTATGTCTGGATTAAGACCTGTTCCGATGATCAGAGATGGGCTCCAGATCGGATTTCAGCTTGGTTGTCGGTGCCAGCGATCTCACCGACCTGGTGGAACTCGGTAATCTACAACAAAAGAAGAAGAAAGGTTGGCCGAAACAGAAGCAAAGGAAATAAGCACGGTCTGTAGCGACTGATTCTTCATCATCCAGCATGGAGACCATCCATCAGTGGAATATCAGTGGTATTGATAACTGAAAATGCTACTGTCCAGGCATACAGCGATGTGTGTGTTTGCCTGCGGGAAATACATTTGAGGCCACAAAACATTTCATATGAGGGGATATGAGTCCTTCCGCTACGTTGTGACTCCAAACATCAGAGCTAAGGGAGGCGTTGCTATATATCTTAGCAACACATATCCCGCTAGACATATTCCGCTCGCAGTGTCAACACATATCCCGGCGCTACAGATCAATCCTTGAAGAATACGTCGAGGAACACACCATTGCGTACACTGATGGGTCGAAGACGGGGAACGGAGTGGGTAGTGCGTTTGTCATGGAGGGCACCTCCCAAAGCGGCAAGTGTACACACCACCAAACTGCAAGCGGTGTGGCAGGCTCTTCGTTTCTGTGAACATCGAGGTAACAGGGAATTTGTTATCTGTACGGATTCATTGAGTTTTCTAACTGCCTTGGACAAGCCGCGCCCAGTGGATCCGTTATTACAGCACATAATGGCGTTACGCCATGCGTTAGAAGATCTTGGTTCATCTTTTACTTTTGTTTGGTGTCCGTGTCATATAGGTATTGAAGGTAAAGAAGAAGGTGACGCTGCAGCGAGAAACGCTTCAGACAGCCCAAACGATGCGATTGCCATACGCGAAACTACAATCACGTTACTTTACGGGGCCTCTCCATGGTTGTGCGAAAAGTGGGGGTAGTGGGGAGACTGAGTGTGCTAAGTTGTAACACTTCATTTCAAAAACGTCCGTCTTACTGTTGCTACAGCCGGCTGTATGGGTGCCCTTAACTATTTAATTATTACAACTCGGGTTTTACACATTGTCGACATTTCCGGATTTCATTCAACTTTTAACTACTATTTATAATTCTAACTCAGTGTTACTAGAAATTGTATCAAATATGTATTTGTAATACCACAACAATGTTATTTGTTACATAATGTAAATAATAAATCATTACTAGTGTAAAGCAAGCAAGTGGAATACTAATAGAAGAAATAGAGAAATATAAATCTAAAATGACCATAAATATGCTTTATGCAAGTGGTGCTAAAATAGAACCTAAACGAAAAAGGTGGGTAACCACGCATAAAAATATGCATACTTTATATAAAATATCACATAAAATCGAAACCCATTAATTTTTCTTGCATTTAATACAATTATTAATACAAATTTTAAAATTAATATGTAAGTAATGAATGTAAGTAACTTACCGACTTATAAAGAAGTATATACGAAGTCAGAATGAACTGGGAATTCAGTATCATTCTCCAAATCCGGCGATGTTTCTCTGTCCAAAATTGCTTCAACACCGGAGATATAGCTGCCATCATCTGAAGAAGATTTAGCGCTTGATAGGTCATCGTCGTCGTCATCGTCATCATCATCTTCGTCTAAGTTAATTACAAGCCTATCTTGCATTTCATCTATTAATCTTTCTCTTTCCAAATATTCGTCTTCAATTTTAATTACATGTTCACACACTGATGTCCATTGTTATTTTTCTATTGATTGGCATGCTTGCCTAGTTAAATCTATTGTTTTTATTATCAAAAGTGGTGTTGTTTTTTGCAACAGAGTGTTTAAGTTTAGCCCAAATAAGTTCTATGGGGTTTAGGTCAGGATGATACGGAGGTAGACGAATAACAGTGTGGCCGTGATTTCCTAAAATACTATCTATTTTATAGGGGTTTTTATAGGGGTTATTCATTTTTACTAACTTCTGTAGCTCTGGTTTAAACATATTAGGTGTAAAATGAATTTTTTTATTAGATACCCACTGCATTAACTCACTTTTTGAATAATTTGATGTGGGACATTTTTCAGATTGGTAATTGTGGTATGGTGCATTATCTAATACTAACACTGAGTTTTTTCGGTAATCCCGGAATTAGCTTTTCAACTACCCATTTCTCGAAATTTGTACTATTCATATCCCCATGATAATCACCTGTTTTCTGTCCCGATTTAAAAACCAATAAGGCACCATCGATGAACCCTTGATCTGTACCCGCGTGAACTATTATGAATCTGTCTCCTTTATTTAACGGTACACTCGCTCCTTCACCACTTTCATTGTACCACGACTTTTTTTACTGCATGAGACGTGTGTATATACGTCTCATCTGTGTAAACGATTGGCCGGTTTTCTGTCCTGAATTGTTTTATTTTCCTAAGGTATTCAATTCTTTTTGCCCTTATCTCTTGACGTTCATTTAATACACTTCTATTATTTCTAATCTTCTTCCACTTAAACCCTAAGTTTATAATAACTTTCCTTAAACATACCTTAAAAGTTCACACTAGACTTCATTGTCGTAAAATTGTAAATTGTTCGTATTATCACACATTTATCAAAATCATCAATATTCGATTTTGTTGACCTCCTCTTTCTTTCTTTACGAGGTGTTATAAAGTGTGGTGACTGTTCATTTTCTATTGTTATACCCTCACTTTTAATACGGCGAATCGTTCTTTCAGAAACTCCTGTTGCTGACGCTATTCGTTTTTGAACCTTTTTTAGTGGAATACTAATTCCATTTTTTCACTTTCCATAAATTTACATACATTAGAAATGACTTCACGAGCTTGGCTATGCACAATCTTTTTACCTAACTTCGATTTAACAGGAGGCCTTTTTTCTGATTACGTAATGAAATAAAATGTACTGTAAAAGTAACAATACGTTAAGCAAAATAAAATTCAGTTTAACTTAACGTGATGTCTGAAAACACAACCACAGACAATATTAAATGATATTAAAATGTAATTAGATTATTTATCACATGTCACAGTCCCAAACTAAACACTAGTAACGATACAAACTAAATAATTAAATGAAATAAAGGCCTAAAAACGGTAAATGTTTTTGAAAACGCATCAACACTTATGCACTCAGTGAGACGTGCCGTTACACTGATAAAAAACAGGGTTCTCCGCACACTGCTTTCACCAAGGTTGGCGGCCATCATAAAGTACACAAGTTGTAGCTGCCACAAGCACTATTGTTAATGTGTAACACACGGAGAAGCAAACTTTCTACCGTGAAGCAGAGCGTCCGTAATTGGCAAGTGGCAGGTGAACGCAGTCTTCGTGAACAAGTTTGCATCAGAGACTGCGCATTGGGCACACGAAGTTGACGTCTTCGTACCTCCTACAAGGACAAAAACGACCCGTCTGCACTTGTAGTGGAGCACTTACAGTGAAAGATATCATTAAAGACTATATTGCTCCTTCATAACTGAGGCAGAGACAGAGTAAAAGGTAATCTGAAAGAAGACCTCGAAAACGAACAGTAAGCGATAGATAGAACTCTGTCCTTCCTAAAGCAGCAAGAATACTGTAGAGGTTTGGTAAATGCCGTTTTGCGTCTTAATGTGTACGAGTTTCCACTGTCGTTGAGTCAACTAAAATGTATGTGAGAAGAAAATATCCCGTCTAGCAACACTTCTGGTAGATATCGTTGGGCTAAAGGCCTTAGTTGCCGGGCTCCAAAACACAGAGGAAATAGTAATAATAATATTAAAAAATAATATTAATATTTAAATAATATTAAAAATTAATTTTATTAATGCCAAAAAATTATAGATATGAAAAAGTATGTATAAAATTTAAATTACTGGACTATCAACTTTAAACGGCACATAATAAAGTTGAATAATAAAGTAAGTATGACCAAATACAAATAGTTGTATTACAGGAACAATTTTCATTACCTAAACATATCAAGAAGACAACAAGATTAGTGGGCGTTAGGAGCACGGTCATTTTGTTGATAGGCGCTGACCACGGGCGCATTGAGCACGGAGCCTTTCAACTGAACGCAGGAACATTGTTTTATCGACTGCGTTCTTCTTTATGATCATTCGTGACTCTCTTCCGTCCTTCCGTGTAGTAACGCTGGAACCGCCATCGTTTTGAAAAATGTCGTATGAGTGTCTTTCCTAGTATCCCTGCTTCCTGTATTTTTTTGTACGACACATCATTTAGTATTTTGACGTTTTATTAAGAATCCCGTTATCATAGTCATACGCTGTGTTGTAAAGTAATTAAGGTGTGATGTCTATCTCTGTGGCTCTCCACTTAACAGCATTTCCGATCTGTTTCCCCTAAATTTCATTACTTTCGTTTTGTCTGTTGATACGCGACAGTAATTATCTTCATTAACTATCTTAATTTGTATGCACGATACACTGTAATCAGTCTTATTATACTAAGATATAGAAGTAATGATTTGGTCGACCATAATACACTTCACACGTTCCCAGTTTTCTATCATTTCGTCAAATTTTGTACGTTAAGTAGCGATCGTTCATATGCTTGTTAACTCTCACAGTTGTATGTAGTTCTACTGTACTTATTCTACTACCTAAATCAGCGCTGAAAATGGTGTTATGAATATTCCTAATAACCTCTACTAAACGATCTCGAATATCCCTGCCTTTTAAAATCTCCTACTACTTACGTCTACTTATACGGCCAAATGCTTTTTTTGATAACCGGTGTACACTATATACAGCTCTCCGTGCTTTTTGATTATCATTTGAATGTGAATACACAGTCCCTACAAGATATTCTCTTTCAGAATTGATTCTGTTTCTCTACTAGTAATACTTACACTGTGGCATTGAGTCTACACCCGACTATTCTTGTGTATGCTTTGTATCCAGAATTTAAGACACTAATTCCTCTGTAATTCGTGCACTAGCGTTTATCTCTGTTCTTAAACAGAAGTTTCACTGTCTCAGTGTTCCATGCTTTTATAATTCCACGAGACCTCCATAAATTGGAGAGTGTAGCATACTCAGTCTCAGAGCGTATTTCTATCATTGATAAGCTCGACACTGGTGTTACCTGATCCCCTTCCTTATGTTTTTGGGATCGTTCGTAGGCATTCCAATTTTCCCAATATCACACATTAACATATTCATGTATTTTATTATCTTCTTCCTCAATTCTGTCGACTATTTCGTTAGGATCGTACTATAGTTGCTAGCAAAATATTGCTTTTATTTAATTACTGTATGTTAAGTTATGCTGTTCTATTCTCTGTCTTACATGCTTGATTATTTTGTTTGCATATTCTTGACGTCCATGCGTATCATTTTCTATTTGACTTATGTACGTTTCCCAATTCTCCCACTGAGTTCTTCTAATTTCTCATTTTGATGCAGCGCAAGTAATAATAGGCTTATTAGACTTTATTGAACTATATTTTGAAATCTGTATTTAGTCATCTTCATTAGTTGCCAAGATCCATTATTTATCCAGCTCAATAAATGTATATACATACATTCGTGTAACTAGAAAGTTCGTCGGACTGGTTTACAGGTTCACTATTTCCTTGACTGTTCTGTACTAATTATGTTATACTTTATCTGGTTTTTACTATAACGGTTAACATGGTTTGTTAACGGCGTTTAAAATAAAATTCATTTCTTTCCTGAAACCTACTGAAAACCGGAAGCAGTGGTCTTCTAAAACACCTAAGAAGTTCAAATTGTATTACAAATCAGTGCCTAATAAATTTTGTTTTTACTATCCAGTAAAAGCAACCTGATAGTTACTCTGGCAGATACAGCTCTTACTTAATGTTTCATATACTTTACGTTACACAGAATTTGTAAATTAAATGAATTTTACCTGTAGTGACACCTGCATTATTGTGTCTCATGGTATATGTATATTAGTTAAATATTCTTTGTTTTTTTCTTATCAGTTTCTACATAAGCTAGGAAATGGTTGTAGAAAATGAAATATTTTTGTGGATTTATAATTTACTAGTGGTCGCCCAGTGGTCGAAATTCGACCGTAATTCATTAAATTTTTAAGTTTGAACGTTATTGAGGTTCTTTTGTCAAAGAATATACCTCTATAATCATTGCATATAATTTCTTTGAATTTTGTTCTATTACGTCAGCTGCGAGCGTGTACAAATACGTCATTAGCGTGTGTTGTTTGCCTTAATTCCCTGCAATACCTATGAAATTTAAAATTTAATGTTAGTAACAGTTGAAAAAAAACACAATTACAGCTTGTATTCGTATTTATTTTTTAATATAATTCATTGTCAGTTTTAATTTTTTCATGTTATTATTGAATCAAATAAACGCTAATAAAAATGAGACTTGACATTCATAGAAGTAAAAGATACATTGTTTTCAATTCCAGCGGATTACATTTCATTTTTGGTAAGGTACAAAATTTGAAAACAGTTTGAAGATTATCTGCTACAAAGCTTATATAATTTTTTAATTTTTTTTTCTATGCATTAATTTTCGAGTTATTTGAAAAATATGAAAGATAGAAAAAATGAGGTTTAGCTTGGCTAAGCCATATTTAAAAAGCAATAACGCGTTTTTTGACATTTCCTTGGGTTTTTTTTATTGCCATACTGACCAGGTTTCGCCAAGGCTACACACACAGTTATTTTACCTATCTTTTTCGAATTATATAAAATTTAAATAAAACATTAATACAAAATAAAAAATGAAATAAAAAATACGTGCCTCGTATTTTTTCATATATTTTTCATTAAATCAAAAAAACCGGGCGGTTAAAAAAATAAATGTTGTCCATTGAACTTAAAATAGTTTGAAAGTGAATTTAATGATTCAGAACTTCTGTGTAAACGATGTTTTTTGTAAAAACTCTTTCATCATTTGCTAAATGCCCTTGGCCATTATATTCGGAAATATAAAATCTCAAACCATCGAATGATCGAACTCTACTTGCTGCGACGTACAATTGACCACGTGTAAAACTGGCTGCCTCAATAAAATTTCAATTTTTTCGAATGTTTGTCCTTGAGACTTATTTATTGTCATCGCAAATGCAGGTATAATTGGAAATTGAGTTCTTTGAAAGTTAAATGGTAAAACAGTACCGGAATATGTTAAATTTATACGTGGAATCAAAATTCTCTTATTGCGTGCGGTTCCAGTTAAAACTTCGCAATCAATAGCATTACGATGCATACACTTGATGCGCATTCTTGTTCCATTGACTAATGCTTCCTTTGTATTTAAGTTTCTGATCAGTAAAACGATGCAGTTAACTTTCAATACTAACTTATGTGGTGGCAAACCACTATTAGTCAAAGAATTCAAAAACTCTACTGGATAGTTATTGATTTCATTGTCATCATCACAAATTATTTTATCGTAGCTATGATATGTTTTCTGTTCACCTGGTATTCGATTAAGTATATCAGTATTAATAAAAGCACAATCATCATTTTTAGGTGCTAAAATAACTGACTTCAATATGTTATCTGAGAGTATGTTTTCGGAAGTATTTCCATACACCTCCATTAATAATATTATTTTCAACTCCTATTAATTGCTGAGGTATTTCAATAATATTTTCACCAAACTGAGGGAATTGTGGGGCTTCATCATTACCAATTTGTTTCAAGAATTCGACAAATTCTATTTCACTTGGTAAGGCTCTCATATTTTGAGTAAACGTTACTTTATGAAAATAAACAAATTTATGCCTAATCGTGACACAATATTCAATTAAAGTTGCACGTGATCCATGTGGGACAACTGGTAAGATTTGCCGAAAATCACCGCACAGAAGTATCGTTTTCACTCCAAATGGTTTATGTTTATCATTTTCATCGCATAGATCCTGCAATAATCTATCTATGATTTTCAACACTTGCAGTGGGCACATAGAAATTTCATCAATAATTATCAATGATGATGAATTTATGTAACGTCCATAGCTACTATTTGCGGTAATATTCGCTACAGAATTTTCCAAAATGGGTATAGGCAATTTAAACACATTGTGTAAAGTTCTACCTCCAAGTAATAGAGTTGAAGCTATGCCACTGAACGCTGTTGCAATGCAACTAAGATTAAGCGAATTTAATTTGTGAATGATTGCTGTTTGTGTGAATGTTTTTCCACAACCTGCATGAGCGGTTAAACAAAAAACATTAGATCCAGTATCATGGTGCAAAACTTCACGAATCACACGATCAATTAGATTACGCTGTTCAATATTTGCAGTTTCATAATGCTCAAAAAACAGAAACTCTTGTTCTATTGGATCAATAGCATTTGGTTCGTCTGTTCTCTGCGAATACGTGGGAACTGGTAAACCAAGTTCTTGACATGACAAATTATGAACTTTCAAAATATCTTCAATTTCTAATAGAGCTGTGTTAAAGGATACTTCTTCGTTGTAATCTCTCAAAAAATCTTCACTAAGATATACTTTAAATTCATTCCATAACGCCAATGCATTGGCTGGCACATTTAATGCACAAATGTAACCAAATAAATTTCGCATTTGTTTTGGTGAATGTAATTCTTTTGCTTCATTTAAACATTCGCGCCATTCATTATCATTTGAAGCAATGCCGCGAGCGTGGCACGCTTCAACAAAAGAAGTGTGTATAATTCCGTTGTATGTTCTAACATCCTCAAATGATTTTGGACCACAGACATGTAATAAAAGTAATCGTAAATGGAAAAGTTCGATGTCTTTTGCAGGGCCGGATTTAAGATGTGGGTGGCCCGGGGCCCATTTTGGCGGGAGGCCCATTGTTTCAAGGTGTTGAAATATGTAATGCAAAAACACGAAATGAAACGAACACAAGTTTATTTACAAAATTTATTTACGCAGAGAAATTGAGTTAAAATTATTCAATTTTTTCATTAAAAGTATAGTATAACATAACTAACAAATAACACATAAATATATTACAAATCAGCGAATGAATAACGTTATAACCATTACAATCCAGGCACTTTCCTTGATTTTCGTGCTGCAAAATCGCTGATGATGTCACTAAAGTCCAATTCACGCAGTATATCTGACTCGATGCTCATGATAGCCAAATTTACAAGTCGTTCCTGCTTCATGGATGTGCTTAATCGGTTTTCAATTAATTTGAGTTTTGAGAAGGAGCGCTCGCCACTGCAGTTTGTTACCATCAAAATTAGATATATCCTTAGAGCTATCTCAATGTTTGGGAAAGTGTCCTGCACACCCTTTTTCATGATAAGCTTGTGCATGAAAAGTTCAGTGCTGATATCTTTTGGCTCCTCGTCTGTAAATATATTGGCAAATGTTACAAACTGACACAGTTCATCGATAAATGTAATGTCCAAGTCATCTGAATAAGACCTGACGAGTTGCTCTGCTGCGGCCTTAAGCTCGTCTGAAGACAGTTCTTTCAGATGGCTAAAAAAGCTAAATTGGCTTGATATATCTTTATATGCTTGAAGACGTTGGTCAAGAGAAGCGATAAACTGATCAATAACAGGCAAGAAAGTTTCTGTTCTGTATTTTTCAGAAGGGCTGAGTTGTACTTCTTCCGTATGGCCATAATCCAATGGATTAAGACGCACATTTCGGCGCTTGTGTCGAGTTTTCGTCTGAGTCTGAACATACTCTGTTGAGCCAGACAGCTCTTCGCCTTGCTTCTCATAAGTTTCGAAGGAGTCACGCTTTGATGCGACATAGTTATTTAAGCTGGTCAGTGACGCCACAGCAGTATTTAGATCGAGTTTTGCATGTTGTAGATTTTTACTAGTAGCATCTGTTCTTTGCAGGATATATTCCAGAAGGTGGTGTAAATACGAATTTCAAGCTGATTAATCTGTGTTAACAGTCCTTCTGCTTCACACCGTACACAGCCTTTTTCTTCAAAGTCATCAGCAATCTGTTTAAGTACATCCTTAATCTGATGATAAATATTGGTAATTCATAGATGCGCCATACAGCTTCAGTTGATCCGACATAACGGCCATTTAAAAAATTTTTAACTTCATCAATTTGTATTTCTTGACCTGGTTCATTTCTCTCTGAACCTAATTCAAGGATGAACTGTCATAGCCTTTATACACGTATTTATAAATGTATTTAACACTTTTAACTGTAGTGCATACTTCAACATTTATATGGCAATTAAATTTGGGAACTTTCAATATTTATATGATGCAGTTTCATCATTGCCCTGCCTATAGTTGGTCAGGACAATTAAATAAACAGTTAAATAAGTTTTTTTGCTTATAATTGTATTTTAATTATTTTTTGTAGATTTAAGTTAATATTGATAAATATACTTAAAGTTTAATATGTTTTGCTAACCAACTAGGCCTATATTGCTAATATTAAAACACTGTACATTTGATTTGTTTGTACAAGGTATTTATAGTTTGTTATTTACAAATAAATTTATAAATTATTTAATTAAAAAACAAAATGGCGGATATCTGGAAAGCTAAGCGTTTTCTGGAAAAAAAAAGTTTTTCTTGGTTTTCTCTCTATTTTGTCCCTTAAAACCATTTTCTGAAGTTTAGCTACTTACTTATGGGACATCCTGTATATAAATATTTTAATCTTTAATCCCCCTTCAGGACTTAAAGGGTTGACAAGGTCATTTTGTTATTTTTAGATTACCAGCATGGACAATCGTGAAGGAGATAGACACAGACATCGCACAAGAATTTGGGAGTCTGGGGCTTCTAAACGACGTAAGGCAAAAGAAGCAACAATGAAATCAGCAGAAGAGATGGCAAAGATAAGACAAGACAAGTGTCGGAAAGGATTGATGACTTTGCAGAACCTGATCAACCTGACAATGCTTCAGTGGAAATTGTTGTTGATCCTGGCAAAGAAAAGGCAGAAGTAGTAACGGGTCCAATTGAAGAACGCATAGGAAAGAGGCTGATAGTGGCACATCTTATGTAGAAGCTGAAGTTGAGGGCCCACCAGGGGGCAATGACATTGGACTTTGGCCATCCATTATTTCGGAACAGATGCGGGATTACTGGCTGAAAAGGGGTGTATCAACAATCCAGCACTGTGATGAAAGTTTGTTCATTGCACACTCGGTTCAGCAACCTAGAAAGGACCGTAATATTCCAAGAATGTGCACACTTGGGCTTTTCCGTCGTCAAAATCATAATGGAGAAGTCATAACGAGGAATTGGTTATGCTTCTCTCCCTCTAATGGACGTGTTTACTGCTTCACGTGCAGATTGATGTGCTTAACTACAGCACCTGAGTCTTCTCAGCTTTCGTCTAATGGATTCTGTGATTGGAAACATTCACAAGAACGTATACAAAGTCATGAGCAGTCAACGGAACATCTAAAGGCTACGATTGCTTTCAATAGGAGGTTAAAAGCGATTGGGCGAATTGATACGGAGCTGACACAACAGGTCGAGCGTCTGGAGCATTATTGGAGATCAGTGTTGAAACGAGTAGTAAATTTTATTCAGTTTATTGCCGAGCGTGGCTTAGCATTTAGAGGAGATAACGAATTGGTTGGATCACCTAGAAATGGAAACTTTCTGGGTATTCTTGAACTCATCGCCCAGTACGACGACTTTCTTGCACAGCATATCGAAACTCAAGCCAATCGCGGCAAGGGTCACACAAACTACCTGTCATCTACAATAATGGAAGAACTTATCAGTGTAATGGGTGAACAAGTCCTCGGAGAAATTATTTCTCGAGTTAAGAAATCAAAATACTACTCCATCTCTTTGGACTCCACACCCGATGCAGCCCACATTGACCAACTAACCCTTGTATTGAGGTATATGGAGAAAGATGGCCCCGTGGAACGCTTTGTAACATTCATGGCAAACAAAGGCCATGGCGCTCAAGACATGTTCAATGCCTTGGTGGAATTTTTGAAGAGACATGACCTAGACCTGGGAAACTGCCGCGGTCAAAGTTATGACAATGCATCTGCAATGAGTGGAAAGTGCAATGGTCTACAAGCCAAAGTGAGAGAGAAGAACAATCTTGCATCGTGGATTCCTTGTACGGCACATTCTCTAAATCTGGTTGCTAAAAATGCTGTAGAAAGCTGCTCGAGTGCTGTACATTTTTTTGACTTCCTTGAAAAGCTGTTCGTCTTCTTCACAGTTTCAACGCATCGGCATCAGTTTCTGACTGAGGCTTTGAAAAATAATGACTCAGCATTGACTCTCAAACATGTCACAAAAACGCGTTGGTCCTGCAGAGCTGACGCAACTAAGGCACTTAAGCATGACTATCATCAGATTAAGGATGTACTTAAACAGATTGCTGATGACTTTGAAGAAAAAGGCTGTGTACGGTGTGAAGCAGAAGGACTGTTAACACAGATTAATCAGCTTGAAATTCGTATTTACACCACCTTCTGGAATGAATCCTGCAAAGAACAGATGCTACTAGTAAAAATCTACAACATGCAAAACTCGATCTAAATACTGCTGTGGCGTCACTGACCAGCTTAAATAACTATGTCGCATCAAAGCGTGACTCCTTCGAAACTTATGAGAAGCAAGGCGAAGAGCTGTCTGGCTCAACAGAGTATGTTCAGACTCAGACGAAAACTCGACACAAGGGCCGAAATGTGCGTCTTAATCCATTGGATTATGGCCATACGGAAGAAGTACAACTCAGCCCTTCTGAAAAATACAGAACAGAAACTTTCTTGCCTGTTATTGATCAGTTTATCGCTTCTCTTGACCAACGTCTTCAAGCATATAAAGATATATCAAGCCAATTTAGCTTTTTTAGCCATCTGAAAGAACTGTCTTCATACGAGCTTAAGGCCGCAGCAGAGCAACTCGTCAGGTCTTATTCAGATGACTTGGACATTACATTTATCGATGAACTGTATCAGTTTGTAACATTTGCCAATATATTTACAGACGAGGAGCCAAAAGATATCAGCACTGAACTTTTCATGCACAAGCTTATCATGAAAAAGGGTGTGCAGGACACTTTCCCAAACATTGAGATAGCTCTAAGGATATATCTAATTTTGATGGTAACAAACTGCAGTGGCGAGCGCTCCTTCTCAAAACTCAAATTAATTGAAAACCGATTAAGCACATCCATGAAGCAGGAACGACTTGTAAATTTGGCTATCATGAGCATCGAGTCAGATATACTGCGTGAATTGGACTTTAGTGACATCATCAGCGATTTTGCAGCACGAAAATCAAGGAAAGTGCCTGGATTGTAATGGTTATAACGTTATTCATTCGCTGATTTGTAATATATTTATGTGTTATTTGTTAGTTATGTTATACTATACTTTTTAATGAAAAAATTGAATAATTTTAACTCAATTTCTCTGCGTAAATAAATTTTGTAAATAAACTTGTGTTCGTTTCATTTCGTGTTTTTGCTGTTTTTGCATTACATATTTCAACACCTCCCACCAAAATGGGCCCCGGGCCACCCACATCTTAATCCGGCCGTGTAAAATGTACTCACTTTTTTGAAACCACCAATAATAATTAGGCGAGAGTAAGTCAATTCAAATTGCTGCTACAAAATTTTCCTTTTGCAACAGGTGTATATTAAGCAAGCTGTATTTCACTTTCAACTGCACATTAATATATAAAACACAGATATCTAATATATAAAATATAAAATAAACGCTTTTCTGCCTTGACATACACTCCACAGACTATTGAAAAAGGAACATTCGAAATCACACAAAATTCACAGCTCATTCAGTCAATCTGTCAGTAATTATTTGTTGGCAACATTTTAAAATTCTTTGGCGACAATCTCTACTCTGTGCGACTGTTTGACCACAGACTATTATGTGTTTGACATTGACAGTATGAACGTAAACAAACGACAGACTATTATGTGTTTGACATTGGCAGTATGAACGTACACTAAAATGAAAAAATTATAATTTTATTGCCTGGCAACAAAATTATTTTATTTTTAACAATTACCATTGTTTGAAAAAGTTTAAATGAATTTTCAAGTGCAAATGAATGTTTTATTTTATTTTATTTAATGCATTTGTAACACATATTACAGTATATAAAAATTTTAGCTTTCTGCACTCCTTCTCCATATAAACTTTAACTATGCCAAATCTCACACTCCTCCGTGCGCGCAATATCCTTAAAAAGGGGTACAAAGTTTTCTCTTCACGTATTAGTATATAGATTATTAATTAGTTTTTGTATATTGAAGGTTAACATAATTTTTTAAAGGAAAGTATGCACAAGAATACAAGTATAAGCTTCCTTAAGAAATGAAGCTTGTGGTTTTGAATAGTATTGTCAGTCATATTTTTCTGTTATTAGATGAAAAGGGAGTGTTAAAGTGACTGAATATAAAGGATGACATCTAGAATATCAACGCGTAAGTAATATTGATTTACATTCTGTAATAAGACAGATAAACACGAGTAAAAGTAAGTTACCTTGATGTATTATTATGTTATCGATTTAACGTACGAATATGCTGTGTCGAACACATTTAAACGTAAACGTAAGTTAACTGTCTTAAACGACGTTAACATACTCTTTTCCTACCTTGTCTTAGCATAATGAACAGGTTTATCATTATTCGGTCCTTAAAGATAAGATTCGTTATCCGTATTAGCTAAAGGTAATTAATTAATTTAAAATTAATCAGATAACTTAAAAATAAAAAAAAATTAAAGTTTAATTAACTAATTTAATCATGTTTAGTCATGTTTGTAATTAATTCACCTAAAATATATAATTAAATCAATAATAGATTTTAACATTTAACAACTAAATAACAAGTAATTAAATCAATAAATAGTTTAATAATGAATTAATCAATGTAGAAAACGTATTCGATTAATTAAATAATTGATTGGAAATTTATCGAATTAATCAATCAAATTTAATTAATTAAAATTATTTGGTGTTTATATGAATCCATGTACGCGTAACAGAAATGGCTTAATTACTAAACATTGTCTTATAATCGAAATGCCAGATAAAATCGAAAGCGTCAGTAAATTTCATTCTATCGTATAAAATAGTCTACATATTAATAGAGTAAAATTTAACGTTAACGTGCGTAATACGTATATAACGTATGTGATTCATCTTATGTTCACGCAAAAGATTGTTCACTTGACTTTACCAAAATTAGAAGGTGCGTTTAAAAGCACATTTGTGTAATTAACCCTCCAGATTTTGTTAAAAAAGTTAAAAAAAAATACAAGATTTGTTTTAATGATAATTCTGAGATAAACTTCAATTTATTTCTATCGACTAATGTGATGTTAGATAATTATAGAATAGCAAATGCTGGTATTCTTCAGGTTGGGGACGTAATTAACGTTCGACTCGGGGGGCCGGCTGTTGCTGATTGGCACTGTTGTGGCTCATGTCGCCAACATAACCTAACTAGTTAGAGCTAATAACTTGCGACCCCATCCACAAAGGACTTGAACATTAATTACTTGCTGGGCTTTTTAATTATGAAGAAGCTTCATTGGTGAATTGTATTCAGGTAAACTGGAGTGGAAATGACACTGTCATCACCGCTGATGTGATACACACAATGCCACGCGTTACCGGTACACTGCTCATTCAACTTTACATCCCTCTAGTTTAATAATAATATTGCTGCTCAACGTTTAACACAATTATCCAGTAGATGCAACTGGCAGCCACTCATAATATAGCTTATTTGAAGTTATATTTCTTTGACGTTACTCAGATTTTGTAAATTAAACGAATTTACTCATAAAAGTGAAACTCTGACGATTATATTATTCTAAACTAATATAATATTCTCATCGTTTGTCAGTTAAACTCTTTCTACGTTTATCCAAAATATATTTTTTCACTGAAAATAATTATATTTTTTCCCATCGGTTCTACGTAGGTGCTGAAGTTAAGAATTCGTAGCAGAAGAAGACATTTAGGTTTTGTGTATTTATAATTTAACAATAATTGTTTTTGTAGTATAAAATAATAATTATATTATTTTATAGGGAAGATAACTAATTTAGATTTTTGTGATTTAGAAGTAAAGTTGTTTAAAATAAAAAAGGTATACTTTATTTTTCTTAAGTGTATAAAGAAGTAATTAATGTCCCGCGCAAGAGCTTATTATTCCTCAGATCGCATGAACTTATTAATACTTTAAACATATAGCGTATTTACAATACCGATATTGAATAGCATCATTGTCTCAGTTCATAACATTTTGTTCTAAGAAGCGATGAGTTCTACGTTATCATATTGTGCTTGCAATTCGCATCTTGTGCTTACACAGGGTGGTTGTAAACGAAACATATCGTGCGTACTCTAAATCTTCGACATGGCGAATCTTTTGCATGTTGACTGTCTTTACTTCCTCCATTGCACCTTAATCGGATTTACAGAGCTGTTAAGAAAAAAAATCTGTAGAAATTTCACTTGTTTTGTTTAATGACTCTCTATTTTGACAATAGCTTATAACTGTCTAAGAAAAGAAGCTTCTTTTATGGTTTCTTTCCAAGTTTGTGTCTAATTTTTGGGTAATCACGACAGATCTAGTCTTTTGTGAAATGAAAATAGGATTTTGTAAAAAAAGAGGCTTTATTTCTCCTAAGATAATAAAGAAAAAAGTGCGAGAGCTTATTATTCCTCACATCATGCGAGCTTATTGATAGTTTTATGAAACAGTTTAAATCTGCTGCGTATTCACAATACTGACAGTGAATTGCAACATCATTTCGTGAGATTTTCTCCCAAGAACTGTCGCTTGACGTATGGTAAATCTTTTTTAACTTTATAAAACTATTAAAATATACAGTTTATAAAATGAAACACTTCGTTGTATTCTTTACAGTTTTATACACTGAATATCTATACAATAATTCAGTAATAAATATTCTAAGAAGGGCCTATATATTTTCGAAGCAAATCACTCAAATGTCATTAGCATAATAAACAGCAATAATTGTTAAAATGTTTATCTTATTGTAATAGCGACCACATCATTTACACATTTTCTTATTCCTGTATCCGATAGTCAGCACGGAAGACCGTTTAAGTTGCAGATTCAATTCTCCGTTTGAACGGGCAAATTATCTTTGTAAACACATTAGTCAGTAAATATATATGGAGAGTGGTTTACAACTTTTGCCGTTACCTGCGTCCAATATGAACCAAGCTTTTTTATTTTGTGTATCTTCATCTACAATTAAGTGGCTTGTTCACCGCTTGTCTTGAAGTTCATATTTCTCATCTTCTTCCCGTCCGTAGGTATCTAGTTAAATTTTTTCTGTGGTCATCTTGTTTCTTACATTCTCCTGAGATGGCCACACTAAGTTACGTTTTTCCTCTTTTCTGCCTGCGATTTCCATTACAACCTTCATTCTTTCCCCGATAATGACGTTGGATGTGCCATGAAGTTTTGCTATTCGATAGATTATCCTACGGTCTGCGAATTTTTACGTGACATTATTTACCTCCTTTTTTTACTGAGGTTCCAGACTTCTATAGTATAACTATAGTACTTATTCTAATTTCTGTATCTTTTCCGCAAATTGAAAATAGTTAAATATGGATATGAAGGCAAATTTGTTTGCAAATAATGGTTTAGTTCTTTTCTTATTACAAAAAAAAAAAATACTGCATCATTCTCCTGTACTTTACCACTTACTGTAGTTTCCAATGTAAGATAGTGACTTATATCTTGAAGCATCCGTTTTATGGTATCCATGTTCTTCTGTTTCACTTTGCATTCTGTGTTCAGTTGATTCATCTTTACACGAGCGGCTTCTGTCCTGTACATTCTAAGTTTCAATAAACGACTGTTATTTCAAATACTATAATCGATGACGAATTCGAGTTTTCTTATTGGTTAACTCAATATGTTTGTGAATATTTCTTTGTTGATAATAACCACTCATTGTATAACTATTCACACTCTCATACAATTCTCACTTTTCTTATTTTCTGTTTGCATCATGCAGAATTCAGGAGTTGGCCTACCTAATGACTTTAGTTCAATTTTGACAAGAGATAATCTTGCAAAAGTTATTGCACCTGCACCAAATTATCCATGTTGGATAAAATGTTAAAACAAAACCTAATAATTCGACACTATAATATTTCCCTAAATTATTCGTGAAGCTATTAAAAAAATTCCACACACACGCGCGCGCGCGCGCGCTTTTCGAAAAATGACTTTTTTCATGTTTTGAGGGTAGTACAATCAGAATCTGCAATTATCTCGAACACGATTTTTTTTGGCATCACCATACTTCCATTTCCTTATGGAACATGGAAGTAAAACACACAAACTCAAAACCTTCAAAACCTAAACACTAAACAAATCCTCGCATTGAATTAACCACGCCAGAGAAACGCTAAACACTAAAAAGAGCAAATCTCATATTATTATCAATAGTCTACGATTAGGTGTACTGAGTGAATCACGCCACTTTCTGCTCAACGTGGCGCGGTAACAGTCGCCGGTTGATAGCGTAAATGCCGGCTATAAGCTTACAAGTTCATTCGCTTTGGACAGAGTGAGGGGAACGGACAAATGGGCGCGATTGTCTCAGCGCCTGATTCATGCTGTTCCGAAAACGTTTCTGCTATTACCTAACAAGAAAACTTTTTATTGTCTGGAGTATTAAAGAAAGATATAATGACTTTCCACGAGTAGTCATATGATTTAAACTGGGGGGCGCGCGCCTTAGCGCCCTAAGAACGAGTCGCCCCTGATTATCACATTATCAAATCGTCGTTGTCATCGTCATAATAATCATCATCATCATCATATCGGCAGCTGCAGCACCACCAGCAGCAGCAGCATCAGCAACAACATCATCACATTGATGATGTTAATGAGAGTTATAATTCGAATGCCTATACACACGCAAAAGTAATTATTAAAAATTAACAATATGATATGGTTCATAATGTTTTTACAAAGACTACAAAAATAAAAGGGTTACAGTTCGAGTAGGTCTGTGTAATTATTATTGTTGTTGTTTTTGGTACTATGCTTTCTATTGGAAAGGAAAACAACACATTATTTAACTTATGCACATCATTAATGAAATTTGCATCCAGTAGCTCTCACTCTCACTTGCTTGAGCATTTTTACTTCCATGTTCCATAAGGAAATGGAAGTATGGTCATGGCGAAAAAAATCGTGTTCGAGATAACGGCAGATTCTGATTGTACTACCATCAAAACATGAAAAAAGTCATTTTTCGAAAAGTGTCTGTGTGTAGAATTTTTTCTATGGCAAACGATAACAGCCGCAAATTCGAACAAAATCAAATAATTTTTTGCATACAGCACTGAATTGTAGAGGACTATTGTTTTTGGTGAAGATCGGTTAAGGGAAAGGAGTAGTTTACCTGCAACGTTTTATGTTTTAACAAGAGTAAAGTGCTTAATTTTGATAAATAAAGTATCCTGAAAAAAGGTCATAATAATCCACTGTAGAAAGGTAGATGAAATATCTATAAATGAAAAGGGTAGTTGAAGGGGGGAGGTGTAATTTTTTTTACTTACATGTTCCATAAGGAAATGGAAGTATGGTCATGGCGAAAAAAATCGTGTTCGAGATAACGGCAGATTCTGATTGTACTACCATCAAAACATGAAAAAAAGTCATTTTTCGAAAACTGTGTGGTGTCTGTCTGTATGTAGTATTTTTTCTATGGCAAACGATAACAGCCGCAAATTCAAACAGAATCAAATAATTTTTTGCAATCAGTTCTGAATTGTAGAGGACTCAAGGCCTATTGATTTTGGTGAAGATCGGTTAAGGGAAAGGGGTAGTTTACCTGCAACATTTTACATTTTAATAAGGTAAAGTGCTTAATTTTGATAAATAAAGTATCCTGAAAAGAAGGTCATAATAATCCACTGTAGAAAGGTAAATGAAATATCTATAAATATAAAGGGTAGTTGAAGGGGGGAGGGTGTAATTTTTTTATA
Source organism: Magicicada septendecula (assembly GCA_034769895.1). Lineage (NCBI taxonomy): Eukaryota > Metazoa > Arthropoda > Insecta > Hemiptera > Cicadidae > Magicicada > Magicicada septendecula. The sequence goes on from CM068367.1 coordinate 958,109,099, forward strand.
AATTAAAATGGTAGTTGATGATGGAGGAAGTAAATTTTATTAGTTTTATATGTGTAATACGTTATTGACAACAAAGAAGTAGTTTCTATGGAAACATTTCATTTCACTTAAAAAAAAATTCTATATTTTTTCATTTTAATTTAAATCATGTATGAGAGAAAATATATGGCAGGGAAGCATATCTCAATTATGTAATGTTTACGTTTCCATTTTATTATTATGATTACCGCAATAAAAAGGGAGGCAACACACTCACACACACACAATTCGCGTTTTTTCTGGCCTCACTCATGTTTATTTTCTTACATTTGCACGCTTTTTAAATGGAAAGTGCCGAAACCCACACCAAAACAACGCGTGCAAGCCGAAAAAGTGTCCAGCATGGATAGCGATTTGCTTCCTATGGATCGCTGGGCAGTGTAACTGCACGTGTTTACAGAGGAATGGTTCATAGACAGACTTTTTGTCTTTAGGGAATGAACCCTCTGCAAGATGCTCAGGGTCCATGAGTGACTTCGGAGCGCTTCGGGGGAGGGATGATTATCTGTGTAGTTCGGTTTCTTGATAAGAATAAAGTAAGCCTACCTAATTTTTATGGATAAAGTGACTGAAAATAACATTATATTAAATGACTACCCCATAATAACAAAAATATCTATAAATAGTGAAATTAGTTTGAGGGTGGGCGATATTTTTTTTAGAAATTACCGAACCGAATTCAAGTAAATTATTTTAAACACAAATCTTACAACACGGAAGTCATGTATAGTTCGCCGTACCGATTTTTATAAATTAAAATGGTAGTTGATGATGGAGGAGGTAAATTTTTATAAGTTTTGTATGTGTACTACGTTATTGACAACAAAGAAGTAGTTTCTATGGAAACATTTCATTTCACTTTAACAAAATTCTATATTTTTAATTTTAATTTAAATCACGTATGAGTGAAAATATATCGTTCCTGGCAGGCAAGCATATCTCTATTATGTAATGTTTACTTTTCCAAAGTTTTATTATTGTGATTACTACTGCAATAAAAAGGCCGGCAGGACACACACACACAAAATTCGCGTTATTTCTGGCCTCACTCCTGTTTATTTTCTTATGTTTGCACGCTTTTTAAATGGAAAGTGCCGAAACCCACACCAACACAACGCGTGCAAGCCGAAAAGATGGACAACGATTAGCTTCCTGTGGATCGCTGGGCAATGTTGTTGTATTAAAGCAATTAATACAATCTGTGTACTTATTTCTATTATGATATGAAAATTATAAACTAATATGTGGATGTGTGTATGTATGAAAATATATAAATATTTTTCTCCTTTGGAAAACTGTTTGCCCCTCCTTGAAAATATTTTGACCTCCCTGATGGTTAGTTATTTACTTGCCTGTGTGGAGTATAGCGTTATGACATGATTCACAATGGTGGGTGTTAAACAGGAGACACAAACGTATTAAGGAAGAAATGTTTTGCTGAGAAATTTATAATTATACGGGTGAACAGAATAGTCGTTCAGGAAATCAGAAGACAAATGGAAAGAAAGAAATCAAAACTCGATTTTAAAAAAGAAAAATGACTAGTATAGTATTGACAGGAAATACTTTGATAACACTATAGATATCCCTCGGCCCTTCGCAGTGAGAGTCCAATTTCATTACAGGAATCAGATCGCAGCTACCTTTAGCTAGCTCTTCGTTCGACCTACAGACATTTTATCCAATAGTACAGTCCTTCCTCACGAAGGTTGAGGATAGTCTTAATCCACCTGACATGGCGGTACCATTTTAGCTGATACGTAATTTCTTCAGAACTCAAGCATCCACTTATTTAATTAATATTTAAATGATTTTAAATCTAAATTTTAGGACATGGAAGTCATATATGGTTCTCCATACCAATTTGAATTTCAGAACAGCTAGATAATTTTAATTTTAAATATCATATTTAAAGTTTTTATAGCAACTTCCTTCTTATTAATCATGAAAATCAGATATTCTCTTTTATTTTTATAGCTAACTAATTTTAAACATGTATACTATGGAATTCCACCTGATTGTAAAACACAGATTCAGTAAGTCTAAGTTGTAACAAGAAATCAGCTGTTTCTGTTACAAATTTAAGTAAGATATTAAAAAATTAGATAATCTTTTAAAATATTTTAAAATCTACCTTTTTCCTTCAGCTTACATTGTACACTGTCTTCAAATGTCCTCCATCTTCATACATGGGTCATGTGTATTTGAATGTCTATTATCTGAGTGGTCATAATTTGTAACAAATCATTTCAGCCTGCTCTTGCATTTTGTGTAATCACAAAAGCCAGAAAGATTTCTGTTTGTCTGTGGTCTAAAATGAAAATCGAAAACTTACAGTTAAATGCTTTAGGAAAACCAATAAACCAATTTCAGAGTACAGTATGTTGTCAGTAAACTTTAAGAGCCCTTAACATTTAAGACCAGTTTATCAATGGTTCAAATCATAAGTAAAATAATAAATTTTACTAATTGCAAATCAACTTCAGGAGAATACAAAGGCTATAATAATTGCTTTCTTTGAAGAAGGTTTGATTCATACTTGCTTATTCTGATAGAGCTGAATTACTGGCTTTTGTATCTGTCAGTTGCAAATATGTTATGAAGACTTTATATTAGTACACACTCTTTATTATATATATCTCTCTACCTTTTTTCTTCAGTTTACATTGTACACTGTCTTTAAATGTCCTCCATCATCAATTCTGCTAGTGTCTTTTCAACTTCCTGATTTTCCTCTGTTAACAGAACCTAATCTTATGCATGAATCCTAAATATCCTAATTAGGTCTAGTAGAATTGCCTTTAGAATATATGAGTTAACTAAAAAACACCTTTTTCATAGTAATAGCAATTCCACTGTATTTCTTTTTTAAAATTCACGAAATAAATAATAGTTCAACAGAATATATATTGTTTGTTCTTTTTTGTTCTTCTACTGGATACATTATTATCATCAACAGTTTATGTTTTGTTTATTGTTGGCTTATAATGGAGAAGACCCTTGAAAGAAGTAGACCTTATTACATGTAACTTCTTGTCTCAAACTCTCAGTACACAGATTGTTTCTATTTCAGTGTGAGAAATTTCATTCCCACAATTTCAATTTTTCATTTGTGTAATTTCCAGCAGCATATTTATGGAGAGGGTTGAACGGGACTGGACCTCCCCCAGAGGGTTGAGAAAACTTGACAAGGAATTTTGTTGCTGTCTTAATTTTAGGTTGTTTTTTTTTTCAATTGTGTACCGCAACTAGTGGCTGGCAGCGCATTGTAACAATGCAACCGTCACACTAAACACGAAAGCCGTGCAGTATGACTTGGTCCTTTAGGGACTGTTGAGCAGAGGTTTTTTTATTATTATTTTTTTCCAATTGTGTGTGCTAATATGGTAGTAACTCTTGTTTAAGTATATAAAGGGGTTTATTGCATAGCATTTGTATATATGTTTGATAGGCCTATATGAAATACAGAAAAGTCAATTCAGTCAATAAATATCTTGTAAAAAATATTTCAATAATGCGTATTTTTATTGCATTTTTACCATTTACTTTAATGGGATTGATTTCAAGGTGTTATCATACATTTTTCAGCCTCTTTAAAGATAGTAATACTGATTAGTCTTAACTTGTTTTTTCTTTCGCATGAAACCAACACAACCAGACCCCTCCTCTCCAAGCCCAAATCCTAGATACACCACTGGTGATTTCACCAGATTTATATACACATAGTTGAAACCCATAACCCTAGTCTTTCTTAATTTATTGTATATATTTTGGTTATTACAGTTTTGTATTATTACTAATTCCTTAAAATCTCTGAATTTCTTACAAATTTCCTTATATGCAGATAAATTAGTTTATACAGCAAATACAAAAATAAGAAACCTACTGCATTAATTACTTATAAAAACACAGCATTGATGTAGCTGTTAGAGTTAATTTAGACTTACTTAAGAACATTTTAAGGTATAAACAGATGTAGAAGATACATATAACATTTACGGGAATTTCATCAATAAATGAATTCTTCACTTTAAATTTTCTTCTGATATAGCGTTAAATGTTCTCATAATCATATACCAGTGGTCATCATGCTATTGTCAATTCCATAATGCCATTATGTTATATAAATGCCAATCATGTACAACCATTTTGTAGTGGTGTTATGAATGTGAATATTAAGTACATGAGTTAATGGGAGGCTGTGAAGCACTAGATTTATTGTAGTTCACAACTCATTTTTTAAAAGTTTTAAAGCTCATTTTTTAAAAATCAACTAATTTTAATTTTATCATGCAAATTTTCCATGTTTTACCATATATGACAGAAAGCTAATATTAACTAGAGTTTAGTCTTTGTTCCAAACTCTGTCATGAAAATCCGGAAGAATTTAAAAAGTAAATAAAAGTACAATTAATTACATCTTCAATGTAATTGATTGAATTAGTATAATATACACTGACAAATGCATAAATGTGCATTCTTAAAATCCATTACAATATTTAACCATAAAACATTATTTATGATATCAATATTTTCATAGCATAAATTGCATACTTATCATATATTATACAAAGGAAAGTTATTCTTCTGTAATCGTCTGTTTTAATTAGTGTCCTTCGACAAATATTGGATATACAGTACATAATTCCATTATCACAGAACTTCTTTTGCACCTAACAACTATTAAGGACTGGTATATAAAAATTGCAGTACGGATATTTCTGAAGCACATTTTAACATTTCTCTTACAATTTTAAACTATTACACTTAGCAGACTTTTTATTTTTAAGTATCTACTTGTATTAATTACTTCTTTTCACTCAGTACTAACATGTATATATAACTCTGTACATCTGTTATATGGTAAAGTAATTTTATACTACCAGCTTACTACCCTGATGCAGTTTTACTTTGATTTGTCTCCAGTAGTCCACAAAACCTCATCTGGAAAATGGTTTGTAATTAATACATTCTCCATCTACTCAATTCAACTATTTGAGCACTTTTTATGTTCCCTTAAAGTATCTTTACTTTCTAAGTGGTTACTGCAGTTTCACTTGTTCAACAAAATGAGCACTTTACTTCCCTTCTTCATTATAGTTTTTCACTTTATGATTCCACACCTTCACCTTTCTCTCCTTTTCAACACATCCAATAAAACTTTCTTCGTTTTTGTAGGAAGAGACCTTACATGACTTTTCTATGAAACTTGAACTTACACCATTTATTTGATATTTTGCAATGTATTTTCCACCGGCTTGAAGGCAATGCAGTTTCCAATATTCCCAAATAATAAACATTTTTAAGTTTTTAAAACATCAGTATTTGATATAAAATCATCAATGTACCTGCCATTGTAACATAAATCCAAATACATACTAAGTCTTGTGGGCCTATATTTTTATGCATAAAGAATACTTATTACACACACAATTATCATCCTTAAATGGTTATATGAAGACTTGAAATTTTAATTATTTTAATTATTTTAATTATATTATTTAGAATTTGTAAATTGCCCTCATTTCTATTAGATATCATTTTATAATATAGACTGTTATTTTTCATTCAATTATGAATAAAAAAATTTTTTATTTTTTTTTTTTATGACCTGGAGAGGCATATAATATAAAAAATAAAACTTTTTGAACATTATTTACTATATATACAGATATTACAATTATCAGAATGTTTTTTTCCTGAACTGTATTGAAGTATTTATGACTTACCTCTATTACCTCTCCTTATTGCTTACCTGTACAACAATCAACAAACGTTTATCATTCTCAAAAATAATTATGCCCCTTTCTATGGAACTATCATTTTTTCAAGCAAAAACATAATCATGCATGACTTTTGTAAGTATGAACAATTCCCTTATCATTATATCGTATAATTTTTCTATTGTTAATTATTCAAAGTTTTACTAACAAATATTAAATCATTAATTTTAGTTCTTTTTGACAATTAATATCAGTTTCTTCTAATATTGGAGTATTTTTATTCTACAGTAATACTAAATAAGAATTTCTATTATCACACAATGCTTTTTTTGAACACTTTACCTAATGTTTTTTAACAATTTCATTTAACATTTTCCTTAAACTAACACATGTTATGATACACTTGTTCTTGTATAATAAAACATTATTGGTATTTAAAAACAAATTTTTCTTAAAATTGTAATAAGGCTTACAACTGGTGCAGAATTTTAATATTATGCCAAACCATTTCTAGCTAATTCAAAAATGTTTTGAAGATATTTTCACTAAGTGTCTCTAACCTAATCTCATCATGAATATCTTCAGCTATTTCATTATTTTAAATGGATATATAAACATAAAACTTAATATCTTTTTTTTTTTGGTACTCTTTAGAACCACAAGTCGAATGTTTAATGCCATTATTTCATTTACATATATAGGAGTTCTAGAAAGAGTATTTTGTTACAGTACTATGGAAGTTATGATAGAGAAATTACAAGTACAATGGTGTTACAATAGAGCACTTGATTCATGTCACAAGAACAAAGTCACTTCATTTGACTGGAAACAACTGTATTAAGATGTCACCAAGAAAGAAACTGCAGGTGCCTTATGTGTAAGAGTGAGTGAATGGTGATTATACTTACCAGTACCAACATATCTCATAAGAACATATTCTGCTTATTACATATCTAACTTATTATTACCAAATATAAAAAGAATGATAATGCTAAATTGGTTTTTATAACTAATGATAATGTGATGTATTTAATATACACACACACTTATTGTTTACTAATGGTACCTATAATTTCAATTTTCTGTTGTATTGTATCTGCAGGTATAATGACACAGTTGTTTTTAATTAATTTGTTCTTAAGTGATTTTAATGTTCTTTTGTGTTTTTTATGTATTCTGTGCCTCTTTTTGTATATCCGGTTGTTACATTTTTTCAGAATGGACTCAATATTATTAGCGAGTTCATGTTGCACTCTCTCTTGAACATTTGAGTTTACATTTAACGAGTTTATTTCAGAGTCAATTACTAAATCTTCGGAATATTTAATGGACGTAGTGTCTGGTAATAAATTAAACTTAGTGCCTTTATCTAAAAGTTTTTCTTCTGTCTTTGATAATTTCATTGCTGTTTCATAAATAATTCGAGGATAGAATGTATGAATTGGTTTAACTTTCTTCTTGTAATCTTCTTTCTTATTGTTTATTAAATCGTTCAGTTTTTTGTACATAACTTTCTTTTTTGTGGAAGCAATGGTAGAGATCTCACTTCGCATGTTCTCTATTATATCATAGTACACTACTGACTCAAAATTTTGTTTAATTTTTTCTAAGTTCTTAAGAATTATGTTTTTCCATTTATATTGATATCTTATTTCATTATTAAGCCAGTAGCGTTCAGCATAAGCTTTGGTTTTGATAGCAACCTCAGTCTTGTTCATTATTGGTACACGTATATATCTAGGTATAACTCTGTGTATCTTACATAATCTATTGAACTCGATATTCAGATTAGTTTTGATGAGTTTTATTTTCTCGAACTTCAACTTGTTTATCAGATTATCTGTGTTGTGTGTATAGATTGTGGCTTGGCTTGCCATTGTAACTAATGATAATGTGATGTATTTAATATACACACACTTATTGTTTACTAATCGTACCTATAATTTCAATTTTCTGTTGTATTGTATTTATTGTTCATAGCCTAAAGGTACCATACATATGATTTGCAATAAAATTTTTATTACTCACATTATTAAAAACGATCGATTTTGGTCACAGACCATCGTCAGGTCATATACAGCACACTTGCGGTCACAATATCGTAAAACAGCCACTATTTACAAAAATAGCATACAAAAAATGGCCAACTTCTAGCATACATCAACTCCATCAATTCTGACATTAAATTTACAAAAGAAATAGAGAATAAAGGCAAAATAAACTTCCTAGACCTTACCATAAAACGCCATGCAAGCAAACATCATTTCTTATATACAGAAAAGATACTCAAACAGATATTACCATTCACGCAGAGAGCAACCACCCCTACTCATACAAAATTTCTGCATACAACAGCATGGTATATCGAGCCCTCACATATCCTCTATGCAAGAAATAGTATGAAAAAGAGATACACATCATAAAGCAAATAGCTCAAAGCAATGGATATCAGCCTCAAATTGATCGGTAAAATCATTGAAAAACAAAAAAGAAATAAATCAAAAACAAATAGCATATCAATCAAAAGGAAGAAAACCTATATACCTGCACATTACATTGACGACAACTCTCAAAAATTAGCTAGAACATTTGCAAAATTAAGAACAAGCAATGCATCTACAACAATCTGAAAATAAGCAGTACAAAAAAGGAAAGCATTTATGAAAAAGCTGGAGTCTACCAATATCAATGTCAGCCTGCTAACTCGACAGAATGTAATGTACGGTGCAACAAAAAATACATAGGATTCACTTCAAGATCATTTAAACACAGATATATTGAACATACCAAATATTCTCAACACTCAAATCCGAACTCAACGGTAGCCAAACATATAAAACAACAGTCTTGTGAATATGGTCCAAAACAGCAACATTTAACCATATTGAAAACATGCAGTGATAAAATAAGATTGAATATATATGAACAATACCGAATATACAAACATGTAAAAGAAGAGGGCCATGAAAATCTATTGAACATCATGACGGACTTCAAAAATCGTATCACATTTGAAATATTGGGGGAAAATGAAAATCAACATTCAGTAATCAGCTGATATAATATATAGAACGGAATGTAAACATAAACACTCTGTAACAAAATCAGTTCTTCGGAAACTTTGGACAACGACGTACGTATCACGTTCATTAATCAATGTCTACGAATTCGTTTTTGTAAATAGTCTCTGTTTTACGATATTGTGACCGCAAGTGTGCTGTATATGACCTGACGATGGTCTGTCACCGAACTCGATCGTTTTTAAGAATGTGAGTAATAAAATTTTTATTGGAAATCGTATGTATGGTACCTTTAGGCTATGAACAATAAATACAATACAATAGAAAATTGGTTTTTATAAGTTTTAGGTTTTTATAACAGTGAATTATCAAATGCAGTCATTACTGTGGTGTTTCAGAAAGTGCTGGCTCTCACAGAAACCAAAAATATTTAATTTTATATAACTTCAAAATAAAAAGAAAATAATAATGTTAAGAATTTTTACTTCCATGTTCCTTAAGGAAATGGAAGTATGGTGATGGCAAAAAAAATCGTGTTCGAGATTATTGCAGATTCTGATTGTACTACACTCAAAACATGAAAAAAAGTCATTTTTCGAAAAGTGTCTGTGTGTCCGTCTGTCTGTGTGTCTGTCTATGTGTCTGTCTGTAGATTTTTTTTCTATGGTAAACGATTACAGCCGCAAATTCAAACAGAATCAATTACTCTTTTGCATACAGCCCTGAATTGTAGAGTTCTCAAGACATATTGTTTTTGGTGAAGATCGGTTAAGGGAAAGGGGTAGTTTACCTGCAACGTTTTATGTTTTAACAAGGGTATTTTATATGGCAAACGATAACAGCCGCAAATTCAAACAGAATCAAATGATTATTTGTATATAACCCTAAATTGTAGAGTACTCAAGACCTATTGATTTTGGTGAAGATCGGTTAAGGGAAAGGGGTAGTTTACCAGCTACGTTTTATGTTTTAAAAGGGTATTTTCTATGGCAAACGATAAAAGCCGCAAATTCAAACAGAATCAAATAATGTTATGCATACAGCCCTAATTTGTAGAGTACTCAAGACCTATTGATTTTAGTAAAGATCGGTTAAGGGAAAGGGGTAGTTTACCAGCAACGGTTTTTTTTAAACAAGGGTAATTTTTTCTATGGCAAACGATAACAGCCGCAAATTCAAACAGAATCAACTACTCTTTTGCATACAGCCCTTAATTGTAGAGTTCTCAAGATCTGTTGTTTTTGGTGAAGATCGGTTAAGGGAAAGGGGTAGTTTACCAGCAACGTTTTATGTTTTAACAAGAGTAAAGTACTTAATTTTGATAAATAAAGTATCCTAATAAGAAGCTCATAATAATCCACTGTAGAAACGTAGATGAAATATCTATAAATGAAGAGGTTATGTGAACGGGGTGGGGGTAATTTTCTATAAATGAAAATTATATAGTTGAAGGGAGAGGGGAGAATTTTGTATATGTGTACTACGTTATCGGAAACAAAGAAGTAGTTCTTTGTTAAAATTCCTTCCCGGGCTATTTAGCCGTAGTCTAATGTTTTCTGCAAAACCAGGCTTTTCGGCAGTCCATCGACTGGCATCATCAGTGAAAATCGAGTGCGAAAACGTGAGGTGGTATACGTTAGTGACCACAGTACCGTGGTTAAGGCTGAAGCAATAAGTAGAAAGAAGTAGTTTCTATGGTAATACAGTATTTCATTTCGAATTTGTTTTTAAATATAAATCTTAGAACATGGAAGTCATGTATGGTTCTCCATACTGATATTTACTTCCATGTTCCTTAAGGAAATGGAAGTATGGTGATGGCAAAAAAAATCATGTTCAAGATTATTGCAGATTCTGATTGTACTACACTCAAAACATGAAAAAAGTCATTTTTCGAAAAGTGTCTGTGTGTGTGTCTATAGATTTTTTTTCTATGGCAAACGATAACAGCCGCAAATTCAAACAAAATCAAATAATTTTTTGCATGCAGCCCTGAGTTGTAGAGTACTCAAGATTTTTTGTTTTTGGTGAAGATCGGTTAAGGGAAAGGGGTAGTTTACCTTCAACGTTTTTTGTTTTAACAAGGGTATTTTCTGTGGCAAACGATAACAGCCGCAAATTCAAACAGAATCAAATGATTATTTGCATATAGGCCTGAATTGTAGAGTTCTCAAGACCTTTCGTTTTTGGTGAAGATCGTTATGGGAGAGGGGTAGTTTACCAGCAACGTTTTATGTTTTAACAAGGGTATTGTCTATGGCAAACGATAACAGCCGCAAATTCAAACAGAATCAAATAATGTTTAGCATACAGCCCAGAATTGTAGAGTTTTCAAGTTCTGTTAGTTTTGGTGAAGATCGGTTAATGGAATAGGGTAGTGTACCAGCAACATTTTATGTTTCAACAAGGGTAATTTTTCTATGATGAACTATAACTGCCGTAAATTCAAAGAGAATCAAATAATGTTTTGCATACTTTCCTGAATTGTAGAGAGCTCAAAGCCTACTTATTTTGGTGAAGATCGGTTAAGGGAAAGGGGTAGTTTACCTGCAACATTTTATGTTGTAACATGAGAAATGTTTCCATGACGAACGATAACTGCCGCACATTCAAACAGAATCAAATATTCTTTTGCATGCATCCCTGCATTGTAGAGGACTGAAGGTCTATTGATTTTGGTGAAGATCGGTTAAGAGACAGGGGTACTTTACCTGTAACGTTTTATGTTTTAACAAGAGTAAAGTACTTAATTTTGATAAATAAAGTATCCTGATAAGAAGCTCATAATAATCCACTGTAGAAACATAGATGAAATATCTATAAATGAAGAGGTTAGGTGAACGGGGTGGGGGTAATTTTCTATAAATGAAAATTATATAGTTGAAGGGAGAGGGGAGAATTTTGTATATGTGTACTACGTTATCGGAAACAAAGAAGTAGTTCTTTGTTAAAATTCCTTCCCGGGCTGTTTAGCTTTAGTCCAATGTTTTCTGAAAAACCAGACTTTTCGGCAGTGCCATCGACTGGCATCATCAGTGAAAATCGAGTGCGAAAACGTGAGGTGGTATACGTTAGTGACCACAGTACTGTGGTTAAGGCTGAAGCATTAAGTAGAAAGAAGTAGTTTCTATGGAAATATTTCATTTCGAATATGATTTTAAATATAAATCTTAGAACATGGAAGTCATGTATGGTTCTCCATACCGATATTTTATTAGGTGGCAGAATCTACTACAAAGGGATAGTAATGAAAAGTGTAAGTACATTACTACAAACTGGGAGTAATATGACAAATACAGTATTACCATATAGTAATACCATCTCAATAATAAGGTCCTCCTACATTATGGAGTGAATTTTTTAAAAAGCTTGTCCTGGCTTTGATTATTTTGGCCATTATATTGGCTACTGGACATTATATTATTGGCCTGAATAGTGGAATATAATAGATTTGTGCTCCAGTATCTTTTGTAAATTTTAGACAAAAAAAAATAGTAATTCAAAATTGGTCTTATTTTTGAGTAAACACTATAGTGAACTCACTGGATATTTTTTGTATAAGCCTACTGAAATTATTTATGTTTAATAAAATCAAAGTAAATATTTATTCTTGGATTTCGTTGTCCATGACGTGTCCGTTACTTAACTAAATATAATTATTTCACTACGTCTCGGAACACAAAACTTTTTATGGGTAAAAGTGTAAAAGTTTTACCTTATAACCTGAACTGGTTTTCACTTTTAAAAGCTTCTTCACTCTTCACATACAAAAACATCGACAATAACATGAACATTCTACACCAACATACAAAAGGCTGAAAACTAGACACTCTAGAACAATTGGAAATATACAAACACACGAAAACAAATAAAAATGACATCCTAAACGAACAGACACATTTCAAATCACACGCATGATTCGAACATATCACACCCCACACACACAACATCGATCTTTCGAAAATCGATTCCGTCGCCAACAACATGACTGACAGTGCTACCAGCGGCAACCTCTGAAGAAGCTTTTTAAAAGTGAAAACAGGTTCAGGTTATACGGTAAAACTTTTACGTTTTTACCCATATAAAGTTTTGTGTTCCGAGTCGTAGTGAAATAATTAAGTTATTTTTAAATATTTATTTCTTTTACTAAAAGAGTCTTAGCACTTCTTTTTAACTGAAACCGCTTGTAATAAATGCACTAACAATGTATGACTGTCATCCACATCAAATCTGAAGCAGAAATTTAAGCATCAAGACTTGTTAAAGTCTGTGAAGCAAATTATGTTGCTTCCTTTTGTACTCAGTGTATATAGCAAGTCAATGACTGGTCCATTCTTCTTTTATATATATAACAGTTTATGATAGAAAATTTTAGAAACACACAAGAAGATAATGTAGGGTAAGAATACTGTTTAGTAATTGAGACCTTACTGATTATGAGACATGTAAGTAAATGTGAGAGTTTTAAAGGGCTTACTAACGTCATGTCAGTGATACAATGGCTTCTGTCACACAGATATATTTGATTATATGGGTCCTATGAGTTCATGCTTCTCATAAATATTTAAAAAGTTTTATTGATGTTGTAAGCCAAAAGCCTTTCGTTCATTATATAACTAACACTGAACGTCATAACAGTCTTTTATTAAAGCAGGACTGAATCCAAGGGAAGGAGATTGATAAACCCACCCTGAATTTTTAAAACAACATTTTCTATAATCTTAATAAAGAAAAATTATTTTACTTTTCTGTGGTAATTTTTTAAAAAATATAAAAAATGCAATTCAAGAATAAATAAGCACTACATTAACTGAAAAAGTTTTCATTTTAACAACTTAACTTAAAAAGAGAAACGTCTTCTTCTTAGTATACTAGTTCTGTCTGTCCGCCCATCTCTCTCTCTCTCTCTCTCTCTCTCTCTCTCTCTCTCTCTCTCTCTCTATTTTCACACTTCAGATCAATGTATGCCTCCAAGTACAAAAATATCTACAATTTGTTTAATGAAAGTGAATAAATATAAGGAATTGTTTTTTAAATTATTTCAGTCTTCACCTTCAGCATCATCAGAATCTTAGAAAATAACATTTTCATTATACATATTTCTGATTTAATACTTCAAAAGAATTATTTCTGTATATTGAATACTTCTGTGACTTATATATATTTTACCAACATTCATCAACTAGTCACGTTTCTTGATTCAGTGGCAGTCAAGTCTAAAACATGTATTTTGTTATTATTTATTGAAGTATTATGTACTAACAAACAGTTTATGTATTATTGTCTGTTAATGTCAAGATTACTTATAAATATTATTTGATAATTCAAAAGTTAATCTTAAGTTCAAGAATCTGAGGCCAATACTTGAACTATAATGAGACTAACAAGTAACAATTTATGAACACTTTGAGTTCAAAAAGTTCCATGTAGCTCTTGTATTTCTAAACTGTGTCATACACTCTGAAAAAATTGAACAACCAAATTGATACAATCCAAAATTCTGCTGATAGTGCAAATGTTTTTGTTACTCACAGCAGTTATTTACATCATTTGTTATAAATAAAAGTGAATACTGATTTATGATTTACATTTACGTATAAGTCATTTTAATATAAAAAATATTAAATTCTTGGATTTCGTTGTCCATGACATGTCCGTTACTTAACTAAACATAATTACTTCACTACCGACTCGGAACACAAAGTTTTTTATAGGTGAAAACGTAAAAGTTTTACCTTATAGCCTCAATCGGTTTTTGTTTTTATAAAGCTTCTTCAGAGGCTGCCGTTGCGCGCACTGTCCGTCTTGTTGTTGGCGACTGTATCGACTTTTGAAAGATCGATGTTGTGTGTGTGTGGGGTGTGATATGTTCGAATAATGCGTGTGATTTGAATTGTGTCTGTTCGTTTAGGATGTCGTTTTTATGTGTTTTCGTGTGTTTGTATATTTCCAATTGTTCTAGAGTGTCTAGTTTTTGGTGTTTTGTGTGTACATGTAGAATGTCCATGTTATTGTCAATGTTTTTGTATGTGTGGTTTGCTTCAATGAGGTGGTTTGCAAAGGTGGATTCTGTAGTGGAGTGTAGTGCCTTTGTGTGTTCAATGTATCTTTGTTTGAAGCTACGTCCTGTAGGGCCAAACATTGAACACACAAAGGCACAAATACAGTAATGCATATTTAGCATCATACTATTTATTAATTCTTCCAATCTTATAATGTGCTTATGCTGTCAAATTTAGACTGATGTATTTTATTTTCCAAAGAGAGAACATTCATAGATTGGCTTATATTGTTTTGTTTCTCATCCTTTTATGTCAACTGTTACTTTCAATTTTCTGGTAGAATGTTATCCATCTAAGTACAATTCGTAGACAACACAGAAGACTGAAGACTTAGAATTCTCAAGTGTAGCAGAAGACAACAAAAATGTAATAATAAGGCATATAAGAGTTCTAAAGTATTTGGAATTATGTCATTTAAACAAATCTGTCTTAAAAAAAAAGACAGATTTTGGTCTTAAAACTATTGATAGCATTCTGAAATTACAAATTCTTGTATGTATTCACCAGCTTTGCATGAGTATCATTTAAATTCCTTAATTTGAAATATTGTGTTTGTGAGTATTAGTTATTTTCCAAATTGTTCATATTTCTGTCTTATTCCAGTCTAACCATCTCAGTTTTAAGAACGTTCCCTTCAGCCTTATGAAAATTATTTTAAAATCAATCAGTACTATAAAAAAGAAATATTGCTGAATGTGATTGTGAGTTTATTAAGAAGTCTTGTGTCCTATATGAAGTGAGTACATACTAATTTCAACATTTTATTAAAAATAAGTGGTTAAAAAGAGATACAATTAGAGTCTAGTTAAAGTTGTAATTTAGAAAAATAAATTTGGAAAATAGAAAATACAGTATCAACTTTTCTATAGAGTCCTCATAATAAATATAATAAACAGAACAATTATATCAGAAATATGTTGAGTGGATGATTGTGAAAGTGGTATGTGTGAAGGACAGCTACAAGATTGATTAACTTCATTATATGGTACAAAACAATTCAGCTAATGAAAATGTAAAACATATAGGCTACATAAATTGATTAAGAATGTAGCAATATATCACAAATCAAAGAAAATGTAATATTATAGATTAGTTATAGATGATAGATAATAGTTATTGATCAAATACAATCAGATGGCCTTGTGTTGAGAAATAAAATTGAGATTATGAAGCACCTTAAATGTGAATTAATGAACATATTTTACAGAAGAAGTTTGGTACAATACACAAAATCTGATACTGTGCGGATATGGACAGGAAATAAGAAATTAATGTATACTGATATTACTGATATTCTCTTAAAATGGAGACCAGTGTGCACAGTGGTGCCCATCCCCCCCAAGGCCAAATGCGCAAATCTCCCCCAAAAATTCTCAGCACTCCCCCCCCCCCCCCAATTGAAGCCTATACAAATTATTTTAGTTAAAAAAGTCATGAAAAACTAAACAAGATCCTACACTACAGTTACGATAATTGTTACACTTGTTAAGTTGTTTTAAATTGTATCATTGTTTTAAAAGATAAGGCGCTACACTGGTGTGGGTGTGGATGAGAAGCAAAGACATTTGAGAGATATATTTTAAAACATATTGGTCATATTGGAACGTGGATGGCCAGTTTAAGCTTACAGAATTTTATCATTAGCCCTAATAATATTGTTTAGAAGTTTTGTATGTCATTACTTTGAACAAAACAGGCTAGATTCAAAGGGTATTGGAGTAATTAAAAACCAAGCAAATATTGTACTTAGCAAATTGTATTTAACAAATGTGTTGCTAAACTAAAAATACATTTTAAATAATTGTACTATTAAAATCAATACAATGAAATGACCCAAAAACAACGTACAATGTAGTTTAAATTATGATAGGAAAAATATGTTTGTGCAAAAATATACATTTACATTAGTTATCACCTTGTTTAAATGTCTTGTACAAAAGCAGCTTTTTTCTTTGTACACTTGTGGTTGCAAATTTGTTAATGATTTCTTCGTTTTGTATCTGGCCCAGTACGTTGTTTTCACAGGATAGAATCAACAAACTTGACAGCCAAGAGTCTCCCATGCTGTTCCGAAGCCAATTTTGCACTATTTTCAAACGGCTCATCGTTCTCTCTGCAGAGCAGCTGGTCACGGCAAGAGATAACAATATTCTGTACATCACTGTCAGATTAGGTAGAGCCGAAAGGTTAAGGACACACCTGAATGGTCTAATGAATCCTCTCATTATCCATTGGTCCATCATCCTATGTTTCTCACTTTGTAAATTTCCTTCCTTTACCTCCTCATTTTCACTGCCATCTGGATCCTCTGCCCCTGCCGGGATTCGCACTTCATCATCTGTTATCTCCATCCTTTCAGCTTCAGGGAAATGTAACATGTCTGATATGTCGATGTCTGCGTGAGTGACTTTGTACACATTGCAAAACGTCTCCAATTCTGAAGCAATTAGGTCATTGTCCAAATTGTAATACTCACACAGCTCTTTTATCTTATCGGGGTTGAAGTCTTTTCCAGTCTCCAATTCATGTGCGATTTTCATAATTCCTCCATGAGAAAAATAAGACATTTGTTTAACCATGGCAAGCGAGCTGTCCGGGAAACGATCATTCAGTTGAGACAATAATGAGTCTAAGACTAGGAAATAAACCTCAACCTTCATTTTCTTTACAGGGTCATCAATTTTTTCGTCTATCGAAAGTTCGTCCATGAGGCGTTTCCGTTTTCGGTTTCGCTAAGTTCGGACTTGCGAGACGTTGTGCTGATCAGAAAATTGTGTTATTGAACTTGTAAGTTTGTCCCACTCTTTTTCACTTCTTAATGTCTTTAGTTTCGCCCTCGTCTCTGAGATAACTGCTGGTATCATGCCATAATCAACTGATTTGGCTTGCAAGCAAATTCTGATTGGAGAAAGAACTTTAAATATAGTTGAAGCAATGTGCATGGCACATATATTTTCATAATCTGACATACTGTTGATCAGTCCTTTCGCAGACGCTTTAGTGTCACTGTCAGATTTCTAGTCAAGACAGATTTATTTGATGGTTTTTAACATGTTAGCACATTTTTGAGAGCATCACTCTTACTCGACCATCTTGTAGTCTGCACTCGTTTTACACTTTTCATTTTGTTTTGTGCTAGGCCCTTTTTCAAATTGTCGATAAACATTTGGTGACGTCGATGCCCAGACATGAAAACATACATCTCTTGAAGGAGGGAGAACATGTTTCGCATTTGAGGGCAAACATCAATAGACTTTTGTACCACTAATGCAAACCGGTGAGAACAACACCATACATAAAATGCTCGGGGACTCTCTCTAAGCACAACAGATTTTAAGCCATTGTACCGACCTCTCATGTTCCCTGCTCCTTCCATGCTTTGCCCCACCATGCCATTAAGGTTGATTCCTATGGATTTTAGAGTGTTCATTAATTCGTAGGCTAGGTTTTCCCCTGTTGTGTCGCCACTTGTGATCACTTTGATCAACCGTTCTTCCGGTTTTACTGGATTGTTGGGAGCTCCTTGCTCATCTAGGTGCTCAACATATCGGAGCAAAACCGCTGTGCATTCTTTTTTGCTTATGTCTTGTATTGAATCCAGGATGACTGAGTAGGTGTTACTTAAATTTATATTTTTGACTATTTTTGAGACTACAATGTTACTCATAACATTAATCAAGTCAAATACATTTCGATAACTGAGAAAAATTGGACCTCAATTTTCCCTTTTGGTTTCTGATTTTTTTCTATCTTTTCAAGGTACACTCTGGCATCGGGATTATACTTAGCTATCAGTGAGAACAGTTTCACCAATTTCCCTTCTGAAACATCCTTTTTTCTGAATGCTAGCATTTCTTCACCTAAATACCGACAACACTTCTCTGTTGTGATGAACGAGTTGGTCAGATTCTTCAGCAAGTGATGAGTCTATTCTTTTCTGCGATATCCACTGGATTCTAGCGACTTGGGAAGATAAATGCTGTTTTGACTGTTCATGCTGTTCTATGTAGCGCTCGCCTCGATGCTCAGTCGAACCTCTGCAGCCAGTTGTACCTCATACCGTTCTTTCTCCTGGCAGAACAAATAGAGTGCAATGCAGGCAAAAAATCGCATCTTTCATCGGACTATAAACTAGCCAGTTTCTTTTAGTTCTAGTCCCATCAGTTAAAGTGCTGATTTTCCAAGCTGGATTAAATTTTCTTCCGCCTGTTGAAGGGAAACTCATCGAAGACAAATCTTGATTTTCTAGTCGCAAAAATTCTCAATGCGCAACTTGCGCTATGATCCCCCCCCCCCCTGTGGCACCACTGATTCTAACCAGCTACCATACATTCTGCACACTCAGTGGTGCCACAGGGGGGGATCATAGCGCAAGTTGCGCATTGAGAATTTTTGGGGGGGGATTTTTCGGGTGTATTTTAAGGATTTGGCGGGGGGATTTTTTCAAGAATAACATTTTAAATCCAACATTGATGGAAATTTTTACCGTGTTTGTGCAACAAACTAAGCTATTAGTAAAAAACTAAAGCAATTGCATATCTTTATGATTGTTTTAACGAACTGGCGGCATAAATGTCTCTACCAGTACAACTAGTAGTAAATTTTGTTTTGGAATTTGGAAAACTGACCCTGGCAGCCTCCAGCAACATCCTGTCAATAAGTCAGAGTCCGTGATCGTGAATGTAAAAATGTGTGCGTGTGCTAAGCTTGTAAACCGGCGGGCAGTGGAGTAAAGGGGGCGGGTCTCAGTTCTTATCTCTGGTCCACAAGCCGCGCGCGGCGGCAGTCTGCCCGTGAGTTTTACTCTGTAATGCGGTGCTTTGTTTTTGTGAGTTGGGGTTGGAATGTAATCTCGTGTTTCGTGATAGTTGTCAAAATGCCGAAAAAACTGAAACAATCGTTTAAGTATAAGTGTATGGAGGTTATGTGTAACACAACTCGTCGAAAAGACAAGTGGTTAGAACATTGTAAGAAGAAACACGCCTATAAATTTAGACGTAACCTAAACATTAGTTTTAAAATAGTTGAAGTGAAGTCCGGTGACGGCCCGTGGGTGAAATACACTGATGCTGAATCTTCTGCTGACCCCAGTATCAGTCAACATCAGAATTTAGATTCCAGGTACGTAAAATATAATTATTTTTGTCTCGTTCAGTTACCGTTTGAATAGGCCAAAATAGAAACAACTTTATATAAGATACAAAGGAATCGCTTTATTGCGTAATTTTTATTCGGGCTTATTAGCATTTTTGTACTACCGGTAACATTTTATTATATTTGTTGTTCTGTTATTTCCACTAATACGGCAAACATTAAAAATAATAAAATAAAGCAAACAATAAAATAACAACTTTGGGGAGGGGAGAGTTCTAAAATCGTTGTATTTTTTTAGATCGAACGTAACCAGTGACGTTGCTAACGATGACCCTACAACTGAGGACATAGATGTACCATCAACTTTAAGTGCGAAAGTTGCTTTAAGCCCCCAGACGAGTCCCAAGATATAAATCCAACATTTGATATCGTGGAGGGTGGAAATGAAGACAAAATGCAAGCTAAAGCACCTCCTTCGTTTGTAACTTCAAATTTAAATACTAAATTATCGTTACCGCCAAATGTAGAGTTAGAAATCAGTAGCCCTTCAGGCTCAGATCTGAGCCCAGAAAACATTCAACCAGATAATTCAGACCCATTACCTGGTGTTCATGATGTAGAAGACCCTGCATCGTTTGCCAACATCAAACTATCGGCGGAGGAGATAAATTTGGGTCTTCGACTAGAAAATCAAGATTTGTCTTCGATGAGTTTCCCTTCAACAGGCGGAAGAAAATTTAATCCAGCTTGGAAAATCAGCACTTTAACTGATGGGACTAGAACTAAAAGAAACTGGCTAGTTTATAGTCCGATGAAAGATGCGATTTTTTGCCTGCATTGCACTCTATTTGTTCTGCCAGGAGAAAGAACGGTATGAGGTACAACTGGCTGCAGAGGTTCGACTGAGCATCGAGGCGAGCGCTACATAGAACAGCATGAACAGTCAAAACAGCATTTATCTTCCCAAGTCGCTAGAATCCAGTGGATATCGCAGAAAAGAATAGACTCATCACTTGCTGAAGAATCTGACCAACTCGTTCATCACAACAGAGAAGTGTTGTCGGTATTTAGGTGAAGAAATGCTAGCATTCAGAAAAAAGGATGTTTCAGAAGGGAAATTGGTGAAACTGTTCTCACTGATAGCTAAGTATAATCCCGATGCCAGAGTGTACCTTGAAAAGATAGAAAAAAATCAGAAACCAAAAGGGAAAATTGAGGTCCAATTTTTCTCAGTTATCGAAATGTATTTGACTTGATTAATGTTATGAGTAACATTGTAGTCTCAAAAATAGTCAAAAATATAAATTTAAGTAACACCTACTCAGTCATCCTGGATTCAATACAAGACATAAGCAAAAAAGAATGCACAGCGGTTTTGCTCCGATATGTTGAGCACCTAGATGAGCAAGGAGCTCCCAACAATCCAGTAAAACCGGAAGAACGGTTGATCAAAGTGATCACAAGTGGCGACACAACAGGGGAAAACCTAGCCTACGAATTAATGAACACTCTAAAATCCATAGGAATCAACCTTAATGGCATGGTGGGGCAAAGCATGGAAGGAGCAGGGAACATGAGAGGTCGGTACAATGGCTTAAAATCTGTTGTGCTTAGAGAGAGTCCCCGAGCATTTTATGTATGGTGTTGTTCTCACCGGTTTGCATTAGTGGTACAAAAGTCTATTGATGTTTGCCCTCAAATGCGAAACATGTTCTCCCTCCTTCAAGAGATGTATGTTTTCATGTCTGGGCATCGACGTCACCAAATGTTTATCGACAATTTGAAAAAGGGCCTAGCACAAAACAAAATGAAAAGTGTAAAACGAGTGCAGACTACAAGATGGTCGAGTAAGAGTGATGCTCTCAAAAATGTGCTAACATGTTAAAAACCATCAAAGAGACCCTCAAATAAATCTGTCTTGACTAGAAATCTGACAGTGACACTAAAGCGTCTGCGAAAGGACTGATCAACAGTATGTCAGATTATGAAAATATATGTGCCATGCACATTGCTTCAACTATATTTAAAGTTCTTTCTCCAATCAGAATTTGCTTGCAAGCCAAATCAGTTGATTATGGCATGATACCAGCAGTTATCTCAGAGACGAGGGCAAAACTAAAGACATTAAGAAGTGAAAAAGAGTGGGACAAACTTACAAGTTCAATAACACAATTTTCTGATCAGCACAACGTCTCGCAAGTCCGAACTTAGCGAAACCGAAAACGGAAACGCCTCATGGACGAACTTTCGATAGACGAAAAAATTGATGACCCTGTAAAGAAAATGAAGGTTGAGGTTTATTTCCTAGTCTTAGACTCATTATTGTCTCAACTGAATGATCATTTCCCGGACAGCTCGCTTGCCATGGTTAAACAAATGTCTTATTTTTCTCATGGAGGAATTATGAAAATCGCACATGAATTGGAGACTGGAAAAGACTTCAACCCCGATAAGATAAAAGAGCTGTGTGAGTATTACAATTTGGACAATGACCTAATTGCTTCAGAATTGGAGACGTTTTGCAATGTGTACAAAGTCACTCACGCAGACATCGACATATCAGACATGTTACATTTCCCTGAAGCTGAAAGGATGGAGATAACAGAGGATGAAGTGCGAATCCCGGCAGGGGCAGAGGATCCAGATGGCAGTGAAAATGAGGAGGTAAAGGAAGGAAATTTACAAAGTGAGAAACATAGGATGATGGACCAATGGATAATGAGAGGATTCATCAGACCATTCAGGTGTGTCCTTAACCTTTCGGCTCTACCTAATCTGACAGTGATGTATAGAATATTGTTATCTCTTGCCGTGACCAGCTGCTCTGCAGAGAGAACGATGAGCCGTTTGAAAATAGTGCAAAATTGGCTTCGGAACAGCATGGGAGACTCTTGGCTGTCAAGTTTGTTGATTCTATCCTGTGAAAACAACGTACTGGGCCAGATACAAAACGAAGAAATCATTAACAAATTTGCAACCACAAGTGTACAAAGAAAATAGCTGCTTTTGTACAAGACATTTAAACAAGGTGATAACTAATGTAAATGTATATTTTTGCACAAACATATTTTTCCTATCATAATTTAAACTACATTGTACGTTGTTTTTGGGTCATTTCATTGTATTGATTTTAATAGTACAATTATTTAAAATGTATTTTTAGTTTAGCAACACATTTGTTAAATACAATTTGCTAAGTACAATATTTGCTTGGTTTTTAATTACTCCAATACCCTTTGAATCTAGCCTGTTTTGTTCAAAGTAATGACATACAAAACTTCTAAACAATATTATTAGGGCTAATGATAAAATTCTGTAAGCTTAAACTGGCCATCCACGTTCCAATATGACCAATATGTTTTAAAATATATCTCTCAAATGTCTTTGCTTCTCATCCACACCCACACCAGTGTAGCGCCTTATCTTTTAAAACAATGATACAATTTAAAACAACTTAACAAGTGTAACAATTATCGTAACTGTAGTGTAGGATCTTGTTTAGTTTTTCATGACTTTTTTAACTAAAATAATTTGTATAGGCTTCAATTGGGGGGGGGGGAGTGCTGAGAATTTTTGGGGGAGATTTGCGCATTGGGCCTTGGGGGGGGATGGGCACCACTGGTTAGAATGTTTTGTTAATAAATGGAAATAGAAAATATGGTCTATTTCAAGATTGGCCCATGAACAGTTCTATTTTTCACATCAGATCTTGCTGTACAGAACGTCAGAACACTGATCTAGCAGCCGTGATATATCTGCACTACTGATGTGTGTGTGTGTGTGTGTAAACCATGATTAATTAATTATTAATAATAACTATTCATGCAAGCTTTGTATAATTAATATATATCTTTATGTGTTCCACATTCTATGAAAGAATGAGAACAAATTTGGCTCTGACACCTTGAACCTTTTTTAGGGTATCAGCCACATAGTCATTGAAGTAAAAGTGTTAGTCTAGCTGAACACTGAGATATTTCATCAATTCAGTCCACAGTATGGGTCTCCCCCCTCCCAAGGAGAAGGACTGCCATTTGGTAGTGGACTTATGTGTAAAGCATATCAGTTGTGACTTGTCTATGTTGATTACTATGTACCATTTCTGTTGTCAGCCCAGTAGGACTATTACAATATGATTACAATATATATTACAATAATATATATTACATACATATTATATATTATTATACATACATATTACAATACGATTTTAATGCTAAAAGTAGAACTTTACCGTAGGTAAAATTTATTCAGGCATTCCCACTTCTTTAATGGTGAGGGAAGAATTGAAACATTTTACTCTGAGTAATTATATAAAAAGAAATACACTGAATGACTCAGATAAGGTAACCTAAACTACCTAACTTCTAGGTAGTAAAACAGAACTCCATTATCATTAATTATAAATGTTATATAATAACATATGTTACCAGAAACAGCCAAATAATTAATAAATATTTAGTCATGACCAATTGCCAGAATGAGTTTCAACCTACATTTTCATCTTCAGGTTTGAACGTGAATAAAAATAATAAACACATACCATAAAATATTTCAGAACTGTAGAACTGGCATGTCATATAATAAACACATAGTTTATCAGCATGTGAAAAACTTTTGCCATTATTGGAGCCATTGCAAATAATCATGCATTACTTGTGTTGATGATATTGTAGTTAATATTTACACTACCTAAACCAAATGTGTTGAATAAAGACTAGTAATACAAAAAAATCTTGTTAACTGATTAAATTGAAAACTCATACGGAACTTACTTCTGTTCTCTATGTTTGATATTACAGAGATCTCAATGTAGTAATAATGACACATTTCCTACATAAACCTCATGTTCCCTTAACAACTGTGTAAATAGGTCACATTTACTAGGCTACATATTATTCATAAAGAATTAAAACAAATCTCATTGCTTCTTTTTACTTCTTACACAAAGTTCCTCATTTTTTCTTATCGATGAATCATAAAAAATATAAGATGTTAAGTTACTAGAAACATACTTGATCCACAAAGTTATAACACAAAAAATTTCGAAAAGTTTTATTTTATAATCAGCAGTAAGGAATGTCGCTGAAAGCAATAACGAAGGGTGTATGTGTGGAAAACATATTTTGTAAGGGACAAAAGGAGAACGAGCAAGCACGCTGTAGTGACGGACAGGTCATAAATTTCTTAGGCAGCTGCAACGTATACCCTGTGAACAGAGTTCACTGCTCCCGGTACGTAGAACACCAGTTTTTTGTGAAAACACATTGATTCCATAGGAAACTACATACAATGTGTACAGAGCCATTAAAGGAGAAAAGGCTTAACAATGGTCAAGCATACATGTGTACGCCAGCTGTCAGGAGAAAGCGACGAAGGGTGGATTGATTTGAAGGACTCCAGCGGTCGATGACAGGGTTTTGACCTTACTTGGAAACGAAAGCGCAGAGAGTACGTCCAAACTCAAGGATGGGGTGTTGCCTGGCAACTAAAAGAAAAAACCAACTTTCAAAGAAGGGTAGGCGAGGCCCTTGAACAACAATAGATAATAACGGCAGAGCGACGAAGTTGAGAAACAATGAAAATGGAAGAGAAACTCAGAGTTGTCACTGAAGACTTTAGAAAAAACGACAGATACAATTTATTGCTGCGTTGGCTGGAAATGACAACTACCTCAAAATACGAAGCAAGGGAAGAATCTGGTGGGGAACCAGAAGCCCTATCAGAGAACGCCTTTGAAAAGATGGGTGGTATTTGGACTTGGAGGGAAAAATATGAAACCAATAAGGACACGGCGTCGTTGGAATCAGAGTCTGGTGGGAGATTTGGTAAGGAAAATATAGGAAGGAGACAGGAACGCGCTCGGGGAAGTGCTAACTAAATTTCGGACGCGAGAGGAGTGAAGTCCGTGACGGGAGAAATTAGCATTTTATCGAACTTAGAATAATTCGATACACAGTGTGAGAAGGTAGTTTTCGAACTTATAACAAAAATTAATACAGTCATTACAAGCAAACGAACTATGAAGTAGAGTCACACTATTAGCCTACCAGTGAACATTAACTGAAACAAATAGTAACCAGACAATAATGTAATTTCAGTGTATAAAAACACTTTACAACAATAACTTTTAAGAACGTTTAACAACACAAACTACATTCATGAACACTTAATAACCAGACATACCGCAACAAAGGTGCGTAATATCAATTCAGATTTGAAATGATTTACGATGTCGGTGTACAACAGAGAATGCTAACTTTTATTCATAAATTATAATCCGAATGCGTGGAGTTGGTGAGTGAAGTGTCTGTGAGTGACATCGTGGAATTCATCCAGTGCCATCTATCATCTGGAGGAGTTATCTGCACGATTCTAGAACGATCGACATGAGAGAATCGTCACCGCAACCACCGAGTGATTGGATATTCGAATACCAAGTATAGTAAAACATGTCTTAATTAATTTAGATCCACTGTCTGTCATCTCAAAGAATCCACACACACTAAAATTCAATAAAGTAATCGTAAAGGAATTAAAGAAATCGATTCTAAAGTTTGTTTAGAAGTAAAATTATCATTGTTTATCAGTTTTGGAGTAATGTTTATTTCCAAGTTCTAAATGAATCCGTAATTACAAAATATAGTAACAGCTTAAGAGATATTCATATTAAGAATTTATAAGATGAGGCTAAACATTATAATTTACTTAAGTACTAAACGCAATTGATGAATGATCATTAATATGCAACCATTAGATTGAGAGTTTGGATAACTAATTTTATTACTGTATTATTTTGATATTTACAATTTAATGAGTATTCAATTTTATTAATGTATTATTGTTTGATATTTACAATTTAATGAGTATTCAAGTTATTAATGTATTATTGTTTGATATTTACGATTTAGCCATGAGTATTAAATTTTGGTAATGTGTTAATTTTATATATTTACAAGTACTAATGAGTACATAGAATTTTGTGCTACTTTAATATTTACAAGTAATAGCAAACTAATGTGAATAAATTTAAGAGCTATCAGTAGAAATGAGCATTTATTATTATTTTTAACCCTGAGATAAAGAGAATAAAAAGTAAATAATGTTAAAATTGACGCACACAACGTCAAACATATATAATAATGTTAAATTGGCGTCCAAACGCGGGACATTAAATAGATAATATAACAGTAATTGTTAAAATAAATGTTAAATTGGCGCCGCACCGCACGGCTTGATAAAATAGTAAGCTAGGGCAGTGACAGACAGTGGCTAGCAATAAGTTTAAAATAAGTACATGTAAGTAGCTTAAGCTATATTAATGTTGTCGTATATCGGTCTCTAAGTCTCTGAATGATAACCCGAAGTCAAGCTAAAATGGCATCTAGTGGAGAGAATTCAAATGAGTTTGATGTCAATAACCAGATGGGCTATGAGCAGCCTGAGGACGGAAACGTAATGAATGAAGAAAGCTCAACAACCGGTGCAGGAACTAGGGCCGGGGGACCGCAATCACAGTCGCAGTCATCTGAAGCAAATTTTCAATTGTTAATGGCATTGATGAAACAACAATTTGAAGAATCGAAAAAACAATTTGAAGAATCGAAAAAGCAAAATGAAGAATCGGAAAGGAAGAGAGATGAAAAACAAAGGAAACTACATGAAGAGACAATAAGACAGATAGAAGAAACGAAAAAATTACATGAAGAAACAAGAAATCACATGGACGAAAAAATTGAAGAAACGAAAAAACAGAATGAAGAAATAGGTAAACAACTCGCCGAGAAATTAGACAAAGAAATAGAGTTAATGAGAAGAGATTTACGAGGACAAAACCACCAGGTGGGTACTGATTTACAAAAACAATCAGAAAAAATGGAAGAAAACAAATTAGATGGAAATACTATGGATCAAATTGACACCGAGTATCAATCTTCAACCACTAAAGCATTGTCTGCACATCATGCTTCAAGATCAAAAGAAAACTCTACAATTATTAATGGTAGATATGAAGATGATAAAGACACTTGTACAGTGTTTGTTAGCAACTTACCAAACACAACTACAAAAAAGAAAATAATCAAATATTTCGGGAAGTTTGGTACGGTTGTAAGTACGAGATTGCGATATGCTGCAGTATCTGATCCACGATTTCCCAAAAGACGTACTGTTATTAAGAAAGAGTTTCATAAAGAAAGAATAAATATCCATGCATATGTACGTTTACTGATGAAAATAGTGCATATCGTGCGTTGGAAGCAAATGGTAATGTGTATGAGGGTTACCACCTGAGAATTGAGTCAGCTAACACGAAGGCTGAAGAAAAGCAGAGAACTAAAAAGAAAAAATTGAGTACTACAATTAATATTACCAATACTGATAGAAAAATTAGAAGTAGGACTGGGGAAGTACGTAAAAATTTTGAAACCACACCTGAGATTAAGAAGATGAAAAACCGTTCTGATGAGTATCAAGGGCGAACTGCGTTAGCACGAAAGAGAAAAAAGATGAAAGTTGCTGGACCATTCAAGAATATTGTAAAGATTGGTACGAGAACGAAAGGAAGATTTCAAGCGATGGAGATGAGATTTCTTAGAAGTCTCGAAAACTTCAAAACATTATTACACAAGTACGCGGGAAGGAAAGCTAGAGAAAAAAAAACGAGTCACAAACAGTTAGTGAACGCGCTATTAAGAAACTTACGAAGAAACGAGAAAAAAAACCCGAACGTACATAAATAATGGTAATATGACCGGAGGAAGTTGTCGAAAAGGATGGGGAGAACCACTTTCAACATACCATCATAAAAGAGAGAGAGAGAGAGAGAGAGAGAGAGAGAGGTCATAAATTCTTTGGGTGTCAACGGCCGACTGCAGGGTAAGTGTAAAACGAAACTCACGAATTCAATACCCTTACTAATTACCAACAAAATGTGTTGTAACGGAACTCACTTAACAAAACGTACAACTATGCCTCCACAAATAGAAAATTAAAAGTAATTAAAGGTAACGGATTAAAGAAAACAATCTTAAGAATGTCCGAAAATTTAATAATTAAGTTAGAGAATATTGGGTAAAATACCTTAGATAAGATTGGTTGTGTAAGATTACATTAACCGAAGAAAATAAATAGATATGAATATAATATGAATAAAATTAAATAAATGGTAAATAAAAACATTGCCGTGAAAGTACGGAATATTAATGAAGAAAATTAATAGCGAATTAAATAGTAAGATGAGTTATACGAAGGAGCAGAAGGAAATTGATCATTAAGGAATGAAGGTCACGAATGGATAAACAAATGAGAGTTATGCATACCCAGGAAATAATTGATATGGATTGAAACAAAAGCACCACCAGGGCATAACAACATGATGAACCCAAGAAAAAAAAAAATGGGATTTTCTCGACCAAAAGGCACCAGAAGGCTGAAGTAGCTGTGATCAAGGAATGCTTGGAATTGGATTATTAAGAATATACCCAAAGCACCGATATCCAATCTCTGGGAACTGCAAGTAAAGGTGTACGGGGTTATGTAATAATGTCCAGATGCCTGGTAGGTAGATCGTTTGCAATTGCCTTGTATAAAATAGAAATATCATTCAGCGTCTTAGGGGGGCCTATCAAAAATGTAAAAGAATTATTATAATTTGCTAGAACAATTAATGAAATGTCTTAGTAGTAACACGAGATAAAAAAAAATAGAAATAAGAAAGCAAGTGTATAAAATGAATTATTTTAATGATTAGTTGTCATAGTAAATAAATGTCATGTTAATGATTATGAATAAAACAATTAACGATAATAGATGTCAATAAGAGTGAAAAGATAGAAGGGTAAATGTTTAAATGGTATATATGTGAAGACAATTAATAGAATTGTGAGAGAAATATTTAAGTTGTATGTATTTAAGATCATGTTTACGTAAGGACAATTTACAAGCTTAGTATAAGATTGTATAATGTAATTGTGTTCCAAGATGTTAGTAAATAGAAAAGAAAAAATGTTTTTTTTGTGAAAAGGCTAGCGAGATATCAGAAAATATGGACTAACCAGAGACAGTAATAATAAAATAGGTTAGAAAACTATAGTGAATTAGGATATAGAAATACGTATTATTATTATTAATACCAATGTGCTATTTATAATTTAGTGATGATAGAAAGTATGATGGTCACTAAGAATTCTATATATATGTGGTAAGTTTTTTTTAAAGCCAATTAATTTGGAGATATTGATGCATATTTTAGTAAGTTGTGACATAAAAATTAAATGTATTAAAGGATACCAAGAAAATTAATCCCAAAGGCAAGAAATATTAATACCAGTATCGAATAATTTGTGTAATTGAATTTTGTAGATATTGAAATATTATATGAAGAATAGTTAAGGAGAATTACAAATTTAGTTTAAGATTTTGACTAAATATAAATTTGTAAATATAATACCATGTTAATTAGGTGAAAAAAAAAAAACAACGGATTCATTTAGGATGTCGAAAGCGAAAGTACTTTAGAAGGGATGGGGTGTGTTTACCATTATGTAACGAACCTTTTTCTGTTACGCTGAGACTAGGTCAACGACGAAATGTAAACAACACTATACTAGGTCCAATGAAGAACGAGCCACTACAAGGCAACACAAAGTACGCATATTGGGACGCAGATTTTGGCATTTAAACCTTACTGAAAGGGCGCAAAATTTTGGATCAATTTTGGATGTACAGAGTCCATCCAAACTGACAAAATTTGGGGACAATATAACACAAAAAATTTCGAAAAGTTTTATTTTATAATCAGCAGTAAGGAATGTCGCTGAAAGCAATAACGAAGGGTGTATGTGTGGAAAACATATTTTGTAAGGGACAAAAGGAGAACGAGCAAGCACGCTGTAGTGACGGACAGGTCATAAATTTCTTAGGCAGCTGCAACGTATACCCTGTGAACAGAGTTCACTGCTCCCGGTACGTAGAACACCAGTTTTTTGTGAAAACACATTGATTCCATAGGAAACTACATACAATGTGTACAGAGCCATTAAAGGAGAAAAGGCTTAACAATGGTCAAGCATACATGTGTACGCCAGCTGTCAGGAGAAAGCGACGAAGGGTGGATTGATTTGAAGGACTCCAGCGGTCGATGACAGGGTTTTGACCTTACTTGGAAACGAAAGCGCAGAGAGTACGTCCAAACTCAAGGATGGGGTGTTGCCTGGCAACTAAAAGAAAAAACCAACTTTCAAAGAAGGGTAGGCGAGGCCCTTGAACAACAATAGATAATAACGGCAGAGCGACGAAGTTGAGAAACAATGAAAATGGAAGAGAAACTCAGAGTTGTCACTGAAGACTTTAGAAAAAACGACAGATACAATTTATTGCTGCGTTGGCTGGAAATGACAACGACCTCAAAATACGAAGCAAGGGAAGAATCTGGTGGGGAACCAGAAGCCCTATCAGAGAACGCCTTTGAAAAGATGGGTGGTATTTGGACTTGGAGGGAAAAATATGAAACCAATAAGGACACGGCGTCGTTGGAATCAGAGTCTGGTGGGAGATTTGGTAAGGAAAATATAGGAAGGAGACAGGAACGCGCTCGGGGAAGTGCTAACTAAATTTCGGACGCGAGAGGAGTGAAGTCCGTGACGGGAGAAATTAGCATTTTATCGAACTTAGAATAATTCGATACACAGTGTGAGAAGGTAGTTTTCGAACTTATAACAAAAATTAATACAGTCATTACAAGCAAACGAACTATGAAGTAGAGTCACACTATTAGCCTACCAGTGAACATTAACTGAAACAAATAGTAACCAGACAATAATGTAATTTCAGTGTATAAAAACACTTTACAACAATAACTTTTAAGAACGTTTAACAACACAAACTACATTCATGAACACTTAATAACCAGACATACCGCAACAAAGGTGCGTAATATCAATTCAGATTTGAAATGATTTACGATGTCGGTGTACAACAGAGAATGCTAACTTTTATTCATAAATTATAATCCGAATGCGTGGAGTTGGTGAGTGAAGTGTCTGTAAGTGACATCGTGGAATTCATCCAGTGCCATCTATCATCTGGAGGAGTTATCTGCACGATTCTAGAACGATCGACATGAGAGAATCGTCACCGCAACCACCGAGTGATTGGATATTCGAGTACCAAGTATAGTAAAACATGTCTTAATTAATTTAGATCCACTGTCTGTCATCTCAAAGAATCCACACACACTAAAATTCAATAAAGTAATCGTAAAGGAATTAAAGAAATCGATTCTAAAGTTTGTTTAGAAGTAAAATTATCATTGTTTATCAGTTTTGAAGTAATGTTTATTTCCAAGTTCTAAATGAATCCGTAATTACAAAATATAGTAACAGCTTAAGAGATATTCATATTAAGAATTTATAAGATGAGGCTAAACATTATAATTTACTTAAGTACTAAACGCAATTGATGAATGATCATTAATATGCAACCATTAGATTGAGAGTTTGGATAACTAATTTTATTACTGTATTATTTTGATATTTACAATTTAATGAGTATTCAATTTTATTAATGTATTATTGTTTGATATTTACAATTTAATGAGTATTCAAGTTATTAATGTATTATTGTTTGATATTTACGATTTAGCCATGAGTATTAAATTTTGGTAATGTGTTAATTTTATATATTTACAAGTACTAATGAGTACATAGAATTTTGTGCTACTTTAATATTTACAAGTAATAGCAAACTAATGTGAATAAATTTAAGAGCTATCAGTAGAAATGAGCATTTATTATTATTTTTAACCCTGAGATAAAGAGAATAAAAAGTAAATAATGTTAAAATTGACGCACACAACGTCAAACATATATAATAATGTTAAATTGGCGTCCACACGCGGGACATTAAATAGATAATATAACAGTAATTGTTAAAATAAATGTTAAAAAAGTCATACCTTAGTGTCGAACGTGTCTTAGTGTCCAGAGGCACTGACTGAGAGGCGATAAATGGGGCTTAAAACAAAAAAAATCAAAAAAGTCATTGGTCTATAGAACAAAAAAAACTATCTCCTTAAATGCATTTCGTATTTCATTACACTGATTAAGAAAAAACAAGAATAATGAAAACACTTTGTCCTTTTTAAAAATGTTATACTTTATAAAAACATTATATAAAGTACTTTATTATCATTGTCCTTGGTATTTTTAAGAACTGAAACAAATTCTAAAATTTTAGTGAAAGACTACAGACTTTTAGTAAATTCTAATTCATAAAGAAGTATTTAAAACTATCGATAAGTGAATAAATTTAGCAAGACTCAAAAATGTCTTTGATGCAATCATTAATGAGCGTTCATTGATCAAAGCATGAAAATACCAATTTAATTGCTCCATAAAATTCATTAAATTGTATAAAATTCAATCGTGTTGTCTAGTTTTTTTGTATATGGCCTGATGATAAGATAAGTCGCTCTTGGATGTATTTTTCTCCAACTAAAAAATCTCTATTTTGATTTTGTTGCACTTTATTTCCACAAGAAAACTATACAAGGAGCCATTTCAATAGTGAAAATGGGTTATCGTCGTGACAAAAGTTAAATTCCCGTATTTAGGATCATGAGAATAGTCCTGCTCATCTCTCTGTGTTTTTGGAATGGAAGAAATTGGATCATTCTTTAAACAAAGGGGGATTTATTGATGATTTACTTCAGGAACAAATGAGTAAAGCAGCTAAGACATGGAAAGAAATCCTTGAATGGGTCATTGCCACAGTACAAACTCTTGCATAACAAAGTCTGGCACTGAGAGGACATCGAGAGTCAGTTACTAACGATCCAAATCCTGGAAACTTCCTGGCTTCGTTAAAATACTTGGCAAATTTGATCCTGTCATGAGATCACATTTGGATCCAGTTTTTCGTAAATCTAGGTGTATGTCATATCTTTCGCCAAACCATTCAAAATGAAATAATAAGCCTGTTAGCAGAAAGAGTCCACAAATATATTATTACTGAATGTAAGAAGGCGAAGTACTTTGTATTTGACACAACACCAGATGCTGCACCTGTAGAATAAATGTCTCAGATTATAATATTTGTTGAAATTAAATGCAATTCTGTTGATATCAAGGAAGCCTTCATAGATTTTATTTCTTTAGAAGTGAATACAGTGGAGGGGATCACAGAAGCTATTACAAGTAAGCTTGAGAGAGATGGACTGAATCTTAGTGATTGCAAGGTCAGTCGTATGACAATCAAGCAACAATGGCTGGTATCCATTCAGGAGTTCAGAAGAGAATATTAGATTTGAATCCACTAGCAGTGTTTGTTCCCTGTGACAACCATTCACCCTTCACTTAACGTCTATTCACCCTCTTTTCCTGTTCCACTCATAGATAGAGTGTTCTTAAAGACTTCTTAATTATTACTCTAAAAGGACATTGTGTACCAGATGGAATTCAAAAGCAGATGCCGTGAAAGCATTACCAACTCAGCTGGATGAAGTGATCGTTGCACTGGAGAAACTGAGGGATACACCGACTGAAACAATTGATACGAGAGAAGATGCAGCATTAATAATTAATGCGATAGAAAACATAAATTTTGTGACCTTACTCTTTTTCTGAACAGATATTTATTCTTTCTTCTATGGACAAAATCCAGAAAATCTTGCAGACCAAAGGAATAAGCTTTATTCAAGCTTAATGAAGAAAGTTGTGTTAGTGGTTAAAATCACAAGCAGAATTATCACTGTTGCACACCACTATATAATTTTTATATAATTATAATAATTTTATATAATATAATATAATAGGAATAATTTTTATATAGTGGTGTGCAACAGTGATAATTCTGCTTTATTCAAGCATCGACACTTCTGGAGACGCTGACGGACAAATTAAAAATTTGGGGAATGAGCTGTGTGACTATGTCATTACTAAGGCAGAGCAGGTATGCAATGAAAGGTGTGTCAGTATCACAAAAAGGATAAGAAGGAAGCGCACAGACGATTCTGCATTAACCGCTCGGCAAGAAATGCAGCGTTCTCTAATAGAAAGTTTGGACAAAACTGTCAGTTAAAATTTTAAGCCGTTTGTCTAACATAAAAGAGTTAGAAAACTTCTTTGGGTTCCTCTGTAAATTTGAGGCGTACGTAAATGATGGAGATATACATTTTAAAGAACAGCTTTCCCAAATCAATATTAAGTGCATAGTGCTTACAAAACTGTATCCAAATGACCTAAACAGTGTAGAAAAT